>JBCNJP010000003.1:65842230-65861734 GCA_039602395.1 Deinandra increscens subsp. villosa
AACACATATGGACGGGTTCGGTGATCAACCAAAGGATGTGGACGTATTCGGCCTAGTTAAGCATTAGTTACTAAGTTAACACTTATAACGTAACTAACGGAAATTGTCTAACGGAAGTAAACCTTGAAATTCTCGGATGTCACAAGAACTGCTACCACCATTCTTGTCACTCCCATTCTTTCCCTGATTGTTAGTAGCTTTTCCCCCGTTAAAACACTATGAAGGTTACCTTGTCCAGGGATTTTACAGTGCTACTACCAACAATCCTCTTACTCCCATCAACATTTTTCACCTCAGAGTTCATTTTACTAACCACAGGCTGAAAACCATCAGCATCCACCCCATTGGCCACTGCAGAAGGCTCCTTACCCGTTTCACCTGTTTCATCAGCTTTTTCCCTTTCTAAAACCTCAGCCTCTGTTAACATTCTGTTACCACAAGCCTCAAAAGAGTGACCAAAAACCAAGCAGTGATGGCAACTAACTGGTAATCTAGAAAACTCAATATTAATGTCAATGTTTTTCTGCATTCCAAACTCATCAATAGGGTAAAAAGCCTTAACAGATGCAGGAAAATTTTCAAATACTGGAACATCAATAAGAACTCTAGCAAAACTAACATTCTCCCTTTTACTGTATTTTTCTGCTGTTATACTGTCCAATGTAATTGGCTTACCAATACAACTAGCAATACTACAAATGCTTTCTGTGTTCCACATTTCTAGAGGTAATCCATGAAATGTAACCCAATTAGGAACACACTTAGGCTCAACCCTCTTCAGAACCATACCAGCTTCCCACTTATTAACACAAAGAGGTATACTCCTGATTGCCCAAGGACCAGCTTTCAACACATTTAAAGGCCCCTCTTCATTCTTGAATTTAAAGTAAAAAATACCATTTCCATTGGTTGTCACCTCTTCAATCCCAAAGTGCTTCCACATTTTATATATATGGAATCTCACCCAACCAATCATACACACTGTACCAATAAAATACCCATACAAGTGGTTTTTGTACACCTTCCTAGTTTGCTCAATAAACTTGGGATTTATTATCATAACTTTCTCACCATTTGGAAGAACAGTCGGAGGTATATACTTAACCTCTTTTATTTCCTGATCAACCTCATCACCCTGAACAGCATTAGCATAAGACCGTTTCTCTTCCTTCTTCTTAGCCTCTTCCTTCTTAAGCCTTTCTTCCTTATCAAGTTGCTTCTTAATAAAACCAGCAATATCCCCATTAGAAACATTCTTAGCAGCAAAGACAGCTGCAGCATAAGCAGGTATATTCTCAAAAGCCTCACATCTAGAGTTACCAAAAGGAGCAGACTTCACTTTCAAAATTATATCCCTGCTCATTCGTTTAGCCTTAGCAACTTTATTTTGTTGCTCAACCATAGCCTCCCTCATGCTTTTCTTACCGTTTCTAACATGATCATACTTAATAACAGGGATAGGCACCATACCCTCATTATTGCCTTCCTCCATATTGTTCTGAACCTTGATCACATCAGACTCAAGCAGGGCAGGTGGATGATAATCCGGGGATTCATTGGTCATTCCCAGGTTAAAAGAGACACAAGTAAGTGAAGAGGAAATGAGATCATATGTAGAAATTAAATTTTCTAGTTTAGACTTTGTTTGGCTTAAATTGACCATCGTTCTTCCCAACACAGGGTCAATATACATAGAATTCTTCCCATCCCCAGTAGCAGCAAACTCCTTAAGTTTTTTTATCCCTTCCAACTTTAAACTCAATAGGAAGAACATCCAGGAACCTATTCTGAAGATCAAACAAATTCTTTTCAGTATAATCAATTCTCCTCTTAACTTTAGCAGCCATTTTCCTTAAAACACTTGCTGAGTTTTTCTTGAATAATGCTAACAACATCGGGTCATCCTCCCGAAACAAACACTCACAAGATAATTCAGAAGGGCTAGCAAAGATTTACTTTACTTGAGGTGTGTGTATCTATTAATCCAGCTAGACTCCACAGGAATAAGAGTTTCAAAACCCTCAGCAGAGATAAGAACACACTCAGCAGCCAATGGCATAATGAAAATCTCAAAGTTACCCTCCATTTACCGAGCAACATTACTAAGCTTGGTAATATTTCTAAGGTAACCATGGTATCTTTCAGCAAATCCATACTCATCCTGATGTAAGACAACAAATTCAACCATAGCACTCAAAAACTCAGAATCAGAATTTGTAAGCCTAAAAAAATCACCCATAGCAGCATCAACTTCCTCATTAGTAGCAGAAATGGAACATAGCCCAAATTTACCAACATCCTTATCACCAGACCCACCCTGATTCACCATTTCAGCCTTCAATATATGAGAATTTTTGTTCATAGTAGCACTAACAAACAATTGTGCTCTACATTCAATTTTAAAACTCCTAAATTCACATCGACCATCTCCAGCATTATTCGATACATCATTATCATCAACAATCACAAAATGAGACTTAGGATGTGGACTTAAATCAGATACTACCTCATTAGCTATCGGATCACTAACATCATTGGTGCCAATTGGAGATACAGGAATCTCTTCAATACTTGCAGCAGATTTCAATTCCGGTACACTACTTTCATAAATCGTCGCCTCCATAAATGTCGGATCTAAGTTCCGGGCATTTAACATCTCATTAATTGTCGACTCCATTAGTTTCTGAAAATTCTTCGTAGTATAAACCCTCGATTGATTCGTGACTTCACCCGGATCAAGCAAATCAGAAGATTGGACCACGAGATGTGGATCCAATCGAGATGATTCCATGGAATCAGACGGAACGAAGGCAAACAACTCAATAAGAACGAGCAGAGAAAATCGCACCTAAAAACACACACTATTACACTATTATACTTAACATACATGTCAATTATAACGTAGACACCGGTGTCTTTAAGTGCCCATAAAAACAATTGCATTTGAAATATTAAAACCTAACTGGAAAGGATATATTCTTGAAAAAAATAGTTGCTATGTGTATTCCAAGCCATGAGACGTTTGCAATGTAAGTGTCCCAACCTGCAATGAATGATTAGCATCAATAAACCTTCATCTTGAAAGAACACCAAATGTAAGTGTCCCAACCTGCAATGAATGATTAGCATCAATAAACCTTCATTTTGAAAGAACACCAACATAACTCTTTTTGCAGCTTATGGAGTGCATATCAAAAATAACTAAGTGAACTGTTTGCACCTTGAAATTCTATTGTCTCAAACCAAAAGATCAAAAAAAACCTAACCAAAAATTATATATATGTGACATCCGAGAATTCCAAGGTTAACTTCCGTTAGACAATCTCCGTTAGTTACGTTATAAGTGTTAACTTAGTAACTAATGCTTAACTAGGCCGAATACGTCCACGAAGCTTGGTTGATCACCGAACCCGCCCATACGTGTTATGTATTTATTTATTTATTGTCATTATGTGCAATGTGATTTAAACGCATGATTGATAATAGAATGTAAATTGGCCTCTTTTGGTTTCCAGCGAAACTACCAGGCGAAACTGTAGATTCGCTCGGTAGCCGGCTAAACTGTTTGACTTACATGTGTTCAGAGCCAGTTTCGCTTGGCCAGCGAAACTAGCTCCTGATATATATATTCTATAAAACCCTAGTTATCTCCCATTTGCATCATTTCACACAAAACACACACCACTCTCCATCTGCTCTCTCGAGATTTCTGGCCATCCGAGGAAACCACCAAGAAACCATCATCTCATCTCATCCATTCGGACCCTAGATCGAATCGTGAGTCCCAAAACTATTCTTCATGCATTTTCTATGTGTTTTACTTTAAAGCATGCCTAGATCTTCATAGAATCAATTGATCTTCTGATATGATACTTAGGAATGCTAGATCTATCATAAAGTCTGCAACTTTACGTGTAAAATCATGCCATAATGAAGATTTATGCTAATTAGGTCATTATAGGTTTAAAATGTGTTTTTGGTGATTTGATGATGAAATCCATGTTTAAAGTGTTAAAACTTACTGTTTAATGTTGATAAATGATTATGCATGCTAAAATATTGAATCACATGAAGTATGGAAGCTGTTAGATTGATTTTTAGGCTGATTTGTGAGTTTTTCGCGACCAGCGACACTGTGTGTTCTCTGGGCGAAACTATACAGCGAAACTGTTTGAAAATGCATCCAGCGATACTATGTAGCGAAACTATAGTGTCTCCCGCGAAACTAAGTAGACCTGCTCGAACGAAACTACCGAGCGAACCAACCTGAACGAAAGTTCAAACCAGTTTCGAGCGAAGCTAGGCTAGCGAAACTGTGTCATCAGTTTCGAGCGAAACTAGCTAGCGAAACTGTGTCATCGGGTATTACCCAGCGAAAATGTTGCCCGTGCACACATCGAAACTGTGTAGCGAAACTAGGTAGCGAAACTAAGCCTAGACCAAAACCCAAACTTGTGCAACTTGTTTGAATGTTATGCTATGACTTACATGATTATGCAATAATGAAACATGCTTTGATTTCTGATTTATGTGAACCCTTGTTTATGATCAACCATCGGTGTCGTGTGTCGGTATGTCGAGTCGTAGTTCCAACGTGCTATGTTATGGGCCATAGTGACGTAAGTTAAAGATTAGACACAAAACTAATACTTAAGACCTAAACGTGTTCTTAGGTCTTCGTTAAGCAAACAATATTTGGATTACTTAGCAAGTGTAGCAGTGCAACCAAAGGTGAGTGTCACTAACCCATTTACCGTGAACCCGTTTGGGTCACACTGAATAACTTAATGAAAAACAATGCTGACAACCTTATGAGTGCTATGCACCTCTCTGATGAACTTGAAAACTTAGGAGTGCTTGGCACCCACTTGATGAACTTGAAGTGTTTTATGAGAGACACTTGTGAAATACTTAAACAACTGTTTCTAAAACAAAACTGAAAATGTTTTCGGGATTCATGAGAACCCAAAGTAAACTGTTTTAATATGGCTAGTGTAGATTAAAGTCTAACCACATGATATCACATGATTTCTAAGGATTTCCTTATAACTGAAAAAGTCCTCAACTTAATTATACCATTAATTGTAAAGCGAGGGGATGTTGGGTAGATCTACTGGAGTTTGACAAACTCCGCCTCGTGACACGGGAAGTGCACGGAGGTACAATATCAGCCTATCTGACCGTGGTCCCGAGAGGACACGGGGGAGGCAAAGCCGCGATGACGTAGGTCCGCAAAACAAAATAGATGATGGCGATGCCACTACAATATTAGTCAGCTTTGGTACAAACTTCCTTAGTGCATGGAACAACGGATTAGCTACCCGCGATATCGGTTGAGCACTTTAACTATACAAAACTAGTACATACCCGATAACGTATGTTACGGACATTACTTTTACTAAACCACAATACTATGATTTTGGATATCACTAAGCATTGCTTTTCACAAATAAACTTTTCATAAGTATATGTTGACACGATTATGGTTATGAGACCGGGCCACTGCATGACAAGCCCACTGTGAACTCACCAACCGTTAGGTTGACACTTGCGTGGTTTAAACTTTTGCAGATCGCTGAGGAGCATCCGGAGCGGGTTGGCATGGCACGTGAAGACAATTTTTAATTCTATTTAGACTTAATTGGAAATTTAAAACACTTATTTGTAAAGCACGTGGTTAGTGCTAAGATCATATTTTCCGCTGCGTATATTGAAGAACTTAATTTATGATTTACATTTGGACTAACTCTGATTCGTTTACTATTTGTAACTAATGGTTGTGGTCCTGGTTTGCTCGCACCCCTTAACGGTATAAACTCCGTTAGTGGTTACTTGGGGGTGTGACAAATGACAATATACATCAACTAAAAATTATAACCTCACGTAATATAATAAAAAAATATAATAAAACTAATAACAATAGAAAGTTAAAAAATTGTTGATTAGCTGAGTTACCCATGAGTTAAAACATTCAAGTTTAGGTTAATAAAACTAAGGACATGTGGAAATCATGCGAATATGGTTGTTGCAAAACCTCATTGATAAGTGGACACAACAATGTTCACTTTAATAGATGTACAAATTCATAGTAAACCCACAAACAACAAACACAAAGGACACAAAGGCCTACGAAATCAAACATTTACATATAAAAGAGATTAGTGCAAAAATAAACTGATAAGAGGGTGGCCTTGGTGAAGAAAAATAACTTAGTTTTTAAAGTGGAAAACGATTTTTAGACAATTTTTAAACAGTAAGGGTGAGGGATTGGAGCACGGCTTCACCCGCGGCTTCATTTACTGCAATGCTTAGTATTTATTATTTATGCCATGGACATAAAGAAGTCATAAGGCACTTACATAGCCAAGCGGCAAGTGATGCAGATATGAAAAGAACATTAATCTTGTTAGGAAGATCTGAAGAAAAAAAACATTAGCAAGAAAATGAGAATAAAAATAGAGATTTAGATTTAGATTATATAGCAACTCAAGATAAGACAGTTTAATCAATCACTTTCCTCTTATCATCTTACGTCACATGCCTAAATCTTAATTTAACCTACCTCTTTGCTTAATCTTTCAAGTTTATATACAAAATTTGGAACCATGTAAATACTTTGTGTTTGATTTGCTTTTCTTGTTTCTTGCAACTACTATTGTGTATATCAATGTGTGATTATAAATCCTACCAGCTACCAAATAATTTTTTGAGAAATTAAAGGCCAACAATAAATTGTTAATAAACTAATGGGAAAATAGAGAAACAATTTGTCACACCCCAACCGACGACGGAAGATGTCGGGGTATGAGGACTGTCCAGATGCACACAGCACTATTAATTTCCCATTAGTGTTGATATATTGATGCTTTATGGATATATTGATGCTTTCCCGAGTTCGTATGCCCGGTTTGAACCTTATCGGATTTCTGACCACAGTCCATCGGTGGTTAGAATTTGTAGCTCGAGGATACGGAAAGCTCACAGCTTCAAATTTGCTAATTTCCTGACATCGAAACCGGAATTTCTTAAAATTGTCGAGGAAACTTGGAAAGGGAGTGTGCATGGTGTTCCTCAATTTGTGGTGGTTAAAAAGATGAAAATGTTGAAGAACCCTCTTCGTTCTCTTCTATACAAACAAGGGAACCTTCACAAGCGAGTGGAGAGCATTCGGTATGAGCTGGATGATATTCAAAGGCAGATTGATAGTGATCCCAGTAATATGGAATTAAAAGCAAAGGAGGCTCTGTTAACCAATGAGTTTCATGTTGCATGCTTGGATGAGGAAAATTTTTTGAAACAGAAGGCTAAGGTTCAATGGTTGGCAACGGGAGATCGGAACACAAAATTCTTTCACAGAACTCTAAAGCAGAAAAACCATCGTAGTAGGGTTGATACAATTAAAGATGGGGCTGGAATTCTTCACGAAGGAGCTGATGTCCCTAACGCTTTTGTTGAGCACTACACTAAGTTCTTTGGGAATAAGGGAACAGTTAGTGGAGATCCGGATCCAAGCATATTTAATAAGAAGGTATCTAGAGAAAAAGCTGAATGGATGACTAGACCGGTTTCTGAGACAGAGATTCGTGATGTAATGTTTGATATTAGTGATGATAAAGCCTCTGGTCCAGATGGGTTCTCCTCTGCTTTTTTTAAGAAGGCTTGGGCTCATTGGTAATGATGTTATGGTGGCTGTCCGTGATTTTTTTGAGTATGGAAAAATGTTGCAAGAAATAAACCATACAATTATTGCGCTTATCCCAAAGGTGGCAACCCCCGAGATGATTACGGACTATAGGCCAATATCCTGTTGTAATGTGCTATACAAATGCATCAGCAAAATTATTGCCAATCGATTAAAGGCTGTTCTGAATGAGGTGGTTAACATTAATCAGTCGGCGTTTGTTCCTGGTCGGCGCATAACAGATAACATTTTGTTGACCCAAGAGTTGATGCATAATTACCACCGTCAGTCAGGTGATCCGCGTTGTGCTCTAAAGATTGACATTCAAAAAGCGTACGACACGGTGGACTGGATGTTTCTAGGTAAAATATTGGTGGGTTTTGGGCTCCAAATGAGAATGGTTGAATGGATTATGAAATGTGTTACATCGACCTCATTCTCAATTTCTGTGAATGGTGAGATTCATGGTTTCTTTAAAGGTAAACGGGGTCTCCGTCAGGGAGATCCTATGTCGCCGTATCTGTTTACTCTGGTCATGGAGATCCTCACACGTATGATTGATCGTGATGTGAAAAATTGCCAAGGATTTCGGTTTCATAAAAAATGTGAAGAGCAATGTATTGTTAATGTGTGCTTTGCTAATGATCTGTTTTTGTTTGCGAGAGGCGATGTTCAATCCCTGAACTGTTTGATGAACACGATAAAGAATTTCTCTATGATTTCAGGTTTGACTCCAAGCATTCCTAAGAGTACCATCTTTTTCTGCAATGTGAAGGTGGAAACGAGAATATCGATTCTCAATAGTATGCCGTTCAAGGAAGGTAGTTTGCCTGTTAAATATTTGGGTGTCCCGTTGATCTCCTCTCGTCTCCGGTATAGTGACTGTCATAGTTTAGTGGAGGCGGCTGATAATAGAATTGGAAGTTGGAAGAATAAATGTCTTTCTTTTGCAGGCCGTTTGCAACTTATTATCTCTGTTCTGTCTGCCATGCATATTTATTGGTGCTCTGTGTTTTTGCTGCCGGCTTCTGTTACTAAGGAATTGGAAGCTAGGATGCGTGGCTTCTTATGGTCCCAAGGAAAGCTTACTAAGGGTGCTGCTAAAGTGTCTTGGAAAGTGGTGTGTGCGCCTAAAGTTGAGGGTGGTTTGGGTATTCGTCGCATTCGGGAGATGAATATCGCTTTGCTCTCGTCTCATATTTGGAGCATTGTTACTAACAGGCCTTCTTTATGGGTCCGATGGGTTCACATACATAGACTGAGGGGCCGAACAATATGGAACTGTAAAAATGTCGCTAATAGTTCGTGGAGCTGGCGGAAGCTTATTCAACTCAGATCGATGTTGCGTCCTTACATAAGAACGATAATCGGTAACGGGCAACACGCGTCGGCATGGTTTGATTACTGGAGTAGTGTTGGTCCGCTGGGTGAGATTATTACGTCTAGAAGCATTCATAATGTTGGCTATACGTTATATTCTAAGGTGGCAGAGTTACTATCTAGTGGTAATTGGAATTGGCCACCTGAATGGCTTGTGACTTATCCTGCCCTTCGTGATGTGCAACTGGTGAACCCTAGCGAATGGCTTGATAAAGTTGTTTGGCATCATAATGGGACAAACAATAGCTACTCGACAACAATTGTTTGGCAGTCGATTAGAACTGCGAGGATGGAGGTTTCCTGGATGCATGTTGTGTGGTTTTCTGCATGTATTCCCAAGCATGCGTTTGTTCTTTGGCTGGCTGTTATGGAGAGATTACGTACTCAAGACAGAATAAGGGAGTGGAATATCAAAAATGGGAACTTGAACATGATGTGCTGCCTGCTGTGCCATGCGGAGCTCGAGACACATAATCATTTATTTTTTGAGTGTTCTTTTTCTCAGGTTGTTTGGCGAAAGGTCTGCCACAAGATTGCGAGGAATGATCTTGATATTACGTGGACTAGTACTGTTAATATGTTGTCGGCAGGAGCAAACTCTAGACGACTTAAAGTGGTGATCAGCAAGCTGGCGTTTTCGGCGACGGTCTACCACATTTGGAAGGAACGTAATGGTAGATATCATGATAATTGTACAAGACCTCCGAATGAAGTGTTCAAACATGTGTGTGATGATATCCGATACAAGCTAATGGCGCTCAGGTTGCGGAATTGTGTGAACGTGTCCCAAACCTTAGCGGATTGGGATATTGTTGGTGGCAAGATTTCGGATGACGGTGGCTGATTTGATGTTTGTTTTGTCTTTCCAGTTGTGTTACTAGTGATTGGCTAGGTGTTTTAATGGTTTTTCTCTGTTGGGGTTTTTGTGATACTCTGCAGGGGCATGTCCCTGCTTGAGAACTAGTAGAGATTCACTCTACTACTTGTATTTTTTGTGGCTGTTAATATATATCACTGGGGTAAAACCCTTTACCCAAAAAAAAACACTATTAATAGTTGCAATATATCTTAAATACCCATATTATAAATATAATAATAATAATCCAACAATTATTCGAATAAAACGAAATAAACAAACAAACATAGGTTCAATTTTATTAAGGTCTCAAACTAGGTCCAAGCAATCCTATATGTCCACATAGAGTCCATCTGTGACGATCCATCTTTTCAGGTCATTTCCTAATAGTAACTGAACGTAAACAGTATTAAATGTTGTGAGAACATTTATGTGTTGATTGTGTTGACTTTAGCAGTTAGGGTTTTGTGTAATCATCACTATACGAGCATGCACTTAAGCCTAGGGTATGGGAATGTGAAGCTTATGTCACTAGCGAATCTGACAACAAACTCGATCCTCAAGGAGAAAAGGTGAATTTTCATCGGATACTATTGTAATACCGGATATTACTTTTACCATCCCGACGGAAACTATGTTTATATCAAAAGGAAGAGTATGTTCCTTGAGAAGGAGTTTCTCAACAGAGGAACAAATAGTGATCCAGTGGATCTCGAAGAAGTTCGAGATACACAAAACCCTGAGACGGTCGCTGTGTCTGACCGACAAATGGTTGTCGCACAATCAGACCCAAGGAACCTGATAGATACCTCGATCATCTAGAAGCTTCCGATGTCCTGTTAGTAGCTGATTCTAATGATAAACCTACTAATTACAAAGCTACTGTATCATATTCTGAATCTGACAAATGGCTTGAAGCCATGAACGCCGAGATGCAATTCATGCGTGATAATCAAGTATGGGACTTGATTGAGCAAGTTGATCTTTAAAAGAAAAACTGACATGCATGGAAATATCCAAACCTATAAGGCATGACTTGTTACGGAGGGTTTCACTCAAACCCAAGGGATTGACTATGAAGAAACCTTCTCGCCCGTGGCCATGATCAAATCGATCAGGATATTGCTTGCCATAGCCGCATACTATGACTATAAGATATGGCAAATGGATGTCAAAACCGCATTTCTGGACGGACACCTCACTGAGGATGTCTCAGCCCAATGGTTTTGTCGATCCTAAATGTCCAAATAGGGTTTGCAAGCTGAATAAGTCTATCTATGGACTTAAACAAGCATCTCGAAGGTGGAATCTTTGCTTCGACCAGAAAGTCAAGGAGTTTGGCTTTGCTCAAAACGAAGATGAACCTTGTGTTTACAGAAAGGCAAGTGGAAGTGCTATATCATTCCTTATATTGAATGTGGATGATATACTGCTCATAGGAAACAACATCCCTATGCTTAACGAGATTAAGAAATGGCTTTCAACTTGTTTCACTACGAAGGATCTTGGGGAAGCCGCTTGTATTCTGGGAATTAAGATTCACAAAGATCGATCAAAGCGGCTTCTGGATCTTAGTCAAAGTACATACATTGACAAGATTATAGCACCGTTCAACATGAGCAACTCCAAGAAAGGAGTCGTCCCTATGACAAAGGGTGCTATCTTGAACCAATCTCAATATCCTCAAACGGAGAAGGAGATCAACCAAATGGCTTCAATTCTGTTTGCTTCTGCTATAGGCTCAATTATGTATTACATGCTCTGCACTCGACCGAATGTCTCATTTGCATTGAGCCTGACAAGTCGATACCGATAGAGTCCCGGTCTAGCTCACTAGACTGCTGTAAAGAACATCCTGAAATACCTTAGAAACATAAGTGAGATGTTTTTGGTATATGGACGAATTAATAAGCTCACTGTAAAGTGTTACACCGATGCTAGTTTTCAAACTGGCCGAGATGACTCTCGCTCGCAGTCCGGATACGTATTCACCCTCAATGGAGGTGTTGTTTCGTGGTGTAGTTCCAAACAGCCAGTAGTGGCTGATTCCACTACTGAATCTGAAAACATAGCCGCCTCAGAAGCTGCCAATGAAGCAGTATCGATGAAGAAGTTCATCATAGATCTCGATGTAGTTCAAGCGTCAAGCAACCATTCGAGATGACGTGCGATAACACAGGCACTATTGCTCAAGCCAAAGAGCCAAGGTCTCATAAAAAGGCCAAGCACATTCTGAGGAAATTTCACTACATAAGAGAAGTAGTTGAAAGAAATGAAATAAACATATGCAAAGTAGACACAGATCAAAACTTAGCTGATCCCTTTACAAAGCCCATGACTCACGAGACTCATGATCGTCACAGAGAAGCGAAAGGGCTTAAATTAACTAAAGACATGTTTTGATTTAGTATTTAGGTGCACGAACATATAACTGTTATCTATACTATTCATATTCCATCGGTAAATGCAATATGGAATTTCATAACTATGTTCGATGTTAATACGTTTAATCATCCCTGAACAATTGATGATATCGTTCTAAATGTCCGTAGTCGGTTAGAGACGTGGGAACGACTCTAAATCAAGACTATTCTGAGTTTGAACCTTAAAGGGGTTTAACGTTCAAAGTCACAGACCTCATTAGAGAATGACGTTGGACGTAACTCGCATCAAGTAATTCAATCATGGAAGATTTGATTGCTTGATTAATGGTATGCTCTAATGTTTCCTTAGACCTGAGACGTATACTAGAACTCGCGTTTACTGCAGACTGTTTTTTGATTGTTGTCTAACGTTGTTACGTAACTGCCAATAATAAGACTACTTTTGGGAATGGATCTAAAGTTAAGTGGGAGTTGTATGCCTCAAGATGGGATTTCGTACTATTGCTTTGGCGATAGATAAAACATAAAGGCGCCCTCGTTGATTCCAAGTGTGAAGTGTGAGGCCTCACCCAAACTTACTGTATGTTTGATTGGTACACTTTGGATCAGAATACGAGACTATAATTGATGAATCTAATACATGAGAGTCCGTGTCTCATTATTCATCTAATGTCTAGAACGGAAAGGAACATATGACACTGATTGCCATAAGTCCTCTATCTGCTTGCTTTACAATCAGATTTACTCTGGCTGTCGGCTTAAAGTGTCGAAACTGGTTGGTGTAGCCATGCATAGCTGGAGTGCCTCTGACTATAACACTAAACTGTCGCGATCAGTCCTAGTGGGAGATTGTTGGATATTAGATGTCCTGACCCGACATTTAACGTAACCGACCCGGTTTCGACCCGGAAGAGTTACACCGGAGTCAACGAACTATTATAATTAATTACTTGTTAGTTAATTAATTCAAACGATTAAAATAAATAAATACTTGTTATTTATTTAACTAAATGTAACGAAGCGAATCTATCGTAAAATAGTTTACGAGAATTATCGGTGGGATATTATCTAGTCGCTAACGGACTAGTTATTTCAATGGGTTACGGATGTTGAATCGGGATGTGGGCTTGTTCATGACTAAAAGCCCAAAAGGGATTAGTAGGTAATTAAAAAGAGGAGGATGGGGTTTGCGAAACCCTAACTCTCGGAAATCTCCTCTCCTCCTCCCTCCCTTTACGTCGCCGTCCCTCTCGCCTCTCCCCTCTCTCGAAATCGGCGCAACACCATCACCACCCTCGGTAGCTTTTTCGACTAATGCAATGGTGAAACGTGATCCGTATTTAATTGTCGCCGCTATGAAGCTTGAGAACACATTCGTCGCCGCCGCCGAGGAGAGAGCCGCCGTGGCCGTGGCCGCTGCCCGTGCCGCCGTAGCCGCCGACATCTTAGGCGAATACGACCGCGAGGTGGTTCTCGCTTTACCTGCGCCACCGAGGCCTATGTTTCAGCCCTTGTGCGCCGCCACGCTCGAATCGGGTAAAAACCCTAAGTGGTCGGGGCCATTGTATGTCGCCGCCGCTATGCCACTTCCTCCGCCGCCTCCACGGGCGACGGACGAAATCGTTTCTACAACGGATTCGTTGTCAAGCACAGCGGAACCATTCAATTGGAATGCTATGATGCATAGCATGGTTTCATTACCGCCACCACTGCCCGTTCATGAGATGAACGCACATGTGGTACCTGAGGCCTCGTCTTCAAAGTTGGTTGAAGACTTGACTCGTCGGTTCGAGTCGGGCGTTACCGTTAATCCTATCGCCAGTTCATCGAACCCCGGTGTCTCGAACTGTTGTTCGGACTCCGCCAAGGTATATCTAAATTGTTTAGATAATTAAATTATATATTTAATTTCTTTCTATATTTACACGTACACGGTAATCAGTTCCTGTCTACGGTTTTAATAAATTCGCGTTGTAAAACATTTTTCCGCTATGTAATTAATTCTGATTAATTAACCCGTATATTTAGTCGGTAAATAATTAAAACGGGCAACCCAGATACCCACTGTAAAACCCAACAGCATTCACCTTGGTCCTAACACTTAAACACAAGTCCTAAACTAGTAGGAAAACATAGATGCACAATTCCAAGTCAAATTACATAATTACAAAATTCAAAAGTGAAACACAAAACACACATTTGGTGACATGCATAATTTGCTCTAAACTTGGAGTTTGTTACGCGCGTCGGAAGTTGGCAAAATTTCAGCTTTGATGCTGTTAGTCAAAGTAGTGAAATTGAACTTAATTAATTCATAACTTGATCAAAACTTGGAGTTTGTTTACTAAAACTTTCAGATCTTAGTTTTAATATAAAAACATCATTTTCATCCAAAAATCCCTTTATTAATACACGCGAATCATGCCCAACAAAATTGCAAAGTCTACTCATAGCTGAATTTTAACAGCCCTGCACACCTAACTTGCAGCAGCTTTTTGAGTGACCAAACGGAGGTCTTAGAAGGCGTATGAGTAGCTAAATTAAAGCTAAGACATAGAAGTTTACTATGGAAAAAGAATCACTTGATTTCGATAAAAATTGAGCAGGTTATGGCCTGTACAAGACGTACCAAAATTTCTCGCAGAAGCTGTCCAAAACGGGTCGTTTGCCCAAATTGCATTCTAACGGTTTTGGCTAATCTTTAGACCCTCAAATTTCTTGTAACGACTTGTAACAACTTAAAGAACGTTTTATCATGGAGTTTCTGTCCTCAAAACAATCATAAATGATCATAGCAAAAATCAAGCATAACACTTGAACATAAGCAATTTCACCTAAAGTTCATGCTCAACCACACAATCTTTCCACAAGAAAACCCCATAGTATATTTTGCTTTAATTTTACAGCCTCTAAACCTTCCTAATAGCAGCCTCAAATCATAAATTATCATATCCTAATCTAAAACATGTTTCATGAGCATTTACACATAAACACTAGATTAACACATGTGATCAAGAAATTTCAAGAAAAGAATTTCTAGGGCTTACTAGAGGGAAGAAAAAGGGGCGGATGATGATGGTGATGCAGAAATCTAGCTTCCCCTAGCTTCCTTGAAGTTTACTTGAGCTCACAAACCCAATTTTTTGCTTGATTTGAGGTGAAACCCGAAAATTTGAAGAGTTAATGTGTGTGTCTGTGTTAGAACCGTGAGAAGAGAGGGAGGAGGAAGAAGCATGAGAATGAGAGGGGGGAGGAGTAGGGCTGCATTTTGTTTTATAAAAATTTACAACTTTAGTCCCTCAAATTCCATGTCATGCAAAAAACACCCAAAACAAGTAGAAAGTGGGGTTTTAACCCAAGACTTGGTAATTAAAATACTAGGAATGTTTTTATTTGTTTTTAACCCATTTAACATGAAATATTTAGTCGGAAAAAGTTTAGTTAATGTGTACATAAAACTTAAATCACGTATGAAACCTGGTTTCTCACGAAATGCAATTTCTCAAGAACACATAAAGTCACGAAATAAATTACTAAAATTAATTAGTAATTAAATATATATTCTTATATAAACATTTAAATAACACATATTGGCACATAATAAATTAATAGAATTTATTTATGTTGTGATTACTTATTTCACATAATGCAACCGATTCACATAGCGAACGGAGACAGGCTCGGTCACGTAACGCATGTGACACTAACATGACACGAAAAATATAACTGGGTTGTTAACGAGACTAAAGGAAAATAGTTATCGGTGTTAACTTGATGGTGTTCACTGGGAATTCGGCAGGTGTCACATATAAGTATCAAGTAATTATTACACTTGAACTAAAGGAGAATGAAGAAAGTTGAATGCGACCGTGCGTTTACAAGTATATATACGGTAACAAAAGCATAAGGGTAATGAATCAGAAAACACCAAGAGGCATAATAGAAAAAGCTACAACATAACATCGACAACTCGAGTACAAAGTAATAAACCAAATACATGTAAAATAATAAGAGTAACCAATCTTATAGCATCTGAAACAATTATAATGGATTGTAATTATAGTTAACTTTCATGATCCTTTTGAGTTTTATTCTATCCCTATATGAAATGGTGCTGCTGGTCTACTATTAAGCATTTGAGTAACATTTGGTGTGTTTGATGGAATTTAGTAAATTTTATGCTTTTATTAGTATTTGATTTCATTGCAAAATAAATAAAAGATATGCATAATATTAATCTGGATATCAATGTATTTGTAACTGTAGGGGTGTTAATCAGATCAACCCATTCGCGTTTGGGGTTATTAAGGTCGGGTTAGTTGTTTTTTATATCTTACCTGCAACCCGGCCCTATTAAAGTACGAATTATTAGGGTTCGAGTTAGTCGGGTTTCGGCTTATTAGGGCCGGGTTAGTTAGGTTAACCCAATTAACCCGTTAAAGACTTTTAGACCCTATTATACCCAACCCTAATTACCTTATTCGGGTTCAGGTTGGGTCAGGCTAAATGGGTTCGGGTACTTTCGACACCCCTATTTGTAAGCATGTGGACTTACAACTAATAACCAACATTAGCAATAACTTTTAATAAATCAGGAAATAACCTTTTCTACTTTTGAGAGAATACACTTTGATGACTTCTTCCCAAAAAGCACAATCTTTATCCACCTTCAATGATACTCTTTACCCACTTTACACATACTTTCCAATGTCAAGTTAGCCACTACATAACTAATGCACCTTTAAGTTTCCTGCATGGTCCCATGAATGAACTCTCTCAATGAAGCTACAACCAATAGAACCAGAAACATATGTATAAAAAAATCTACCATTCATACACACATTTACTCAATTGTTGAAAATTAAATTAGTTTTGCATCACCATTGAGAATCGACATGATCAACTAATGCACCACTTCTGTTTCGAAGCCAGAACCATCTTTATTAAAATTTCAAACTGAAGATAAAAAATGTGAAAGAATCCTCGTGTGTAATGTTAAAATAACACAAGGAACCATAACAAATCTAAAAATTAAGTTGGGCCTTTAAATCTAATCCATTTTTACAAAAGAAACTAAATAGTGAAAGGATTTTTAAGAAATCAAGTTTGTTCTTCAAGATAGGATTATAAATCAAATTTGCGAGTCTTTTCAACTGATGCCTATGGAAATCAAGTTGGATGATAAAATCCAATTTAATAACCTTACGTAGATAATTTTCGTTACACAATGCTAACCGTAATGGTAAAATGACAACATACCTGAATAGCAAACCTCTTTATCACATAATTGAAAATCAAAAGTGAAGGATTCTTCAAAAGCCATCTGCGATCATAAAATCATTAGCATTAACTTGGTAAAAAAGAGGTAAAAAAAAGGATACAAAATGAAGAATTATACATGCAGCCAAAGATAAGATGAATTATACATGCTGTCAAAAACCTCCACTCATAGCCACAACCCAAAATACGATTCGCAACCTGAAAAAAGAAATAGACCTGATTAAATAGTTATTCAAGAATGCAATTGGCAGATACATATTTCCTTAAGAAGCGACCATCGCTATCAATAATGTCAAAACTTTAGTTTAACCTCACATTTCATGCACTGTGAGTTAAGTAGCATTAACCTAATGCACACATCTGCTGATAGCAGTTAGTGTTTAAACACTATACACCTAAAATTGAATTTCTAAATAATAATATTATCCGATTACTGATTTTCTGAAATGCCATTCAACTAATGCACACACAAATACCTCACATGTGGTTCAAAACAATGTAGATCACAACGTCAAATATAAACCATGTTGGCAGATAACAAAAAGTAACCTCACAGCACCAAGTTATCTTATCTAAACAAAAACTACAAAAAAATTTAAGGAGGTTAAAAGAAATCACTAATAGTTTTAAGTAAATAACAATAACCTACCTTCCCAGATGAAAAGAAACATCAGATCTGACTGACCAATCATGCAACATTAACAAATGAAAAAACAAAATGATAAAACACTTTCTTGTATACTACACTCACGTATCATTATAACAGTCCATTGATGTGACAACTGCCAAATTCCCAAGTTAACACCGTTAACTATTTCCGTTAGTTCCGTAAGCAAATCCGTAGCCCGTTATTTAAATGTTTATATAAAAATATATTACTAATTAATTTACTAATTTAATTCATGACTTTATGTGTTACTTGAAAATTTGCATTCCGTCAGAAACTGGGTTTCGTATGCGATTTAAGTTTTATGTGCGTACACGATAACGAGACTTTTTCCGACTAAATATTACATGTTAAATAAGTTATAGACGCTTGGAAACATTCCTAGTATTTTAATTTCTAAGTTTTGGGCTTTTACCCCACTTATTACTTGATCTGGGTCTTTTACACATGAATTGGGACTTGAGGACCATTTGTGTAATTACCCTAAAGTTAAATTGCAGCCCTAAAACCCCCTCCCCTCTCATTTCACGTTCCATTTCTTTCTTCCTCTTCCCCTTTTCACGGTTCTTCATCTACACACACACCCTCTTTCAAATCTTTAAAATCAAACATCAAGCAAGCAAGAATCTGAAGTTCTAAGCTCATTCAAGCTTCAAGAATGCTAGGGAAAGCTTCAATATCGTCTCATCATCATCCGCCCCTTTCCTCTTCAACTAGTAAGCCCTAGAAATTTTTATGTCGAAATTTCTTGATTACATGTGTTAATCTTGTGTTTGTGTGCAAATTGGTGTGTATATATGCCCTTGAATCGTGTTTTATGTGAAGATATGTTAAATGTTAAACTGGGGCTGAACATGAGTTGGTTTAGGGGCTTGTGAATGTGAAGTAAAATCTGCCATGTGGTGTTCTTTGGTGAATAATGGTGTAGGGAAACATGAATTTTAGGTATACTTGCTTATATGCAAGTGACATACTTGATTTTTGCTATGATCATTGTATGATTGTTATGAGAACTAGAAATCCATGATAAAATGTTGTTTGAGTTGTTACAAGCCTTTACAAGAAGTTTGATGATCAAATTATTGGCCAAAACCGTTAAAACCCAATTTATGCAAATGCTTATTTTTGGATAAATTTTGTCCAAGTTAAAAGGGTCGCCTTGCACATGCCATAACTTACTCAATTTTTATCTAAATCAAGTGAATCTTTTTCCATAGTAAACTTATATGTCTTAGCTTTAATTTGGCTACTCATAC
>JBCNJP010000003.1:65862234-65948275 GCA_039602395.1 Deinandra increscens subsp. villosa
AACCTGGAGAGATAAGGATGGTTGGCATCAGGGACTTTAGGATATTACTATCTTCCCCTAATTTTTATTTTTATTTTTGTAGAGCCTGTTCCTGGTGCCTGATCCCTGTTGTTCTTTTTATTGAGTCAGCCTTTTTTGATCAGTTTTTTTGGAGTCTTTCCTCCATTTGGAGGTGGGTGGGGGGTGTGTGGGTTGCTTCATGATGCTGGGGTGGTATTATTGGAAGGGTTGGAGTTCCCAA
Organism: Deinandra increscens subsp. villosa; assembly: GCA_039602395.1. Classification (NCBI taxonomy): domain Eukaryota; kingdom Viridiplantae; phylum Streptophyta; class Magnoliopsida; order Asterales; family Asteraceae; genus Deinandra; species Deinandra increscens. Next base: position 65,862,476 of record JBCNJP010000003.1, read on the forward strand.
TGCTGGGTCTTGTGGTTTGCTGCTGAGTTTAGTTGGCATTTGAGTGTCCTTTGGAGTAGGGAGTGGTATTTACTGGATGGCAACAACTTTAGTCTTAATTGTTCACTGGTCTGTTTTAATGTGGGGCTGGTTGCTGGAATTTTTGGCAAGGATTTAAGGTCATGGTGGAGCTTTAAAAGTGGTGAGTTTGAGGGTACTATAAGGCTGTTGGCTTTATGTGTCTGCATTTGTTATATTATTACTTCCTTGAGGACAGATATTGATTTTGGGGTGTTTGAGGTGGGAAACTTTTACCTAAAGCATGCTTATGCTGGCTTCCATCAAATTGTGTGTTGGATAAGTGGTGATTTACATCTGGTGCTTTTTGGGTCTGTTTGGAATATTGTGGCTACTGCTAATAGGAAGCTTCTCATTTTATTTGAAACTAAGGTTCTTATCAGATGCTATTTGGGGAAGCTGATGTGGGGTGTTAGACTTCCTAATGGTTTCATGGTTTTGTATGATAATTGGTTTAGTTTTTGCTACAAATGGCTGGGTAGTAATAGAGAGTTGGGTTACCTAGGCTGGAGGAGGATGATATTACTTCAGCAAAGTGGCACCATCATGAAGATTGTTGGGGGGCTTTGGATGTTAAGGTTTATTGTGGTTGATATGATCAGATGGGTTCTGGAGACTGGTTCCAATGTGTCTATGAGGAATATATTGTGGAGTGATCTGATTGTGGAGTGGGCTACTTTTTTGGCTGGTCATGTTTTTTGGTTTACATGTAGTTGGTCTTGGAGGTATACTGTTAAAGTTCCGGGCTACTTGTGTTTGAGAAGGAAGATTGGTTGTCAATGCAAGATCATTTCGTAAAGATTGCTTGGTGGTTATGGAAAGTTGGTTGCATTTTAGCTGCGGGTAGTAGATGTGTTGCCATTTATTATCATTATGTGTATTGGTTTAATAGTAGTATGGTTGATTCTTATTTTAGTTGTATTTTGGTTGATAGGTTAGTTGGTTGGTGTTATTTTACCCACTTAGCTGTTAAGGTTGGGACGTGTCCAACCTAATGGCTTAAGTGTGTGTTTCTCTTGTACTTTTCTGGTTTCTTTTATTTATTTTGCCGGGTTTTGCCTTAAAAAAAATAAAAAAAATTGACATGTATGTTACTTCTTTCTAGTTGCGTTTTATCCAAAAAAAAAAATTAGAAAAAATGGAGTAGTAAATGATCTTTGTTTGCTTATATATTGTCGTTCCCTCTAATTATTATCGATATATATGAGTTATTTGTATAGAGTTTCAAGCTCATTTATTTTATGTTCGTATAGACAGCGGACAACAACATGTCATGCCTTTTGCAAGAGACACTAATCACATAATTTTCACATTTGAATGAATCCTATTAACTTATATAAAACTATCAAATTTATTTGCAACGGACAGCGTGATGTATCACCTCTATCTTACTTTTCTAGCAACCAATTTAATGTAACACTAAATAGTCGACTTAGGTTCATAAGCCAATACACGCGGCAACGCGTGGGCTTGAAATCTAGTATTATACATATTCCAACATGACAATATCCTAGTATAGTTAATAAGTAAATAACCTTAAAAAGTAATAAACTAGTACTTATATAAACGCTTAAGTAAAAAACTACAATATTAAAGTCGAATATGTTTAATAATCCCAAAAAACAAACACATTTTCATACTTAAATTGTCATCTTCTTTTAACATTCTCAAAGTGATTCCAATATTTGGACTCCATCCGACTCGTACTCATTTTCAAAGATTACCACCTCATCCTCGGACTCGAAATCCAAAAGTTCCCTCAGAGATGCTTTATTTTTGTCGAAGAATTTTTTTAAGTTTTTTTAATTAAAAATTTTGGCTAACCGTCAAGGCCGCCAAGACCGCCAAGGACCGATGTTGACCGTCGTTGACCAACTGACCGTTAAACCATTAATCGTAGACGGTGGAGGACCGCCAAGCGATTAGTCGCTGATTAATCACCGATTAATCGCGATTTCTACAACATTGCTCTTAACAATCCCATACTTCCTCCAATTTTGTCTAGTGTAGTATTCCACAACTAGATAAGCAAGCCTATCGCCCAAAAAGTAACCATACAACGTATAACCCATCTTACTAGAAACACGTCTAACCATGTCCAACGGAATAACCACATCCACCCATGTTCGTTAGAACCAGAATTTAACACCCTGAAATTTGCTTTAGAAGTACCAGAAATCTTCTCCTTAGTGACTATAATAGCATACGATGTTACCTGTGGTTGAGGCTTTTGCTGTGGGAGTATCGGGTTCTCAATAGGAGCTTTAGGATCCATCGGAATCTCATTCACATTCACAATAGGTAAATTAGTTTTAGGTTCCAAACTAGAATCCGACACCTGCAATGATGATGGAGGTTTACGCGTAGGCACCTGGCCATCAATGTTTTTAACACACTGCGCCAAGGAAGACGCAGCCTTAGGTTTGGAGTTCGGAATAATCGGCTGCATGAGAGCATGCAACCCTAGCCGCCAACCAGCACAGAAACTCGATCAGTCGTCAGAATCCAAACTGACCCTCCAAGGCGCTAGCAAATTCGTACCAGCCACCGATTTACTACAAGGATCTACGACAGATACAACTTGCACTTAATCGCCAACGATCACAGATTGCTACACACCCAAGAGAACTCAATCGAATTGCCGAAAAAAAAACGAATGGAAAATTACGAACCCTAATAGGGATCGAACGAGGGAAGATAACAACAAACACACCGTAATTGAGATCGATTTGGCTGCTAACACTACTCGTAACTCATCACAATCTCAGCTGAATCGATCACAGGGAGTTACACAACTATTAAGCAATCAGACTTTGTAAACAAAAACCCTAAAAACTACAATAGCCGCTAACACATCTCATAACGAAACAACGATTAGTAATGACGATGACAGGAATGCTAGGAGCTAATCTCAAACAATTAACGTGCAGAAAGAACAACGAAAGGAACAAGATCGATTGAACTAAGGAACATAAACCCTAGGTCGCCAAAATCGCCCAGAGAGAGTAGCCAATGAGTGTGTAGATACTCCAAAAATACCTCGTCACCATAAATGTGCTATGGATCTGACTATCCCATTAAAAAAAAACTTGTGAGTTCATAAAACACTCTTCTGTAGTTTGAAAACCTTATTTCACGATTCCCAAGTCGCGGTCGATTGATTGTCTTATCAAATCTTGTTGCCAACCCATTTTATACTCAACCCAGTAACCCATTCTTCCAATCATAGCCTAACATGTTGCACCAACGCGCAATAGACACACTTGCGTGGTGATTCACGTAACCCTACAATGTGTGTCAAAAGTTGGCCATTGCAGATAATGCTTCGGTCAAACTAGCCAAACAAGTTGCGAATAGTCACGTTTTGATCAAGTCAAATTTACCATTTGAATCCAGTCAGTCAGTTTTTAAGCTTACGATATTTAAAAAAAATCATTCCTGATTTCATTATTCGATGTATAATTCAAAACAATTTACATGCATCATTTTAAAACCTATTTATATCACGTATTATTTTTCTTTTTAACTCATTTACAGATGAGCGAGTGCTTGTCGATGGGTTCACGAGTTTACAAGTTTGCATGGTTACGGGATTACATGCTTATGAGTTAACGCGTTTATCCATAAACGAGCCTACGAACTCACACGTACATGATATCCCATTTTAGAAAATATTAAATTATCCATTTTTGAACCCCTCCAAAATATCACGTTTTGCACTTTTGGTATACATGTTTAGGAATTTACTCGTTTAGGAAATTATGAGTTTACGAGTCCACATGCCTACGGGATTGCATGTGTACGATTTTACGACTTTATAACTCTACGAGTAGATAACTAACTATACATGTTTATTATATTCCCAAAAAAAACTCATCGGTTATATTCCAATTGCAATTGCGCGATGTTCCAGCTGTTTCTCCTTAACATTTATTTTTATCCAAACACATTTTTACCCTAGCTAACATCAAATTCGTGAGTATCGCGAATTCGAAGATCGTTCGTTTTTCCCGCTCGATAATCAAGTCCTGGCAATCTATGGCGATAAACCATTACATGGGCTGAGGTCATGTCCGGCATTAAAGCCCACAAGTACTTGCATAAGGAGTACATGGCTTGTCTGGTTAGCAGTCAGCATTGTGGACGTTCGTAATTAGGAATAGGGAGTCCAAGACATCCTAGTCATTCGGGACTTCACTGAAGTGTTTCCCGAAGACATATTGGGTCTTCCTCCCATTCACAAAGACAACTTCCACATTAACTTACCCGGTACTACTCCTGTTGGCAAGTCACCTTATCGCTTCTCATTGTTTTGTGTCAGCCACCTAACTCTAATTCTCGAGGGTCGCTTGCTTCTGCAAGTGCGACTCCCATTTAGACTCTTATCACATTCATGATGATGATATCCCCGTAATTTATATTACTCATATAGTATGGATCAGTCATGATCAACGTTTCCTTTCAAATCCATGATTGTGCCTAGCCATAAGCTTCTTTTGTCTAACCACACACTTTTTTGAAACTCCTGAATTCTTTTGCACCTCTTACCTAGATAAATTTGTTATCGCCTTCGTTAGCGATGTTCAAATTTACTCGAATCCAATTTTTAAAACTTTCATAAAATTTTGACCCAAACAATAATCTTTGGGAAGACTCGCGTTTTTTTCGCATTTCAATACAATTGTAATTTTTTTCATGTTCGTGCTATTCAATGTTTCAGATTTAAACTGTGGTTTTCAATGCTCGGTGTATGAGTTCCAAACTCGCTTTATTCAATACTCAATGTGTGGACTCAATTTGCAGTTTTTAATGTTGATCTATGGATTCAAACTCAAGGTGTCAACACACGAGGTGTTTATTGAAAAGTTTGTAACTCACATTATTCAAAAACTGAATGGTGAGTTTGGTTTGTGATTCTTGACTCACTGATGGTGAATTCGGTTGTGATTTTCAACGCTTGGCTTACGGTATTCAAGTCTCGGTTCGCGAATTCAACTCTTGGTTTATAGTTTTCAACTCTCAGCTTGAAGATTTATATATTCAGTGTCCAACATCCGGTTCAATTCACGTATTTCAAAATTCAAACTTGCATGTTTCGACCTTCAGTTCACGATTTCAAACTTAGTACATGCTTATGCTCAATTGATATTCAACTTTCAGATTCATGTCATTAGATTTAAGTTGAAATCTGACATTGTTTTATCAGTTACATTAATTTCAAGTTAATGGATACATTCACTTACATTGATTTTAGTTAGTCAAGTTATCACTTTCAAATGGATACATGTTAACCCCCCCCCCCCCTCAACGTCTTATTTTATCCTCTGCGTCTCCTTGTTTGGATATGCTAATGTAGGGGAGACTGGGGGCTTTCCTTTTGATGATCAAGTTGTTTGGTCAAATCACGCATTCTCGTCTTCGAATGATCTTTGATTCTCGGCATGGTACTCATTCCATGCGTGTACACCATTAACCATGTCATTGTTAAATGTTTCACATATTATATATTTTACACCTGGATCTTGCGGTGTCAAGTATTCCCTTATCAAAATATTTTCCGTGCTTTTTGTGTTGTGTGGGGGAGTCTCTCCGTAGGCAACTAGCATGCTTTCGAAGTAGCAACGATGTGGTGGGTTAGCTCCGGTACACCCTATATATAAGCAACGATGGTGCTTTAAGAGTGGGCTAGGTGTCGGACCGAGAGTTGGCCCTGGTCATTTGTCAAAATTCATGTCTCAAGTTTATATCACTATTTCAAAGTGCTCGTTCACAATTAATTTTTTTAGTACAAATGTACTCTTTGGTATAAAAATTAATTATCCCCATTCCTTTTTCCTACAGTCTCTATTAACTGAATTTCGGGACGAAATTTCCTAAAGTTGGGGAGACTGTAACATCCATATGTTTCAAAATCTCGAAACCTCGACCCACATCAAGATCCAAGGTTTAATCCCAATTATCAACACCATGAATGTTGGATTACTCGATTCCATATGATAACACTCTGAAAATGACGAACGTGGCCGAAAACCACGCGCAAAACCGAGTTATAACGAAGCGGGAATCGCGAAAACAAGTTTGATGTTTGTTGGTGAGGTTTAAGACGTGAATTTGTCCCACATTGCCCCACCAGCGAAATTTTCATTCTTTATACACCTATAAATACCCTCCCTTGATCCTTAATAGTTTGCAACTCCTAGTTTGAGTATAAACAAGTGGAATAACCGACTTTTGGATGTTCCACAACTACAATACCCCTTTGTGTGTCATGCTTAGTGGTTTTTTTTTATGCACTCGGTGAGGAGGTGCTGCCCTTCAAGCTCGTCTCGTTCGAACAGTTTCTTTAAGGTAATTCTTCTTCCTTTTCTTTCTTAGTTTCCTTTCTTTCCTTCCTTTCTTTATTCGTTCATTTATCGTTTTATTAGTTTAATTAGTTTAGTTTAGGTTCCTAGTTGGGTGCTTTAGGCTCGTTTAGGTAGGCTTGCTAAGGCTCGTTCTTAGAACGCCTAGTATTGTTAAGGCTTGTCCTTTGGACAACCTAGCTTTGCAAAGGCACGTCATTAGGACGTGTTGCCTTGCTTAGGCCTATTTAGGCTTGGTGTAGCCTTGTAGAGGCTCGTTAGGCCCAACGAGTCTAAGCTATCATGTCCCATTTCATCTATATTCTTCTAATCCAAAAGTCAACGTTTTTATGCATGAACTAATTGGGGATTAATGCTTGTTTTTCACAAATCAACAATTAAACTAATTCTTAATCATTCTAATATGTAATTCGGGTTTTGAACATAAATACCATTTTAGGATTTCAAAAGCCTTAGAACCAAACCTATTTTTTTATCAAACATAATGATGATAGTACTTGAGACGTGAATGACATGTAGTAACTGGAAGGGTGAAAACACCAGTAGTCAGGGTCTCTATCAAGGATAAGTGTTCGAATAAATCCAATAGTCGGACCTGGATGCTTACCTGGGACGCCGTGATGAGAGTGTCATAACCTATTAGCCCAAAGCATGTCTAGTAACGTTTAAGGTATTGTTACTCTTAAAAGTTAACATTTTCAAACATCAATTTATAACATTAAAACCCATTCCCCATATACATAAGAGCTTACAATCCCATATTCCAATATTCATGTCGTCCTCTTCTATTCTTTTAGGATGAATCTTCGGGATTAATCCTTTCAGTTTCACTTCTCGCTTTGTGGACTTAACTTCTAATCCATGTGAGTATTCCTTCTCCCTTTTCTCATTTTATCATTTTGGGGTTGCAACATGTATCCTATTTCTAAGTGTTATCTTTCAAGTTTATCAATTACCATGCGTATGTGATCTATGTGTGAATTATGTGTTATGTGACTTCTAGCATGATTTGTCAACATGTGATTTTTAAAGGCTTTTATGTTTATCAAAGGTTTTCATGTAAATCATTGGATGTCAAGTATGTCATGGTTGTCATGTCTGTGATGTCTTTCATTAGGCATAAACATTAACGTAAGGCCTGGGGTAACAAAGGTAGATCTATCGGTTGACAACCCACTCAACTTGACCGGTTCGGCGTTGGGTGTTTGGAGCATATTTCATTATTTCATTTAGCCTAACCTGCGGGTTATCATTGAGATTTTTATTATGCCTAGGCTTTCATGTTGTCATTTTATACCAGCAATTTTGGTTATGCCTAGTCTTTAATGTTGTCAATATCTTCTAGCATGTTATATTTCACTTATTCTATCATATGACACGTAACGCATGTTTTTCAAATATATGTTATGTATCAAACTTGTGGTTACTCACCAACTATTTATAGTTGACCCCCCCCCCCCTTTATTTTATACATGTTGTAGGCTAAGATGTTGATGTTTCAAGATGCTATCACATAGGGCTTTTGGACTTAGTTTAATAAAGAAATTATATTTGTTATCAATATGTGGTGTATTGTTTTATTTTTTAATGTTATTAATGAACTTCATTATTTATCAACTATTGTCACTAAATTAGTTGTCATGAGCTTATGGGCAATCTAATCATGCCCCGATGTTTCTGCTATATATATATATATATATATATATATATATATATATATATATAGGGAGAGGATCATTTGAGAACCAATTGTGTTTGAGAACTAAAAAGAACTAATCTCAGCCACTAGTTTATATATATGGAAAACCCCCCCCCCATGAATTATAGTGGTCCCCACCTGAAATTAGTGGTAGAGATTTAGTTCTCAAAAGTTCTCAAAATAAAAAGTTCTCATTTGAACCTAACCCTATACATATATATATATATATATATATATATATATAGGGTTAGGTTCAAATGAGAACTTTTTGTTTTGAGAACTTTTGAGAACTAAATCTCAACCACACATTTCAGGGGGGACCACTACAATTCATGGGAGGGGGGATACATGTAAATAAACTTGTGGCTCAAATTAGTTCTTTTTAGTTCTCAAATCAAATTGGTTCTCAAATGATCCTCTCCCTATATATATATATATATATATATATAGGGTTAGGTTCAAATGAGAACTTTTTATTTTAAGAACTTTTGAGAACTAAATCTCAACCACAAATTTCAGGGGGGACCACTACAATTCATGGGAGGGGGGATACATGTAATAAACATGTGGCTCAAATTAGTTCTTTTTAGTTCTCAAATCAAATTGGTTCTCAAATGATCCTCTCCCTATATATATATATATATATATATATATATGGTTAGGTCTAAATGAGAACTTTTTGTTTTGAGAACTTTTGAGAACTAAATCTCAACCATTAATTTCAGGTGGGGACCACTATAATTCATGGGGGGGGGTTCCATATATATAAACTAGTGACTTAGAATGGTTCTTTTTAGTTCTCAAACCCAATTGGTTCTCAAATGATCCTCTCTCTCTCTCTCTCTCCCTCTCTCTCTCTCTCTCTCTCTCTCTCTCATATATATATATATATATATATATATATATATATATAGGGAGATGATCATTTGAGAACCAATTTGATTTGAAAACTAAAAAGAACTAATTTGAGCCACAAGTTTATTTACATGTATCCCTCCTCCCATGAATTATAGTGGTCCCCCCTCAAATATGTGGGTTGAGATTTAGTTCTCAAAAGTTCTTAAAACAAAAAGTTCTCATTTGAACCTAACCCTATATATATATATATAGGAGAGGATCATTTGAGAACTAATTGGTTGAGAGAACTTTTGAGAACCATTTTAAGCCACTAGTTATATTTACATATACCCCCTCCCATGAATTGTAGTAGTCCCCAACTGAAATTAGTGGTGGAGATTTAGTTCTCAAAAGTTCTCAAAACAAAAAGTTCTCATTTGAACCTAACCCTATATATATATATATATATATATATATATATATATATATATATATATATATATATATAGGGTTAGGTTCAAATGAGAACTATTTTTTGTGAGAACTTTTGAAAACCAGATCTCAACCACTAATTTCAGGTGGGGACCACTATAATTCATGGGAGGGTTTTCCATATATATAAACTAGTGGCTTAGAATGGTTCTCAAAAGTTCTCAAAACCAATTGGTCTCAAATGATCCTCCCCCCCCCCATATATATATATATATATATATATATATATATATATATATGGGGGGGGGGAGGATCATTTGAGACCAATTGGTTTTGAGAACTTTTGAGAACCATTCTAAGCCACTAGTTGTATATAAGGAAATCCCCCCCATGAATTTGAATGCTTCCCCCCTGAAAATTAGTGGCTCAGAATGGTTCTTAAAAGTTCTCAAAAGAAAAAGTTCTCATTTGAACCTAACCCTATATATATATAGGGTTAGGTTCAAATGAGAACTTTTTCATTTGAGAACTTTTAAGAACCATTCTAAGCCACTCATCTTCTGGGGGGAAGCATTCAAATTCATGGGGGGAATTTCCCTATATATAACTTGTGGGTCAGAATGGTTCTCAAAAGTTCTCAAACCATTTGGTTATCAAATGATCCTCTCCCTATATATATATAGGGAGAGGATCATTTGAGAACCAATTGGGTTTGAGAAATTTTGAGAACCATTTTGAGCCACAAGTTATATATAAGGAAATCCCCCCCCCCCCCCCCATGAATCTGAATACTTCCCCCCTGAAAATTAGTGGCTCAGAATGGTTCTCAAAAGTTCTCAAAGAAAAAAGTTCTAATTTGAACCTAACCCCAAATAAATATTCACAAGTGTTGGCAAAATATATTTATTATTCAAATAAATATATTACTTTGTTTCGCATCCGGAAAAATAATACGAGATATATATTAATAAAACATATAATTATTTTCACCCAACAATGCCATGAAGTGAAATACTTAAAGTCATTAAATATTTATATTGTTTTCAACAACTTAGAAAAATATTAAATAATTATCCAAATGTCGGTGCCCCAAATATACGTTTTTCTACCGCGTGTCAAGTGCACGACATTATCCGTTTTCTCAGAAAATAATGGCGCAACATAAAAATAAAACTATTTTTTTGTCATGACAACTCAAAATACAAGTATTTTTATTTTTAAGTTCTTAAAAGTCGGTTTTCCCGGTAAAAGTGTCGGTATTGTCGGTTTCACCACTATGACTCATTTGATGATGTCTTGACATTCTAAAACACTTTGCAAAAGATTATGGTGATGTTTTCAAGTGATTTAAGTTCCAAAATTTCTAGTGGGAGTCCAGCTTGCTAAATTAGGGTTTCTCGTCCCGAAGGCTACTGTTTTGATCCTGGTTTTCCTCCAAACAATATTTTCCACTTTGGTTCTCATGGCCCATTATTATTACTAAAATACACTTATTTTCTGTTAAAATCAATTGCAACATGTACCCATTCTCACGAAAATGTTTACGCCAAAATTAGGATTTTTGGGTCTTAAAATCACCATTTTAGTGTCCAAATCTTTGGTCCATCAAAAGTGTCTTTACAATACTTTTTGGTAATTAGTTTACATAATTTTTTTGTGGTTTGACAATATATCATAGCTCAAGTTGTAGATTTGTCACCATAAAACCTAGTTTTCTTAACTTTTAGACAAGTTTAGCAACATAAATCTAAAGACTTCATGTATTTCCATTTCCTTTAACAAAATAACATTTTATGAGTCAAAATATGTTCTTAAATTGTATGACAACAAAAATACTACAAGAAACACAAGATTTAGCTCATCAAAGTAAGCTTTTTAAGCACATACTTTAGGTTTCTGAACAAGGTTTTACTTCTAAGCATGTTATATACGTATGTTGTTATTTTGAACAAATAACACAAACACAACTTAAGAAATCAAAAAATACACAAAGATATAGCAAGATAGTTCCATTGAAGTTTATCATCTTAACAAAACATAAGTTTTTAACAATGAGATTCATCAAGACTCAAAATTTACGACATATGGGTGTCTAGATTCATGAAATGATAACTAGATTAAGATTATGAACAAAAGAAGGCAAAGGATTCTCTCTACAGGCTTCCAAGGACCAAATGACTTAAATGAGTTGTTGAAAAGATTCCAATCTAAGCTCCTACTTACTCTTGGAATTGAAGGTTTGTGGTTTCTAGTGTGAGAAACCAAATTCTAGTGAGAGGGAGAGGGTGGGGGTAGAGAGAAAGATCAAGAGATTTAGGGTTATTGATAAATGAAAGTGGTGAAGTTAAAGTGACTATATATGGGGGCTAGGTGGAAGTCGTTTAGGGTCGTATGGGTAAGCTTGGGTGGGGTGTTGGCGGTTTGAGTCTAACTCGATATCAATAGAGAGAGATGAGATGTTGGCGGTTTGAATCACCGGAGTAACCCTTTACCCAAAAAAAGATATCAATAGAGAGAGATGAGATGTGTTGTGTGTTTGAGAGTTCAAGTATTTAAGTGAGTTGGGTGTTAGGTTCGATTGCACAAGAGGGACCCAAAGGCTTGGGTTTAACCTCTTGCTCGAGCCGGTCACTAAGAATGAGAGAAGAGAACTAGAGTTGTGGTTCACAAAGTATTGTGATAGATGTAGAGGTGCACTTGACCAGTTACAAGGAAAAAAAGAAGAGGAATGGGAAGGAAGCTTTGAAGGTGTATGGAATCTAGGTGACATATATCATTGGGTAATAAGATTGATGTACAAGGTAGGCAAGGTTGTTGGGGTTTGATTTGGTTAGCATCTTTAGGTTAGTTTAGGTGGCAGATTAGGAAGTAGAATGGCATCTAGCATGGGTAAGTAATTTGGATATTAAGGGGATAACTAAATGATTCAAGTGATGGTGGCTAGGTGGTTCACGGTTTGGGCTACAAAGAGGAACAAGGAATGGACTTGGCTCCGAGTCGAGGAAAAGGGTTGGGTCAAGGGAGGTTTAGCGACATGCATAGGTGGTAACGAGGTGGTGGTATGCATGGGTCACCATGCAAAGGTGACAGGTTACCGGGTCGAGTCAAACGGGTTTAAACGAGATGGATAGAAAGTGATGAATCTTGGTAATTTATACTGGTTATAAAAACAAATAATATAAAACATTGACGGGTTTATATATATGTATATATATGTCTGATAGAGTGTAAGGAAGGTCGGTCATTTGCATTTCGTAGTGCTACTTTGCCAGATTGAGATACGATCATCATTTAGTGCAGTGCCATCGTCGATTCGACTTATTTTCACGTGTGATCTTCATATGTATACTTGTTCATTCGTTACATCATCATCATTGATTCATTCCAGCTGAGTTATAGCTGGTGGTGGATCAAGTGAGATTCGATTTGATTGCTATTTTTGGATCGGACGGACCTATAAGTGGTATCAGAGCTTTCAGTGCTCAATCACTTTGAAGTTGTGGTGAAAACGCCATCGAACAATGTTTTTGCATGAATTTTCTAAGTTTCTACATGATTTGGGATACCTTTACATTCATCTTCAGCAAACTTTGATTGAATCTGATCGCTAATTGTGTTGTTTTTGATGAAAAACTACAAGAAAATGCTTTGCTTCGATTGAATTCGAGCTGAAAACGAATTATGTTAAAGTTTTTTTTCAAAATCGTGAGTTTTTCTTCTAAGACTCATGTTTTCTCAAATTTTGTTTCTCTAGCAAAATTGGCTGTTGAAAACTTTTGCGAAAACCTTTTTACGAAACGTCACGTTCTTGTTTACACTTGTTTGCCAAAATAATCCACGAAACATCGCGTTTTAAATCTCTTCTCACACCATTTATGTGAAAAGTCAGTTTTGCGAAAACTATACTTTTGCAAAATTTCTTTTGCGAAAAGATAGTTTTTCTGCGAAATTGTCTCAAATTGGTGAAACTCTTGTCAATTTTTTTATTATTGCAAAAAGTTGAATCTTGTCTTTACAATTTTAGTTTTTGTTGACAGCTAATCAATTGCATTTTACATGTTAACTTTCAAAAATCAATGGCATTTATTACAAATTATGATAATGAGTTTGGAACAGGAAACAAGCCTCCTAGACATGAAGATTTAATGATTTTGCAAACTGGAAAGACAAAATGATCTCATTCCTCTCATACATTGACTATAACCTCATTCATTCTATTAAATTTGGACCCTATATTCCCACCAAGGCCTCTATTAATGGTAATGTGCCAAACACTGATATAAACTATTGGATAAATGAAGAAAAGTTGCTTGCTGCTAGAGACCATAAGGTTTTTGGTTCTCTCACTATGGCATTACCATCAAAGATATATCATAGCACTGGTCTTGATGAATATAAAACTACTCAGTCTCTATGGAATGCATTATCTGAAATACTTTACTGCACAAAGAGTTTGATATTTTTAACTATGTCCCTGGTGAAATCTTGATGCTCAAGTTATTAGATTCAATTTTTTATTGAGTACAATGAGAAAGATTACTGAAAAACAGTAAGTCAAAAAGTTGTTTGATTCCTTGCCTCCAGCTTGGAGTACTCCTTGTATGATGATCATGAGAACTGGTACTCTAGATGACATGACCTAGATCAAGTTTGTGGATTCCCTTCAATCGTATGATCTTGATATCGAAAAAAGAGAAATGAACAATGGGATGACTGTTAATAACAAATGTTCAAGGTTGTGTTCTACAATGGGAAGTGTTGCTCTCTATGCAGGTGTTTGTGGTTCGGCTGCTAATACTAATGATGGTAAATATAGATGGAATTGTCGTGATGGCATCACGTGTGCAAAATGTGGCTCCTCAATTCAGTGATTATGTGCCGGAAGGTTTAGGCTCAAGTAGTTATGTTCCAAAGTAGATGGTCCAACCTTAAAATGGAAATGCTCAAACTGTCAAACCTGCTTCTACCACACCTTTTGAACACCAAAAATGCTAAGTCTTGTGGTTATTCAATCAAGAATGAACATGTTGGTTTGTTCACTTCATTCATGTCAAACTATGAAGCTTTGATGGATGGAAAGTTAACATTAGTAACCTTTCAGTGTGAAGACCTAATGCAGCTTAATCCTGACGATCTTGAGGAAATGGACCTTACTTGGAGGATGGGTTTGGTTTCCCTTGTTGGGTTTCGACAGTTGCATACAGGTTACCCAATGGTCAATTATAAAATTAAATAAATTTAGTGAGAGCGGGATTAATTAATTACCATATCAGAGTTTAGCAGAATTAATAAACCAATTAAATCTATAGCAGTGGAAACAATTGAATAAAGCTCTAGTAATTAATTCTAACGTGTTTAGCACAATCAAAACCGGCCAACAAGATCAGGTCAACCATGACATGCAAACACAACAATTAACGAGATCATAATTAAAATACAACTACGATGCAATTGTTAATTAAATAAAAACTAAACTGAATTTAGATATACCTTTATGGTGATTGAATAAACATTGAACACATGAGGGTTCAACGAGCACGAGCTAGATGCACAGAAACCGAGACTAAAGTCTCCTACGCGGATCATGTACACAAACCAAGACTGGAACACCCTTCGCGTACCGTAAAGGGTTTGGGCAGTAGAAAGCGATGGTAGTGGCATGGCTTAGGCGCCGATGGTGGCGGAGCTGCGCTAATCGGCGGAGGCTGTTCTTGGGGTTCGGCGATCAGCGGCGTCGGACGCTAATGCACGAGACAGTTGCGGCTGGGCATGGCAGCGACGAGGTGCTGGTAGCAGCGGCTACTGGTCGGACGCGGTGGTCGGCCGAGAAAGGGTAACAACGGCTATGTCGGGTCGTGGGCGGAGGAGCCGGAGGACCAGCGATAGTTGCTCGGGGACGGACTCGCGGTGGCTCTGCGGTGTCGTGCCAGTGAAAGTGGCTGGCGGGTCGAGTTTGACAGAGAGAGAGAGAGAGAGAGATCCAAAGAAAAGGGAGAGGGAGAGAGTGCAAAGTTTTTCCTTAAGTTTTGATTAGGTATATTACTTGCTAATCAGATATATTTATATTTATTAGGTAAACAAACCTAGTCCCTATAAAACTCTATTAGCCCCTTTAAGTCCCCGAGCTTTGTGACACGTACCGTTAGTAACACAGCTTTACTAACTAGTCACAAATGTCTGACAAATAATAATTCAGATAAAATATTTGATCCATTATTCGCATCGTCGAGAACCTCATTAAATAAATTTAACGATTAATTCTGCTAAATATCTAACGATATTTATTATGATTATTAAATTGAAGAAATAATAATAATTCCATTGTTTCCGTGATTATCCAGTTAACTTCTTAAGCGGATTAAATCTCTTGGCCCTTGGTGTTACTCTTACTAGTCAAAACTGTATTGGGTTCTAGATATTGTCAGTTCTGGACATACAATATCTAACAGTCTCCCACTTGGACAGATCGTGACAAGATCATTAGAAACAGTCAGAGGTAATCTAACGCCACATGGTTGCCGCAACTAGTTATGAGACTTCAAGTTAATAACTAAGGTATATCAGTTGTCTCACAACTTAGTTCAGACTCAAGGTAATTCTTAGTGATTGTATTTCTCGTTTGAAGTGTTCCAAATCACATTAAGTTTGGGTAAGGCCTTACACTTCTACACTTGGAACTTATGAGAGGCCCACGATGTCTACCTGTTGCATGATTAGTGCAAGAGTGCAGAATCCCTTCTTGAAACATGCAGCTCCCACTAAACATCAGATCTCCCAAAAGTAGTCGTTATGACTGGCAGTTACGCGACAGCGTTAGACTACAATCGAAGAATAGACGTAATTAGGAGGTTGCTCATGTATCTCGGGTCAAAGGATACTAATGAGTATACCATTTATCAACTCCATCTCATAACTGAATCTAAAGAATGGTTTGATGCGATTTACGTCCAGACATCGTTCTTCGAGTTACATCGAAATGTCATTCTCCAACGAAATCTATGAATTTGGATTATCAACGACTTGGGTCCAAAGTCAAAATAGTCTTACCTTAGTTTCGTTCCCACGATACTGATCTATAATTATCCATTGGTGAAATTATAAAATAATGCACGTGAGTTTGGATCCTCAATGACTTGAGTCCAAAGTCAAAAGTCTTACCTCAGATTTGTATCCACGATTTTGATCGACTTTGTAGAATTATATATATTTATTCATGGATTCGAGACGTGTTAAAATTTGAACTAAATAATAGTATTCTACGTTTACGTTTAACTCTTAGAGGAAGTTGAATTATTACGTATAACTATTACCGTTCGAACATCCCAATACTAAGTCAGAGCCTTTTGGTTTTAAACGATTCAACTATTTAAGGGTTGTATTAATGATTTATGGCCCAACATTAAACTCAGTGAATCTTATACCATGCTTAATGGTGTGTATTAATATGCTTGATTTAATGTATTTCTTAATTTCTAGTGTTAATTAAAGAAGATGAAATAACTAAGCGATCTAGATGTTGTGACAAATCCGTGCCCTTGGTAAGCACTATTATAGACTGTGTTGTCACAACTAGATTTTAATTTGATGATACGGACTCAAATTAATTCCTAGAATGAACGACTTCATTCAAGTACCAGAATGAATGGCTTCATTCATAACATCTAACATTTTTCAATTGAGGTGGCTAGCGCATTCATAGTGTGAACCTACACTTATTTAGAATGCATTGACTGTATCAATGCCCTCGAACGTGTCAAGAGACTTAGTGCGCTTGAACCTGTCAAGAGACTTAGTGTTCAAATCTAGAAGTCATATTGTTGTGACTTCTTGTGAAGCTCAACATGATTCATATTTATGACCTATGAGTTTCAAGTGCATTGACGTGCATGAATCTCAGGTTGTCATATTTCAAATCACTAAGTGATTCGGTTATGGATTATATGCATGATTGCATTATGCTAATATTAGGAAACAGTGTCCTTTTATTTCATGTGGTGTAATAGTATCCCATTATGAATCACTATTACCAGGTATTAGGTATGTAACAAATGTTTTTGAATCTAATCTTGTAAACAATTGAAAACAACCGCTCAAATGTTTAGAAGATCATTTATTAAAAAAGCATGCATAAAAGTTAAAAGTTCAAAAAGAAGTATTATAGCACACCACCATTCTAAACCCGAAAGTAAAATGTATTCATCACGCAACTACAGAAAAACAAAACTAGTTGTTTTTGGAATACGACTAAGAAAGACAAAGTGACATGTGCATTATTCAAGTTGCATCTACCGCAAATTGCATCATGTCATCTTAGCTTTTACTTTCACCTTGATCACGCTCCTGCAAAATGTAAACTATGTCAAACATACATTTCGGAGGATTAATGTGAAAAGGGTCATTATAACATAACGTTATATACCTCCAAAAGAACCTTTGTCATTCTTTCTGGCTTTGACCTTGGCAAGATAATCAGGGCAGTTCCTTTTTCAGTGCCCCCATCTTGTTGCATTCAAAACATTGGCGTTGATCAGCAGGCGACAGTGTTTTGGCAGCTTTCTTGCTTTTGTCGTTGGTACCCTTGGTAGCAGCAGACTTGCCCTTCTTGCCAGACCTCCTCTTCTTGGCATCTGGTTTCTTGAACCCGGTAGATTGGGAGGCAAGCACAATGGGTGCTTTAGGTGCTTTAGGGTTATTGGCAAACTTGATTTTAGTTGTTTTTAACGTGCCATGAAGCTCGGCTATCTTCTTTACCATAGTGTTCATATTGAAGTAAGCCTAAAATAGGTGAACGAACTGGAAAACGGATGTAGGATCAAATCTGCAGCCATCTCCTTAAGGATTTGGTAGTCGAGCTTTTCCAGGCGGTTGATGTATTCCTTCATCTTAATGAGGTGAGGGCTGAGAGGAGCGCCTTCGGCCATTTGGCAAGTGATTAGTTGCACAACAGTCTCATAACGCTCCTGACGAGCTTGTGTTTCAAACATGCTCTGTAGCTAGGGCTGTCCAAAAAGTTCGAAACTCGAAACTCGTTCGAACTCGCTCGAAAAATATTCGGAAAATGCTCGTTCGATTGTTGCTCGCTTTAAAAACGAACCGAACGGCTCGGTTCGATTTGTAAAAGGAACCAAGTATGAGCATAGGTGCGCTCGCTCGATGCTCGCTCGAATTTATATATATATTTAGTTATTTATTTTATATATTTTTATTATTTATTTTATCAATTTTAATTTTGTTATGTAAGGAATTAGGATTGGAGTTAAGATTTTCCATTTTTCCAAAAATTCTTTGCACTTAATATTTGACTTTGGATGTAAGTTTAATATGTTAGTTTATCATCTTTGTAGCTTCCATTCTCTCTAGCCTCCTCCATTGTCATTGTTTTTATTAATCTTTGTATAATTCTTTCTTATATAGAATGTCTTTTCACAAAGAATCCAATGGTATCGAGACTTCTCATGTTGAATTAAGTGATGGAGAGAGTTTTGAGTTAGTTGATGAAGTAAAAAATGAGGAAAACGTAAGTAAAGATGTTGATGCAACTAGAAAAGGAAAGCGAAAGAATAGTTCTGAAGCACATCCAAATTTTGTAGACATCGAGGACATGTACAAAGGGAAAATGGTAAAAAAAAGAAAGAGTGCATTCATTATAATTATATCAGTTCATATTAGTGTTAGTTGATCTAATAAAATACAAACAAGACTAGTGTGTTAGTTATTGGACAAAATGTGTTAAAATTGGAAACATGGATGAATGTGCTATGTCAGATCACCACCCACGTCACTTTCCTTTTTGTTCCGCGACGCTCGAAATTTGCTCGGTGATCGCTCGAAAAATACTCGGATCGAAAGTCGCTCGTTCGATTTTGGATCGGTTGAAAAAATGCTCGGTTCGGTTCGGTTCGGTTTGTAAACGAACCAAACACGAGCAAAGGTCCGTTCGGTTCGGTTCGGATCGTGAACAGCCCTATCTGTAGCTCCTACATCATCTGGAATGCACTCAAGTCGAACATGGACTTCTGAAGGTCATAAGACATGGTCACCAACATAAGACACACGACCTGATTAGCATCCTTGTTCAGTTGTTCGTGTGCATTGCACGCAACGGTTGTATCACCCTCTAGTCCTTCTAGTACCTCCTCGTCTAACGCATGGAGTTTGTTGGTGTTATCCAATTTCTCCTTCCCAAGGAGGGACTTGAGTTAGAAGGTCTCGTTATTACAGTTATTAGCCATCTGAAACTTTAAAACAAGTTTTGATTTAGTATTTCATTGTTTTGATTTCTATTCAGTTTTGCTAAGTTATAATTTAATAGGAATTGGAATTCTAGTTAGCTAGTCACTAAAGGCAGATGTAGCATGCAATTAGAAATGACTTAAGTAATTAGATAGACAACGATTGTCATTTGTAAAATTAGTCACAAATCCCGATTATTAGGCTCTAGCAATTCTGATAATTGCGTAGATATGTTTAGCCTCATGTATGCCCACTTTGTTGACAATCCACTTACAGTACGGTGGTGAAGGCCCCAATACTGAAGTGTTTGTAAAGAAAGTAGTATATGTCCTAAGTTGTCAGTGTGCTAAGTGCGATGCTGAAGGCTCCAATACTTTCATCTTTGAAGGTACCCTACATGCCAAGTGCGGTGTTGAAGACTCCAGCACTGACGATTTGGTAAATACTTTCCAATTTAGACTTGACTTAGGATGGCATAGACTACTGGTTTTAATACTTACCAAATAGGGTTTATTAAGTTAGGATAATAAATCGTGAACGTTTGATAAAACATGAAACCCTATCATCTCTCGGAGATGTCCGATTCAGTAACCTATAATGATAAGGTTACCGCAAGATATACACAATCAATAAAACTAAAACTGTAGTTTCGAGTTTAAATTTCGACCAAATTTTAATTCATGCATATTTTGGTTATGTATAAAAATTCTCAAGTTGTAAAATAATTTCAGAACTTGATTTGATTGTAAAAGTTATGTTTTAACTTCTTAAAATAATTGTTCGGTGTTTTGGTTGGTGTGTTAAATAACTTTATGACAATCAACAAAATTATATAGAGCAAATGACATGTATTCGGCCATGAGAGGTCTTGGTATTGTCAGATCCTTATGGCAATACCAAAGGGTTGGGTACATTAAGATATATATATATATATATATATAGGGAGAGGATCATTTGAGAACCAATTGGGTTTGAGAACTAAAAAGAACCATTTTGGTCCACGTTACCTTTGTTTGGTTTAGATTGTGATAAATAGGTTCACAAAGGTGGATAAAGTGATAATTTGTGGAAATTAGGAGGTTTTAAAGTGAACATTAATAAAGATTCGGAATAGTAGCTTTTTTCCATGTCAGGGCTCGTTATTGCATAATGGCCCGTTACAAGAGTGAAGCGAAAAACCCAAATTCATATATTTCTGACTGCGTTAATGACCCGTTATAGCCGTAACGACTCGTTTTCATGTACTTTCGAAAACCCTAAAATTCGCTATAAATACAACCTGTTCACAACCATTTCAAGAGTTCGAAAGGAGGCTGGTAGTTTGAAGTCAGGGGAGATTTAATCTCAAGTATTGAAGCTAAAGTAAGAAGATTTCAAGTCTCGAAACACTCCTGATTGAATATTCGACACGTTTTAGGTTTCGGTTTGCATTTACGATGTTTAGATTTCATACTTTTGCTACTGATTTTTGTTTAGTAATCATGAGAGCCTAACTCCAATGATGTTATCTTAGACAATGTGATCCAATTTAGTTTTATATCTATATTTAACGTTTGTTCTATCGCGTACATGATGATTTGAGTATAATATGTATGATTCATATTTTATATCAGATTTGTGTTGTTAACTGAATGCTTGATTTTAATCCTAGTAGTATATGGTTTGGTTTGTAGGATAGACGTGTTCTATTTATCAAATTGATGTTATTTCTTAGTTGTTATTTAGTAATCTCAATATGTGTTTAGGAACTCTGACGATCCTAGATAGGAGTCATTGATAGTGGTCTTTTAATTGTGCAAATCGATTGAAGGTTGTCATTTTGTTTAGTCTTAGATCTTGTCTTCCTAGTCTAGGGTGAAGGATTAGTAAAAAATCTACGTGCATTACGTCTTGGTATCAGATATTGTTATATTTATTCATCCATCTTGGTTATTTAGAGTAGGATTGGTCTATGATCCTAGGTCTTAGAGCAAGTATTCAATGTCTTATAAATAAGTCATTGGAGGGTTGGGTACTTCATTATCTCATTTGGTTTCTAGTTATTGATTTAGGTTACCAAGCGATTCCTTTATCCATAAGAACAGTTTAAGTCACGATAGTCATTTTCATATATAGGTATAGCTAATTGGTGATCAGTCTTAGATAATATCTGCTTTCTTATTATTGTTTCCAGTCCTAAAGTATTCAGTAGTTTATGCTCATTAAGAATTGTGATAGAATCTTAGTGAAGCCTATTAGGTTAGTTATGATTACGCCATTGCTCCTTAGGTCGACCTTAAGTTCTCTAGATACTGTTGTACGATCGGTCTACTTTCCTATATGCATGCGTAGAAATATAATTTAGGTTATAAATTTAAAAAGTCATTTTTGCAGGTAAAACAATATACATCTCGCACGCATCAAAGGCTTTTTGGCACCGCTACCAGGGAGCAAGTCGTCATTCCTAGCTTAATAGTTTAGTTTAGAATAGTTTAGTCTTAGTTATTTAGTTTCTTTTTTTCTTTTTCGTCGTCATTTCAGAAAACACCAAAACATCAAAAAAAACCCAAAAACCCAAAAAAAATCTTTTATTTCTACTCGTTCTAAAAAGCCCATTCTCATTCAACCTCTTCAAGAACTCAGACCTACAATTCACAAGTCAAAAAAGATGGGAGATCACCAACCAAGAATGATCGTGGAGACGTGGACTATGCTAAGCCGACACATAACAAAGGACAATTTAGTATCACTCAACCCGAAGTCAAAAGTCAATTTGAAATAAAACCTGGAGTGATCCGCATGTTCCAAAATGCTTCCCAGTTTCATGGTCTTACTGATGAGTGTCCTCGCTCACATATCGACTCATTCTTAGAAATGTACGATACTTTCAAGCTCGAGGGGGTTAGCGTCGATGCTATCCGTCTTAGACTTTTTTCCTTTCACATTGACTAGCAATGCCAAAACATGGCTGAAGTCTCTACCGGTTGGTTCCATCACTACATGGGCTGAGAAATTCCTAGTCAATTTTTTCCCACCATCAAAAACTACTTGTCTGCGCAACAACATTATCACATTCTCTCAAGACGAAGGAGAAGGCTTAAATTAAGGCTGAGAAAGGTACAAGGGACTACTGTGAAAATGTCCTCACCATAACATGGATGAGTGGCTACAAGTCCATTACTTCTATAACGGGTTAAGGAACATAACCCGCATGCATATTTATTCCTCATCTAGAGGATTAATCCTTAACAAAACTTCGGCTGATGCCATCGCTTTGATCGAAAACTTAGATGCAACTAGCTATCACTAGCAACCTTCCTGTGCTCATCAATCAAAAACTCATAAGCAATATGGTGTTCATGCCATTGACGATATTACCACTCTTCATGCGAAGATGGAAGCTCTCACGAGTCAAGTGAATCGTCTCACAACAAAATCTGCTGGATGTGATGCCTGTGGAGGATCACACACTTTAGACAAATGTCCTGTTTTCGCCGCCATATTAACAGAGCAAGTTGATTCCGCTCATAATTTTTACAATTGTTCACCCGACTCTTCAAATCTTCAACCATATAATTCTGATATTCGCAATTAATCTAGTGGCTCATGGTGAAATTCCAGCCATAATAACTTCAATCAATCCAACCAACCTTACCGACCGCCTCATTCTTACTCCAATAATCAAGGCTGATACTAAATGTAAAAGCATGTAGGGATCTATTCCAGATCATAGAAAGATAGAGACGAAAGTTTGTCATTCAATATGTCTCGAATGATTACAAACCGAATGAGTATACATCGTTTGGAGCTCTGGAAGAGGTTTGGACAGAACTTCTCCTCTCACATAGACCACTTAGCACATAATGACCAAACTTGAAGATGATCAACCAACCAATCCTATTTATAGGATCTCGCCCAACGAACCAAAATGCTAACTAACCAATGGTTCGTTGGACCCAGCGAACCAATGGTTCGCTTGTTGGTTAGTTGACATCATTACATACAATTAACCACCAGTCTTCTAATCTATTCTTACAGTAACAGCCACACAAGGATTCTTGCTCTAACAGATTCCCCCTTCGACGTTACTGTCGAATGAAGGTCTTCAACTTCTAGCAATCTTCAGTCAGTCTGCTGCAGACACCTCTATCTTTAGCAAACTCCCCTTGGACTGAATTTCAGGTATGCAGGAAACAGTTTACAATCTTGTGAAATCATCATAACCAATAAGTTCCCCCTTACTTCACGCACGTCCACGGTGAAAATTCTCCAATCACCTAGTCGGACACAACCACCGGATATAACTTCAAGCACATCTTTGGCGAGATCATCTCAATCACCTTGATGCAGGATCACTTCATTAATCGTCGTGAATAAAAAACAAAATTCACAAACATCACCACATTTGACAGAAATCTTTAATCTTCATCGAATTATAATATACTCTGATCTTTATGAAAACATTCACGATCAGCATCTTCAATCACAGAACTTCCCCCCTCAGAATGAAATCCATCCTAATATATAAATCCTGAATACGCACATCTCTTTGTAGACTTAAACTTATCCAGTCTTCACAACTCAAGGAAGTATCGGGCATATGATAGAGAATTCCAAACCATAACTAAAATTTTTGACATAGTTTTGCACGAACATCATAATACACCACTTTCCCATGAAGATCAAAGATCACCATCATCCCTGAATTGATTGCTTTTGAATATTCACTTTTTCAGTTATGAAACTTTAAAAGTTTCAGGGTCCAAATTTTCCCCCTAAACAAGTGAAATATTCAAATCTTCAATATTCTTCAGTTTGTGTAGGCAGAAAAACTCTGAAAAACGTAATCCCATAGACGCAATTCCTTAGAATTCTAATCATCGCCCCAAAGTAATAATATCCATGTCTTTGAATCTATGTCCATCATCAGAAAACACGTGTTTTTGAATCTCCGTCCATCATAAAAAACAATGAATATCCACAAACATCTCTTTTTGAAATTTGACGACTAATTCTCGACAAGTCTCGGAATCTGGATATTTTCTTTCATGAAGATAATACAAATCATTTTAACTTAAACCACAGCTATCGAATCAAGGGGAAACTCGATAACTAATTAATTCTTTGAAATCTTGATATTCATTCAAACTGATCAGTGAACCAACCTCATCAACGGACCAAGTATATTAGCGAACTAATACCTGTCAGCAGACAAAAAATCCCTAGCAAACTAAAGAATTGACCGGCGAACCATTGCTTCGGCGAACCGTGGTTTCGGCGCCGAACCATTGGTGAGGTAAAATAACCGCCACAAACCATTGATAAAGATTGCCTAGTGAACCAGTATGAACATTGTCTTGCGGACCATTACCCGACGAACCAACTAGCGAACCAGTACATTCATCGAACGGACCATCGTGTTTAACCGGTGAACCAATACTCAAACTCACAAATTTCACTCCATAAGCTGTTTATCAAGGATACGCCTTGGGTCGTTATGGGGGACTTCATTTTTGCTCTCAATATTGATGACAAGGCGATTGGTTCCTCTATGGCTGATGTGGGAATGCAAGACTTCAAAGATTGTGTGAATGATATTGACTTATTTGATATTAATAGCACTGGTTTCCATTTTACTTGGAATCAAAAGCCAAAAACGGGTGTTGATATTCTTAAAAAGATTGATAGGGTGATGGATAATATGTTTTTACTGATCTATTTCCTGCTGCTTGTGTCATCTTTCATTTCTACAGGGTTTCTGATCATTTCCCTTGTATTCTGCGGATTGCCTCGAATAATAAGGCTAAACTGAAGTCATTTAAGTTCGCTAATTTTTTTACTTCCAAACCGGGTTTCTTGGAGTCGGTCAAGGCAGTGTGGGATTCCAACATTTAGGGTGTTCATCAATTTCGTGTTGTGAAAAAGCTCAAGTTGTTGAAGCCTCCTCCTTTTTTTTTGGTAAAGGGTTACCCCGGTGATTTTGTATATATATACCGCAGAAAAAACAAGTAGTAAGGAGAGTCCTTACTAGTTCATACTCGGGACATGCCCCAAAGCATGCAAAAACCACACAAAAAAACAAACGAACCACCAAAACAGAACCAAAGCAAAAACAACGCCACCTAGTACATAAAACTAGGAAAAGACTACAAAACAAGGTAATTATGAATTGGTTATTTTGGATATAACCAAGAAGCCTCCTCCTTTACGTGCCTTATTATTTAAACAAGGTAATTTGCATGCTAAAGTGGTGTCTCTTTGCAATCGGCTTGATGAGATTCAACATACTATTGATAAAAACCCTTTTGATCTTGAGTTAAGGGAGGAAGAGGTGAATTGTCTTAAAGATTTTCAGATTGCGCTAAGTGATGAGGAGTTATCTTTAAAGTAGAAATCGAAGGTTCACTAGTTGGCTGCCTGCCTACTTCCATGCGTCTCTTAAGAGTAGAATTCATCGGGGGCGTAATGATGTTGTTTCTGATAAAAATGGGGCGGTGTATGAGGGTGAGGTTGTCCCCGGTGCTTTTGTTGACTATTATGAGAAGTTTCTTGGTTGTGGTGGTAGTACCGATTTGCCTACAGCTTCGGATCTGTTCACTAAGGTGTTAGCTCCGGCCTCGTCTGAATTTATGATGCGGCCTGTTTTGGATAAAGATATAAAGGACACTATTTTTGCTATGGGTGATAATAAGGCTCCTGGTCCCGATGGTTACACGACTGCGTTCTTTAAGAAAGTGTGGTCTATTGTTTGGAGAGAGGTGTGTCTTGCTGTTTAGGATTTCTTCAAAATTGGGAAATTGCTGAAAGAGATGAACCATACTATTATTACGCTTGTCCTAAAGTTACTACTCCGGCTATGATTACTAATTATCGGCCGATCTCTTGTTGCAATGTTATTTACAAATGCATTAGTAAAATAGTTGTTGATGTTAATGAGTCTGCCTTTATTCCTGGAGGAAATAGGAGCTCATGCATAATTATCACCGTTCTCAAGGTTCGCCTAGATGTGCCTTTAAGATTGATATTCAAAAGGCGTATGATACGGTTGATTGGCATTTTGTTGAAATGATCCTATTGGGTTTTGGTTTCCATCCCCACATCGTACATTGGATTATGGTGTGTGTTTCTTCCCCATCATACTCTATTTGCATTAACAAGGTTGAGATCACCTGCCGCTCGTTGTGACGGCGCTGACTACTTCCGCATTTACAACCGGTTTTATAAATAAGTTTACCATACATCTATAACTCCCAAAAATAATTGTATTACAAACACACAAATTATAGAGTACAAACTAAAGGTAAATTGATTTTTGGTTTGGTCATGCCCCAAACTCTAAATCAACTCCAAATCTATCGACATACCAACAACTAATGTCTTAAATCTACAAAATATATCAAATGTAATACATTGTTAAGCTTTAAAATCCTTATCCAATAATCCTCATACTTATACAATATCCATTTCCTCATGAAATAATATCCATAAACCTGAACTCGTTTATTAAATCTCAATATAGAAAACATATATTACCATTCAACCATGAAAAACCTAATATTGAAATTGAATAAGAGACAATAGTCATGGACTTACCCAAAGTCCCATTCTGCAGCAACGAATGGGCCAAATCCAAAGAATCAAAAGCATACCAGCATCCTGAACTATCTTCACAAATTTGGGTAGATCAAACTACCGCCAAAGTAGTACTAATAAAACCACATCAACAACAACATTCAGAGTTTCAAACAGTCGGAATGACCGACTTTGACTAACTGAAAAGTTCAAAGTTAGTCATGTAAAGCTTCCCATTTCAAGGAAAAAAATAATCTTTTTAAAGGATATGATTGATGATTAAAAAAAGCACATCAAAATCAAGAAACCCAAAAAATGATTTTTTTTATGTAATCTGATTCAAGAAAGCACATGAAATTGAAGAAACAATAGAGTTTCCCTTACCATGGAAATCCAACCCAATCAAACATATAAAAACCTCTCTCATTCTCCACAAAATGTTAGGGTTATTAACTTTAGCTAAGCATTAGGGCTAATATGTTCACTTCCTAGAGCAAACCAACACAACTCTAACACATTATATATCAAATAACTTAGTATATCAACTAACTCCACTTCCCATTATCTTGCTCACAACATAGTATTAAGAAAAAACATAATAAGATTGAGGAAAAGTATAAATAAGAAGAAATAAGTATCAATTACCCACATATACAACTAACATGAGACTGGTAGCAATAAAAAAATATGAAGAAAACGTCACATACCTGAAACATCGGCCTAAAACCCAGATAAATGAATACTCTTTGCTAGAAGATCATGAAAACAAAATATGCTTAGCAATTAAGAATAAAACAACTAACACAGATACTACTTTAAAGACACATGCTCAAATATTACCTTGTAACATAAAGTTAATAGATTATAAGGAAGTTTTGTACTGAAATTTGAGATTTATATAATAGCCCAGGGTAATAAAAATATATAATTTTTAAACACGGCTCATATCTAAATATGCAGCAACTTGATGTTGGATTTATTAAATTGGTTAGTCACTTGCAACCTTCTTTTCTTTACCCACACAACATGTTCACATGTGTTTTACTCCTTGCAATCTTGTCTACTATCTGCTGCATTATCTACATTACAAAAAAATAATCAAATCCATAATAATAGAATTTATAATTTGACTCTTTTAGATAAAATTTACATTCGAAAGACACATTGACATGTAAATAAACAACTGAAACGAAATTATGAATATTTATAAAAGTGAGAAATGAGGTTAGTTACTTCGATGTTCATGGAAGATGCTTAAATCTTTGAAGATGCTTAATATAACAAATTGTTCAATTATATGGAAACCATACCATCTTTGAATAGTATACCGTAAAATGCCAAGAACGAAGAAAGTGGGATCGAAATCTGTAGACAATAAAGAGAAATCAAAAGACTATCTATAAATCTATAGGTTTTGGGGGAGGGGAAAAAATCAAAATACCAAATCGAGCTCCGCAAGAAACCCCCATGCATCTCCACCAAAATCTGCAAACAAAAGAAAACTATCAACAATAAAACCCAAATAAACAGTTTTAAAGGATAGAAAATCGTCTTTCCATGAAGCTTTGGGATAACAATAGGCCGAAAAGTTGATCTACGAAAGACTATTTACCAGGCTCATTATAGCCAATGAATGCTAACTTGTTTTTGTGCATAGAAAAGCAACATGTAGTTGGAGATTTCAAACTAAATGCATTAACTTGCATTGTAGATCGCATCAAATGAATTTAGAGATTGAAGAGCTGCTTCTTGCTTTTCCCAATCTTGCAACTCGGTTCGAGCATGCTTTCTAGCCAGGAAGTCTTCACCTGCAAAACAATGGGCATAAGATTAATTACTATCGAAACCAGTAATCACTTAATCAAGCACAATAAAACCTTCAAAATGTTTATATTTGAAAAAGGAATGCACGATTAAATTAAAAAACCATACTTCACATCTACACCTGCGACAACAAAAATTTAGACAAATAAGAACAGACATCGGTAGGACAAATAAAGAAAGCGAATACACAAAGAAATTCCATTAACATAAAGAATATCGACTCAATCGTACCTCTTTGTGAAACTCCTCAAACCGAAACCTGCAAAAGCGAAACAACACATGCAAGATCGAGCAGATTTACACAAAAATAAAGAAAAACAGACCAAAATTACCTTCCACAAAGATGTTGTAGAGGCACGTTGCAGATATAAAGATTTAGGAATGAAAGAAAAAGTACCATCACCGGCGTTCTATAGAGAGAGAGAGAGAGAGAGAGAGAGAGAGAGAGAGATCCTTTACCATGTCATAATCACAATAAAACGACAAACAAACCCAAAATCAGAGGGGGCTCAAGTTAAGAAGCAGCTTCTGAGTAAAAGCATGGTCAAGAAATTGATGAACATACCTGTTGTGTTATTGGCCTCTGAGTAAACGTGTCGTCAAGAAATCGAAATCACCCACCCTAATGAACATGTATGATCTGAGGGAATCGTGACCTTCTGTTGAACTCAAACCTGCCATCACAAACCCTAAGTCGATGCATAATACAGAAGAGGGGAGACGAACACAACTTGATGTTCTTTAAATTAAGAAGCCAAATTAGAACATAGTCATACCTATAAGGAGGTCTGAGGACTGTCTCGGTGTCGCCAGTTTGAGGGAGGTGGTGGTCCGAGGACTGTCTCAGTGTAGCCGACTGGAGGGAGGCGATGGCAGGCCTAGCAACGCGGTGCAGAGCGTTGAAGAAGTCGAGGAGAGAGTCAGAGCTCAGGCGAACAGAGAGGCCATTGCAGGGGAGAATCGGTGGTTGTGCACAGGGAGTCACCGGCAACAGGAAGAAGAAGTGGTGGCGTGAGGCAGAGAGAATGAAGAAGAGGTATGTACGTATGGTATGGCTGGGTTAGGTTTTGATCTTGAAAACCCAGCTCATGAAAATACCCTCAAATTTGATCAAAATTACATACATGTGCTATATTACTATTCCTCTTTTGGTAAATTGATGTTATATAATGGGGACATTCATGGTTATTTTGCAGGGAAGAGGGGCCTTAGGCAGGATGATCCTCTGTCGCCTTATTTGTTTACTTTGGTCATGGAGATCCTTACTCGTATTTTCTGCATGCCTCTACTATTGACTCTTCCTTCAGGTTTCACAACAGATGTGAGAAACTTAAGATTATAAACCTCTGTTTTGCTGATGACTTGTTTATTTTTTTGAGAGGTGATTCTTACTCGTTGTGGAGATCCTTCAGGTTTCACAACAGATGTGAGAAACTTAAGATTATAAACCTCTGTCGCCTTATTTGTTTACTTTGGTCATGGAGATCCTTACTCGTATTTTCTGCATGCCTCTACTATTGACTCTTCCTTCAGGTTTCACAACAGATGTGAGAAACTTAAGATTATAAACCTCTGTTTTGCTGATGACTTGTTTATTTTTTTGAGAGGTGATTGTCATTCTGCTATGATCATATTTCGTTCTCTTAAAGATTTTTCCAGAATGTTGGGGTTGATGCCTAGTCCTCAAAAGAGTACAGCTTTCTTTTGCAATGTCCTTGCTAATGTCAAGGCTGATATTCTCTCGATTATGAGCATGGTGGAGGGTGCTCTTCCTGTTCGGTACCTAGGTGTTCCTTTGATATCTTCTAGACTTTGGGCTAGGGATTGTGTTCTTCTTGTGGAAAGGCTTGAGAACCGCATCGCCAGCTGGAAAAACAGGTTTTTATCCTTTGCTGGAAGGGTGCAATTAATTATTTCGGTTCTGTCTTCGTTGCATATCTACTGGTCCACTGTTTTCATTCTTCCTGTTAGTAGTGTTTCTTAATTAGAAAAAAGAATGCGTGATTTTTTGTGGTCTCAAGGTGTTCATAAAAAGGGCTCGGCTAAGGTTGCCTGAAAAGACGTGTGTGTCCCTAAGACTGAGGGCGGCCTTGGAATCCGAAGAATTGGGGATATGAATAAGGCTCTTATAGCGTCCCATGTTTGGAGTATTATTACTAAACGTAACTCCCTTTGGATTGACTGGATTTATGTGTAAATATACTTTTAACCTAAAGTATTTCCAACGATAATAACGGGTAACCAAAGTCAAGACTTGACCTAGTTCATTGGATGACATAGACGTTTACCCAATTGACTAGACCCTAAAATGTCCAAATATATTTTATGACACTGCAAGGTCAACCATATCCTATGCAATTCCTTACAATATCACCTTGCTCAGGTGACTCTCACGGCTCCTTTCCTTTAATGTTTTTAAACATTGGAGGAGAAATCAATGAAAACACAAACTTTAAACATTTCTTAACATTAATACATGTAAGACGTATTAATTTCATGTTCTTTCCTTTACCCCAAATATTATAACATGTTGATTCATGCTCTACCAAATCCCATTATTAATTAAATTCGATTACTTCTATACAAAATGATGACTAGTGAATAAACCTATTGGGTTCATGCCCCTGCCATGATTGTTTGCTCCAATCCTCGTTATATTCAAGGGGTACATGTCAGTTATTTTGGTCCATTCGTTATTCTTGAGGAAGTTTGCCATGAGTGGGAAAATAGTTAGTGTTCCGATTTCAAGGTTCTCGGAAATATTTACAACCATTTTGTCCTGTTATAATGTTAAACTTATCTTTGAAACTGGTCAAACATTTTACCTGTGTCATTAAACCTGTGAACTCGCCAACATTTTTTTTTTATCTTTTTAAGTTCGTTAATTCTCAAGTAACTGATTGCTACATATGTATGGAAGTCAAACTTAGATCTTGCATTTTGTATGGTGTCATAGTCAACTTTTCTCATGCCATCATTTAACTTTTGAAGATTTATTTGCCAACCGTCGTTGGGTTGTCAAGTTTTTAAATCTTGAAACTTATGTTTTTGAAAGTTTGATACAACGTCTCACTACTATTTTCGTTGCAACGTTATATAATACTTGTTATTTTTAATTACCAACGACACTTTTTGTTTAACCATTAAGTGGCCGTTCATCGTAACTGTAAACTATGACTATGACTCCATGACATCACACGCCTCCGATTCCGTATGATCAGGGGGTGATAAAAATAAATTGGTCCCTTGAAGTTCTTTCTTGGTCGCTAGAACAAAAGAAGAAATAGTGTTAAACGCAAGTACACACTAGACATCCTTAAAGACACATGGATGATGGGATTCCGACCTAGCTTATTTCCTATGGAGCAAAATTAAAACTTGGCAAATGTGATGAAGAGTCTCGAGTTGACTCTAGCGAATACCAGAGACTTGTGAGAAGAATTTTATATTGACAATCTACAAGGCCCGATATGCATATGCAGTATCTTGAGTCAGTTTGTTAGTGATCTAAGACAAAGCCACATAGAGTTCGCTAACAGGATTCATCAATATCTCAAAGCCACTCCAAAGCAAAGCGTTTTCATTCCATAAGAAGGAGGGACCAAACTCACGGCCTATTGTGATTCAGACTGGCTTGGGTTTCCTCTTACAAGAAGATCTAGACATGTTACTCTTAGGAGGCACGCCTATATCATGGATGTTTAAAAAGCAATCGGTAGTCTTGAGATCATTGACCGAATCAGAATATAGGGCAATAGAAAATGCCGTTAGTGAACTTTTATGGATGAGATGGCTCTTAAGTGAGCTTGATGTGCCCCATACCGGTCCATATCATCTATTCTATGATAACCAAGCGGCCCGTCATACCGCCAACAACCCAGTGTTTCACAAATAGACCATGCACCTCGAGATGGATTGCTATTTTGTTAGGGAAGGAGTGACAAGCATGGAGATACAACCCATGTCGATCGACACTAAAGCTTAAATTGCCGACATTCTAACAAAACCTTTAGGCCCGCAGAAGTTCAACACCTTACTTGACAAGTTGGGCGTTCAAGACCCTCCCGCTAATCTTGAGGGGAGTAACATGATATTCGTCCCTATAATTTTACAAATTTGTTTTATATCCTTCCTTAAATATTTCCTTGATTGTAGGCCAAATTAGTGGACCTATTAGTCTCTCGTGTTCTGTATATATGATGGCATCCATATCTGTACCTTGTAACAATTTTTTATAATAGATTGTTTCAAATACCATACTAAACTTGTTAAATTAAACCCAACCATGTCTCGTGTGCATTCCTCTCCTCTTGCTTTTTCTCTAACCATCGATCATCGACTACCATCACACATTTCTACCACCTTTCTTCTTCGCTAACCAATAGTCAAGTCAATTCTATCCTTGTTGACCATGTCGACATTATGGATGCAAATTTGAACTCGTTTGGTATGTGGATTTTGATTATTAAGGATGATTTTCATATCTTGAGGTGGCAGTTGGTGCTAATCTTCTTCTAAATGTTGTTAAGGAGTATGTGATGACAAACTAGTTAGATAGGAATAGTAAATGGACGGGGATGTGTCTAGTTAGCGAAGCCATTAGAGTTAGGTGTGAGATTGTTGTTTCAACCTTGAGGTCAAATGTATACCGAAAGCGAATTTGTGAAATTTGGTTGGGGTACAAGAGTAGGAATGGTGGTGTGTGAGCTTCTTAAGACAACATCAGGGTTTTTATTGTGTGGGCTAATTTCTTGTGAGCTAGTTTTGTGGTAAAATGGAACTTTCTCAACCAAAAGGTTATGAGTTCAAGTGCTTAAGGTTAGGTTTGAGCCCCGCAAAAAGCGAACTGGTGTAATTTACTCGGGATAGAGTAGGGGATACATATGTTGGAAAGTTGGGAGAAAATAGTGAAAAGTGTATTTTTTTTTCCAGTATGTTGTGAAAATGAGTCTTTCATCAACTTTGGACTGAAATAACTATATTTAACTGAGATTGAGGTACCTGGTAATTTTTGGTTTTTTTAGTATGTTGTGAGATCTTTCCAACGCAACAACCCGCGTCTAAGATGGAGCTAAGATGTATGAAATATCGATGCTCAAAGTTGAGGGTTCAAAGTTGTGAAAGCTGCTAAAATATAGAAAAAAAACTCAAAGTATAGAAATGTAACTCATCCTGCATTAGTTGGGGATGCAAATTGAAGTGGCTTATAAGGTGGGGAATTCATCCAAGATTGTTTCCTTAAGTAGGAGACATCCCTTGGACCCCAAGGGGTGTGCAGCACCCCCAACTCGCACTCGCATAGGCACGTGCGACGTGGCTTGGGCGATGAGCGTAACGTGGTGCTTTGATGGCGCACTTTGCAACTTGGATTCTCAGGTGGGCATACAGGGGATGAGGTTGGTGCGATTGAGTCACGTGTAGCGTGACATATGTCTGCAAGTGTCTCCTGTGTGGTGTAACTTAGGCTAGGCGCGCGTACCACTTGTATGGTGCACGAGTCGTCATAGTTTAGAATCCATAGGTTTGTCCCCCAACCCTAGCACCAGCTGCGAATTAGACTTTTCTCCCTGACCCAACTTTTGTGATCCTGGTTTTTGAATAGCAGTCGTATTCTTCAACACTCCACGAGTAGGACTCAGTTTCCCATCTATGTTTTTCAGGTTTGTGAACGATGCCTTCCTATCAGGAGGCTGGCCTGGTGTGTGACTCGCCATGCACTCGAAAAGGTGCATCAGGATGGAATTGACGTGGTTATCCCTAAGGAAAATGTCCGTACAGTTCAAGAAAAATTGGGTTTTACCCTCTTCATTTACTTTTTGGGTGCCCATGTTGCCTTTCCTGTGGTTGATTATTATGTGCGTCAAAAGTGGAACAAGTTTGGTCTTCAGAAAACCATGATGAATGCTAATGGGTTTTTCTTGTTCAAATTTGGGAATCGGGAGGGTATGATGTGTGCTCTTGAGGGAGGCCCTTGGTTGATTAGGAATCGTCCTATTATTCTTAATGTTTGGTCCCCAACTTCCCAGCTCAAGAAGGATGATGTCAAAGATGTTATCAACATAAAGTCTTTCATTTTCTTCTCCAACGAGGAGATGATGCTTGAAGGAAGGATGAAAACTGAAGACCAATACACATGGAGGGAGGATAAAGCAGAAGAGATAATCCGCACTCTTCCAGCATATGATAGAAGCTTATTCCTCTAACTCGTAATACGACTCTCAAGCCTCTCAGTGAGAGGAGCACAATCCCTAGCTAGCAACTTTGTAGAAATTAAGGGAACACCCAAATAGCGAACAGGGAGTAAACCCTCCACCATATTCATAACAGCAAGAATACCATCTATAGTAAGATCAGAGACATTGTAGAAATAAGCGGTACTCTTCTGCGGACTAGGAACCAGACCAGACATCCTGGAAAACTTGCTTAAAGACTGAATAATACAAGAAGCAGAAGCAAAGTCGCCTCTGGACAAAACGAAAAGGTCATCAGCAAAGCAGAGATTAATGATTTTATGTTTCTCACACCTATTATGGTATTTGAAAAATGAATAAATACGCACAGCATGATTGAGAACAAGAGTGAAAATCTCCATAACCAAGGTAAAAAGATAAGGAGATAAAGGGCAACCTTGTCTAAAACCCCTTTTGCCTTCGAAATAGCCATGGATATTACCATTAACACAAATAGAAAAAGAAGGAGTCGAGACACAAGTCATGATCCTACCAATCATTCTCGGATGGAAACCGAAACCGACAAGAACCTCCCAAAGAAAACCCCAATCAACAGTGTAATAGGTCGTCTGAATATCAATTTTGAAGGCACAACGGGGCGGACAAACACCACGGTGGTAGTTGTGGATCAACTCCTGGACAAGAAGAATGTTATTAGAAAATTTCCTTCCAGGGATGAAAGCCAACTGGTTTATACCCACAATCGTAGACAGCTCCATCTTGATTCTGTTAGTGATAATCTTGCTGATGCATTTGTAGAGCACATTACAGCAAGAATTCGGGCGATAGTCAGTAATAGCGGCAGGAGTAGTAACTTTGGGAATTAGAGCAATGATAGTGTTATTAAGCTTATGCAATAACTTCCCAGTAGTAAAGAAATCTTGGACAGCAGCGCAAAGCTCAGAACCAATAATAGGCCACGCTTTTTTGAAAACCGCAGCCGAATAACCATCAGGGCCAGGAGCTTTGTTATCACCCGTAGAGAAAATCATATCCTTGATCTCCGCAATCGTTACGTTTCTAATCATGTGACTAGACCCCAAAGGATCCAAACGAACCCGAAATAGATCATGGGTCAGATGCAAATCAGTACTACCCACAGAGCTAAGAATCTTCCATAATGATTCACAAAAGCCTTAGAAACATCCTCCCTAGCATGCATAGCACCATCTTTGTCGGCAATAACATCAATACGGCTCCTGTGATTATGACATTTCAGAGAGGCATGAAAATAAGCAGTATTAGAATCCTCGGTAGTGAGCCAATGAACCTTGGATTTCTGCTTGAGAAAATTTTCCTCATCCAGCGAGGCATTGGTTAACTCTTGAAGGCATCGTTGCTCAGCGTCCCAAAGCACCCTATTCGTCGGATCACTATCAATCTTACGTTGGATACTATCGAGATCACTACGGAGGTTATTAACTCTAACATGCAGATTACCTTGCTTGAAGAGTAAAGACCATAATGGAGATATCAACATTTTCAGCTTTTTAACAACACGGAATTGATGGATACCATTAATCTCCGTACCCCAAACCGATTCGACAACCTCCAAGAAATCAGGTTTGGACGTAAGAAAGTTTGCAAAATTAAAAGGCTGAGGCTTGCATTTTTGTTGAACAAAGCAAAGTACTCCTTTGAATTAGAAACAAGAAAAAAATTGTATTTTGAAGACACTAATTATCTCGACACAAAAATTTTTTGAAATGAGAAAGTGAGGTTTATAATTTTAAAATGAACGATGTTTTAAAAATATATTTTAAGTTTATAGGTGTGTAAAAATAAACACTTTTTACTAATTTACGATTACAAAGAAAAGAAATTAATTAAAAACAATACAAGTAAAGATATGCAATAGAATACACTTACACTATAGAAAGAGAATTACAAGAATATAATATGTAAATACAAAAAAAAAATGAAAATACAATACAATTAGATATATTAGAATAAAATATAAAGTTTAATTGGAAAATATTTTGAGTCACGAAATGATAAACAAAAAGGTTTTAGGAAGAAGTTTTCTTGAAAGAAGGGTGGCTAAGGATAGGATTAGACCTAGTCCCTTAAAAAAATTTCGGGTCTTCATGCGAGAATCCGTTCAATTTTCCAAGGTACAATAGCAAAAGTTGTTTGTACAGCCGGGGCGAACCAACACCCAAAATGTTACCTTGATGTTTCTCTTGATGTTCTTAGAAAGATGATGAAGATTGCTTGGCGTAAGTTTTATGGGGAAAGAAAGGTTGAGAGATCTCAGAGAGAATTTGCAATTCTTCTGCAAGGTCTATTGAACTCATCCACTTGACCCAAAATAGTAATGACAGAAAATTCATTAATCATCTTTATTAAATTACTTTTCTATTATATTGACCAAAAAGGGTTTTTCGGGTGACATTTACGTGGTAAAAAATGAAAGAGCAGTAATTAACTCCATTTTTTAGCAGTTGTTGACTAGGTGTGCGCGTCGGTCAGTCCGCAACCGCGCCATGTGTGTTGAACCTGCGATTCGCCTAAGCAACTCGCACGCAGGACACTGAGACCCGCGCTCTCCAGTGTCTGCGTATAGGCATGGAGGACATCCGTTCTGACTAGTCTGCTGGTCCGCTTCTGGGTATGAGCATATAGGCATCACTCGCGCACAAAATTATGATGACTCTTTTTTGGGTAAAGGGTTACCCCGGTGATTTGTATATATATACCGCCAAAAGGAACAAGTAGCAAGGAGAGACC
Organism: Deinandra increscens subsp. villosa; assembly: GCA_039602395.1. NCBI lineage: Eukaryota > Viridiplantae > Streptophyta > Magnoliopsida > Asterales > Asteraceae > Deinandra > Deinandra increscens. The sequence continues at coordinate 65,900,431 of JBCNJP010000003.1, forward strand.
TTACTAGTTCATGCTAGGGAACAAGTATGTGGAACAAGCAAAAACCAACGAAAGACTAGAAAACAGAAACACAACCACCTAGTACTACAAACTAGGACAAAAACAAGAACAATAAGACTACGTCATGGCGAAATGGTCATCCGTCACACCAATCTTCCACGTATTCAAGGCCAGCTCCACCGCAGGGGACTTCTTCAACTTCAAACCCATAAGCCTATAGCGAACAACTTCAATAATTAAACCCGTCACAATATCGGGAGGACGAGTATGATAATTAATAAGGTGGTTATTCCTCTCCTGCCAAATGTGGTATGTAGCCACATGGACTACCAACTTATCAATAATATACCGAATAGAACGCACAGGAGAACCCTCCAAGGAACTAGAAATATCATCCCACGATCGAGAATTGCACCCCAGGCTTGTATAGGTCGCAACCAAAGTCCACACTTGGGACGCAAACGAACACTCAAAGAAGAGGTGATTTCGAGAGTCATGGTTTCTGTAGCAAAGCAGACAACACATCATATTCATATACTTCCTTCTCAAATAACAAACTGGAAGAGAACCCTCCACCATTCCCATAACCAAGAGGATATCAGCCTTTACCTGAGCAGGGACATTGCAGAAGAATGTCGTACTTTCTGAGGACTAGGGATCAACCCAGATAATCTTGAGAACATAGAGAGGTGCAATAGAAAATTCGTAGAAGACACATCCCCTCTAGCAAAAATAAATAGGTCATCCGCAAAGCACAAGTTGACAATTTTCAGCCTGTCACATTTGGAGTGGAACCGAAAAGAACTATCCAGATTCGCATGGTACTGGAATAAAAGAGAGAGCACCTCCATCACCAAAGTAAATAAATAAGGAGAAAGCGGATCCCCTTGTCTAAGGCCCCTTTTTACCACGAAAGAAACCATGGAGGTTACCGTTGATGCATATGGAATAAGAAGGCGAAGAGACACAAATCATAATCCACTTTATCATCTGAGGATGAAAACCAAAACCATGCAGAATAGCCTCAAGAAAGCTCCAATCAACAGTATCGCAGGCCTTCTGGATATCAATCTTGAAAGCACTACGTGACGGGCCTATATTCCGAGGGTAGTTATGCATAAGCTCCTGAGTAGGCAAGATGTTATTCGAAATCCTCCTCCTAGTAATGAAGGCAGACTAATTGATATCAACAATTTTATCTGACAATTTTATCTAAGTCAACTTTTAATCGATCAGCCACAATTTTACTAATACATTTGTACAAAACATTGCAGCAAGAGATAGGTCTATAATCATTTATCTTCCCTAGGGTAGACACCTTAGGCACAAGAGCAATGATGGTATGATTGAGCTATTTTAACAATTTCCCAGTTAATAAAAAATCTTTAACAGCGAGGTAAACTTGTTTGCCAACAATAGACCAAGCTTTCTTAAGGAAAGCCACAGTAAACCCATCCGGGCCAGGAGCCGTGTTGTCGTTCATGGCAAATACCGTGCCACGGATCTCCTTATCATCAAAGGGACGAATCATAAAGGCTGTAGTAGGGGGTCTAACTTTCTGGTAAACACCTCTAGAGGAACATTACGATCCACATTCCCAGCAGTACCCAGAAACGATTCATAGTGAGTAACAAAAGCCTTAGGAACCGCATCACCATCATATTTATTTCCCAACATATCCGTGATCTCATGTATGCGACCCCTATGATTTTTATTTTTTAAAGAAGCATGAAAAAGGCCGTATTAGCATCACCAGTAGCCAGCCAATGAACCTTGGACTTTTGCTTCAAAAACAACTCCTCATCAAGGGAGACCTCCTGAAATTTAGCCAAACATCTTTGCTCCTCATCCCTTAACCGATTATCCATAGGATTATTATCAATAGCTTTTTGAAGCGTATCAAGCCTATTACAAAAATCAATAACTCTACCATGCAAATTACCTTGGGTATAAAGGAGTTTCCTCAACGGATGTTTAAGCATTTTCAGCTTTTTAGCAACACAGAACTGATGAACACCCTGCACATGCACCTTCCAAACACACTCAACCGACTCCAAGAAGCCCGGTTTCATTGTCAAGAAATTAGCAAACTTAAATGGCTTAGGTTTACTCTTCTTACAAGTTTTGCGGCGTAAGACACAAGGACTGTGGTCCGAAATCCTGTAAGGGTGAAAAACAGCACTAGCAGCAGAAAAGACATCAATGAAAGCACCATTGCCTATCACCCTATCAATCTTCTTGAGCACACCCACCCCCATTTTAGGTTTTTGACTCCATGTAAAATGGAGACCAGAACTGTTAATATCGAAAAGTCCTACTTCATTAACACAGTCCTTGAATTCAGACATACCAATATCCGGCAGAAGACCCCGTCACTTTGTCCTCCATATTAAGGGCAGAATTGAAATTACCCATAATAGTCCACGGTCTATCAATAATGAAAGTATTATGCAATCTCAGATCATTCCACAGAATCCGCCTCTTCACATAATAGTTATCAGCATAAACTATCGAGCAGAAAAATACCCGTTGAGAGTCCTTGCATGTAATCTGAGAATGCATGACCTGATCAGTCTGGGAGATAACCATGACATCAAAAACTTTAGACTCCCGCCCATAATGATCCAAGTACCCCTACGACACAAACTACCATTAGAAGTCTAGTCCCAACCCTTGAAAACACCACTACAAACTGTAAACAGCTTACCCACATTTACGTGCGACTCCAGAATAGCACAAAGACTAAGGTTAATATCCTTAACAACAGTACGAATCTCCTTTTGTTTGAGGGGACGGTCCTCAATATCATCATACTCCCTACGTCGATAAGCATGGTCTCTAGTTTTGGAAGATTCAACCTTATAAGTATCACCCCCACCCGTATCCATGTCACCCTGCCCAAGAACCCCAAACGAATTGGAGATCACTACATCCTGATCACGATCCGTAGCCGTTTTTTCTTTATATTTAGGTTTGTTCATAACCGAACGATACTCAAATTTAGGTTTCATTTTTGGAGGTTGGCACGTGTTCTTCTTAGCTAACTTTTTCTGGTTAGGTTCTACGAAACCCACTTCATCCTCCCTATTCTGAGGCTGATGTTTCTCTAGTTTTTTAACACGTTTAGGACAGCCCTCAGTGTCATGACTAAACACACAACATTGTTTACACCTAGGAGGCTTCCATTCATACTCCACATATATGGTTTCTGTAATAAAATCTTCACTATCCGGATCAGGCTCAACAACCTTGATGGTCTCCTTAAATTCATGATCCGCAAAAATTTCTACCAAGGCTCTAGCGAAGCTACTTCTTCTCCACGAATCCATGCACATAGAAGAGGTGAGCGAATTAAGCTTTTTTGGCGTGCCAATTTTAGTAGCTATCATACTCAGACCATCTTCAGTAAACGTAGCCAAAGGAACCCAATGCAACTTCACCCAAACAGACACAGTTTTGATATCATCTTTTTTAAGCTGAGTTGTAGGGCCCCACAGGTTAAGGAACATAGGACGGTTCATTAACCAACCAAGGACCACCCTCAAGGGCACCCATCATTCCCTTCTCCTCCGCAAATTTGAAGTAAAAATACCCATTAGAGTTCATCATAGTTTTTTGGAGGCCAAACTTCCTCCAGTTTTGCTTAATATAGTAGTTTACCACCGGAAAGGCAATTCTGTCACCAAAAAAATAACCAAACAACGTATACGATAGCTTCTTCTGAACATTACAAACCGATTCCTTGGGAAACACAACATCAATACCATCCCTTGTAATATCAGAGTATAGAGCACAAAAATTAATCAATTTCTTACCGAAGATTCCACAACAGAAGAAGCATACGAGACTTTGCCATTCGTAATAGATCCTGAATCTAAAACACCTTTACCCGGATCACGGACATCCGGGTTTTGCCCCACATCATGATCAGCACTCACATTTATTAACCGGGGGGGGGGGGGGGGTGGGGATCGTGGCAGGTTTAGACATCAGGACTACAGTTTGAGGGTTATTCAATGCCGCCGCTGTAGGAGGAATGTCAAAAAAAGAGGGCCCTTTAGAATTTGTGACTTGAGAGAGACCAGAGAAAGATTTCGGTGGCTTAACCGAAACCTATGTGCTAGCTTTGTACTCATTACATAAGTTGGCTGTGAACCCTAGGGCGATTTTCTTCATCTTTTTTTCTGCTTCATAATCGATTGATCCAACAGGTGTATAACGATCTGTTCTCGATTCTAGGCCTACTCAAGTTGCATGTGAAGAAGATCCTTGCGTTCTCCTAGAGTTGTAACGAATCTGTTAGCGGTTTGTTCTGATTTTTCAAATTAGGGTTTTTTGTTCTTTTGATTCCGGGAAATTTAATTGTTCTCTATGGATGTGTAGTGATCTGTGATCATACTGTGGTTCAAATCTAGTTGTATCTGCAAAAGATCCTAGGGTTGTCCCGTAGTGGCATCTTGTTGATTGCGATTAGGGTTTCTACGGGTTTACTGCTACACGTGTTTCTGGTTCAAAAAATCTGAAGTTTATAGCTCTTTTCCGAGTACGGTTTGACTGTTCAGACGATTTTGATGCTTGACCCACAACCTTAGCAGCATACGAATCAGCTGATGTAATATTTCCAGCGTTCGATGCAGCATCTATATCCCTGTTAAGATCATTGGCTACGGACGGCTGATCCTTCGAGATCATCTCCACCCTTCCTTCCATGAGTTGGTTGTCATCAACAGCAACACATTCTGGATCATCCCCAACAACCAAATCCACTTCAGGCGAGGAGAATGAGACTCAACGACGACTAGAGGAGCTTGGAGATGCAATCGGCAACACATGTGAGCCGACACCCAAGTCTGATTGTTTAAGAATACTTCTGCCATGAAGCATCGGAGCCTCAATGTTCTTGATTTTGGATGCCCAAGCCTTCTTAGAATCCGTAACTTTCATAACAGATGCCATAGAAAAAAATTGGTTCATGAATAGTATAGAACCCTAGTTCCTACGGCTAATAATCGAGCGCCACTCAAAAATCAATACAGATTACGAATGGTCTAGACAAACAATCAACCAATACTATCGGATTCAAAGAAACCATGAGGAATGATTCCAGCAACACGAGCAAGCAATTAGGTAAAAAAAAACCATGCGAAAAAACCTAAACCACCACAAACCCTAATTCGCGATCCTTAAAACAGAAAGCCAAATCATACGTAAGCAATCAAAATTGCCATGGTGTCTTCAAGAAGGGTATGGCTAAGGTGGCTTGGAGAGATGTTTGTACTCCTAAATCTGAAGGAGGTCTTGGTATTAGACGTATTACTGATATGAACAAGGCCCTTATGGCTTCCCATATTTGGAGCATCAAAACTAAGCGGGAGTCTCTTTGGGTTGCTTGGGTGCACTCCTACAGACTCAAAAACAAATCTTTTTGGGAGTGCCCTTGTCCTAAAGTTTGTTGCTGGAGTTGGAGGAAGCTTTGCTCTATTCGTCATGCTATTCGTCCTTTTGTCTGGTCGATTATTGGTGATGGGAGGTTCACTTCTATCTGGTTTGATAAATGGTCAAACTCGGGGACGCTTTGTCAGTTTATCTCCCATCGTGACTTATATCGTGCAGGTTTCACCATTAATTCTAAAGTGGTTGATTTCTATAATCATGGTGGTGGAACGTGGCCGGCTGCATCGAATGATCTTTTCCCTGTTCTTAATGAGGTTTCGGACATGGTTTTAAAGGTTGGTTTCAGGGACTCCTTGAAATGGAAGCTTGATGATAGGGTGGCTGATTTCTCGTCATCCTTGGTTTGGGAATCAGTTCGCCATCGTGCTCCTGTGGTTTCTTAGGCCAAGTTCGTCTGGTTAGCCCATTGCATCCTCCTTCATGCTTTTATGGCCCGACTTATCATGCGTGAGCGGCTTCTTACCCAAGAGAAGATTCTAAGTTGGGACTTCAGTAGAAGAAAAACATGAATATGATGTGCTGCATCCTCTGCTTTAGAAACTTTGATTTGCACCATCACTTTTTTTTCCGATTGTGTTTACACATCGCAGGTTTGGCATCGTGCTCGCTCGAAGACTTGCATTAGAGGGGCTGACACGACGTGGGTGCAGATATCCAATCACATTCTTGGTGGATCATTTTCTTCCATCGATGGTATTGTTGCCAAGCTTGTCATGCATGCTTCGGCTTACTACATTTGGCAGGAAAGGAACTCTCATCTTTTTAGAAATCATACTAGGCCTCCCGATTATATTGTTGAGCTTATTTGGGATACAGTTCATAGCAGACTCATGGGCATCAAGTTTAAGAAGACTTTTAGAGTTCGATGCATTCTTAAAGAATGAGGTATTGAGGACAACTCACATGATGGAGATGGCATGATGTAGTCCTTTATGGTTTTCTTTCCCTAGTTTGTTTTTGCGCTAGGTCGTTTTTTTCTAGTGTTGATTCTAGTTTCTTTGGTTTACATACTTTGGAGCATGTCCCAAGTATGAACTAGCTTAGATTTTCCTTGCTACTTGTTTCTTCACCGGGGTAAACCTTTACCCAAAAAAAAGAGGATTACTTTGCTTAAAACGAGTTTTCAGTTACAAGGTACTCGTAACATCCATTAGTTGGAAGTTACAAAAGAATAAAAATTCTTCATATCCATTAATCGGATAAAACCCAAACTCTCTTCTACTCTTGAAAACTATCCATTTGTTGGAAGTTTTTTTTTAAATCTAAACATCCACGTTTAAGCCATTAGTTGGCGCAATATTTCTGCATATTAACTTCTTTAGTTTTATTTCCAAAATGACTAACGCTGAGAAATTTAGTTGAGCACCATTGTTTGGCGCTCAAGCCGGCGTGACGGCTAACACTATTGCATCTCAAGCCGAGAAACCTGAGAAGTTCCTGGGTCTCCACATTAAAATATGGCATCAGAAAATGTTGTTTTACTTGACCATCTTGAACCTTGCATGGATCCTCACTGAATTCGCTCCCTAGGTTGCTGAAGGGGAGGTCGAAGCTCAGAAACTAAGCGTGGTAGATGCGTGGAAGCATTTGGATTTCCTAGCGTGCAATGGCCTAGTGTAATACTTGTATAATGTGTACTTGGGGATAAGTCTGCTAAAGAAATATGGGAGTCTTAAGGCAAGAAGTACAAAATGGAAGATGTCGGCACAAAAAAGTTCCTTGTGGCCCGTTTCTTAGAACATAAGATGGTTGACACCAAGACGGTGATGAACCAAAGCCAGGAGTTGAATGTTATACTCCATGATATCCACGCGGAGGGTATGTCCCTATGTAAGACCTTTCAAGTCGCAGCTACGATTAGAAGCTTCCTTCTTCAAGAATTATGTTTAAGAATTATCTTAAACATAAGTGAAAGGAAATGACCATCGAGGAGCTTATTTTTCTTCTTCGGATCGAGGAGGACAATAGGTTGGATCAAAAGGGTGCCACCTTGCAAGCTCCTACTAAGGGAAATATGGTGGAGCATGGTTACTCTTCTAAGGGGTGCTAAGCGCAATAGTAGGGCCAAAGCCAAAGGAAGGGGCAAGGCAGCAGCACATCTTGGACCAAAGAAAGGGGTTGCGAAAAAAAAGCCTCAACCGTTCCAAGGCAAGTGCTACAATTGCGGTGAACATGGTCATCAAGCAGAAAACTGCAAGGCATCAAAGCATGAGCGGGGGTGCACATGGTGGACAATGACATGCCTCTCGTGGCGATGACCATAGAGGATTGATGTTCATAGCTGAAGTCAATATTATGGAGGACAATATTGACAGTGGGGCCATGCGCCAAACCTCTTTAATACATTTAAGGAGGTTGCGGGAATAGACATGCTATACATGGGGAACACAACTATTCTCGACATCATGGGTGAAGGCAATGTGAACTTGAACTTCACTTCAGGGAAGGAACTCATGTTGAGCATTGCTCTATACGTACTAGAGACACGAAAGAATCTTGTGTCTGGTTGGATGCTCAACAAATTTGGTTTTCGTATTGTAATCGATTCTGATTAGGTTGTGTTGAGGAAGTCTGGATGTTTGTAGGCAAGAGCTACTCCCAGAACGCCATGTTTAAACTTTTAACTAGTGTTATTAATAAAACAACTAAGGCCACTTCTTCTACTTACATGATCGAGTTTTCAAATACTAATATGTGGCATGGTAGATTAGGGTACGTGAATTTTAATTCAATACATCATTTAATTGATTTAAAAAATATACGAACATTCCGACTAGAATTAAAATTAAAATGCAAAACATGTGTTAAATCCAAATTAACAAAATCATCGTTTAAATCAGTTAAACGAATAACCAAAGCCCTTGATTTAATTCACGAAAGGGCCCACGATGTCTAGCTGTTGCATTATTAGTGCAAGAGTACAAAATCCCATCTTGACTACATACAGCTCCCACTAAGCTTCAGATCCATTCCCAAAGGTAGTCCTTAAAACTGGCAGTTACGTGACAGTGTTAGACTACAATCAAAGAACAGTCTTTGGCAAACGGGAGGTAACATATGTATCTTAGGTCAAAGGATACTATTACCATTCAATCAAATTCGTCTTATTATGAAATCTATGAAAAAAAATTGATACGAGTTACGTCACAACATCATTCCCTAATGAGGTCTGTGAGTCTAGATAGTCAACTGTTTGAGTTCAGAGTCAGATAATCATAGATCAGTTTAGTTCCCACAAATTAGATCGACTACGGACAGTTTTAGAAAATTTCACAAAATATTCATGGATGTTTAAAACGTATAAAATTCGAACACGTTTCGCAAAAATTCGAAACCTGCATCTAACCCTTTTGATCAGATCAAATGATTTGGTGCAAACGTTAAGGTTTGACATCCCAACACTAAAGTAGAACATTAATGTAGTGTAGAATTCAGGCACTATATAGTAGTATTCACTCATTGATCAATAGAACTGTGAATTCTGTGCCACGTTCTTTGCCTGTGTTTTGGTTTTACCAGTTTAAGTTGTTTCATTAGTTTTGGTGTTTCTCATGAACGAGTGTGTTAGCAATTTTCCGTAAATTAGGGTTTGAATTTTCAATCCCTGGTTTGTGCGTTAATCGTGTAACACCCTGTGATTGAGTTAGTTGAGCGATTAGAAGGGTACGAGTATTGTTAGCGGCCATGTTGCATTGACTACGGTGTTCGTTTCTGTCTGTTCATTCGTTAATCGATTCTTGTTCGATTAGGGTTAGTTCCTTGTTTCCGGATTCACTATTTGTTCATCTTGTGTATAACTGTCAGTTCCATTGTCTAGATTGAGTTAAGCTGTATCTGTTCTAGATCCTTGACTTAAGTTAGGTGTGGAACGAACGTGTTAGCATTGTCGGTGTGCGACTAGGGTTTCAACGGGTTTGATTTTACGTCTCATGCATGGCTAGCAAAAACCAGCCACCTGATAAGAAAAATCCCACGTCTAATTTTAAGAATTTGAAGCTAGTGGATGGTAGGGTTGAAATCGGGAATAATTTGGTGAAGGTAGGGTTGATGTCATCCGCTAAGGAGGGGACATAAATTAATGACCCGATGCCAAATTTGACCCCTGATTTGGATCCCAATTCGGAATTAAATCCTCAACCAATTTTAAATTCTTCCACAAGTAATAGAGCTGATAATCTTGGTGACAAGGATGGAAGTTTAAATGTTGAGAGTCAGGCTGATCTGATTAAGCAAGCTTCGGCTACTGTTGGCAAACTTTCATTCGCGGAAAAGGTTGTGGGATCATCTGCGTCCCGCACAATTAACTTTCGGGCTCTAAATTCTTCAGCTGCTCAAGATGGGGTCGATGTTGTGCTGCCTAAGGATTCTGTTAGAAGTGTGCAAAAGAAACTTTCGTACACTTTGTTTGGTTATTTCTTGGGTGATAGGATTGCGTTTCCCGTAGTCGATTATTATGTTCAGCAGAATTGGAAGAAATTCAGTCTCCAGAAGACGATGATGAATGCAAACGGTTACTTTTTTTTTTTTAAATTTGCTGATGAACAGGGAATGGTTAATGCTTTGGAAGGAGGTCCTTGGCATATTAGAAATAGGCCCATGTTTCTCAATATGTGGAGCCCGACTACTCAACTCAAAAAAGATGACATCAAGAAGGTTTCGGTTTGGGTCAAACTACATGATGTTCTCCTAGCTGCTTTCACTGCTGATGAATTGAGTATGATAGCCACTAAAATCGGTGAGCCTAAGAGGCTTGATGCCCTAACTAGTTCCATGTGTTAACCGTCCTCTAAAACAGAAAGAGGTTCGTTATGTCTTATAAGAAGTAGTTTTGCTAGAGCGTTAATTGAAATATCTGCTGATCATTAATACGTGGAGACTATTAAGGTGAGTGTTCCGGATCCTGATGGTGAGGATTTTCTTGTGGAAATGATACATGTTGAGTACGATTGGAAACCCCCAAGGTTCAACAAGTGTTGTGTGTTTAGTCATGATACAGATCATTGTCCTCATAGAGTCAAAAAACAGCAAAAGCTACATATGAATCAGATGGGTGAGGATGGTTTTGTGGAGCCAAATAAGAAGAAGTTGGCTAAGCGACCTACACAACAAACAACAAAGATTAAACCTAAGTTTGAATAGACTCGTGGCTACTAAACCGATACAAAAGAATGATGTGAAAGATCGTGGCAAGGGGGTGATTATTTCTAATAAATTTGATGTTCTTGATCCGGAGGCTGCTGAGGTGAATAGGGTTGGGCGAAATAGTGAGGCTACTTCGTCTTCTAAAAGAAACTATCCGGGTGACGATGAGGATGATGATTTTTTGGAGTCTCAAGATGAAACTGGAGTGTTTATGGAGTCGGGTACTGTTTACACAAAAAAAGGGGCAAGCACTCCTTCTGAACATGGTTCCCAGTGATTAGTATCGCTGCTTGGAATGTGATAGGATTGAACCGTCCTCTAAAACAGAAAGAGGTTCGTTATGTCTTATAAGAAAATAATCTCAGTATGTTTGCTATTTTAGTGTCGCATGTTAATGTGAAAAGTTGTTTGGGGTTTGTAGAGGTATTTTTGCGGGTTGGGATTGGACTTCTAATGGGGGTGTTTGGTCCAAAGGTGCTCGTATTATCTTAGGATGGGATCCTGGTATTTTTGATGTCATGGTGATTGCTCAAATGGACCAAGTCATGCATGTCCAGGTTGTGAGAAACGATTCGAAAAAGCATTTCTTTTGTTCCATAGTTTATGCGGATAATTATTATGGGAAAGAAGATTCCTTTGGAATAACTTGTGCAAACATGATGTGTTTATCAAGGATAGTGCTTGGGTAGTGTTGGGGGATATTAATTCTGCTTTGAATAGTGATGATAAGATGGTTGGTTCTTCGGCTCCGGATATTGGTATGGGGGATTTTCGCGATTGTGTTAATAAAGTGGGGTTGTTTGATATTAATAGCTCCGGGTTGCACTATACTTGGAGTCAGAAACCAAAAACTGGGATTGGCACTTTCAAGAAAATTGACAGGATTATGGGCAATGTCAAATTCACGGATTGTTTTCCGGGTGCGCGTGCTTATTTTCTTCCATATAGAATCTCGAATCATAGCCCTTGTGTTTTACGGATTATGGCATGTGCTAATAGTAAACCTAGACCTTTTAAGTTTGCCAACTTTTTAGCAAATAAACCGGAGTTTCTCTTACCTGTTGAGGCAATTTGGAACAAGGATATTCAAGGGGTGTCTCAGTTTTGTGTTGCTAAGAAGCTTAAGCTTCTCAAGTCTCCTCTTCGTAAGTTGTTATTCAAGCAGGGCAATTTACATGATAAAGTTGAGAATCTGCGCAAAAAGCGTGATGATATTCAAAAAGCGATTGATGCTAATCCTGCTGATGATCGTTTGAAGGTTGATGAGGCAAAATGTTTGGCTGATTTTCGAACATGTTCTCTGGATGAGGAGGCTTTCCTAAAACAAAAATCTAAAGTCCATTCGTTAGCCTCGGGGGATATGAATACTGCTTATTTCCATGCTTCGTTGAAAAGCAGAAATCATCGTAGTCGTATTAATGTTATTAAGGATGCGGATGGCAAGGTGTTTGAGGGGAATGATGTTCCTATGGCCTTTGTGAAACATTATGAGCGCTTTTTAGGCTGCAAGGGTAATGCAGATTTAACCATCTCCCCGGAGTTATTCTCTATGAGTCTAGATGCTCATTCTGCTGATTTTATGGTTCGGCCGGTGCTGGATAAAGAGATTTGTGACACGTTTTTTCAAATGAATGATAATAAAGCTCCGGGTCCGGATGGGTACACGGCAGCTTTCTTTAAGAAAGTGTGTTTAGTTGTTGGTGCTCAAGTGTGTACGGTGGTTAGGGATTTTGTTGATACTGGCAAGCTGCTTACTGAACTTAATCATACTATTGTTGCCCTTATTCCTAAAGTTAGTACTCCGGAGAAGATTAACGATTATCGGCCTATTTCTTGTTGCAACGTGGTCTATAAATGCATAAGTAATTTTTTTTTGGGTAAAGGGTTACCTCGGTGATTGTATTATATACCAACAAAAAAAAAACAAGTAGTAGAGTGAAGTCTCTACTAGTTCTCAATTGGGACATGCCCCAAAAGAGTTAAACACAAAAAAACACTACACGACCTAGAAGGACAAACACCTAGATACAATCTAGTAGAAACAGAAGACGGAATCACAGAAACACATCAACCTCCATCGTCAATCCTTCCATCTCTATGAATCCCCCACTCCTCGAGCGTCTTCTGAACTCTATCCCAACGAACAATCTTAAGACCCATGAGCTTGTACCGAATATCATCGAATATAGCAGCTGCAATTTTATCCGGTGGCAGAGTGATTCTTGTGGAATCTAAGATTATGTTCTCTCCAAAGATGGTAAATTGAGGCAGCAAGAGCAACCTTACATATTATCTCTTTCAGAACCTTAGACCGGGCAAATTGACTGACCCAGTTGACAATAGATCCTCAATCATTCGGAACAGTGACCTTTACCTTGTTACAGACCATGCTCCAAACCGTCTTCGAGAAAGTACATTCAAAGAAAAGGTGGTTATGTGTTTCAATATCAGAATTGCATAGGTGACAACACATCATATTCATACAACCTTTTCGTCTATACCACCTCAGCAACTTATCCTGAGTTCGTAATTTACCTCTCAAAACCAACCACAAGAGGAAGGAATGCCTCGGAATGCAAGAAGAAAACCAAACAACTTGCATCCAATGGACCTCACCATAGTGTCTCCTGATCGAGTTCCATGCAACAAAAGAAGAGAACTCACAGAACCGATCATCCACCCTCTAGACATATCTATCAGGCTGATCATTGAGGACGGGGACAGTTATGCTGTTAAGAGCTGGAAAACACACCTGCCAATCCATAGGCCAACTCTAATTACCATCATGGACCAGATTCGCCACCTTAGAAAAAATTGTGAACCCCGCATTGTGAATTCTTCTAGGAGAGATAACAGTGGAAAGAGGACCTTCGACACACCATTTATCATACCAAGTTGAAATGTTATGACCATCACCAATTTTAGCCCACATGAAGTTGTGAAACATAAATGCATAAGTAAGATTGTGGCTGATCGGATAAAAAATGATCTTGGAAATATTGTTCATATTAATCAGTCCGCCTTTATTCCTGGGAGGCGAATATCTGATAATATTTTGTTGACTCAGGAGCTCATGCATAATTATCATAGGTATGTGGGTCCCCCTAGATGTGCCTTCAAGATTGATATTCAGAAAGCATTACTTGGGAGTCCCGCTTATCTCCTCTCGGCTCAGAGCTACTGATTGTGTTGTGTTGTTGGAGAAAATCGAAAACCAAATTGCTAGTTGGAGGAATCGTTTTTATCTTATGCGGGGAGAGTTCAACTTATTATCTCTGTGTTATCTTCTTTTCACATTTATTGGGCTTCTGTTTTCATGCTTCTGGCTCATACGATTAAGCTGCTTGAGAAGAAGATGAGGGATTTTCTGTGGTCCCAAGGGACTTTTAAAAAAGGAATGGCTAAGGTTGCGTGGAATCATGTGTGTGCGCCTAATTATGAGGGGGGGGGGGGTCTTGGCATTAGACGTATTCCAGATATGAATAAGGCATTACTGACTTATCATATTTGGAGTATTGTCTCTAACCGGGAGTCTCTTTAGGTTGCGTGGGTGAGGGCTCATCGGATTAAAAACAGAAATTTCTAGGAGTTGAGATGCCCTTCTATCTGTTGCTGGAGTTGGAGAAAAATCCTCCATATCAGGCACCAGATCCGTCCTTATTTTTGGTCCTTGATTGGTGATGGGAGAATACGTTGGTGTGGTATGATAAGTGGATTGAAACTGGTCCTCTTTGTCATTCCATCTCGTCTCGGGATATGTTTTCAGCTGGTTTTACTTCCTCTTCCACTGTTGCGGATATTCTTAGGGGGGAATGGTTGGCTTTGGCCTACTGCTTGGTGGGATCTTTTCCCAATTCTTATTGAAACGCTTAATATTGTTTTGCATCCGGGTTAGTGTGATAAGGTGGTTTGGAAGACGAGTGATGGTGTCCATGATTTTTCTGCGGCTAGGGTGTAGGACGTGTCTCGTGTGCATCACGATGTGGTTCCATGGACTAATCTAGTTTGGTTCGCCCAAGGTATTCCTCGGCATGCGTTTCTGGTTTGGCTCATTATGAGGGAGCGGCTCCTAACTCAAGACAAAATTCTGGGTTGGAATTTTTCTCGTCGCAAGAACATGAATATGATGTGTTGTTTACTCTGTTACAACAATTATGATTCGCATGCTCACCTTTTCTTTGAGTGTGATTATGCTAATTAAGTTTGGCTTATGGTTCGGGTTCACACTTCGATGATGATGGTTCTGGGCAAATGGATTGACGTTTCTGAGTATCTTATGCATAAACCCAAGCGATCGTTGAACTTTGTGATTGATAAGATTGTGGTCCATGCTACGACGTATTTTGTGTGGCAGGAGAGGAATGGGAGGATTTTTAATAATCATGCAAGGCCTCCGGATTTATTGGTAAAGCAGATCCTTCATGTGGTCCGATACAGATTGCTTGGTTTGAAGGTTAAGAAGACGCCATTGTGTGTTTTTCCTAGATTATTTGCTAGGTGGGTTTTGCCTTTGGGCTTGTTTTCTGTTTTTGTTGGTTTTCTTGTGTTTACGTACTTTGGGGCATGTCCCAAGTATGAACTAGTAAGGGTGTCTCCTTACTACTTGTGCTTTATTTACGATATATCAATACAAATCACCGGGGTAACCCTTTACCCAAAAAAAAGACGCCTAGGGTGGAGCAGCTTCTGGAAAAATGGAAGGCTATGGAAAACATATGGGAATGGAGAGCCCAACGTAGCCTTTTGTGTTTTTGTGTCCTAGTCTAGTGTACTAGGTGGTTTTGCATTTGCTTGTTTTGTTTTTGGTTGTTTTGTGTTCTTTACATACTATGGGGCATGTCTCAAGTATGAATTAGTATGGATGTCTCCATGCTACTTGTACTCTTTTAGCGGTATATATATACAAATCACCAAGGTAACCCTTTACCCAAAAAAAATGATTATCAACATAATCAAAATGACCTTCTTCGAATGTACCCTTACATTCACTATCCAGAACTTTCACTTAAGATGGCTTGTTGTTCGGTGAGTATACTCGAGTACTCATCATGAACATTTGTCATCATCAAGTCAAGTTGAGATGATTCGGTTTCCAGCTTGTGTCGTTGTGTAACCTTTTACAGTGACACTCATACAACATCCCTATGTTGGATAGTTCTCGTTTCATAACTAGTATGACACGATTCGTTTCAAGAAATTGAATTTATCTCAGGATGCCATTCCTGAGATGACTTCAATTATGTGTGTCTCTTGAAACTTGGAGATAAGCTGAGGCTTAATTAAAGTTTAAATCAGTAAACATTAATGAACATCGGATCAACACTCAATCGTTATCCCGATAAGAATTAGTGGTGATGCTCCCACTTTCTTTATGTAGACGATGCATTATTATAATCATCTTTCTTTCAAACCGTTAGGATGTTGTTTTGCAAGAGAACTCTTAGCAAACATACTTCGTTTACAAGAACGAGGTTATTTAGTTTCATAAACACAGTATGAATCTAAATTGATTAATATCCAATTGTCATGTCACATACATGAGATAGCAAGATGAAATCAAACTCCCAGAGTTTGATGGTCTGCAAGAGACAATCATCTTTACGTTTGAAAGGTGTTGCGTGCAAGACACCCTGATGATTATTCTATCAGAGTATCGAGTCTGATTTAGGATTGTGAATTCAATCCAATGACCACAATAATGGAAGATTTTATACAAGTAAAATCTGCATTGAGTTCCATTAGGAATTATCAGTCATTTAGAATGCTAACATGTTTTCACTATAGCAACAACGTTTGTTGTGAAAAGATGTTTGTCGAATGAGTCTTGAATAATTACAAGAGTCATAATGCATTTTCCAGTAATTCCTATAAAAATCAAGTTTCTTTGATAAGGAATTTAGATGTCCATGTATGAAGTGCAAAACTCAAATTCGGTCCCCCGCAAGACTTCCTCTTGGAACCAATTTGAGTCCTAAGTGATCGGTGAGAAAATGATTCGTGGGTATAAGGTGTGAACGGCGGCCATAAGCAACATGTGCTTAGCAGGATTTTAACACATATGAGTACAAGCTAGTTGTAGTCTTTGACTTTCACGGTGTTGTTCGTATATATCTTTTCATGGCCATCATGGTCATATGCACAAGACTTAGTGCATTCATATAACATAATCATACAGGTGATTGTGTTACATAAGTACTTTTACAAACAAGCGTTTGAACTTAGCAAAGGTCCTATTGTTTGAATTGATGAAATCAAGCAAGTGATTTCATAAAAGTTCAATTTGATTTAATGAATTCTCAAGCTACGCAATTTAAAACCATAAGGTTCTATGAATCAAGGTAGGTTGTTATTTCTGTTGTAATAAGTACAATGAGAATAAGAGACGTCATAGCCTTAATGGATTTAGATAGAACAATCGTTCTTCTTTTGCATTTAGGCTAGTCTCATGATCACTAAATCAATAGCACCAGGCTTAAGGTCATGTTATATATGTTTGAATCTAATCTACCAATCAAGTGAAAACATTTTCAAGTGTAGATAAAACCATGCATATCATATAAGTTTACACCGGAAACTTAGTGCATGTCTAGATTCAAACCAAAAGCAAAATTGTATTCGTCCTGGACCCCGCCAGGGAAGAGCAAAACAAGCAAGTTGTTTAAGGATACTACGAAGAGTTCGAGGTACGACATAAACTTTATTCAAAGTTTGCATACATGCAAAGGTGTCATGTCATCTTGGTTCTTTTGCTTTCGACGACTTCATGTTCCTCCAAAATGTAAAGTATGTCAAGCATATATTTTGAAGGATCAAACGAAGTGGTCTATAACATGAGGCTATAGATATATACCTCCGGAAGAGCCTACATCGGCCTACTTCCCTTTCACCTTGGCAAGATAATCAGGGCAGTTTCGTCTCCAGTGCCCATCTTGTTGCCTTCGAAGCACTGGCGGTCATCTTGCGGCGGTGCCTTCAAAGCCCTTGACTTGCCCTTTCCGGTGCCACTAGAACCTCTAGTAGCAGTGCCTTAGCCTTTCTTCCTTTGCCCAGGTTTCCTCTAAGCCTCAGGTTTCTTGATACATTCGGATCGCATGGCGAGCACACCATTTGACTTGCCTTTGTTGTTGTTATTGCTGAGAAAATTAATCTCAGCAGTTTTCAGAATACCGTGAAGCTCGGTCACTGTCTTAACCAGGCTGTTCATATTAAAATTGATCTGGAAGGGAGTGAACATGCTGGAAAGAGGGTGAAGGATCACATCCGTCGCCATTTCATAAGGAATGACGTAATCGAGCTTCACAACTCGGTCGATGCAGCCTTTCATCTTAAGGACATGGGCACTGATAGGGCCACCTTCAGCCATTCGACAAGTGATGAGCCTGACAACAGTTTCATAGTGTTCATGTCGGGCATGGGTTTCAAACATGCCCTTTATTTCCCCGATCATCTGAAACGTCGTCTTGTCAACCATGCTCTTCTGAATATCAGTAGACATGGTGGCCAACATGAGACACATCACTGAATTAGCATCCTTCTTCAGTGCCTCGTGAGTGATGCGTGAAGCGGCAAAGCCATTTGCCGGTGCGTCCCGCACTTCCTGTTCCAACACGTGGAGCTTGTTGGCCATTTGCTGGACAATTTTCAGATTACGATGTCAGTTGAGGAAATTGGTGTCATCAAGTTCCTCTTTCTCAAGGAGAGACTTGAGCTGGAAAACCTCGTAGCTTGCAACAAGTGCAGCCATCAACAATAGGTAATTCGGTTTAGTGTTTTGATGTAGTATTCGTATTAAAAAACGACAAGCAAATCTTGAATAGGAATCTGGGAAGCCGATTAGTAGTCGACCCACAAAGGCAACGTTAAGTGAAATCACCAGTCAACTAAGTAATCGGATGGACAACGATTGTCTATTGTGAAAGCCAGTCACAACTCCTGTTTATGAGGCTTTTACGAATTAATTTGGGAAATACGTTTAGCCTCATCCATGCCAATTTTGTCTACGAATAACCTGATGTACGGTATTAAAATACTCCAATACACAAGGTACTCGTAAAGAAAATAATAAATGTCCTTTGTGGTTAATGTGCATGCACGGTGTTGAAATACTCTAATGCACACACCTTCGAAGATGCCCTGAACACCAAGTGCGGTGTTGAAATACTCCAACACTGATGCATCGGTAAATATGTTCCAAGTTAGACTTAACTAGGATGACATAATCTATCCATTTTGCGGCTTACCAGATAGGATTATTTAGTCAATGTTTTAATTAATTAAACGTTTGACTAAGCTTACTTATAAACCATATCTCACTTGGGAGAGTCAATTTAATAACCTCTTTATTAAAGATTACGTGTCGCGAGGCAATAACCAATTGTTTAAAAGTTTTATATCAAGGATCTAAAAAATCGAGACCACAGTCGAATAAAATTGGTTATAGAATTTCGAGTCTTAATTAATTTTAGGACTCAAATCAGTTGATTGTAAAACTGTTTTAACCGTTTAAACCTTAGTTTGGAGTTTTAGTTGGTGCGTTAAGCGAGTTAAGACAAGCAACCAAAATGTACATGCAAATAAACACATATTCAGCTTAAGAGGTTTCGACATTATCAGAGCCTAATGACAATGTTGAAGAAGGTCTGGGACAAAAGTAAAATCAACCATAAGGATGAGTCTTGAAAAGTCATCTGGTCGACACTAACGCTCCCACTGTCTTCATAAGCTCTTCTTAATTGACTGGAATTCTTCGGCCTCCCGGTTGTGGATACTTGCCATACTAGGAAGTGTCCTTAGATAAGAACACTCGCCATGATGGGGTAGTCGCATCAGTGCTCGTCACGTTCGTCTAGGGAGAAGGTGAGCATTCACAAGAAAATAGAATAAAAACCTAATCTATTTTGATACAACTTTTGAACCCAAAAACCAAGTGGGCCAATCCAAAACCAAAATGCAAGTGGGCCAAAAATGGGCCAAACCAAACACGACAACCAATCACAACCGTAACATGGGTCTAGCCAAATATGCGCGTTAAATAATCAATTAAGGAATTGAAAATGTTTGGTGGAATCAAATCGACCAAACATGTAGAAAAGCAAATCGTTTAACTTTCGCGACTTTTGGGTTTTTAACACCAGTTCACGAAATCCACCGGTTTAGAACCGACCGGTCAGTGTTTGCGTGTGGTGATCAAGGCTCTGATACCACTGTTAGGTTACGACAGTGGTATACAGGTGCCCGGTGACTTTAAAAAAACTTTACATTTAATTAAAACATTACCAACCAGGTTTTAGCAAATCAGAGTTAAAACGGATTAAACCGGTAATCTGTTACGCAGTGGAATAAGCGAGTTTACTTATTAAACGCGTAAACCATAAGTGTCATAATAATCGTGCAACAGGATCACGATCACCAAAAGCCACAAAAACACCTATTCGCGTTAAACCGGTTAACGCGAAATAAATAACGATAACAAGATCGAAATAATATAATCTAAACTAAAACGGAGTTTAGATATACCTTGGCGGTGTTGAACAAATGCTTAAGACACTGAGTTTCAATGAACGAAGCACTAGGTTGAAACGAACCACTTTCGATCTCCAACGGTTGTCGCGTATCGCGATGATTCTCGTAGTCCGGTGTCGCGTACGGCTGCGGGACTGCGTTTATGACACATGGTCATTACGCATCGCGAGAGTACACTTTGACTTACATCGCGTCTCACGAGAGTACGAGATCAATCGGAACAAGTCCCATTGCAACAGAAGACGGCGCACATCGAAAAGCATCGGGCTCGCGTCGACATGCGACAGACATGCGACGGCAGGCGAGCGGCGGTAGTGGTGGCGGGTGACGACGACGGCGAGCGATGGCGACGATTTGCACGGTGGTGATCGTCTATTTTGCGGCGGCAATTGGCGGCAAACCGAGTGGCGGATCAAGGCGTACAAGGCGTCGATCTCTAACCATAAGGTGGTCTACGGACGTTGACTGACGAAATGCCCTAACTAGCAACGAGCACCAAGATACGGTGGCTCGAAGATGGCCAACGGACTATCGGTGGCGGGGATCGGCATGGAACGGCTAATGCCGTTTTCTCCTTTTGGAGTTCCGTCGAGAGGAAGAACCAAAAGGAGAATTCTTCTCCTTTTCTTCTTGCAGCCATCGAACCAAAAAAAAAGGTTATTAGGGTGTAACCCCTAATCATCTAATACTTATTAGATGTCCGGCTCGTCTCGAATATAAAGCCATTTCCGTACGCGAGCCCACGGGCCAACGTTAGTAAAATATTAATAACTGAAAACTCGACCGTGAATTTAAATAAAACAGCTTTTATTCAAATATCGTTCACCTCATTATTATTAAGCTCGTTAATAATAATATTATTGATTATTAATTATTTATAACTAGTTCAATCATTCTATTTCTCGTGTCTGTAGTTCGAAGTGATCCAATCAAACACATAGTGAGTTTGGGTAAGGCCTTACACTTAACACTCGGAACTCACGAAAGGGCCCACGATGTCTAGCTGTTGCATTATTAGCGCAAGAGTACAAAATCCCATCTTGACTACATACAGCTCCCACTAAGCTTCAGATCCATTCCCAAAAGTAGCCCTTACTACTGGCTTACGCGACAGCGTTAGACTACAATCAAAGAACACTCTTTGGCAAACGAGAGGTAGCATATGTATCTCAGGTCAAAGGACACTATTACCATTCAATAAAATTCGTCTTGTTATTAAATCTATAAAGACAATTTGATACAAGTTACGTCACAACGCCATTCCCTAATGAGGTCTGTGAGTCTGGATAGTCAGCCGTTTGAGTCCAGAGTCAGAATAATCATAGATTAGTTTTGTTCCCACAAATTAGATCGACTACATACGGTTTTAGAGTATTTCACAAAATATTCATGGATGTTTAAAACATATAAAATTCGAACACATTTTGCAGAATTCGAAACCTGCATCTAACCCTTTAGATCAGATCGAATGATTTAGTGCAAATGTTAAGGTTCGACATCCCAACACTAAAGTAGAACATCAATGTAGGGTAGAATTCAGGTACTATATACTAGTATTAACTCATTGATCAAACTTGGTCAATAGAACTGTGAATTCTATGCCACGTTCTTTGCCTGTGTTTTGGTTTTGCCCGTTTAAGTTGTTTAATTAGTTTTGGTGTTTCTCATGAAAAACAAAGGTACTTAAGTGAATTTGAACGCGTGATAAAACTTGTGCCCTTGGTATGCATATGGATTATTGTGATATCTTAATAGCATGTTGATTCATTATCAATATAATCAAAATGACCTTCTTCGAATGTACCCTTACATTCATTATTCAAAACTTTCACTTAAGATGGCTTGTTGTTCGGTGAGTATACTCGAGTACTCATCATGAACATTTGTCATCATCAAGTCAAGTTGAGATGATTCGGTTTTCCAGCTTGTGTCGTTGTGTAACTCTTTATAGTGACACTCATGGAACATCCCTATGTTGGATAGTTCTCTTTTTATAATTAGTATGACACGACTCGTTTCAAGAAAATGAATTTATCTCAGGATGCCATTCCTGAGATAACTTCAATTGTGTGTGGCTCTTGAAACTTGGAGATAAGCTGAGGCTTCATTACAAGTTTAAATCAGTAAACTTTAATGAACATCGGATCAACACAAAATCGTTATCCCGATAAAAATTAGTGGTTATGCTCCCACTAGACGCTGCATTTTTATAATCATATTTCTTTCAAACCGTTAGGATATTGTTTTGCAAGAGAACTCTTAGCAAACATACTTGGTTTCCGAGAACGAGGTTATTTAGTTTCATAAACACAGTATGACTCTAAATTAATTAATATCCAATTGTCATGTCACATACATGAGTTAGCAAGATGAAATTAAACTCCCAGAGTTTGATGGTATGCAAGATACAATCATCTTTGCTTTTAAAAGGTATTGCGTGCTAGACGCCCTGATGATTATCCTATCAGAGTATCGAGTCTGATTTAGGATTGTGAATTCAATCCAATGACCAACCAATAATGGAAGATTTTATACAAGTAAAATCTACATTAAGTTCCATTTGGAATTATCAGTCATTTAGAATGCTAACATGTTTTCACTATAGCACCAACGTTTGTTGTGAAAAGATGTTTATCTAATGAGTCTTGAATAATTACAGGAGTCATAATGCATTTTCCGGTAATTCCTATTGAAATCAAGTTTCTTTGATAAGGAATTTAGATGTCCATGTATCAAGTGCAAAACTCAATTTGGTCTCCCGCAAGACTTCCTCTTGGAACCAATTTGAGTCGCAATTGATCGGTGAGGAAGTGATTCATGGGTATAAGGTGTGAATGAGGGACATAGGCATGTCTTGAGTCAATGTGTTTATTAGTTTCCAATATGAAACTCAATCCTCATAATGTAAGCAACATGTGCTTATCAGGATTCTAACACATATGAGTACAAGCTAGTTGCAGTCTTTGACTTTCAAGGTGTTGTTCGTATATATCTTTTCATGGCCTGCACAAGACTTAGTGCATTTATATAACATAATCATACAGGTGATTATGTTACATAAGTAGCGTTGGTGACTTAAACTTTTACAAACAAGCGTTTGAACTTAGCAAAGGTCCTATTGTTTGAGTTGACGAAATCAAGCAAGTGATTTCATAAAAGTTCAATCTGATTTAATGAATT
This sequence comes from Deinandra increscens subsp. villosa, assembly GCA_039602395.1. Classification (NCBI taxonomy): domain Eukaryota; kingdom Viridiplantae; phylum Streptophyta; class Magnoliopsida; order Asterales; family Asteraceae; genus Deinandra; species Deinandra increscens. The sequence goes on from JBCNJP010000003.1 coordinate 65,923,729, forward strand.
TTCAAGCTACGCAATTTATAACTGTTGGTCCGATATCAACAACCGTTCACGATATTCTATCAATCACGAGTGCGGAATCCAAGTGATTGATTGATTCAATATAAGAGATGAGAAGAATACCAAGAAAACGATTAATAAACGATAAAAACCTGATCTTGCACACAAGATGAACTTTTCGGGTACAAATCTTTAAATCGTAAATGGATCTCTCTCTCTAGTTTAAGATTGCGATCTTAAACTCCCTTACTCTTTTTCTCTAAAATCGTAATCTCAAGGGTTACTAAATGAGGAGGTCTAGTGGGGTATAGATAGTCCCCCATTGGGTTTACTATTGGGCCCCTTGTGGATCTTAAACCCAAGCCCAAGCCCATATCTAATAGTAAACTAGTCCAAACATATAAAACAAACTATCATACGATTCTAATGAAACCTTCTAAGCCCAGCCCAACTTATTTAATATTACAAGTCTCATAATATAGCCTCTACAATCTTCCCCTAGGCTTGTGATAATAAATGTCTTCGATCTTGAAATTCTTCTTCATGACTGGCTGGCAAAGATGATGATGAAGATTCTTTTCGCATAAATCTTCAATGGGTTTCATGACAGGCACTTGGGACTTCCTCTTGATCAGCATCAGCTCGAACTTCTTGAAATGAACAAGTTAATGAGATGGAGGATTCTCATTGACTTGCTTCTTTTGAAAGAACTGGTTCTTGCTGAATCTTCGGTAACTGTCTTGAATCTCTAAAAATTAGAGGTAAAATTTTGAAAACCTCTAATTCTTCAAGAACTTGATTGTTGATCTTCAAACTTCATGATCTTTGACTGCTCTCTGTATCATTTCTTTATCAAAGATTGACTTGAAATCTTCAGCTTCCCCCAAACATGTGAGCATTTTCTTTGAAAGACTTTTGAAGCTTTTGAAAACTTGTAAAGACACCAACAACTTCCCCTGAACAGTTGCTTTTCAGATGGAAGTCTTGTCCGGCTGGTTTTTTTAACTTTGAGCAGCAGCAGCATCAGCAACATCTTTCTATTATCAACCTGACTGACACACATTTGAAAAAATAAACTCCACCAGACATTTGATGACCGGTCTTTGGGTTAGAAGGTAATTAACATTGTAAAAACCCAATTATCATCTGTTCAGTTGATGATAATATGTATTTTAACCAAAAACCCAAAGTTAATTATCATCTGTTTAGTTGATAATAATTAACCTCCCCTGAACCCAAGACCTCTAAAGACTTCCCCTTAGCTGATAACTTCCCCTCGGCTAAGGACTTCCCCTGAGATAATACATATTATCTTCGAGTTCCCTTCAGATACTATGTATTATGAAAGTCTTTTCATTAGATAATAAGTATCATCCTCGAGTTCCCTTCGGATAATACTTATTATCCTCTCTCAAAGACTTCCCCTTAGCTGATTACTTCCCCTCAGCTAAGGACTTCCCCTGAGATAATACATATTATCTTCGAGTTCCCTTCAGATACTATGTATTATGGAAGTCTTTTCATTAGATAATAAGTATCATCCTCGAGTTCCCTTCGCATAATACTTATTATCCCCTCTCCTTCCCTAAAAATTTGGCAAGATCTATCGGGGGCATACTGACATGCATTAAAACCCATAAAAACACATTTTGACTTCTCAAATTAACCTGGCCAAGACGTAAACACAACCAAAAAGAACTAAAGACTCACACACGAAAGATAAAAATAAACTAATACTTACCAATATCAAACATGAGAAAGTTTACAAGGAATCAAACCGTATGAATCTGACTGAGGAACCCTTTTCAGCTTCAGTTACTCGACTAGTCCAGGTGATTGCCAGTATGTTTGTCCGCTTTAAACTCAGACCCGTTTAAACCCAACCAAATGCATCATGCTTAATAGATTACTAACTACCAGCATGTTTAATCGTCCCCACACCCAATTGTACATAGCAAAACCTACCCAACCTCAGAGTTTATTGAGGATTCACAAACCCCCAACTTGAGGAACCATGCAACACCGTTATGACTACCACTTATTTCATTAACCATCAGTTGGTGAATAGGTCCGGCCGCATAAGCACGCAAAGAAGACCAAACTGAATGATTATTTTATTTTCTTCTCTTTTTCTTTTCTTTTTCATTTCTTTTTCTTTTCTTTTTCTTTTCTTTTCATTATGTGGTGTAGTCATAATAGCAGAAACATGGCATGTGAGAGAGTGAATACTAGGTATAATTACCACTCTCAACCCGTTTTTGCTAGGACTCAATTTTTTAAACCATGCAAACTGAGATGGGAAACTACGCATATATATATTTTAAGTTCGTTGCACTTACATTGGTGGTCATAAGATTAGGTCGAGCCTACCGAGCATATCACCGTGAAGCTTGCTTTTCACTTCCGCTTTACACGTGTCAGTCATCTCCAATCCGGACATATTTCACTTCCCATAGCTTTCTTAGAAACAGACACAAAGAAACTATTAAAAATTGAAAAGCACACTATTTTTTAGGGGTCAACTTTTTCTTTATCTTTACATTTCTTCCCCTTGCTTTTTGATTTTGAATGTCACAACTTTTGTGAACATATTTTTTTTAAGACACGAACACGTAAGCAAAGCAAATAACTTCACACACATCTGGGCAAGCTAACCTTCAAAGTATGGATTTGAAATTTTTTTAGAAAATTGGGTTTTATAGCATGAATACCTCATTGTTTTAAAAAAAAATTGAACAACCAAGCACCAACTAAAAATTTTAAGGAATTTGGTTTGACACAAACACCCTTTACCGCTTCATCAAACAAACAACCAAGTTAAGAACAGTACCTTTCATGCTGAATTTGACCTTTTACCTCTCAAGGAAACATATCCTTCATAAAAAATTGCTTGTCATGACATGAAGATACGTTTCCTAAACTGTGCCTGGAACAATCACTTAGCAACAAACAAATTAATAATAAAAAAGTTAGTGATAATCCTCCTTGACTGTTCCTGCACATAGTGAGAAATTAGTTAGCCAATGGTACCCAGACCATTGTTTTTCTGGGTACACCTGAGGAATCAATAAACGATACTTAATTCGGATGGTTTTCTTTATTATCAAATTTAATCATCGTCATTAACTCAAATATAAGGGGTTAGAGAATTCGTATGGGTTGATAATGATGTATCATATTTAATCAACCATTCACCACCATCATGATGATGCATGATCATGTATCATGATGTTAATTAAAGACGACGCTTAAGAGTGTAGTACCGAATGCTTGGTTTCAAGTACACCGTATTTATGATTTAGCATTCATTATGGTGTCACAATTGTGTCATTGCTCAACTTTTAGTGATATATAGATAGATAATAAATAACAATAATAAATGATATAATAATTAATTTAAACCTTTCAAGTTCTTAACCTTATAATTATTAATTATCTATATATATATATAAAAGTTGAGCAAAGACACTATTTTGCACCTTCATAAATGCTAAATCATAAATACATTTATGCTTAAACCATACTAAGTCATTCATACATTAACAAAAAAAAGGTCATACAATCATCATCATTATATATATAGATAATAAATAATCATAATAAATGATATAATAATTAATTTAAACCTTTCAAGTTCTTAACCTTATAATTATTAATTATAATAATAAACATCATAATAATAGTGATGATATCATAAATAGTATAATAATAATAATTTTTTGGAGTACTTGCAACTCCTAATATAGATAATAAAGAGGATCCTTTGAAGTTCTTGCAACTCCATGTTAATTAATTATTCACACATGTTTTCTAATCCTATATAAAGGAATCCGAACCTCATTTATTTCTCCCCCACCTGCCATCTCCAAAATCGTGTAAGTTCATTCTTTTCAATTTCTATTTTGTTGCTATTTAGTCTTTGTTAATGACCATATCCTTTTTTTTCCGGCGGGAAAAAAATGTACCGTCGGAAGCTAATACCCGAGGATCATGATATTGATTCCGACGTGAAAAAAATGTAGCGTCGGAACGTTAGACTTTTATGGCTTTGTCCGGCATGAATAAAATGTAACGTCGACGGCTAATGGGTTGTACGTTTATTTTTTTGGGATTCATCGTATTTGTCATTTTATTATATTAATTGTCTTTCAATTTACTTCTTTGATTTCGTGTTTCTGTGCTTCGATTTCTACTCAATTGAACTGTGTTACCGACCATCAAACGGCGCTTGGAAGGCGAGTTCATCAAGCGATTGAAAGATTAGTTGCATGTTCATCAAAGGACTATTGGAGTTCAAATCAACACGATTGGATATGCGATTCCCCAAAGGAAAATTACGATTTTAGGTTAGTATGTTTCATACAATTAATCACAATTGTTTGTCGATTTACCCTACTCTCACTTCTTTCCTTTAGGTTGGATTCTCTCTTTTTGTATCACTTGCAGCCTTAATGAGATAATTTCATTAAGCTGGGTTAACTTCAATGGGTTAATTTCAATCATGGTTGATCTTTTTTTTTTGGGTAAAGGGTTACCCCGGTGATTTTATAAAATACAAAACCAGATAAGTACAAGTAGTAGAGTGAGGTCTCTACTAGTTCTCAAGAGGGGCATACCCCTCAAGAGTTAAGCACATCAACAAAGAAACCAAAAAAGGAGAACAACTAGCTACAAACTAGAAACACAAACAATTGAAATGAAAATTAGCCTCCATCATCAAAGTTTTTGTCACCATGGATACCCCACTCCTTCAGTACAGCTCGAACACTAGCATTATCCCGACACTTCATGCCCATGATCTTGTACCTTACATCTTCCAGAATAGTCGCTGCCACCTTATCAGGGGGACGGGCTTGCATATTATGGAATCGAAGGTTTCTCTCCCTCCACACGTGATACACAGAAGCAGCAAAAGCCAATTTGTAGGTAATATGGATCAGCTTGTTCGAAGTAGATATTGACACAAGCCAGTTGACAATGTCAATCCAATCCTTAGGAACCAGAGTCCGAAATTTTGTGGTCACCACCTCCCACACTTTACACGTAAAAGAGCACTCAAAGAAGAGATGAGCATGGGATTCTGAGTTAGCATAGCATAGATGACAACACATCATATCCATACAACCCTTTTTCAAATTCCAGCCAATTTTAACAAATTAAGATCAACCAAATTAAGATCAATCATGGTTGATCTTAATTTGTTAAAAATTGACGGTTTCATGTCGGATTATTAATGAAGACCATCAACACCATTAACAGCACCATGCATATTCATTCTCTAAGGGTCCGTTTGGTTCACTGGAATCCTAAGGATTTGTGATGGAATTTGAATTAATTCCTTTTAAAATTATGTTTGGTTGGTAGATAGTGAAGCTGGATTTGGAATAAATTCCACCAAATAAGGATTTTAACATTCCATCACTAAATGGATGGAATTCAAAACCTTCCAGTGGAATATTTTAGATTACCATTCTATCCCTTCCCCTATCTCTGAATTTCTGTAGAGATAAAGACACCACAAACCAAAACTTGAAGATGATAAAATAAAAATCCATTTCATGTTCTTCATCGTCAATATGAAATCAAAAGATAATTTTTTAATAAAACACAAACCAAAATATATAACTTTTCAATATTCCACCAGTGATTAACTTTTTAAATCGAAACAAAATAAACATAAAACCACTGGGGGTTTCAAAATTCCAAGAATTGGTGACACACCAGAGAGTTGAAGATGAACAAGAGTCGAACTGGAACTCCCATCGTTTCCGACGACGACGACAATGACTGTAATGAGAGAAAAGCATACCAGATTGATAATCGATGACGGTGATGTTAACGAAACACGTACTAGATCGAGAATCAGTGGCGGAGAATAAAGAAGAAAAAAAGTGCATCAATCGGAACTCCCGTCACGATGTTGGCTTCCGGTCGAAAATGACTGATGGTTTTTTTAGATTTGTATATTTAGGGTTGGGGATAAACGGGTGGGATGAGGATGTATTTGTTTTTTAACTTTTAAAGATTCCAATTCCATTTTAAAATTTTTAACCAAACACAATACTAATTTTTGTCTGAATTAATTCCAATTCCCTTTTAAATTAATTTCCAATTCCCTTTTAAATTAATTTCCAATTCCATTAAAAAATAATCCGTGAATCAATCGGACCCTAAGTATAAAACACTTATATATAATTTATACCATTTATATTTTGGGTATAAAATTGCTTGAAATAATTTGTGCCATTGTTTCGTCATTGTTTTATTCTATTGTTTCGTTGTTGTTTTATTCTTTTATATGAATGCAAATACAAAATGTTGACTTTTATATTTTATTATTTCGTATTATTTTTCTTTTTACCATTGATTGCCTTTCTAAATGACTTGATTTATAGTTTCTAATTTAGGAGTGTCATGGTACTTATCTAAAACACATAAAAGGATCAAGAGACTAAATAACCTGGGACCTAGCTGACCATGAACATTGAGCAAGGCATGATGATGTGCCTCACACTTTCACTAGATTTCATTACCTGAACACCTACAGGATCCACGATCTTCCTATTTGTTTTCAAAAACTTTGATGCAATCTGATGATAGAACAAAGATGTTAACCACATTTGTAGACTAAAGATTGCATTATTCAATATTCACATGGGACAAAATGATGTGAAATCAGTCAAGAAACATACATGATTGACCCAAGTTAGTAAAGTTGTACTAAGCAAAAATGTTTGAACTTTGGTGTCATCATTCCCTTTGCCTTCATAGCAAGCAAAAAAGAACCAAGTCAAGACTGATGCAATAACAACAGAAAACAAAGAAAAAAACAAATTCCAATGAAATCAATCTGGATAAAGTTCAATAAACAATACTCACCTAAAATATAGTTAACATCTTCAACAAACCCTTGCCTCAACATTTCAACTGCTTCATCAAGCATACAAAATTTCAGCGAGCCTAAGTCAAGATTCCCTCTTTCGATATGACCCATAAGTTTATCAAATTATATGATGATTAACTTAGAACATACAACTTACACTCAATGAGGCAAAATCGCAAGTGAGCAAGTGAGCAATTAGGCAAAATCTCAGATGAACACCGGGAAACTGTACACCATTTTAGAACTATATCAAAGGCTAGACATCTGTCGTTTGATTTCCCCATGCTTGTCATCCTGTGAACCGTTGGAGTAGCTTCATGTAGCAGATAATCATGGAGGAGATGGAGCCCCTAATTTAGGGATTGGCAGAGGACGTCGACTAGAAAATTTCCGATCAAAACATTTTTTTAATCAACGTTTGTTTCAATTGGCAGCCCTTCCTTGCGTTTGCTTTCAGTTGGTAGTCCAGTCCTTCTATGTAAACACGCTGGCCCAACATTACAGCCCAATACATACAAAAAATATAAAAAAAAATTTGGGGGCCCTATAATTTTGAGGGCTCTAAGCTTGCTTTACCCAATAAGCTTATAGGATGGGGCCTGATCAATGGCTAGCTGCATAAACCATCAACACCTGTTGTAAATTGTATTGACCATGCAGTTCCTTGAAGCTTTGGTATAAAGTATTTTAAAACATGCTTTATTTATTTTTCTTAAATGAAAATGCACTGCAACTATTCAGAACCATTAAGTAGTGGGGAGGGGGACGGTTTGGGTCATATGATCCCTGTAAAAACCAAAAGGCTAACCACACTATCATCATCAATATAACTACAATTAGGTACCCAGAACAAATCACTCAACAACATGTCCTAACTCATCCTTTCTGGCATAACTTAAGTTTGAAAAAAATAAAAATACTAATTTTATTAAAAAGGGCTAATCATTTAATACTTCTAATAGCAGTGGTTGAATATGATAAAAGTTAGTGAGGAAAGAAATACTAACATGTATTTTGGCTTATAGATTCCGTAATCGTGTTTTTTATAAATCAAATAAAACAAAAGAACAACTTTAAACCCTAAGTTTTGACTAACAGTTTCATTCAATATTTTTTAGCTATATTTGAAGGAATGTATATTAGTAAATACATAAGACAAATGATTCACCAATTGTTGAAGAGGTTATGGACTATCCGGATGACAAATCAGCAAGCGGTGTCAGGCTCAAACATCCATCCATCCACAACTACCCAAGCATTTCATCAAACACCTAATAGGCATCATATCACACCAAATGAGGTAAAATGTGATTCAGAACAAAGAAAAGGAAGTAATCATAATCCATGTAAAAACAATCGAGGAAAACCAAAAAAAAGTTAACAAAATCGATCAGTTGAGAGAAAGAAATCATCAATTGATAAGAAATTGAAGCATAAAAGACCACAATGCTTTTCAATTGAGCCAAAGAACCACAATGCGTTTCAATTGAGCAAAAGAACCACAATGCGTTTCAATTGAGCAAAAGAACCAATTCAAATATGGTTCTACAAAGAATGCGGTTCAATTGAGCAGAAATGAAGTAGCGGAGCATTAAATCAATCAATAGAACAAAAAAATTACTAGTAGTGAAAACGAGACAGAAAATTTGGAAGTGGCTGCTTGACACTGTGGTTCTTTTCCACCCGGCTAGAAAACTAGATTTATAATAAAATAAACTATATGAAAAATCATAGAAGATTTTATAGGCGAGCATACAAACCTGAAAATCGATGAAAAAAGTAGACGCGACTGAGTTTTGGATATAAGCTTCGTCTATATTATGCATGTGGTGTACTCAAGTCATAATTCCTCCCGTCTCTCTATTCGTTTTTTAGATTCTGTTGTGTTTTTTAATTTCTTATTCACCTTTATTTTTAGTTTCATTTGTTAGTTGATTCACATTTATTTAGTGTATGCCTAAGGAATTTGGATATGAAGGAGTTATTGCTAACATATTTCCATGTGGGTTTGATTATGAGTACCAATAAATGGTGGTTGGTAGAGGTGACGATTTCAACTGGAGATGTTGTAATTATTTTCTAATCCACCAAGTCACTTTTAACTTTGCCTTACATTGGGTTCGCCTGTGCATTGCATGGGTCTGCCGACCATCTGCATGTAATACCCATGTACTATTTGAAACAAACTTAATGCAAAGCTCCTAAGAAAACTAATACATGCTTATTATTAAGAACGTACATGTTACTTTTAAAAACTTATGTAATTGATTTGAACCCAACATGAAAAACAATGACATTTAATTAGTAATTATAGAAGGCTAATACTACTTAAAGACATGGACTTTAACATGTAAATACATGTTAGACAGTTTGCATACTACCTAAGCACTGTATTTAGTGAACAACGATGGGATAAACTAATCGTATGATAATATTAATGAGCAAGTACATGATTTGTCTCCATTGGCTTTGTAATTAATAAATTTCTGATGATGCAAATTTTTCTGCTTGATCGTTAGAAGTATTAAACTATGAGAAATATTAAAACCAAAGTAAACAATAAGTTTTAAACAGAAACTTAATTGGGTGTACACTCAGTTTATTAATAAGAATTTGGTTAGAAAAGTGTAAGACACATTGTTTTATTTTTCATTCTTTTTATGAATTACATATGCCTACATGATCATAAAACACTAATTATACAGTCTAGGCCAGCCCAGTTAGGTTTCTATTTTATCGAACCTCAAGCCTAACTACGAAATGGGCTTTAACCCGGTTCCTTAACAAAAATAAGGAGACAACATGACAGCTAAAAAGAAACTGAAAAGACAAGTGATTTAACAGGTCATCATTTAAATCGACTTATTACATATCTTCTCTATAGACAACCGTCGGAAAACCAAGAGACACCCTTCATCTTGACGGTGAAAGGTAAGAAACCCAACCTCTATACTTCATTTTTCCGAACTAATACATATCTACACACGTATTTGCATTGTTTGATTTCATATCTTTCGAAATCTATACATCAAATCCTCTGTTTTAGGATTACATGTATTCCTATTTTGATTAGTGGAACATTGTGGATCATATATCTATACTACCTTATTATACATATTGGAGAGAGAAAACCAAGTGTTGAATCCATAAGATCTTTACAAATTTTAAAACATAATGTACAAACACTTAAAGCACAAGTGTTGAATCTCTTAAAGCACAAGTCTAAAAGCATAAAACCTTTTAAAGCTATGAAAGCTTAAAACCGCGGCCAGTGAAAAATTTGAAATTTGAATACCAAAACCCTAGATCTGTCTTTCCATCATTTTCGCTCTCTCTCCCGTCCTTCTTCTCTCAAAATCGAACCCTAGCTCCTGTACTCCCCCCCAGCTCCGACCACGGCGCCTCCCCTCGGTTCTGACCACGGCGCCGACCCATGCTCCTCTTCAAGCTATCGGTGTCTGCTCTTCCTCTTTAATCGATTTACGTTTTCAGCGGCTGTGGCAGTTCTCTACCGGCAGCATCCGGGATTGGTTTCGTGTTGTTCTTCTCTCTCTATCGGTAGCATCTCAAATGAAACCCTAAATCGCAGCTCTCTCTCAAACGATTTTGACAGAGGTAAACATTAAGGGTTTTCTTTTGACCGATTTTCCATTTATTTGTTTCTTCTGCTTCTTACCTCTTAGGGTTTTTACATCTCTGAGCTCCAGCCACGATCTATTGTTTATGTGTACTGTTGCTATGAGATTTTATGTATTGGAATCCATGTTGTTTAATGGTTGTGATTGTTGGTGTCGCTAAGATGCCGTATGACCTGAGCGATTCCAGATCTGGTTTTGTTTTAGGGTTTTGACGGTGTTGCAGGCGACTCTACGGAAAAGAAGACCAGGAAGACAGGCGTTGTGTGTAGTTTTGATCTGTTTTGAATGTGTTGCTAGAAACATGGAAGAGAACTTCTTCCTAATACTCTACCAGGTTTAATATTTCTGTGTAGTTTTGATATGTTGTTTGTGTTTGCTCTTCCTGTTTTGCATCAGATACTATTTTTGTATTTTTTCTTTGTTTAACAAGTATTTTTGGTGTGTTTTATACGTGTAATTTGCTACCTGCACCGAGAGCTTATATGTTGTTGACAGCACAGAAAGCTTATATATGTTGACAGCTCTTCTCGATTAATGATGTTGGCTTTCTGATTTCGTGGGCGTTTCTTCTCTTACGAAGGTATTATTGTTCTTTGGTGTATCAATTTTATTTTTGCGTGGTTTATCTGTTATCATGTTGATTTGATGCCTAAGTTTTTTGTTCTTTGTGTTTCTATAACAGGTGTTGGTTCCCGCCTTCTATTTGCCTTCTTTTTATAGGTTCTAGTGTTTCAGGTTACGAATGCAGCCCTGTTTTGGTTTGTTCGTAACCCTTATGTGATAAATTTTCTTAGTTTGTATATGTATGGCATTTAGGGTGCCACAAGTATTCTACAGTTCTTTCCATCTCGGTTTAAGGCCCCAACTCTGGTTTGAAGTTTATGATATTAAATGTGGTATAAATTTTATATATATAATCCACATTATACATGCTTTTAATCATTTAAAAGGCGATGATGATGCATTTTCTATCTTTTTATGAAAAGGAACCAGTCCAAGCAAATATGGTTTAGTTTTTAAGAGGGCGTCAAGGATATTAGCATCAGTGAAAGTAATCATATATTCATATGCCATCTTCTTTTTGGTTTAAAGCAGTCTCATTTGTGTAATATTTTGCTATTGACACTCAGCAGGTACTATATTTATAAATTTTTGGAGTTTTAGTTGAGGGATTACGGTAAAATATAGACTTCTAATATCTCTTTTTAGCATTTGTTGTGATCTTGGTGTTTTACCCAACAACTTCATGGAACTCTGTATATTTTAATTCTTCTTTTACCTTTGTGACAGGAGCAATCATTTCTGACAACGAAAACTTGGTGGTTGGACTTTCTCTAGGAACTATGTATATTATGTTTTGGAAGGGCGAGGTAATGCAAGCCAAATATTAGTAAACTCACAAGAATACTATGTTGCTCCGTAAAATAGATTTTAAATGTTTGCAGTGAGTCCGCCGAAGGTGCAAATGATTCTAATCCTAACAACCAGGTAGGTTGTGAAAGCACCATTGGCTCTCTGCAATAGGCCTGATGCAGCAGCTTAATCATCTGGCTTTTGTAGTGATCTGATGACAACGATGCAGCAACTTAGTCCTCTTCTCCTGTTGTTCATACATTTGCTGTTGTAACATGAATTAAAGTCAACTTTCATTTATGTGGATGAAAGGAAGCTGTCTTATGAGGTAGGTTTTTTTATGATCTATTTCTATAAAATTTCATGGTTACTCAATTGAAAGCGTTAAAGTTTGCGTCTGTTAGTGTTTTCCGTCATGGTTTTATATTCCTAAAATCACATTTGGATAACATGTTTTCTCTTAATTTGATATTCCTCATTGATTTTTATGTTTTATAATTTAGTTAAATTTTTATTGTAGGAAAGTGGCTTGGAAGTAGGCAAACTTGATGGAACTTGGCAGTAAAGGGTGCTGGAACGTATGCCTTTTCTTTTTTGATGCAGTTGAAGGAGCTATATTTAATGTGAGTTTTATAAAATAAGATTTAAGAGATAAACTATACTCGAAAAGGTCTATCCACTTTTAGCCAATTTTGATTCTTCAGATTTGAATAAAATTCATAGACTTTACGTGGGCCTTTTAAGGCTTATTCAAATCTGGGTGGAGATGTAGAGATTTAAACATATTTTTCACATGCTACACTGCGCATCTTAGTGCATTCAAACTTGTTTATAGGGGATGGTCTTTTATAAACTGATCAGAAGTTCCTTAAATTTGGATCCACTACACAAATGTAGAGGAAGCTTCTCTAGAGGTGGAGTTAATGCCGAGGTATTATTTTCGTCATCATTTATAGATAATTTGGTGCAAATAATTTGATTATTTGGTAGTTTTGGAAATGGCTTTGTTTTATTGAAATGGCTTTGTAAGGACAGATGGGTATGGTGGTATAGGGCTCCGTTGGATTCTGTTTCTGGCACACATTTAGTTCACATTTTAAAACTGTACCTTATTTGGATTTTTTGGGTCAATTTATTATCATTTTATATGGTTTGAGGTTGCTGAGGTTAATGTTTGACTAAAGGGTGTATGGATGAACTTATGTTCAATTGTTTTCTTTATTTATATTAGCTACTGATTTATTCTTTTTGGTATTGCAGGTTGGTAGCTGCTGAGGGATTGTTATCGTTTATTGTAAAACTACTCGACACAGCGATGCTATTCAGGCAATGGCTGAACCAGAGGAAGGGAAATATGTTGACCCAATGTTTGAAATGATGCACTGCTATATTGTTAACCAATATAAACAAGCGTCTGATTTTCTTATTAATGCTAATCTGTCTGCATGTAATACATGTTCACATACTACAAGCCATAGAAGGCTTTGTCAAAGCTTACCAGGTTTAGATTTGTATTTGTATTTGTATTTGTTAGAAGTTTTTCCCTTTTTTGTTCAAGTGCATTTTTATTGCATGAACCAATCATCACGATAATTCAAACAAGATCTGATATGTTGATTTAACTGAGGAAAAGTCTAGATGTTTTTTGGTGTGTTAACGAGATTTATAAATTGTACCAATTTCCAGTTACTAATTATTGACATGTTTGCTTTCCTAGTAAAATCAGCCCTTATTTTTTCATCATTTTCAGGATTGGTGCTTGCTGAACGAGCCTCATAGCGGTGTTGCATGATTCGTGGACTTTAATTAGATCATAGCATTCACTTTGTTCTCAAAGAAAATGGATTTCCATCAACGCTGTTTAACGATTGTGATGTGCACCTAGCATTCCTGTGATTTCTTCCTTTAATCATTAACTTAGTACGAGTGTGTTAGCGTTTTCGGTAATCTAGGGTTTGTGGATTCATTCTCTGGTTACTCGATATTCGTTTAGCACCCTGTGATTGAGTTAGTTGAGAGATCGGAAGGGTACGAGTATTGTTAGCGGCTTCATTGCATCGAAAACGGTGTTTTTTCTGTGTGAGTATCCCTAATCGTCCTGCGTGATTAGGGTTTTTCGTCCGAATTCTCTGTTTTGCTCTCCTTGTGTATAACTGTCGGTTCCATCGTCTAATTGGAGTTAAGCTGCATCTGATATAGATCCTTGGCTCCATTAGGGTGTGGAACGTACGTGTTAGCACTGTTGGTGAGTGATTTAGGGTTTCAACGGGTCCCCTATCCTGTTTCGTGCATGGCTACCAAAAACCAGCCACCTGACAAGAAAACCTCCACGTCGAAGTTTACTAATCTTAAACTAGTGGATGGCAAACCAATTCCATCGAGGGGCATACTGAAAAATATTGGTGATGGGATGAAATCGGGTTCGCATGCATCTACAACCAAAGATGATACTGGGGTGAAAGTAGGGCTGACGTCACCCGCTGTGGAGACTACCAATTCGCTGGCAAATTTGTCTCCTGACTTGAATGCTAACTCGGAGCTACAGCAGCAACTGGATCCCAACATCTCTAAACAAAATGAAAACGCTAAGTCTAGTGACGAGAAGGTCTCGTTTGCGGCAAAGGTTACGGGTGTGACTACTTCACGAGAAATCAATTTTAGGCCGTTAATCTCGTCACATAACCAGGCAGGGATTGATGTTGTATTGCCAAAGGAATCTGTTAGAAGTGTGCAAAAGAAGTTGTCATATACTCTATTCGGCTATTTTCTGGGGGATAGGATTGCGTTTCCTGTAGTTGAGTACTATGCTCAGCAAAACTGGAAGAAGTATGGGCTTCAAAAAACGATGATGAATGCTAACGGGTATTTTTTCTTTAAATTTGGTGATGAACAGGGAATGATTAAGGTCCTGGAAGGTGGTCCGTGGCAGATTAAAAACAGGCCCATGTTTCTTAATATTTGGAGTCCTACAACCCAACTCAAAAAAGAGGATATTAAGAAGGTCTCGGTCTGGGTCAAACTTCATGATGTTCCTCTGGCTGCGTTTACTGCGGATGGCTTGAGTATGATAGCTACTAAAGTGGGGGTGCCTAAGAGACTGGATGCTTTAACTAGTTCCATGTGTTATGACTCTTGGGGGAGGAGCAGCTTTGCTAGAGCCTTAATTGAAATTTCTGCTGATCAAGAATACATGGAGGTGATAAAGGTTAGTGTTCCGGACCCTGATGGTGAGGTATCACTGGTGGAAACGATTCATGTTGAGTATGAGTGGCGACCTCCAAGGTGTAACAAGTGTTGTGTGTTCAGCCATGATACGGAACATTGCCCTCAAAAAGTCCATGATCACCAAAAGAACCCCATACACCAGCTGGATGAGGAAGGATTTGTGGAGCCAAATAGGAAGAAGGTCGCTAAAAAGGGTGTGAATGTTAAAAATCAGAAACCAAAGTTTGTCTATAAACCTGTGACTGTCAAAGCTTCGGAACAAGGGGCTTCGTCTAGTAGTAATCCGGTAACAGTGAGCAAGGTAAAGGCTAAGGAACCGTTGGTTAATGTGTCAACCCATAATCCTTTTGACATATTGGAAGGGGGGAGGACCGGGTCATTCAGGTGGAGGAGCTTCAAAACGAGATTAGGAAGTTCAAGGATGGTAATACGTCTAAGGTGAGTTATCCGGACATTGAAATTCTGGATTCGACGGATGAAACGGCAGTCTTTATGGCCTCGGGGCTAAATCTGCAAAAACAGGGGGCAAGCACTCCTTCAAAACAGGTTACCCATGATTAGTCTTGGCACTTGGAATATTAGGGGTTTGAACCGCCCCCTGAAACAAAAGGAGGTTCGTTTTTTAGTCCGGGAACATTCTTTAAATTTCTGTGCTGTGTTGGAATCTCATGTTAATGTTAAGAAGCTCATAAAGGTGTGTGGTGATATCTTCAAATCTTGGGACTGGATTTCTAATGGTGGGGTCTCTCCAAAGGGTACTCGTATTATTGTGGGGTGGGATAAAACTGTTATGGATATCATGGTATTGTTTTATTCGGATCAAGTTATGCATCTGCAAATTATTCTCAAGAAGGATAAAAAAGTAATTTTCTGCTCGATTGTGTATGCTTGTAACTACTACATAACGAGACGTCAGTTATGGGATGATCTGGTCAGGTTTACAGCTGTTGCGGGTACGAGTCCTTGGCTTGTGATGGGGGACTTCAATTCTACCTTGTTTCTGGAAGATAAATTAGCGAGTTCTTCATCCCTGGATATTAGTATGCGTGAGTTCAAGGACTGCGTTAATCGATGTAAGCTTACAGATTTGAAAGGTATGGGAATGCACTATACGTGGACTCAAAAACCAAGGAAAGGGATAGGGACTCTTAAAAAATTGGATAGAGTGTTGACGAATGATAAATTTGTGGTGGAATTCCCTACGGCTGTTGCCTTGTTCCAACCTTATAGACTTTCTGACCATTGCCCGAGTGTGGTTAAACTCACGTGTAACATGCCTAAAAAACCTAGGATGTTCAAATTCGCTAATTTTCTTACTTCCAAACCTGAGTTTATGGACACTGTTAAAAGAGTTTGGGAGACCAATGTCTCCGGTGTCCCACAATTTTGTGTTGTTAAGAAGCTTAAATCCTTAAAGTCTCCTCTTCGATCTATGCTTTTTAAACAAGGAAACCTGCATGCAAAGGTGAGTAAGATCAGGGCGGATTTAGATGAGGTTCAAAAGGCAATGGATGTGGACCCGTTCAACCTGGAATTTAAGGTGCAGGAGGCCAAACTTCTTGATGAGTTCCAAACTGCTAGTCTTGATGAGGAGAGTTTTCTTAAGCAAAAGTCCAAAGTCCATTGGCTTGCCGTTGGTGATCGTAACACCTCCTATTTTCATAAATCTTTGAAGATAAGGAATCACAGGGGTCGGATTGATGTTATTAAGGATGCGGCTGGTATTATCCATGAGGGAGATGATGTCCCGTCGGTTTTTGTGGCTCACTATACGAATTTTTTTGGTGCTAATGGGGTGAGTTCTACTTTGCCTCCTATATCTTTGTTCACTAAAACACTTGATGATGGGGCTGCTATTTCTATGTCTCGTCCTGTTGAGGACTGGGAGATTCGGGACTCGATATTCGGGATTGATAATGATAAGGCCCCGGGCCCGGATGGCTATACGTCGGCTTTCTTTAAGAGTGCTTGGCCTATTGTGGGGAAGGACATTGTGCAGGCTGTTCGTGATTTCTTCAAATATGGTAAGCTTCTTCAAGAAATTAACCATACCATTATTGCCTTGGTCCCAAAGGTGACTACCCCTGTGAATATTACCGATTATCGTCCTATTGCGTGTTGCAACGTCCTGTATAAATGCATAAGTAAAATTATTGCGGATCGGATTAAGTGCTACTTGGGTGACATTGTTAGTGCTAATCAGTCTGCTTTTGTCCCTGGACGGCTCATTACTGATAATATTCTGCTTTCCCATGAGCTTATGCATAATTACCACCGTAATGTGGGGGAGCCAAAATGTGCCTTGAAGGTTGATATTCAGAAAGCGTATGATACTGTTGATTGGGGCTTCTTAATTCACATTCTGAGCTGCTTTGGATTTCCAGAGGCGATGGTTAACTGGATTACCAAATGTATTACTTCGGTGTCCTATTCGATATGCTTGAATGGTGAGATTCATGGTTACTTCAGAGGCCAACGGGGTTTAAGGCAGGGAGACCCATTGTCCCCCTATTTGTTTACTTTGGTTATGGAGGTATTAACTCTTATGCTTAATCGTGATGTCGACAGGGACCCTTATTTCAAGTTTCATAAGAAGTGTAAAGACCAAAAGATTGTGAACCTTTGTTTCGCTGATGATCTATTCCTCTTTGCTCATGGTGACTCTAGATCCACTATGTGTTTGATGCGGTCTATGGATGAATTCTCAAAGATGTCTGGTTTAGTCCCTAGTCTCCCAAAAAGTACCATTTTTTTCTGTAACGTGGGGAATATTACTAAATCTGCTATTCTTAGCCGCTTGCCGTTTAAAGAGGGAACCCTTCCGGTTAAGTATCTTGGGGTGCCTCTGCTCTCGGCTGGTCTCCATTACAGGGACTGCCTGCCGTTGTTGGAAGCGGTGGATAATCGCATTTCAAGCTGGAGAAATAAAAACCTTTCTTTTGCTGGTCGGCTTCAACTCATTCACTCGGTCCTTTCATCTATGCACATTTATTGGGCTTCGGTTTTTCTTCTGCCTCCTAGAGTGGTTCGCGAGTTAGAGGCTAAGATGAGGAGTTTTTTGTGGTCCCAAGGAAAACGGGTGAAGGGGGCTGCAAAAGTTTCTTGGAATATGGTTTGCCGTCCTAAATGTGAGGGAGGGCTTGGAATCCGGTGTATTTCTGATATGAATCGGGCTCTCCTAACTAAGCATGTGTGGAGTATTATCACAAAACGAAATTCGCTTTGGGTTGATTGGATTCATACGCATAGGCTGAAGAATCGCACCTTCTGGAATTGTAAGGATAATATATCTAGTAGCTGGAGTTGGAGAAATCTTATTAAGATCAGACCCCTTATTCGGAATTACATCTTTATCACTGTTGGAAATGGTATGTGCACGTCTGCATGGTATGACAGGTGGAACGATGTTGGTCCCTTAGCTAATATTGTCACCCCTCGACAAATTCATAATGCTGGGTTTAACATTCACTCTCGTGTTGCTGATGTCTTTGTGGGCCCAAACTGGAATTGGCCGGTGGAGTGGTTAACCAGCTCCCCTATTCTTAACAATATCCAAATCCCGGTCCTTACTAATATGGCTGATAAACATGGGTGGAAGGTGGCCGATGCTCTCATTGATTTTTCTACTACTACGGCCTGGAACTCTCTTCGGCAGTCTCACGCTGAAGTTATGTGGAAGCATCTTGTGTGGTTCTCCACATGCATTCCTAAACATGCTTTTTGCTTATGGCTGGCTATAAATGGTAAACTTCGTACCCAGGATATTTTAATTCGTTGGAATTGGAAGAAGGGGTGTATGAACATGATGTGTTGTCTTTTATGTTACTCTGACATAGAGTCGCATAATCATCTTTTCTTTGAGTGCCCGTTTTCCATGCAAGTCTGGGATACAGTTAGGAGAAGGACTCCGCTTCTTATGCCGAGTAACTGGTCCGTATTGGTCGACTGGAGTGTAGCGAATTTGAAGTCAAAGGCATTGTCTAATGTCATCTGTAAGCTTTCATTGTCGGCTGCTGTCTATCATGTGTGGAGGGAAAGAAATAATCGTTTTCATGGTAATAAACCTCGAAGGCCAAATATGGTAGTGGGGGATATCTTATCTGACGTTCGGTACAAGTTAATGGGGATAAAGTGCAAACCTGGTTACAGGGATAGAAATGTCATGACCATCTGGAGAAATCTGGGAACTTCGGTGTTTGATGATGGAGGCTAATTTCTTTTATTTTGTTTTGTTGTGATTGGGGTTCTTACCAGTAGTTTGCTGGGTGTGTTTTTTATTTTGTTTTCACTCTGAAGGGGTATGCCCCTTAGAGAACTAGTAGGGATTTCACTCTACTACTTGTTCGTTGAATGTTTTGTTTATAATACAATCACCGGGGTAACCCTTTACAAAAAAAAAAGAGTTATTTCTCAAGCAAAAGTCTAAAGTTCACTGGTTGGCTACTGGGGATTCGAATTCTGCCTTTTTCACGCTTCTCTAAAAAGCACAAATCATCGCAGCCGTATCAATGCTATTTCGGATAAGGATGGTAAAATGTTTGAGGGTGACGAAGTCCCAAATGCGTTTGTGAAGCATTACGAAAAGTTCCTTGGTTGCCCTGGTAATGTTGACATGAGTGTGAATCCGGAGCTTTTTGATAAGGTTCTTGATGGTCACTCGGCGAGTCATAAGGTGCGTCCAGTTTTAGATGTTGATATCCGTGATACGATTTTCCAAATGAATGATAATAAAGCCCCTGGGTTGGATGGTTATACTGCTGATTTCTTTAAGAAGTTGTGGCCCAGGTCAATAGATTTTTAGTGCTGTTAGGGATTTCTTTGTCACGGGTAAGCTGCTTACTGAATTGAACCATACGATTATTGCTCATGTGCCCAAGGTTCCTACCCCTATGAAAATTAATGATTATAGCATGATCTCATGTTGCAATGTGGTCTATAAAGGTATTAGTAAGATTGTGGTTGATCGTGTTAAGATGGATTTGGCCAAGATCGTTGATATCAACCAATCTACTTTCATTCTGGGGAGGAAGATTTCAGATAATATTTTGTTAACCCAGGAGCTTATGCATACCTATCATCGGGTCGTGTCCAGCTTGTTATTTATGTCCTGTCGTCTTTCCATATTTATTGGTCCTTAGCTTTTATTCTCGCATCCAAAATAATTATGTTATTGGAGAAGCGCATGAGAGACTTTCTGTGGTGTCAAGGGGGCTTCAAGAAAGGTATGACTAAAGTTGCATGGAAGAATGTGTGTGCTCCTAAGGCTGAGGGTGGTCTTGGTATTCGAAGGATTGATGATATGAATAAAGCTTTGATGACCACCCATATTTGGAGTATTTTTACTAAACATGATTCGTTATAGGTGTTGTGGGTTATGACTTATCGTATCAAGAACATAAATTTTGGGGAGATTAAATGTCCTTTTGTTTGCTGCTAGAGTTGGCGGAAGATCCTTTCCATCCGGTCCTTAGTCCGTCCTTATGTGTGGTCAAAGGTGGGGGATGGGAGGAGCATCTTCGTATGGTTTGATAAGTGAACTGAGGCATGTCCGTTATGTCACTTTATATCTTCTCGTGCTTTGTATTCCGCATGTTTTACCTCTAATACAAAGGTGGCTGATGTTTATCACTCAAATGGTTGGAACTGGCCAACGGCTTGGTTTTATCTTTTTTTTCGGTGTTGATCGAATTCATCACTATTACCCCGAATCCGGAGTCGAGAGATCAGGTCTGTTGGCGGTCGGATGGTGTGTTAGGTGAGTTCTCATCGTCCTTGGTGTGGGATATTGTTTGTGATAGGCAAATGGAAGTTCCTTGGGTTAATTTCGTTTGGTTCGCTCAATGTGTTCCCCGGCATGCTTTTATTGTGTGGCTTGTTATGAGAGAGCCGTTACTGACTCAGGATAAGATTCTGCAATGAGATTTCTCAAGGCGGAAAAAAATGAATATGATGTGTTGTTTATCATGTTATAAAACATTGACTTGCATGCTCATTTATTCTTTCATTGCGAGTTCTCCTCAAAGGTTTGGCAGTTGGTGACCATTCACACGAATTTGAGGATGGTTCCTAATGCTTGGCCTGAGATTACTGATTACTTGGCGAATAAACCGTTAAAGTCTTTGCCTTATGTAATTGATAAATTGGTGGTTCATGCTGCTACGTATTCTGGCAAGAGAGGAATGCTATGATTTTCAATAACCATGCTAGACCCCCTAATGTTGTGGCCCACTTGATTATTGTGGTGGTTCAATATCGGTTATCTGGTTTGAAGGGTAAGAAGACCCCTAGGGTGGTGCAGATTTTGGATGTCTGGATGGCTTCTCGTGACCCGGTTGGGATGATTACTACAACGTAGTGTTTTGTTTTCTTGTTTCCTAGTAGTTTGTGCTAGGTGGTTGTGTTTTTTTCTGGTTTGTTTTTTTGTTTGTTTTGTTCACATGCTTTGGGGCCTGTCCCAAGGATGAACTAGTGTGGACTTCTCCTCACTACTTGTTCTTTTTTGCGGAATATATTTATACAAAATCATCGGGGTAACCGTTTACCCCAAAAAAACTTTATATTTACATCTTTGTCTCACTCATACGATCGGGCAAACCTCTATAAGACCCATATCATGATTTTACACTTCTTTGCGGACTTCTGGCTAGAGGACTTCATTTTTTTCTTAACGGACGCCATCTTAGTCTTAGTGAACTTGACGTTCTTCTTAGCGAACTTAAATTGTTCTTAGCGAACTTCAGACATGCCTTAGCGAGCTTAAATGCTCTTAGCGGACTTCAGGTGACACTTGGAAGAATTTACTGATTTTGGTGTAGTGATTGTTTGTACCATGTGTTGAAATTCTCATACTCTCTTATAGCATAAATAGGAGCTGTTGTAGATCCTATTTGAGTGAGTCACCCATTAACACAACCAGAGAGCAACTTTATCAAAATGTGTTATTAAGAATGCCGTTTAGCCTCGTTTAAGGTAGCACTATATGGACTAGATGGTTACTCATGGGAAGCTTGTAACTGCCTTTGTTACCCCGATTGTGGACACTCTTTTTCCTTGGTCGTTTTAGATCTTTTATTTTAATCACATAGTTGTGCTGTAATAATTCAACGTGGATAATACTTTTATAACCTAAAATGAATCGGGCATGTGATGACTAACATTATTATACTATTTTCTCTCTCTATATATACATATACATAACGGATTTGTGATCGAATCGAAGTGGGCAATAACTATTCTATGTCTCTGAGCTAAGCTGGGGTCATTGTAGCATGCCCTACCCAAACTCCTACTGAACCACTTGCTCACCGAATCGTACTACATGGTAAATTCTAAATCAAATGAGTCTTTTATTCTCAACTTGTATCTTTGGTGAATTTCGGTCAGTTAACGTTGGGGTTAGTGACCATACCCTTAATACTCACCCCATGGAAACTACATGCGTGTTCCATAAAACCTGGTAGCTAAAGTAAGAGGAACCAGCGTGACCATACAAGGTAAAATTACCATTACGAGTGCACACGTAAATGTAATTTGTAGTGTATGGAAATCCTGGGGAATTCTACTCGACAAACTGTTGGTTATAAGGGATACAACCTTCCGTTTCAAAAACCTCAAGACATCGATTGTCAAGTATGTGGGACTCAACCGTATGGTTGAGGACATCTATCAATGTTCGTTACGCTATCACACCTGCTCTCATCTCTTCTAGATATGGCTTCCAACATATCAAACTCCTTTAAAATGTTTGTGCAAATGATAACTCCGGTAAGACATCGTATTACTAACACAAATTGATGACAAGATCTTCCTTTACTACGAGCGATCCGTGGATTGACTCTTAACTGTTTCTAATTCATTCGCAATCCTAACTCTGCTACTATGACGTTAATGGCCAAATCCATCCTTCGAGCTCTCATAATTATGCAACAACTAAATAAACATTAACCTGAACAGACATCTTGGATGGGCAATTACACCACAGTCACTGGAACCAACCTTTCGGTAGGAAAATCATGTGAAGTTTTCCTCTCTTGACTTGTAACCCTTGGTACGTCTGTACGAGTCAAAATTTATTGCCAACAGTCTCGTCATTATCTCACGAACTTTGCACCTCACTACAAATACAATTTCACCTAACGGAGAAATGTAGGTAAAACAACTTTCTGAACCTGTACAATCTGTTTTGTCTTCAACGCTCGATTCATCTATGAACTTAACTACCAGTAAACTCTTTCTCTTACTATCCTTCGTGCCTTTGATGGTCTTCAAGCCTTGAGCCATTGCGGCTAGATAACCTCACTGTTAACACTATTATGTACTTTACCGTCGGGCACTCATGCATGACAAACATCGAAATCAAACAATAGGCAGCAGTATACTGGAAAAGTTTTCACAACATCAACTTCGGGACGACAGACAAACTGCAAATACATGGATACCCATTGTTCTCATTCCTTCTTCCCTAGAAAGCTTCATTGGTAAACCTTGCTTCATAACAAATGGCGACCGATCGAATGAATCCACTCAAACTTTTAAAAACATGCGTAAGGAAGTAGATTGACTTCCGATTAAATGAAGGCACCTTCGAATCAATCGTATACGCGATGAGATACCCGAGGATCACTAAAAGTGACCAAAGTACCCGATATGTTTTTATTATTATATATCTTATACGCATCATTATCTCATGAACTTTGTACCTCACTACAAATACAATTTCACCTAACGGAGCAGTGTAGGTAAAACAACTTCCTGAACCCGTACGATCTGTTTTGTCTTCAACGCTCGATTCATCTGTGAACTTAATGACCGGTAAACTCTTTCTCTTATTATCCTTCTTGACTTTGATGGTCTTCAAGCCTTGAGCCATTGCGGCTAGATAACCTTACTGATAACACTATTATGTACTTTACCGCCGGGTGCTACTGCATGACAAACATCGATAGCAAACAAGTATACTGGAAAAGTTTTCACAACATCAACTTCGGGTCGACAGACAAACTGCAAATACATGGATACCCATTGTTCTCATTCCTTCTTCCCTAGAAAGCTTCATTGGTAACCTCTGCTTCATAACAAATGGCGACCAATCGATTGAATCCACTCAAACTTTTATAAACATGCGTAAGGAAGTAGTTTGACTTCTGATTAACTGAAGGAACGTCTGAATCAATCGTATACGCGATGAGATACCTGAGGATCACTAAAAGTGACCAAAGTACCCGATATTTTTTACAAGTATTTCCATGGTGATAGGATTGCATTTCCTGTTGTCACACCCCCAAATAACCACTAACGGAGTTTATACCGTTAAGGGGTGCGAACAAATCAGGACCACAACCATTAGTTACAAATACTAAACGAATCAGAGTTAAGTCCAATGTTCATAAATAAAACAGTTTAAAATACGCAGCGGAATATAAACATAAGTGTCTTAGCACTAACCACGTGC
>JBCNJP010000003.1:65948775-66253775 GCA_039602395.1 Deinandra increscens subsp. villosa
TCCTGTCTACAGGTGGGATTTCCAGGAAAGTAGCAGTTCTCTCCACAGCTTCTTCGGTTACTTCAACAAGATCAGAAAACTTAGGAGCTGCAAGAAACAACAAAAATATCATTAGCGAAATTCAGGGAAGCTCAAAAACAAAACCTAATTCAGTTTCCTACCCTTTAAAACCCACTTCATCGGCAATGAATCTCCCCCAACAATGGATTCACGCTTCACAAAAAAGAACTTTCTTTTCCAATCATGGTCATTGTGTGACGCACGAGGAATCAATTGGGAGTAGGAAGAGCGGGTTTGAAGAACAAAGCGACTGAACCCGTGGGTTCTCAGGTTGTAAGCGACACAAACTTCAGGAATTCCCATTTCAAGCTTCCGGGAATTGTTCAGGTTGTCAAGCGAAAAGAGAATCCTCCACACCATCGGCATTGTTTGGGAATAACAGAGGCCGGTGATTTTGAAGAACTCGTTTACAATGGCCGGAAAGGGGTAGGACATCCCAAGAAAGAAAGGGTAATAGAGAAAACAAACACAGGTGTTTGACATACAATCGGCCTTCAAACGGGAATCGAAACGCCGAATGATGGCGGACGACGGGAAAAGACCGGATTCCCTCAACTGGCGAATGTCGTTGTCGGAAAAGTTGCACGTTTCTTCTTCATTGAGGGGGAGAATCCCCTGATCAACGAAATCCTCAATGCCTGACGAGGAAGAAGGAGTGGCGAAACGAGTATTCTTCTTCGCCATGACCGGAATAAACAAAAAAGAAAAGATGCCGGAGAAGAAGAAGAACTGACCTGCGATGACGAAGAAGCTCGAAAGGGTTTTTTTGGGAGAAGATGGTGAGATTATGATCTCGGAATCTTGCATTTAAAGAAGAAATGATGATGGCTATCCCATCAATCGGACGCCGAAAAAAATGTCCCATCCAACTGAATTTACCGTGATAACGCCGTAAATCTCTCAGGTTAATTGAATTTCGCCAGCTGTTAATCTTATCCACAGGCAAACGAAATTCAGGGGCAATTGTTAGGGGTTAATTTCAGGATGCTTACAGAGAAGCTGCGTAACACTAGGGATCTTGCTACGGTTAGGGAATCTCATCTAGTCAGGTATCCTGAAATTTAATTATCGACTAACCCTTATTTTTGCCATGTGCTTTATTCGATTTCAGGGACGTTAAGGGACCAAACTAACTCCTGAAGACTCGGTCCATAATTAACTGGCACGTGGAGAAGTGGGTCGTGTCTCCCTTAATGGTCAAGAGAAGTGGAGAAAGAGGATCCCGGGAATCACGGATAGTTAGTTAGTTGTTATTTGTTATATAAATCGAGGACTCGATCAGTAGGAACACACATCACACTTTCACTAGCTCACTTACGAATACGAGTCATTGTATCACATAGCTCTGATCGATCAAACCTCCAACCCGTTGTAACGATTCGCTTGATCATTAATAATATTGACTTGGTGGCGGTTTTTTAGCCGGCACCCGAGGTTTTTATCCAGGATTCCTAGGGGCAACTCGAAGGATTCTAGAGTTTTCCTCGCTAAAATCCTTGTGTTATCATCCCAACTTGGATTATTTGCTCACTTGATAGTTAAGCACACTACCTCACAATCTAAGTTTGGAATACAGGATTCCTAAGTGAATTTTTGACCAAAACAAGTCTCATTTGAAACAATGAAGGCAACATGTGGGGCAATCTGTGTGGAACTTTTATTTGTAACTTTCCCCATAAGTAAATTTCCATCTCTTTCAATAGCTGCAATTTCATAGCCTCTGACTTTGTCAATGAGATCCATGTAGTCACTAGTGGCTAAATCACTGCTTTCAAGCAGGTAGATAACGTATGGAGCAAAGTCCCGAGGAAGTGACTTCAGAATTTTCTTAGATATGGCTGGCATCTCAGGTCGGATTTGGTTATTTTGTATTTCACAGATAAGTCTGCGTAATTTTGTCACATTAGTCTCAAATAACTCTCCAGTAGTGTGAGCAAACTGTTGAACCGCCGTTTGAGAGAGTCCAGTCTCCTCTCTTTGCTGTCAATGTTTCCCTCATACTTTTTCTCAAGTGCAACCCAGATTTCATTAGCAGAA
Organism: Deinandra increscens subsp. villosa; assembly: GCA_039602395.1. NCBI lineage: Eukaryota > Viridiplantae > Streptophyta > Magnoliopsida > Asterales > Asteraceae > Deinandra > Deinandra increscens. The sequence continues at coordinate 65,950,873 of JBCNJP010000003.1, forward strand.
GTTACTTTAGTGAAGTGGACGGCTATGTCATCAGACAATGCCATTTTGATACACCCGAGAGCACGTTTGTCAACCTTCATTTGATTTTGTTCAGAGGGTGTGTAGTCCTCAACTTTCTTTATTACACGTCTCTGAGTAGGAGGTGGATCAGTACCAGCTACAGGCACTAGCTCCACATAGAACACCTTAGGACCATTCTTCACCGAGGTCAATAGGTCATAATCTAGATACTCTAGGTGACACTGACATTTCTTTTTCCAGTCATCATAGTTAGCAGCCCCGAGTAGTTTTGGAGGCCTATTATGCCCTTGGAACATTTGGTTTCCAGAGTTGAATTCAGACATGGTGAAACAAGTTGTGTTTCTTCATAGAAGTGCTTAATGGGTTAAGCGGGTTAAGATTTCAGAAATTTGCTTCAACGGATGCTAAGATTGAGGTTAATTTCTCAAAACCTACAAAACAAACATCATGAAGCTTATTTAGTTTGAATCAATCAAGCAATAATCTGAAATTTGAAATTTTCAAAATTTTTAAGACTTAGAAAATTTTCGGCTATGTTCTTGAGCATAATCACTGGGTCAAAATCAAATTTCACGAAATCAAGTTTTTATTGCACCAACAGTTTAGGAATTTTCTTTGGAACATATTTGTTAACTATAAGAAGCTCCAAAAACCACTTAATCTATGTGAAATCGGATCAAATAGTGATTTTTTTAAAATCTTCCAAGAACACAATTTTTGCTCTAAAATCTTCAATACTTGATGTTTTTGAGTGATTCAAGTTGCTATCATCCCTAAATCATGAGTTCTAACATGTGTGCATGTTCAATTTTGACTCTAAATCAGTGGAAGATAGACTTTAATTTTGAAAGTAGCGCACAACACGTATGCTCTGTGTTCGCATGAATCTGAAAAACTTAAAATTTGACCCATTTATTGTGATTATTGATGAAAACTAAGCATTCCAACAGATTCCTTGTGAAATTTCGTTCGAATTAGGTAAAGGAATCATACAAACAACTATATTTGATGACTTGAATGAGTGATTCTTCAAGTTTTTGAGAAAAAACTCAAGAACATGAATAACAATGCCTCTGATACCATTTTTCAGGACCAACTTGGAGCCTTTACTCATTCAATACATAGATTCAAGTGCGAAAACATGAATCTGTAATCAAATCACATTGTTTGTGTGTTAAAATCCTTAGATTTCAAGTCTGAAACTCAAGAACACTAGGGTTTTACACACAAGTGCTCTCTCTTGAAAACAGTTGTCCAAAGGTTTATTTTAGGGTATTCCTATGTTGCTATTTATACTAGAGAAAACACCTTCCGTCATAGCACTGAAATCAAGAGAATGTTATTGAAGTTAGTGAAAATTATGTCATCAGACTGACTAGATCGCCAAGAACAAACTTGACATCGCCAAGGGCACTTGGTGAGGTCGCCAAGAAGGCTTGACCATATCGCCAAGTATAAACCCAAGTCTCTAAGAATACTTGTTGTTCCTTGGTGAGGTCGCCAACCTTGGTGAGGTCGCCAAGAGTAAGGACCAAATCGGCAAGACAAGGTTGAAATCACCAAGTACACTCGTAAAGCGTCAATAATCAGTATTGAACCACTAAGGGTTGTTATTATAAAGACACATTCAATTATTATCACAAGCCAAGTAAATTATCATGAAATGACACAGAACATAGATCCAGGCTTTCACATCACACTAGAAATGAACAAGGGTAATTATCTCAATATCAATGATCAACACAAGTTATGACATTAAATATGAAATACAAAACGTCAAATACTTGAATGATTAACATAAACATCAAGAGAATTGTCCAAGTACAAAATACAAGTAAAGTGAAAGATTTATAATTTGAGCACAAATACTAAGGATGCTATGTTTGAGTTGCCACCAACCTTAGAAAGATCTTACAAAAACAGACCCTTAAAATGCATTAATGGGTCATCTAGTTTATAACTAAGCTGTTTGGTTAGTGTGGTAAACTTTCGCACTAAAATTTTCATTCATTAGAATACCAAAACCAACAACTTCTAAACAATTCATTTAGTAATTCTTAAATTATATACAGATCCTATATTTCAATATCTTTTACAAATTATTTTGTTCTTCTTTGCATAACATAAAACAGATTCATAAAGTACCATTTACATCTAACCAAACAGCCCATGACCTTGTTTAATACCATTGAAGATCACTCATATTTAGAGATTATTAACCAAAAAAACCCTGAATCAACGGATTATTAACTAAACAGCCCCTGACCTTGTTTAGTATCACTTTCTATAATGACCAAACAGCCCCTTAACCTACAGATATAAACTTTGTAAAAGTTATGAGATTAATGGCTACTTCAGTTTGGTTTATTTTATAAAATCAGATTGATGGTCAATAACCCATGAACTACAGATTATTGTTCTTTGCAACAAAAACTATTTTTTGGTGACTGTAATGTACATTCTATTTCCAAATTTTGCTTAGCAAAAAATAGTTTCTACTAAGGTTTCATTTCATTTCAGTCGAAAGGATTCCAAAAAGTTTCATTTATGTTATTTTTTTTAAACATAGAGGCTTTAGGTCATTTTGTGCAAAGACTTCTTAAAACTGCTTTGTTAATTACAAAAAAATATTATCCCTACTGCAGGTTTCGGCTCAAGGTTTAGTTTATATAAATGGAAACACAAGTAAACACTTCCCTGAATGCAACTAAGAACATCGAGATTTAAAAGGGGGAAAAGCCCTTAATCCTTGAATGTCTCTAAGGATTGTCGGTATAAAAAACCCCTTCGGAAACGATATCACACGTTGCCTATTTATTGCTAAGTAAAATATTCCATGTACAAGTGTTTGCGGCTTGATTGCTATGTGGTAGTGTGAATACAGGTGATCGAGAGTGAGAAAAATAAAGTCTATGTCGCGTTTAAATACATTGAAAATCCTAACTGATACTACGAGATTTCAGGGATCTTCTTCCAACGACTCTTGGTCATTGCTTTAGCATAGACTACAGTTAATGAATAAATTATATACATAAACATTGCTTTAATTTCTCTTTCAGCCATTCGGATGTGGGCACTGCAAACTGAGGTGCATCCTTCTGCAAGCAGAAGATGCGTAAGCCAAACTCGCCGAGTCAATCATAGATGATATATTCTTTGCAAAATACTTACATTAGACATACTGAGATCTTGTGTTAAGTCAGGAGATTGTAGTAAATAATCATCTATGTTAAAGTCATCAATAAGAGGGGGGTTACCACAACATCTGGATCCTTTTGCATGTCCTCCTCTCTGACCTCAAGTCAACTTCGGTAAACTCAGTTGCATCGGATATGTTTACCTGTGGAGAACTGGGGGATGTTTGCATGTTCCATCTAGGGGATTTTCTTGGTACGATAACAGGTGCATTTCCACCCTTGGAAGATGATTTTACCTGGTCTTTTAGTTTTGCTTCCTCCTCTGGGAGGAAGAGAAGTCTTTGCTGCCACAAGGTCCTTGCAATTTGCTTACCCTTATCTTGAGGAGCAGCTTGTTTAACCAAATCTGTGTCATGAGTGACTTCTTCACTCCCATGATCACCGCCCTCAACACTTGCATCCATATTACCAGCATTCACTTCCACATTAGTTCCCTCTTGATCAGTAGCGACAACTTCTGGACGAATTTCCAAAAACGAACTCGAAGTTTGTTTCAGGAAAGGCTCAGTTTCTTCATCGATCTTTTCTGATTCCAACTCGAGGTCCTCGAAACTTTTCAACTGTATAGCATCGAGTAAATCCATTTCTACAAAAACAAGTTAAACAAGTTAAACACATTGAACAAATTCATGAAAAAGCATTCAAGTTTAAGGGCAAAAGGGTAATCTCTTACCCTTCCCATGATATGTCAGAATGGGCCAAAGTTCAGGGAAAACCAGGCCTTGCACATCCGACATAGAAGCAAAATCGCTTCTGGCAACTCTCTAATAGGACTGGCGCAGGCCACCAGTTTGTCGAACAGGTTTTGATCAAAATCTCCGGGTTCAAGGTTTGGATCGTGAACGACGTCTTCGACGTCTCTCGACGTCATTTGAACAGGAATACATCGATTATCCACATAAAAGAACCGTGATTTCCAAGACCTAGGGTTTTGGGGAAGACTGGTACTAACCCGGTCTGCCGTGACCTCCTTCTCTCAAACGTATACCAATCTCCCGCCATGGTCATTCTATAGAAAGCCCTAAAAAGTACAACACTAGGCGCGACATCGACTGCCCTACAGGTTGCCTCAAAATGGCTCAGTCGAGATAAACCTTGAATATGCATTTGGGATAGATGAACTTTGAAGAACATAAGAATTCTCATCAAAAATTTAGTAAAGGGAATTCGATAATTGCCTAATTTGAACATATCGGCATAAATTCCTATTTTACCCTCGGGAAGAGGGGAGATCGGAGTATGGGGGAATGGTAATGTGGGGTGCAGAGACAATGGAACGTGATAACGACTTATGATTTCATCAAGATCACGGGGGGATAGAATCGAGTATGAAATATGCATGTTATGCTTGTTCGATTCATCCTCAAGCTTAATGGATGGTGATGCCATTAGAAATGAAAAGAGGAAAATGAAAGGAAGAAGAGACACTAACCTTTACTGGAAGCTTTGAAGAAATCTAGGGCTCAAAAAGCGAGGGGAAGAAGAAACGGCAGAGAGAAGTGAAAAGAAAAGGGGAAGAAAGATGAAGATCTGATATTTATATAAAGCAGTTTTTTCGAATAAGAATAACCGATACAATATTTTATTCAAATTTAAAAAAAAATAGTCACGTTGGTTATCCCCTGATTGACGCGTGTCCCACCTAGTACAATAGGTACTCAAGTACGGCTTAAACGTGCTAAGCAAGTCTGACAAGGCAGTTAACAAATACACATGCATATGCGATTTAGCGATAAACAAGCAAGGGCGAAGATCCGATAAAAATAAAGCCGTTATGATCAAATATGCTGTCAAACTATGAGGCATGGAGATGATCACGAGCTCTAGTCCTTAGCCATTTCCTTGCAAAAATAACTTAAGGACTAGGGGAACTTGATGACCTGGTGTAGAAAATCATTAATGATTAAAGAAGCAAAGAATTATATGTTTTAAAATTTTTTGCTTCATTAAGAATGAAAGTGCATGTTACGCTCTTTTTGCCTTAATTCTGGTTTTTCCCAAAGGGTTTTCCAAATAAGGATTTTTAACGAGGTAACAAAACAAGAATGCACATGAATTAAATCAAGTGGGCCGATAAAAGTCTTTCAAGAACGTCAGATGTGAAGATGTCTCAAAAAACTAGTCCAAAAATTATTGCTTGAATAATCAATGGACTAGGGGGACTTGATGAAGATAGATAGGAATTGGATGTAAAGTGGCTTATCAAACTACATTACCGATGATAAAGTATCAAGTACAAACACCACATGGAAAGCTTGTCGGAAGTGATGCAGTTGCGGTTGAGCAGAGCGCAAATGCATCCAACCCATCTGTGTAGCAGCGGCTTCATTTAGCATTATAAATAGCTCGCTTGTTCATTTATGATGTAACTTCTGATTCTGGAATTCCACACTAACTGTGTGTTTTCTCTGATTATCACATTCAACAATAGTATTCGATAGTTATCTGATTCTCTCTTCAATTCTCGAATTCTTATCGATTCCTAGTTGAATTAGAACTCTAAACCTACGTACGGTGTGGATTCTTCTTTTGGTTCATCATCCCTAAAAGTTCAAATTGAAATTTTGTGACCTTCAAAAGTAAAATGTGATCTTCAATTGAACATCGTCAAGGGTTAATAATCATAATTGCTTATTTGATGAATATGTCTGATACATATGTCTTGTCTTTCTTAGATGGCAGAAGAGATGCTTATCGAAGATATAAAATATGAACAGGATCACTGTATGCCGGCGTATCTGGAAGACCCGCCAGAAAAACATATGGAGTTATTCTACTCTCTGGTGGCCAGGATGAACACATGTAAAATCAACCATGCCCTGAGGACGAATGTACTCATTGATGAGATGCTGGTCAGGGAATTTTGGGGTACTGCTAGGGAAAACTCCGACAAGACAAGGATTACCGCAACGGTCCAGAACAGACAAATAGTGATTGAGGAAGAAGATATCAGACAAGGTCTGAACATTACTGATGATGCTTCTCATCCTATCAAGTATCCGAAGGAGGTAGTTCTAGCGGGTGCGCGCAATCAATGGGGTATGAAGGAAAATTCCCGCCCATCTTTAAGAAGCTTCTGCCTCACTACTGGAGGTGCCTGGCGCATTACATGCAGAAATCTTTCCTTGGCAAGAGAACGAGCTTCGATCAGTTAAACCAACTTCATGGAACTGCCTTCGTAGCATTGGCCTTAGATTGGGACTTTAACTTCTCAAAGATGATGCTGATTGATTGGATAGGCAATGCAGAACTGAGTGCCAGAGAACAGTTTTTAATGACACCAAGGTTCGTTCAAATGGTGGTAATGAAGAAATACCCAATGATAGAAGAGACGGTAGAGAAGCTGGATGTGAAGGTGATGGATATTGGGGTATTTGGTCTGCAAACCCAAGATAGACCGGGTAAGAAAAATTTTCAAGGTAGACTGGAGTGGGCTAAGAGGGGTGCGTTCCCAGAGGTTGCAAGGGAACAAGTGATGGATGATTCTGAACCAGAAGCTGACGTGCCAGTTGTGAATGCTATAGTGGCTGAAGACCAAGACATTGCAGTGACTCCAGCTGTGAATGTGGTCGAGGATCATGAGGCAATCCCTTCAGACGAAGAAAATGTCATGGATGACATATTTGCTGATCCAGAAGATGATGATATATATGGAGATTTGGGGCCTCTGAGTCTGAAAAGATCAAGAGATGTCATGAATGCCTCTTCCTCTGGTGATTCTGTACCTCAAGACATTGACACTCAATTTGAGTTGACTGAGGTATCAGAAGATCCAATGCCTGCTCGTGAACCTTCTCCGAGGAAGAGGACTGACCCAAGGACTGTTAGATTTAGCTTCAAGAAATCTAGCTCCAGTGTGCTGATTGTTCAACCAGAAGTGGGTCAGAGCTCACAAGGCCAAGCCAATCAAGCTGACACAACAACAACTGCTGAAGAACAACCTGCCCCTGTGCAGAATGCCAGCCCTATTCTGAATGAACAAAGCCCTGTTCAGGAAGATAGGCAATTCTTGGAGGTTGAGAACACATTTGTTGTTCCAAGTCCAGTACGAGTGAATCTCTCTACTGTGACAAGCCAACCACTTGCAGCACCAAGTTTTAGACCATTTCAAGCAGCGGAGCTTCCAATAGATATGAGGATAAGTGCTGATCCTCAGATCAATTTCCTGATCTCTCAAAACAGAACTAGAGAGAATGAGATCAAGGCTCTTCAAGCAGAAAATAAGTATATGAGAGAGAAGGAGGTGGCGGACAAAGACCGAATGAAATATCTGTACAACATGCTGGTGGACCTGAGGAAGAAGTTCGATGAATTGAAGGATGTTGTGGGGTCCAACTCCTCAGGTGCCCCAGGTCAAGGTTCGTCACAGGGGGTGCAAGCTGCAGATGTTATGGAGACAGATGAAGGAGATGAGAACATTGATATGCCTGATTACGCCCGCAATGGCAGAATCATCTCCAAGGCACCAAGATGCCACGAAAACTGGTTCAGGGAGTTCTTCCAGGGACCAGCCCCCACTCAATACACCATTGATGTGGGTGAGAGCTCAATTGACAAACGTGGGAGTCGTGAGACCATCTTGTGTTGGCATTATGACACCGAGAAGAAACTCTTTGCCGTGATCCGTGACGGCTACAGTCCTGTGGAGTATTATCAAACGCGTGGTCAATTCCACTCCTGGACTGAGCCTGAGATCAGAAGCCTTTTGAGAGCTCCCTTCATAAACAGGTGGAATGGACCTGAAGGAAATCTTATCCGCAACAACTTGCTAAGCCATCAAGAAAACGACTTTGCAGAGTTTGAGTCGAAAGAGGTCAGATGGATAGAGACAGGGACTGACCCAGTGACAGGGCAGCCCATTGGTGAAGCTAGGAGGCCACCCACTAAGCGTACAAGAGTCATTAACATGTTGGACGAGATCGAAGATGGCACACTGGTCAGAAATTTTGATTGCTGGTGTTACGATCCGACAACTCATGAAGTGGTGGTGCTCTGCAAGCCGATGAGGCAATTCCGATTCTACGATCTAGTGGACTTGCTAAGATTTGGAGAGTGAGACATCAAGCTCCTAGCCACCCAACCCATACTTGGAGATGAAAACGACATGGAGAATGCTATAAGGGTTGGTATCTTTGATGGAACTGCAAAGTGGATCGTAGAGAACGGATGGTGGTCCAACAACGTACAAAGCACATTCAGGTTTGATCTGCTGCTGCCGTAAGTGATCTAATGATTCATGCCTAGGGGAAGATTATAGGGCTATATTTATGTAAGGCATGAACATTAGTGTTGGGCTTAGTTTTGGGCTTAGTTTAGCTTGTTTAATAGGCCATGTGGGCCATTTAATTAGTTTATGATTGGGCCTAATCATGTTTATGATTGGCCATGTTCTTGTAATGAGGTGGTATAAATACCACCTCATATTCACGATTAATCTAAGCTTTTCAATACAACTTTCACTGTTTACGATTTCTATCATCTATTGAGTTTACGATCAGCTTCATTTGAGTAGTGTTCTTCATTCAAGACTTGATCTTTTCATTAGATCTTGTCTATTTCATCTACTTATCTCTTGAATCAATCGTATTTGAGGTTTCCGCACTCATTTACGATCAAATATCGTGTAGTTGGTTTGATCTCGGACCTACAATCCTAGACCTAAGACACACCTAATTGTATCGAAATAACCTAAACTGAACCGAACCCTAAGGTAGTGAACCTGTCGGATTGTAGTAAAGCTAAGGAATACTGGATATCGAACCTAGGACACTATTCTAGACAAGACTTAACCTAGACCTAAGAATGAAAATTTGAGAATTTGATTTTGGTTTTTAGGGATGATTTAACTAACTTAAATTTCAACTAACTAGCAAATGGAAATGAGAAACCTGAGGAAAACAATCAGATAAAGAAAGGCACCACCTAGACCTAGACTCTTAGTTAACACTCACAACTTAATTTGGTTTTAGCAATCCTGATGGAGGTTAGTTCACCTTTAAAGTCCTTCCTAATAGATAATCCTACGCTCGGACAAGAATTCACCTTTTGAGTACATCCTACTTCTACTAGACTTAACCACCTCTGAACCTAATCTCGGGCACCTTAAGCTAGCAGGAGCTACCACTAATCGACTGTGAATGACTCAGAATAGAAAATCAGAAAACTAACCTTGGGAATTTCCTTGTGGGACAATTTGATCCTAAGCAATTTACCAACCCGACTACCCAATTACTATCACCCTTTTAAGGTTAATCTAGAAAGCAACGCATAAGATTCAAATAACTAACTATCAACTAACCCTATGACCACAATTAAGCAATCACATTAAATTGCAAGCATAACCCTACAAGTTAACTACTTTACGTAAACCGGAAGACATCCGCAAGCAAAGCAAGGATTAAATGTTAACTAGAAATCTAATCAAGCACACAAACGCATCACCACAGAAAATTAATAGAATTGAAAAGATTATCGAACATCAATCAAACTACTAAAACCGAATTTAAGTTGTAAATGTCAACGGGACATAAGGGTTTTCAGGGTTTTCACAACTCAAGTGGGTTTTATTTTATTATTTCCCTATATATATATATATATATATATATATATATATAGGGAGAGGATCATTTGAGAACCAATTTGATTTGAGAACTAAAAAGAACTAATTTGAGCCACAAGTTTATTTACATGTATCCACCCTCCCATGAATTGTAGTGGTCCCCCCCTGAAATTTGTGGTTGAGATTTAGTTCTCAAAAGTTCTCTAAAGAAAAAGTTCTCATTTGAACCTAACCCTATATATATAATATATATAAATAGGGTTAGGTTCAAATGAGAACTTTTTATTTTGAGAACTTTTGAGAACTAAATCTCCACCACAAATTTCAGGGGGGGACCACTACAATTCATGGGAGGGGGGATACATGTAAATAACTTGTGGCTCAAATTAGTTCTTTTTAGTTCTTAAACCAAATTGGTTCTCAAATGATCCTCTCCCTATATATATATAATATATATATATATATATATATATATATATAGGGGATGGATATATTGAAATCCTCTTGGAGTTGGAAAAACCGTGGAAACTTTCCCAAAACGATTTTTTTTTTCAAAATTTTTTTAAGGGCGCCGAGTAGGTTTTTTGTTTTTTAATTTCCGAAATCTGACTTTACTTCATGTTAAATATGTAACATTACCTTGTAACATATGTAACATGCCTTGTTACATATGTAACAAAATATGTTATTATTTTTTTTAAGAAAATTCTCTCGGCGCTTTTTGTTTTTTTTCACCAAAAACATTAAAAATGAATGTAGAATCTATAAAAAATAAATAAAAAAACAATTTTTGAACCTCTTTTTTGGCCGATTAACATTTTTTTTTTGCAATAATCGGTTATTTTTAAAAAATCACTAGACGTTTTTTTACTTTTTTGGAAAAAAGGTTTTTTTTTAACTTAGAGAGTCACCATAAAAAAAATCGGAATAAAAAACGAATTTTTTAGCATAGTTTTCACGGTTTTTTCAACTCAGAGATGTTTTCATTTTATCCTTGCTATATATCTATACTATCTTAGTATATATATTGGAGAGGGTAAATTTATGTGTTGAATTTTTTAAGATTTTTACAAGAATGAAAGCATAGTGTACAAGTGCTTTAAGCACAAAATCTTAAAGTTTAGCTTGAAAAGATGTTGAGATCAAATCTAGGAGAAGTTGACGAGTGTGTTTGGGATGATTGAGGTGAGATGGGGGCTGTTGGAATGGGCGATGTGGGGGCTGGTTGAGAGGTTTGAGTGGAGGAAGGGTCTAATGTAGTTGATTGATTTGAGGGAGGGGCTGATGTAGATGGAATCGGAGTAGAGGTGGGATCGGTTTCTTGAAAGAAGGCGTCCGGGAAGGGCATGAAGGTTGTATATGGAGAAGGCGGAGATGAGGTTGATGGAGGGTTAGGTTTTGAGGCAAACGGGAAGGAAGACTCATTGAACCGGACGTGACGAGCAATGTATATTCTATCGGTGGTGGCATCTAAACAAAGGCGTACAATCAGAGCAAAAATTCGGCCCGCTCATGTTACCGCCCAAATCAAGCAATTTCTGGTTCCCGCTCCTGAAGCTCCCCAAATCCGGTAAGGAATCATCTTCTTTCTCCAGTTGCTTTTACACAACGCCTTAATCCGGCCATGTTTCCCAGTGATGTTGAAGAAGCACAAATCGAATTGTTCCACTCATTCGATTGATAATCCTACGGTTCATCACAATTCATTGACGCGGATTGCTCTCAATTTTTAGGTTTTGACGAGGATTGAACCTATGTTGAACGGTATATATTCACGACATCTCTTTCAATAATCCATCAGTTATCAATTGCAATCTTATTCTTTTGGTAATTGGATTTGATTTTTTCTAATTTTTCTATTTTTCTACTGCTAATCTTATAAGAATTGTACTAATGATAATTGTGTCTTCATTTGTTTTAAGGGAGATTTTGAAGTTCATCTCAAGTTCATCTTTAAATCAAGAGGTAAGTATTAGTGATTTGTTATTTAATTATTAGCATGCTATTAGTTTCTTACTATATGTTCTGTATTTCTAGGATTTGGTTGATTTTAGTTGTTATACGAAAGTTTTAAGACTTCTATTATTGGTGTTGAGATGAAAACTGGTTTAAACCTTTCTTAATGCCAATATCATATTGATTTAAACTTGATACATGTATTTCAAGTAGTGTCCTTAAACTGTCTCATAGTTAGGATGACATTATATCTATTTTGTATATATAATAATGGACCCTCACAAACAATTTTTGAATGGACAAACAGTCCTTTGAACAAACAGATTTTGAATGCACCAACAGTTTTTAATGGACAAACCAGTTTTTAATGGACAAACCTGTTTTTTAAATGGACAAACCAGTTTTTAATGAACCCTCAATCACTTGATCTCTTATTACACAAACACAAACTGTTTTCTTTGTATATTTTGTAGCTCTGATTTTTGGTTTTGATAGTCATGTGGGTATAGTTTTCTGTTTCTAGAAATTTATTTTTGATACACATTTAAGTAAACACAAGAGTGAATTAAAAGATTGTTTTCCTCATATGGTCGGAGTATAGATATTTAACCATAGAAAACTTGGTTCATGTAACAGTGTTTGTAATTGTAATCAGAAAAATTTTAAACTTAAAACTGAACACAGTTACAATGTAAGCAAATCTTAATTTTTGTAATTTAAGGATAGGTGTCACACCCCCAAATAACCACCAACGGAGTTTACACCGTTAAGGGGTGCGGCTAGACCAGGATCCACAACCATTAGTTACAAATACTAAATGAATCAGAGTTAGTTCAAAAATCAGTTATAAAGTAAAGTCTCAAATACAAACGCAGCGGAATAAAATATTGTCTTAGCACTAACCACGTGCTTTACAAATTCTTTGTTTAAAATTCCCAATTAAGTTTAACAGAAATAAAGTTGTCTTCACGTGCCATGCCAACCTGCTCCGGAATACTCCTTAGCGATCTGCAAAAGTTTAAACCACGCAAGTGTCAACCTAACGGTTGGTGAGTTCACAGTGGGCTTGTCATGCATTGGCCCGGTCTCATAATCATAATTTGTATCAAGGTATACTCACATAATGTTCGTTTGTGAAAAACAATGCTAAATGTTATGTCTTAGTTTATAAAGGAATTGTCCGTGACCTACGTCATCGGGTATGAACTAGTTTTGTAAAGTTAAAGTGCTCAACCGATATCGCGGGTAGCTAATCCGTTGTTCCATGCACTAAGGAAGTTTGCACCAAAGCTGACTATAGTTTATTGTAGTGGCCGTGCCATCTAGTACTGCGGACCTACGTCATCGCGGTTTTGCCTCCCCCGTGTCCTCTCGGGATCACGGTCAAGTAGGCTGATATTGTACCTCCGTGCACTCCCCGTGCCACGGGGCGGAGTTTGTCAAACTCCAGTAGATCTACCCAACATCCCCTCGCTTTATAATTAATGGTACAATTAGTTGAGGACTTTTAAGTTTTCAAGGCATCCTTAGAAATCATGTGATATCATGTGGTTTAGACTTTAACCTACTCTAGCCATATTAAAACGGTTTACTGGATTCTCACGAATCTCAAAAGTGTTTTCAGTTTCGTTTTAGAAATCGTTGTTTTGGTAATTCGTAAGTGCTTCCCATGAAGCACTTCAAGTTCATCAAGTGGGTGCCGAGCACTCCAAGTTTTCAAGTTTATCAGGGAGGTGCCTAGCACTCTCGAGTTGTCAGCATTGTTTTACTTTTAGGTATTCGGTGTGACCCAAACGGGTTCACGGTAATCGGGTTAGTGACACTCACCTTTGGTTGCACTGCTACACTTGCTTAATAATCCAAGTATTGCTTATCGAAGACCTATGAACACGTTTAGGTCTTAAGTATTAGTTTTGTGTCTAATCTTTTCTTAACGTCACTATGGCCCATAACATAGTACGTTGGAACTATGACTCGACATACAGACACACGACACCGATGGTTGATCATAAACAAGGGTTCATATATATCAGAAATCAAAGCATGTATCATCATGGCATAATCATGTAAGTCATGGCATAACATTCAAGCAATTTGCACAAGTTTGGATTTTGGTCTCAGTTTCGCTAGCAGTTTCGCTAGTCAGTTTCGCTGTGTGCACGGGCAGCACTTTCGCTAGGCAACACCCGATGGCACAGTTTCGCTAGGCTAGTTTCGCCCGAAACTGGTTTGAACTTTCGTTCAGGGAATTTCGCTCGGTAGATTCGCTCGAGCTGGTCTGGTTGGTTTACCCAGCGACACTGCAGTTTCGCTGCATAGTGTCGCTGGAAGGAGATATACGTAGTTTCGCTGGACAGTTTCGCCCAGAGAACACCACAGTTTCGCTGGTCGCGAAAAACATACGGATCAGCCTAAAAATCAACCTAACAGCTTCCATTTTACATGCAATTCATTGTTTAGCATACATAGGCATTTACCAACATAAATCAGTAAGCTTTAACACCTTAAACATGCATTTTGTCATCAAATCACCCAAAATACATATAAAACCCTAAAATGACTAAAATAGTATAAATCTTTATCATGGATGGATTTCACACGTAAAGTTATCAACTTTATGGTAGATCTAGCAATCCTAAGCAACATATCAGAAGATCTAACAATAACACAGAGATCTAGGCATGCTTTATGAAGAAACACATAGAAAAGCATAGAAAATGGTGGTTTTGGGACTCACGGTTGATCTAGGATCGATGGATGATCTTCACAACTCAGAATGATAGCTGATTCTTGGTGGTTCTTGGTTGGAATCAGCTGGTCCAGGAGTTTCAGGAGAGTTGTGTGTTTTTGTGTGAAATGAGGCAAAATGGTGAACTAGGGTTTATTTAGATTATTTATATCAGGGGCTAGTTTCGCTGGCAGTTTCGCTGGCCAAGCGAAACTAGCTCTGGTCACATTTAACTGATTTGGTTTAGCTGGCTACCGGGCGACACTACAGTTTCGCCCGGTAGTTTCGCTGGCTGCACAACTCAGGCAATTTTCACATAATCAAGGAATTACAATTTGTCATGCTATTCATAATATTAAATCATGCGTATAAATCACATTGCACATAATGACAACAATAAATGAACACATAGTACATATGGGCGGGTTCGGTGATCAACCAAAGGACGTGGACGTATTCGGCCTAGTTAAGCATTAGTTACTAAGTTAACACTTATAACGTAACTAACGGGGTTTGTCTAACGGAAGTTAACCTTGGAATTCTCGGATGTCACATCATCCCCTTGTAATTGGAATTTTCGTCCCGAAAATTATTCTTGTGTCGTAGCGTTCGCAGCATCAGCTGTCGTCGTTGCTGGGGAAAGAAAGCAAAAGTTTTAGGGTCGTCACATCCTCCTCCTGTTACAGGAATTTTGGTCCCCAAAATTAAATCATACCTTGAGTTTCTGTGGACGTTTGCTCGAACAAGTGAGGATACTTTTTCTTCATCTGATCCTCTCGTTCCCAAGTATATTCAGGTCCACGCTTTGAGTTCCATCGCACCTTGACGATCGGAATCTTGCTACGTTTGAGGGCTTTCTCTTCGCGTCCCATGATTTCTACTGGTTGCTCGATAAATCTCAGATGTTCGTCAATTTCCAATTCCTCCAAAGGAATTATTTCGATGTCTTCAGCTAGACATTTCTTTAGGTTCGAAACGTGAAATACGTTGTGAACTCCATCGAGTTCTGCAGGGAGTTGTAATCGGTAGGCCACCGGGCCTACTTCCCCGATGATTTCAAAAGGACCGACGTAGCGAGGATTCAGCTTTCCACGCTTTCCGAAGCGTATCACACCTTTCCAGGGAGATACCTTCAATAGCACCTTGTCGCCTACCTCGAACTTCAAGGGCTTACGGCGTTTGTCGGCATAGCTCTTTTGTCTGTCACGTGCTGCGGCTATCCGCTTTCTGATTTGAATAATCCGTTCCGTCGTATCATGAATAATTTCTGGTCCAGTGAGTCCTTTCTCACCCGTTTCGGCCCAACACACGGGCGATCTGCATTTTCTGCCATAAAGAGCTTCGAAGGGTGCAGCACCGATACTTGAATGATAACTGTTGTTGTAGGAGAACTCCACCAACGGAAGGTGAGCCTCCCAGTCTTTACCAAAGTCGAGGACGCAAGCTCGGAGCATGTCTTCCAAAGTCTGAATAGTTCGCTCTGTCTGACCATCGGTCTGCGGGTGGTAGGCTGTACTCATATCCAGTCTGGTTTCCAGTGCTTCTTGCATAGATTGCCATAATCGGGAAGTAAATCGAGGATCTCGATCAGAGATAATAGTCTTAGGCACTCCATGCCGTGCCACAATTCGGTCAATGTATAGCTTAGTTAACTTATCCATGTTGTCAGTTTCCTTCATCGGGATAAAATGTGCAGTTTTGGTTAATCGATCAATGATAACCCAAATCGCATCCGGTCGATTTGATCGATGAGGTAATCCCGTTACAAAATCCATCGAGATATCCTCCCATTTCCATTCTGGGATCTTTGGTTGTTGCAACAATCCAGAGGGCTTTTGGTACTCAATCTTCACCCTTGAGCATGTTAAGCACTTAGCCACATATCGTGCAATGTCGGCTTTCATGTTCGGCCACCAATACAAACCCTTCAAATCTTGGTACATTTTATCCGATCCAGGGTGCACCGAATATCTTGACTTGTGAGCCTCGTCCATCACGAGCTCACGGAGATTTCCAAGCAAAGGGACCCAAATTCTATCATTATAATATCTGAGTCCGTCGGACCTAACTTCAGAATTTCCATCCACCCCTCGCAGTGCTTCAGCTGCGAAGTTTTCTTCCTTTAAAGCTTCTTGTTGGGCATCGCGGATCCGATCCGGCAATCCCGTGTGGATGGTAAGTTGCAGCGCTCGTACTTGTCGAGGCTTTTCATACTCTTTCCGACTTAATGCATCAGCCACAACATTGGCTTTTCCCGGGTGATATTTGATTGCTAAGTCATAGTCATTCAGTAGCTCGACCCACCGTCGTTGTCGCATGTTGAGATCCTTCTGATTAAAGATGTGCTGTAAGCTTTTGTGATCGGTAAATATTGTGCACTTTGTTCCGTAGAGGTAATGTCTCCAAATCTTGAGTGCATGAATCACGGCTCCCAATTCCAAATCATGCGTTGTATAATTCTTTTCCGTATCCTTTAGTTGCCTGGACCCATAGGCAATCACCTTGTCTCGTTGCATCAACACACAACCGAGTCCTTGGATGGATGCATCGCAATAGACCACAAAGTCGTCAATCCCATCGGGTAACGCGAGAATTGGAGCTGAACATAACATATCTTTGAGAGTTTGAAACGCGCGTTCTTCTTTTTCACCCCATCTATATTGCACTCCTTTGTGCGTTAAAGCTGTTAAGGGTTGAGCCAACTGCGAGAAACCCTTAATGAACCTTCGGTAATATCCGGCAAGTCCCAAAAATTGTCGGATTTCGGTCGGCGCTCTTGGAGTAGGCCAATTCTTGATAGCTTCCACTTTAGCGGGGTCGACATGAATTCCATTCTGATCAACAATGTGTCCAAGAAACTGGACTTCGCGAATCCAAAAATCGCACTTCGAAAACTTAGCATAAAGCTGTTCCTTGCGGAGCAATTCCAAGATAAGACGTAGGTGCTCCTCGTGTTCTTCCTTTGTCTTGGAGTAGATTAAAATATCATCGATGAAAACTATCACAAACTTATCGAGGTACGGCTTGCACACTCGATTCATCAGGTCCATAAACACGGCCGGTGCATTGGTTAGCCCAAACGGCATAACTAGAAACTCGTAGTGACCATAACGAGTTCTGAAAGCAGTCTTGGGGACATCTTCATCTCGAACACGAAGTTGGTGATATCCAGACCGTAGATCAATCTTTGAGAAGTAACTGGAACCTTGCAGTTGGTCGAAGAGATCGTCGATTCGAGGAAGTGGATACCGATTCTTGATTGTAACCTTGTTAAGCTCTCGGTAGTCAATACACATTTGGAACGTTCCATCCTTCTTTTTGACAAATAATACTGGAGCTCCCCACGGAGACGAACTTGGACGGATAAATCCCTTGTCGAGTAACTCTTGAAGTTGTGAGGAGAGTTCGTTGAGTTCACTTACCGCCAACCGATAAGGTGCGCGTGCAATCGGAGACGCTCCAGGAACTAAATCGATTCCAAACTCTACTTGTCGAAATGGAGGCAAACCAGGCAGATCTTCAGGAAATATATCTTGGAAGTCGCGGACTATCGGGTAGTCGTTGATTTTGCGCTCGGGAAGTGTCGAATCGGTGACGTTTGCAAGAATCGCGAAGTGACCCTTACGAAGGCACTTTTGTGCTTTGAGAAACGAAATAATGCCAGTTACTGTTCCACCTCTCTCGCCTTGAACCGTTAACACTTTACCTCCTTCGAGTGGGATACGAACCACTTTTTCTTTACATAAGATTTCAGCTCGATTTTCAGATAACCAATCCATTCCTACTATGACATCAAAGCTACCAATCGGGAAAGGCATAAGATCGATTCCTAAGGTATGGCCAGCTAGTTCTAACTTACAGTCCTTAACTATCTGGGTCGTATCAAGAAGTTTACCATTAGCTAGCTCTACCACATATTTAGCATCTAAGGCAATCGGTTTAGCATTAATTAACTTAGCAAACTTAGTGGAAATAAAGCTTTTCTCAGCACCAGAATCAAACAATACAGTAGCAAAGAAACCATTAAGGATGAATTTACCGTTAATCACGTTGGCATCATTGCGAGCTTCACCCTGACCCATGACGAAAGCTCGACCTCTACCATTTCCACCATTCCCGTTGCCATTCCCGTTACCATTACCCCCACCATTACCATTCCCACCGTTGTTTCCTTGGTTACCATTACCCTGTCTTCTCAGCTGCGGGCAGTCTCTTTTAATGTGACCTTGAGCACCACACTCAAAACAGCCACGGGCTCCCCCATTGTTGTTGTTCTGGTTCTGACCGTTGTTGTTCCCATTACCCCGATTGTTCCCATAGTTGTTGTTTCCATGATTGTTGTTGTTCCTCCTGGGGCGGTTTTGTTGCTCGGGCAAAGTTGCCCAACAGTCTTTTGCTTCGTGGCCCCCCTTGCCACACCTTTCGCAGCTCAGATTCTTCCTACAATTACCAGCATGATGCTTCCCACACTTGTTGCACAAGGGTAGGTTACCCCTGTAGTTGCTCTGGCCATTTCCACCCTGGCGGTAGTTACCACTGTTGTTCCCCGACCTCTTGCTTTGACCTTGGGAGTTATAAGACCTCCCAGCGCTGTTTCCAACACTCTGATTGTTCAGTGAGTTTTCAGGAGCTTCATCATCAGCTTTTCTTTTGCCACTTAAGGCAGTCTTCTCAGTGGCTTTCGCAGGTAGAGTACCTTTCTCGACCTCTTGATCAGTAAGCTTGTGAGCCAAACGGATGGCTTGCTGCACGGTTGTGGGGTTGCTGGCGGTCACCAAACTATTGATTTGAGGCGCGAGGCCTTCTAGATAACGCTCAACGCGTTTGAACTCAGCGTCAACCATTGTGGGGCACAGGACCGCGTACTCATGGTAACGCGCAGTATACTGTTCGACTTCAGACCCAACCATCTTCAGATTCAAGAATTCGCCCTCTAGCTTCTTCACTTGGTCGCGGGGACAGTACTCATCCATAATCAGTTCCTTAAATGCTTCCCATTGCATGTTGTTAGCCGCGTCGATCCCAATCATCTGAATCTCAGCGTTCCACCAGGAGAGAGCAGCTCCTTCAAAGGTACCAGTAGCAAACTTCACCTTGCTTTCAGCCGGGCAATTACACATAGAGAAGACCTTCTCAGATTTTTCGATCCACCGGAGGAGTCCTACCGCTCCCTCTTCGCCGGAGAATGTTAGTGGCTTGCAGTCCATGAAGGACTTAAACGTGCAGTGGTGGTTTCCTGATACAATAATAGTTCGGGTTTCAAATTTTAAACAGGTCAAACATAATTCACTTTGTGCCTTAACCGGCATAATAGTTACCCTGTGCGGCATATGCAGCTTGGACGGCTGCCACCGCGGCTTGCACGTGTTCATTAATCATCGCCTGCAGCTGTGCAGGAGTCATGTTGATGTTGTTCCTTCCGTGTCCTCTTCCAGACATCTTGCTGAACAGTTAAAGTAGCCAGTGTTCAGTCACAATTTTACTTTATACATATCCCATAATATGTATATTAACCATTTTCCCGTTATCCCACTATTAGTCCAGAAAATTTTGTGCGTAATCGTGGCGTCGTCGAGGAACGTCGTAAGTCGTAAGTAGCTATCGTCGAAAGTCGGTTTCCCCATAAAAGTCACCGTCGGCGTAGTCATCGCAGTAGAAATCAGGTCGTAGCGTGTAGCATCGTTTCGTTGTCGTTTTCCCCCGAAGTAGTGCGCGCATTCGCGTTCGCGTTTCGTATTCGTGTGTGAAAATTTTCCTAAGGTTTTCCGTTAGACGTCCTAGACACGGTCTATATATATATTTATATATGTATACATACATACGTACTAAGCTTTTTACTTACACAGCAGAGCGAGTATCCCAGGTTGGCATGTAAAAATTTTGTTTTGGGAATTTGTTTATTCGTTTGTAACTAATGTTTCAAGTTGCAGTTTCCAAATCGTTTTCAAAATGATTCCAGTTCTCTGCAACTTATGGCTCTGATACCAATCTGTCACACCCCCAAATAACCACCAACGGAGTTTACACCGTTAAGGGGTGCGGCTAGACCAGGATCCACAACCATTAGTTACAAATACTAAATGAATCAGAGTTAGTTCAAAAATCAGTTATAAAGTAAAGTCTCAAATACAAACGCAGCGGAATAAAATATTGTCTTAGCACTAACCACGTGCTTTACAAATTCTTTGTTTAAAATTCCCAATTAAGTTTAACAGAAATAAAGTTGTCTTCACGTGCCATGCCAACCTGCTCCGGAATACTCCTTAGCGATCTGCAAAAGTTTAAACCACGCAAGTGTCAACCTAACGGTTGGTGAGTTCACAGTGGGCTTGTCATGCATTGGCCCGGTCTCATAATCATAATTTGTATCAAGGTATACTCACATAATGTTCGTTTGTGAAAAACAATGCTAAATGTTATGTCTTAGTTTATAAAGGAATTGTCCGTGACCTACGTCATCGGGTATGAACTAGTTTTGTAAAGTTAAAGTGCTCAACCGATATCGCGGGTAGCTAATCCGTTGTTCCATGCACTAAGGAAGTTTGCACCAAAGCTGACTATAGTTTATTGTAGTGGCCGTGCCATCTAGTACTGCGGACCTACGTCATCGCGGTTTTGCCTCCCCCGTGTCCTCTCGGGATCACGGTCAAGTAGGCTGATATTGTACCTCCGTGCACTCCCCGTGCCACGGGGCGGAGTTTGTCAAACTCCAGTAGATCTACCCAACATCCCCTCGCTTTATAATTAATGGTACAATTAGTTGAGGACTTTTAAGTTTTCAAGGCATCCTTAGAAATCATGTGATATCATGTGGTTTAGACTTTAACCTACTCTAGCCATATTAAAACGGTTTACTGGATTCTCACGAATCTCAAAAGTGTTTTCAGTTTCGTTTTAGAAATCGTTGTTTTGGTAATTCGCAAGTGCTTCCCATGAAGCACTTCAAGTTCATCAAGTGGGTGCCGAGCACTCCAAGTTTTCAAGTTTATCAGGGAGGTGCCTAGCACTCTCGAGTTGTCAGCATTGTTTTACTTTTAGGTATTCGGTGTGACCCAAACGGGTTCACGGTAATCGGGTTAGTGACACTCACCTTTGGTTGCACTGCTACACTTGCTTAATAATCCAAGTATTGCTTATCGAAGACCTATGAACAAGTTTAGGTCTTAAGTATTAGTTTTGTGTCTAATCTTTTCTTAACGTCACTATGGCCCATAACATAGTACGTTGGAACTATGACTCGACATACAGACACACGACACCGATGGTTGATCATAAACAAGGGTTCATATATATCAGAAATCAAAGCATGTATCATCATGGCATAATCATGTAAGTCATGGCATAACATTCAAGCAATTTGCACAAGTTTGGATTTTGGTCTCAGTTTCGCTAGCAGTTTCGCTAGTCAGTTTCGCTGTGTGCACGGGCAGCACTTTCGCTAGGCAACACCCGATGGCACAGTTTCGCTAGGCTAGTTTCGCCCGAAACTGGTTTGAACTTTCGTTCAGGGAATTTCGCTCGGTAGATTCGCTCGAGCTGGTCTGGTTGGTTTACCCAACGACACTGCAGTTTCGCTGCATAGTGTCGCTGGAAGGAGATATACGTAGTTTCGCTGGACAGTTTCGCCCAGAGAACACCACAGTTTCGCTGGTCGCGAAAAACATACGGATCAGCCTAAAAATCAACCTAACAGCTTCCATTTTACATGCAATTCATTGTTTAGCATACATAGGCATTTACCAACATAAATCAGTAAGCTTTAACACCTTAAACATGCATTTTGTCATCAAATCACCCAAAATACATATAAAACCCTAAAATGACTAAAATAGTATAAATCTTTATCATGGATGGATTTCACACGTAAAGTTATCAATTTTATGGTAGATCTAGCAATCCTAAGCAACATATCAGAAGATCTAACAATAACACAGAGATCTAGGCATGCTTTATGAAGAAACACATAGAAAAGCATAGAAAATGGTGGTTTTGGGACTCACGGTTGATCTAGGATCGATGGATGATCTTCACAACTCAGAATGATAGCTGATTCTTGGTGGTTCTTGGTTGGAATCAGCTGGTCCAGGAGTTTCAGGAGAGTTGTGTGTTTTTGTGTGAAATGAGGCAAAATGGTGAACTAGGGTTTATTAAGATTATTTATATCAGGGGCTAGTTTCGCTGGCAGTTTCGCTGGCCAAGCGAAACTAGCTCTGGTCACATTTAACTGATTTGGTTTAGCTGGCTACCGGGCGACACTACAGTTTCGCCCGGTAGTTTCGCTGGCTGCACAACTCAGGCAATTTTCACATAATCAAGGAATTACAATTTGTCATGCTATTCATAATATTAAATCATGCGTATAAATCACATTGCACATAATGACAACAATAAATGAACACATAGTACATATGGGCGGGTTCGGTGATCAACCAAAGGACGTGGACGTATTCGGCCTAGTTAAGCATTAGTTACTAAGTTAACACTTATAACGTAACTAACGGGGTTTGTCTAACGGAAGTTAACCTTGGAATTCTCGGATGTCACAATAGGTATCTGGTTTTTGATTCAATGCTACTTGAAATGGGGATAGGTAACTGAACATTTGATAAAGTTACTCTTTTGTATATTAAGCTACTGTTATGACTTATATGGGAATAGATAATGAGAGACTTTTAACCCACTTGGCTATAATTATTGTTGAAACTGAACCAGTAGAGTTTCATTTCTATGAAAATGCTTTATATAACCTGCATCCCCGGAGTGTATGGTGTATAGTGTTCTGTGTGTTGACTTTTTTACTTATACCTTTTTTTAAAGCAGGGACAATGACTTTTCATTTGGGATTTTCTTAAGCATTTTGAGGTCTCGCAAAATATAACTGAATTTTAGTTATTTTCTCTTGGTTTTGAGTGGGGTAAAGTATTAGTAGGAAAAACTATTCTGGTAAATATTTTAACATGTTTTTCCTATTTCATATGTTTTGTGAGGTTAATTACCTTTGACTCAGTTGATGATTTCCTATGCAGGAAGTAGATAGTGAAAACTTCTTTGAATATAATCATATAATCTGTGTTTAAAATAGTAAACATGACCCCCTTAGTTTGAATTATAATCATATTATTCATTTCTAGAATAAAATTTTCTTAAACTGAGCTGAGTTCCTAAACACCTAAGTGTTTATAGAGATTTTCCTTAATCAGTGACAAACATTTTTTAGGTATTAAGATCTAAATAAGAATTTAATTAATCAGAAAAAGTTTTGACCTTGATATGTAATTTAAGAACAAATATGACCCTTTACATTGACTCATAACATAGTTGATTTAGCTATGCTTCACATCCTAGACCCTTTGTTATGACTCAAGATTGGGTTAGTCATCAAGAAAAGAAATGGCTTTAGGTTGTAACCAACCAATAAATATGACTCATAACTTTGAATTATAATCATGTAAACGGTTTTTTAAATGTGTGTTCCTTCCCTTGAACTGTTCTGTTGTACCTAACTGTTATGATGCATGTCCTGGGGTTCTTTTTGTCCATGAAAAGAAGTTGGAATTAAGGTTTGTTCCACCTGATGTATCTGTATGCAAGTTCATTCATTTATGATTAACTTGTTATATTTTTTAGTGTGAATTAGTGAGTGGAACTTAGTTTAGTTTGATGGATTCATGACTAATAAAAGTGATGTTAAGACCTTCAAGTGAAGATCCATTACATAGTACATAATACATAAAAAACTTAAGTGTTATTAAATTGTGAGTTAAGCCTTATTTAGCTACAGTTTCTAAGTTAACATGAATGGGTGAAAATGCAGCCCTGTTTTATCAAGTTTTATAAATCCTGTTTTATGTTGCTGTTGTTTAAATCAAAAAAGAAGTCCTCTATATAATTAATAATAGAAGGTGGGGAGGCTCCAGTCACACTTATGCTTCTGATTAGGTGTTTTAGAGATTCATAATTGTTTATATGTAAACAGTTAGTTGTTTAAATCATCTAGTAGATACTTTGCCTTTTTCCAAAGTCCTTATAAGCAGAATTGACTTAAATGATCTCTAAAAATCTATATTAGTTGGCAAAATAAGCATTTTGGCTAATGCCAATTTTTTTAGCAAGTTTAGAACCAAATTAAAGTTTGTGCATCAAATAATCCTAGAAGCCCTATTAAGCCACAACAACTATCAAAAAGTATTTCAGAACTTGAATATCATATCACTTAACTCACTGACCTAACTCTCATTCAATTTAGAGCATCATATTATAGATAGATGAATAGGCTCTTAAATTGATGGTCACTTAGAAGATTAATACATAAATATTATACTTCTAAAATAATTTTTAGTGGTTGTTAGGACAAATCTAAGTACGTTTGATTATATTGTCTAAGATAAGAACTTTGTGTAATAGATCATGCTTTCATTTTCTTAAATCAAATGTTCTGAATATTAGTCCAAAATACCAATGATGATTCAATGTTTTTTTTATTGCAGGGTTTTGGAACAAGTTCTTAACTGAGAACTAGCCATTCAGGTAATTCGAACTTCATATATGTTAGTTGTTTTTATACAAGTCTATGCTAAAATCTTTATGGCAACTATGTGAGAATGGTGAACATAGTTTCTCTCATAGCCCTGCTTTTAAGACTCCAATGAGAGAAAATCATGATCTCATATAGTAGATGGTTGCCTTAAGCGTTCCCCTCCTTATATTCTGCTTGAGTTCAGAATTTTAGTCCCGCTGCTAATATATATTTTGACTTCTAAGGTCATATTTGTTATTTTATTATTCAATGTTGAAATGTATTGTGTAGTTTGTTAAATTTGAGATTTCAGTGGCACCTATTTGATAGTATAGAATCTGATTCGATTTAGGTAACTCATGTGGTTCTCAAATCAGTGACTTCAGTGGTACCTTATGTTTTGTTGTATTTGAACATGATTTTCATCTCAAATGGATTTCTTAAACCATTATGAATAGTATTCTCAAATGAGTGACTTGAGTTGTACATAATCCTTGTCCTCAGTGGCATTTTGATTCTCAAATGGTTTCCCAAATCTGAGTTTGCTGTATTTTGATTATCAAGGTCACACCTAATAACTTTTTGTATTTGAACATGACTTTTATCTCAATTGGATTGAACAATTTCTCAAATAATTTTTGTCTCAATGTGTAATTTTTTGTAAAAAAAAGATCAATTGCTTTGTTTCTGTTGGGACAACTACATAGTTAGATTTCTAGCTTTGTGTAAATTTTTGTCTCAAATAATACCTTGTTGCTGCTGTATATATATCAGATTTAGGACCATATACAACAACAGATTAGTGATAAAAGTTTTGAGGTTGATTTTCCCAGATTTAGGACCATATTAGATTAGTGTTCACTGTATAAATACCTTGCTGCTGGTGTATAAATATCAGATTTAGGACCATATACAGCAGCAGATTATTCATTTGATAAGTTAAGGTTTCTTAGGACTATATACAATTGCTATATAATACCTAAGACTACTTATGTAAATACCTACAAATGAATAAAAAGTAAAAGTTATTTGCTGCAAAGTTAGTTTGTTGTCCACTACTTAACCACCCACCTAATTTTCATGTAATATAGAACCCAATTTACTTGATGATTATAGAAACCAACTTTAAATTTGGAATAACACAGAAACCAACTTGCAATTTACAAACCAACTTTAAATAGCTGATGTGGCACTTGTTTATACCATCTTTAGCCCCCACATTAGATGTCATAAATGTGTATAGAGACAAATTGGAAGCATATATGTAAAATGGCCTATTGTTCCACATTTTGAATGAAGGGTTTTTTTTTTGTCTATGACTAACTTGTTTATAACTTAGGAACAGATTTGTAACTGCATTTGTGAACCATATCTAAAACAAGTAGATCAAATAGGAGACCTTATTTTTTAACCTCCTCATGTAGGCACATAGAACATCATTAGACAACATTTTAATATAATGATATAAACATTGTACCTCAGAAGGTTTACATAAGAGGTCTTAGATGCTCATTTGTGCAGTTTGACTTTCTGAAAGTCAAACAGTTTGAGTATTACTTTTTTATTATCATTTGTGTTGAATCCTTATGCATAATTTGGGTGTATTCTTGCGGGGTTTCATCTACTTTTAAATGAACATAAATTATGACTCTGTTCTTATGATCAACTACAATTAAATAGGGACCCGCATTTATTATTGACTCATTTTTGTCATCGACACAATATGGAGCTTGGTATACTTTGTCTTTCGTCTGGGTTGAGTTCGTTTTGCCTTCTGACCATGAAAAATCTATAGATTAGTTTTGTTGACCAAAACGTAAGATTATTTTTTCATATTTCAAAAATATTTTTCTATTTTGTGCTCAAATCACTATATTTATTTATTTTTTAGAAACAAAGAGTTGTGGGTTTTGTCATAGAATCATTAATAAAACTCTACGAAACCATAAAACTGGTAGACAACATGTTTGTACTACATCGTTTCCAAATTAAGAGTTTCGCTTATGAAGAATGGCCGAGGCATGAAAACTACGTCTTATATGCGAGTGATTTGAAGATTTTGATTGGTGAGCACACTCTACTTCTTCCTTTTAAAAACGACATTCCAAGATGATTCCGTTTATATCCATTAGTGCCTTCTATAGAAACACTTTCACATGACAAGACGTCTTTAAAACTAATTACTGGTACGTATAAGTACTTTTGATACAAAAAAAAATATAATAGTACACTATATAATATCACTAATTGTTAATTTGTTATAAATGTCTTAGAGAAAATAATACGCCATGAGCGATGATTTCAACATTTTATTTTGGAACTTCAAGATGTTACGTAAGCCATTTTTCATATAAAAAATTAAATTTAAATACTTTTTTTTGGGTAAATGGTTACCCCGGTGATTTTATATATATACCGCAAAAGAGAACAAGTAAAAGGAGAGTCCTTGCTAGTTCATGCTTGGGACACACCCCAAAGCATGTAAACAAAGCAAACAAACAAAAACAAAAAAGAACATCCACTTAGCACACACTAGGAAAACAACAAGACAAAAAGACTACGTCACGCCGTCTTGGTCACTAAAACTGCCACCAATCTCCCAGTCCTCAAGAATGCAACATACTCTAGGTATCCTTCTTAACTTGAGACCCATCAACCTGCTACGCACAGTATCCCTAATGATAGCTGCAAGAGAATCGTAATAACAATTACATGTCACAGCGACACAACAATACAAATATTTCTATACGACCCGCCAAAGGTTTTGTTGGTGAAGGCTTTTTGAGCAATGTTAGACAAATCTATTGTGTATATATCTAGGGTCAAGTTGGTTCGCAAGCGTGCAAGTACGTTTTAGTCTATACACCTCAAATGTTCGGAAAGACTCTAAAAATACTACTAAAATAAATACTAAATCCTAGACCTAAGACACACCTAATTGTACCAAAATAACCTAAACTGAACCGAACCCTAAGGCAGTCAACCTGTCGGATTGTAGTAAAGGTAAGGAATACCGGATATCGAACATAGGACACTATTCTAGACAAGACTTAACCTAGACCTAAGAATGAAAATTTGAAAATTTGATTTTGGTTTTTAGGGATGATTTAACTAACTTAAATTTCAACTAACTAGCAAATGGAAATGAGAAACCTGAGGAAAACAATCAGATAAAGAAAGGCACCACCTAGACCTAGACTCTTAGTTAACACTCACAACTTAATTCGGTTTTAGCAATCCTAATGGAGGTTAGTTCACCTTTTAAGTCTTTCCTAATAGATAATCCTACGCTCGGACAAGAACTCACCTTTTGAGTACATCCTACTTCAACTAGACTTAACCACCTCTGAACCTAATCTCGGGCACCTTAAGCTAGCAGGAGCTACCACTAATCGACTGTGAATGACTCAGAATAGCAAATCAGAAAACTAACCTAGGGAATTTCCTTGTGGGACAATTTGATCCTAAGCAATTTACCAACCTGACTACCCAATTACTATCACCCTTTTAAGGTTATTTAGAAAGCAACGCACAAGATTCAAATAACTAACTATCAACTAACCCTATGACCACAATTAGGCAATCACATTAAATTGCAAGCATAACCCTACAAGTTAACTACTTTACCTAAACCGGAAGACATCCACAAGCAAAGCAAGGATTAAATGTTAACTAGAAATCTAAATCAAGCACACAAATGCATCACCACAGAAAATTAATAGAATTGAAAATATTATCGAATATCAGTCAAACTACTAAAACCGAATTTAAGTTATAAATGTCAAATACTTGTCATAATGGTCTAGGTGGTTGCAAAACGCCTAGCCAACAATCATGTTCAAAGCATAAAATATAATAAAGATTGAGTCTTAAGCAGAAAACATGGTGAAGTCTAGAGTTTAACAAGAATAGAAGAAGAAATCGATAAACCGATTGTGATATGCGATGAAGAATTGATCAACCAATATAGGGAGAGGGTCATTTGAGAACCAATTGGGTTTGAGAACTTTTGATAACCACTCTAAGCAACTAGTTTCTATATATGGAAAAACCTCCCATGAATTATAGTGATCCCCAACTGAAATTAGTGGTTGAGATTTGGTTCTCAAAAGTTCTCAAAACAAAAAGTTCTCATTTGAACCTAACTAGGGAGAGGATCATTTGAGAACTGATTTCATTTGAGAACTAAAAAGAACTAATTTGAGCCACAAGATTATTTACATGTATCCCCCTCCCATGAATTGCAGTGGTCCCCCCCTGGAATTTGTGGTCCTGAGTTAGTTCTCAAAAGTTCTTTTTATATAAATAGTTCTTTTTATATAAATAAATAAGTCAACCATAAGGATGAACATATAGGCATCAGGTTGACTTGTAATGCTCCTACTGACTCGGTGATGTCTCTTGATCTTGATTGAAGTGACCCTACGATATATAATCGTAACCATAAATCAGTACCTAAGCTACTGATTTTCATCATCAGATTCATATCAATATTCAACGGGTCTCGATATGGTCACCCAAATTATTAACTAGGAATTTCCGAATTAAACATTTAGTTTAGTGTTGAGAAATCCCTTCAACTCAATTCCAATTAATCAATTATAATTCCTAAACAATACTCTTCCATATCTGAAGTCTCAGATTCCCAGATCATAAAGAAAATTCAAATCTTCAAATTGTTCGAGGATAAATACAGGCGTATCACATTTAGCTGATACGACCGTATTCATCAGTTTCTTTATTTTCAGGAGTCCCGCAATACGAATGCATTCGCTTTTACCAAATATGGTCGTTTTACCATCGATATCAGATTTTCAAATCAGATAACCCGTGATACGGTCGTATTGTCATAACACGGATACGATCGTATTATCATTGTATTTTAAATCTTAAATCGGTCGACCCCTGATACGGTCGTATGGCCATATACCCCATCCGGCCGTATTCATGATCAGGTCAGAATCCTGATTAGGTTATTTTGACCATTCTAAGCCAAATCTAACCATTTCACTTTGTACCAGAACCTTTCAAATGCCCGATTAAGTCTCAGTAACATTACTAAATGCTTAGAATGTCAATTTAATGACCATTTCACATGCATGCACTCAAATTTGGTAATTATACTTATAATGTAAATCTTACCTCAATGAAGCTTTTCTTCCTAGCCTCTGAATCCAGTGACACACTCAGAATTCACTAGCAATTCCAGACATTCTCTGCATGTAACAATATAGTGGTAAGAATCTCAATCCTACCACTTTCCCTAATTAGTAAGATCATCAGGACTGTGGTAAATGCAACAGAAGCATCAAGGATTTGTAATTACAATTTAGGAAAACAGTTACCTTTACTAATTACAACTTTGAACCCATAAAATATGGGCCAATTCCAAAACCAATACATTTAAAAAATGGGTCATT
This sequence comes from Deinandra increscens subsp. villosa, assembly GCA_039602395.1. Classification (NCBI taxonomy): domain Eukaryota; kingdom Viridiplantae; phylum Streptophyta; class Magnoliopsida; order Asterales; family Asteraceae; genus Deinandra; species Deinandra increscens. Next base: position 65,981,270 of record JBCNJP010000003.1, read on the forward strand.
GGCCAAATGGGCGAAACCATAAATAAAAACCAATCAATCAAACGAGTCAATACTAATTAAAAGGGTCAGGCCAAATATATGTTTATTAAATATATCAAATATATATTTGTTTGCAATCAAAATAAAAATTATATTGCATTAATTTGGTGGAACTAAATCGACCAAATTTATTATTGCAATTTAAATACTTTCTCGCAACTTTCGGGATTTCACCCTAGTTTGCGAATCTACCTATTCAAAACCGACTAGCCCTCTCTTGAATGTGGTAACCTAGATCTGATACCACTATTGGGTTTTGATAGTGGTAACGAGATCATAATTAAAGCACAACTACGAAGCAGATTTTAATTAAATGTAAACTAAACTGAGTTTGATATACCTTTGCGATGAGTGAATAAACGGTCAAGACCCTGAGGGTTCAACGACCACAAGCTGGATGCACGAAAACCTAGACTTAAGTCTCCTACGCGAATTGCGTACATGAACTGGGACTAGAACGTCCTTCGCGTGCCGTTAAGGGCTCGGGTAGCAGAAAACGACAGCGGTGGCACGGCTTTAGCACCCGTGGTAGCGGAGCTGCGGCAATCGGAGAGGGTTGTTCTTCGGTTTAGGCGAACGGCGACATCATGCGCTAGTGGGCGTGGCAGCGGCAACTAGGCATGGTGGTAGCAATTGTCACACCCTGAACTTTCGGGAACAGAGGCGTGTGATGTCATGGAGCAATAGTTGTGAATACATAGAATGACCTCTATCAAATTAGAATGCGTTTAAAAACCAAGAATGTCATTAAATTTGCAGCGGAAAAATATATTACAATGACATAGTCTTAAAATTCCCACATACATATTTATAAGTGACATGGAATTTAAAGTAGTGTATAAGATAGTTCATAATTTATTGAAAAGTAAACAGGACCATGACTCAAACCAAATGTAGGCCCTACGTTTAGACGTCCCACTTGCATACCGATCATGACTTAGTTACCTGAGAAATACATGAGTTTAAAACGATCAACATAATGTTGGTGAGTTCACATGTTTAAGACTCTATAATAAATTTGTGAGCAGTTTATGGCATACAAGATATTATAATGGTCACCGTGGTTGTAATGATTAACATGAACCTTGATTTCAAGCACTAACAGATTTACCCTCTCGTGGAACCTTCCCCTAGGATACCGAATGGAACATAATAACTGGCATGTACTTATTAACTATAACCATGGAGTCAGAATTGGAGCGAAAAATCATAATTAGGGTTGTCAACCCAAATAGATCTATTCACTAGCTATCGTTTCGTACTAGAACTAATTGAAATCAACTAACATTGAGATTTTGTAACAATACGTTATGTAACGAGTTGTACCTAATATGGGGCATTAATAGAACATGTAATCATACGTCTATACAGTTAGCCCATAATATCAAGTATAAACTTAGTTGGTATCATGATATCTCTCCAAAAGTATTTAAAACAGTTTTAAAAGAAAGGGGTCATGAGACTTACCGGAATAAGATGATGGTGAATGTTGTATCGCGCTGGATGTAGTAAGTAAACAATGTCCTAATAATAAATAACAAGACAATTTTTGTGGTCTTGGGTCAATTGAGTAACGATTAGTCACCTATGTGATCCCGGTCAAGTCTTGACGTAATATTCCCGATTTTATTGTTGGAAAACCCAATTGAAATATTTATCGTTCAAATAAGTATTTAGGTTGGTTATTATATTTATAGTCAAATAAATATATAACTTGTAGAAATAATTATAAATCAAATAATTATTTAAAGTTATGAAAATATATATTCAATCAAGTTTTGAACATTATGACAGATAATAAAGTATTTCATTATTTGAAGTTCACATTATATATTTAAGTTTGCGTTTTTAACTGTAGTCAAACATATATATAAAAAGTTTATTCAATAAATATATAATTTATATGAAGATTGCAAGGCAAATATGTAAAAAGTCATGAAAATATTTATATAGAAATCAAGTGTTGAACGAGACAAAGAATAAAGTATGTTTACTATTTAAACGTTCGTAATTATGTATATTTTCAACTACGCGATAAATACGCGTTATAAATCGTTTTCTTGATAAATAATTCGGGTTAAACGAAATAAATATCGTTTCAATATTTTCAAGATTCAAGAATAGTAGTCTTTATATTTTTAAAATTTTGGTTTCCAGTTTTACCGGTCGTTTTTATCCGGTTTTGTTTCTACAACTTATCTTTATGACACAGTTGGCATCCAAAACACTTTGATAAATATTTGTAATGATATTTTAGGCATTGTAAGAATAAAAAACATTCCCCTTTCCTAAAAAAAAAGAATAAAAAGCATTGAGCTTTCTCGTTGCGTATAACTCCGTTTTGATCCCGGTAGACCCAATGGAACGTTTCTCTATTTTGGTTATTATGGTTCACAAAAACACTAAAAATACTTATAAAATGAGACCAAAATAGGGCTGGAACAGCTTCCGTTTTTATCTCAATTTTAGTTTAAAAACATGTCCAAATTTTATATAAAGCATCTTTATTACCTTTTTTTTTAAACCAAGTTTAGGGCTTTAACAAAACTTTCATTTAATCCATTTACCCATGTTTTCATAGTCTAAATTGTGTCATCATATCCAAGTTGTACTAATGAAACCATAAGTCCATTTTTAGCCATTTTAAACAAAAATAACTTCATGTCTTCTATTTTTTTGGTTTAAAACTACTCTTTTCATTTATATCAATAACGAAAGCTTACAACTCGAAAAGAGAAATACACATGACATCAAGTCGTCATGCTGGGAAGGCGGGCAACAAGCTGCGCCGCCAGCCCTTTTTGAATAACAAAACCTAGAGGTATAAAAACAAAGTTCTTCATTCTAGAGGTTGCACTATTCCCGTGTATGACTCTTTGGATCCGCTTCAGCGTGGCCACCGCCTCCGATTTAAGATGACCGAAAGTATCAAACGCGAAGGAAACAAACACATGTTGATTTTCAATACATGCTTTCTCACGTTTGTTCACCTTCCCAGCACCCGCTCTGGAAGCCGCTTAGCCAGCCTTGAAGATACTGGCCCTCAGCCCCACAAGGGAAGGGGGGGGGGGGCGTAAGATCGACGCAAGCATGCTTCCCATTCTGCCACCCAAAAACGAGAACGTCGGCTGGCCTGAGAGTTGAACGACCATCCGAGGGATCAGACAGAAAATTAACGGGGGCTTCCTTCTTGGCCGAGATCCCAGCCCGTATGAAAATGTCGAAAAGAACGTCTCGAACCATGTCATTTCTGTATTTAAACCCAGGGGGCTCTTTGCAGTGAACGACATGCTCTCCGAACGAATCCAAACATGCCTTGTTATAGACTGGGCATTTTTCATCAATGGGAAACAGGGAGATCATGAGCCGATATTTGAGGATCGCCCTGTACTTAACGGGCGACATGTGCTGCCCCAGCCCATCAATAGGGAGAGCGTGGAGGAAATCCTGCGCATGCGGTTGTCGGAGGCAATCCCAAAAGGCCTTTTGTCTGACTGTCATCTCATATGAAGCTTCCATCTCGAGCATGTTTTTTCTAAAGAGGGCACTCGCTAAAACGTGTTGGGCTTTTGGAGGGGCGGTGTCCTTGTTAGTAAACCGCCTAGATTAAAGCCCAGAATAATGTCATGGAGACCAGCCAGAGCATCCTCGTGGTCAGGGCCCATACCACAAACCCCACTCCGCCATAGGATATGGTCCTGCAATGCCTAGGATTGTGCTCGCGAGGCCACAAAGGCGTACGACGACGCCTCGACCACCAAATAAACCCCGATACCCTCGTGCCGAATCGGAAAAGAAGCAAGTCGCTATTGAAGGTCCCTAAAGAAGGGACCAACACACACAACAATATCTTCGATAGCCGATCGCAGGTCCTTGTTGAAGCCAACCGCAACCGTCCTCATATGAGTAGGGGCGGGTTCTTAAGCCGAAGAGAAGCTTGGCAATACCCATACACAAACGAAGCAGGAGAAGTTCACATTGTGGGTCGCCGAGCTTAGGGAGGACGCGCATAAGATCCGCAGCGGTAGTCGCCCTCCTCGCGGCCAACTCTTGTATAAACTGGTCGTCACGGCTAAGAAACCCCCCAAGGAGTTTTACCCCCCTGGTGGGTCTGCTAATATTTTCTTTCCCCCATCACAGGATGGCCAAAAGAGCTCTGTCATCTTAAAGTTAAGAGTTAAACCTGAAGGCATGCCTCTTTCGTTAATGATCCCAAGAGCCTTAGTGACCTCCCCCGCGTCCCCAATGATCGTACACCATCATCGAGACACCAAGCATGGAGCAGCAGGTGGAAATTGTCCCCAATATGATGCACAAGAGGGTGTAGGACAAGGGTAAACAGAAGGGCCCCCAAAGGGTCACCCTGTTGAACCCCAGTAGTGGCCTATATATGGTTATCCCCCAGGTATAAGCAGGGCGGCTGCCCATATAGCAAATCAACCCATGGCGAAGTAGACGGGCACCTTAGTCGGACCTCGCGGAGTAAAGATGAACCGACCAAGTTGAAAGCATTAGAGAAATCAACCGTGAGCATAGCGAGGGAACCATCAAGATGCCGTTCCCCAACAAGGCGGTTAACACTATAGAGAATAGCCTCAGCACCACCCGGCACCCCAACCCCAAACTGGAAATTATAAGATACTTGGTCATATCTTTACAAACCCCCTGCATAGCAACCTTAGATACTAGCCGCATCCAAATGGTGCCAACAACGATAGGCCGAATCTCGTTATCAGGCTTAAGAAGTGGCGTGAGAGGGGCCGAAGCAACAAATTCAGCCAAACCGAGCGGGCATCTATTATAATCTACTAACATATTAAATGTTAGGAAAACATTAAACCATGATCATATACATATGGAAACAAAACTTTGCTTATTTAGATGAGCTTCTTAGGCAAATCCTTATTAGGGTTTGTTCTTGCCCATTTATGAATCAAAAGTTAACAATATCAAAAGTAAATTCAATAATCATGTAATCAGGTTTATAAATAACTAGTAAGATACATGAACATGTCAATCTAGTGGACTCGTCAAGGTATTTAACCTTTAGGGTTTCTTGTTCTTTCATAAGATCAAATCAACAAAAATGTAAGAATATGATGGATCTATTTTGTATATAAAATACTCCCAAACATGCAACATTGCTCATCACTTGGTTTCCTTTAACTCAAAACCCACATTGTGACAATTTTAAGCTCCATGAGCATCACTTTGTGGTTAGATCAAAAATATCAAAGTAAATAACAACTCATTATTTTCAGAGATGTTAAGTGTAGAACGTAGGAATCATCAAGACTTTCATCGGTTTTCATTTGAGTATAAAAATAGATAAAAACACAAGAAATAAAGATGTATGAAGCTTACAAGAGTGTATGGTCTTGATGATTTTGTTTGCACCTATGGATTTCTTCAAGCAAAATGATGATGGAATGGTGATGGAGGCGTCGATTTGGGTGCTGGTCATGGGTGGCAACCGCGGACCAAGTGGAGGGTGGCGATGGTTGACGTGGTAGTGTGGTGTGGTGTAGGCCGAACGAGGGAGGAGAGCAAGATGGTGGCGGTGGTTGTGGCTTAGCCGAATATGACAAGAGAGGAAGTGGAATGAGAGTGCTCTTGGTTGGAGATTTTGAAGGGGAGGTGGAATGTGTGATTGGATTAGAGAGTATGGTGTAAGGAGTGTTAGTACAATTGACAACTAAAAGGATTTTAAACATGTGGGTTAATTAACTAAATTTCTTAGTCTTGTTATTTAAATTTTACCAAGAGTTCTATAATTATTATAAAACTACATGGAGAATCAATAGAATAGGTGCAAGAGTTTTATAAAAGTTGTAAAGGTAATGGGTTTGTTTTTTTTTCTTTCATTTGGGCCGAAAGTAAAAATAAATAAATCAAAGAAGTGGGTCGGCCAAATTGGGCCGCCGACTAGGCCCAAATCCGAGAGGGAAAAATGGCTGGGACAGGGGGTTGGTGTCGAGCTTGATCATAGGGTTGAGTTCCGGGTTTCGGGTAATTATTTTTGAGGTTATTGGGCCGAGTCAGGCCAAATTCGGGTTACAGGATCTAGAGAAAAGAAATGATACGTTTTTTAATTCGCCGAGTTTCTAATTTAGTCTTGGCGGTGATTTAATGTTAATTGTTCTTGGTTTTGGTTATAAAGAAAAACAATAAAGTGAAGATGGTAAATTATTTATGTAAGTTTCACATTTAAAGATTTTTATACGCAAATGAATTTGATTAATTCGCCGGTTATACTTTTTATTGTTTAATAGATGAATTTGGATAATTCGCCCATTAAAACTAATAAACGTTTTTGGTTTAACAATCGTCTAAAATAGTTAACGGTGTTCGATTTGTTATCTCATAATACTGGGTAAGAAAATTATATAAAAATTCATTTTTATATTTAATTTTTTATTGTTGAGATTCATAAGTCATTAACGAATTTCCTTATTTGTTACGAGTAGGTTTTTCCAATACAAACGCGAGAAATGTCAACGATTGATCTATCATACACGATGAAAATTAATAAGCATATTCATTCAAGTAAATGCACAGGTATAAATGTATATAAATAGTCAAAGTAACGAGTTGGCCTTGGATTTTTTACGGGTTGTCAGATTCTCCCCCAATTGGGAAAATTTCATCCCGAAATTCAGTTCTGAGTACTGGTGGAAGCAAATTTATCAAATTGGCGAGGATATAGCATCTGGTCCTTGCGTTCCCAGGTGTATTCAGAACCTCGTCGTGAGTTCCAACATACATTAAAAATGGGAATGCGGCTTTGCTTTAGTCTTTTGGCTTCGTGGCCAAGGATCTCAACAGGTTCTTTCATAAAGTGAGGGGTTTCGTCAACTTAAATCTCGTCAAGCGGAATGATAAGCGATTCATCGGATAGGCACTTCTTCAGATTACAGATATGAAATAAATTATGGACATTACTCAATTCAGGTGGCGGGAGTCGTTTGTAAGCCACTGGCCCAATCCGTTCTAGGATTTCAAAAGGGCTAATGTATCGAGGGCAAAGCTTTCCACACTTCCCAAACCTTTTAACGCCTTTCCATGGGGATACCTTTAGCATAACCTGATCTCTTCTTGAAACTCTAAGGGTTTGTGACGGTTATCGGCATATCTCTTCTGACGATCTCTGGTAGCCTTCAAGCGGTTCTGAATCTAGAATATCTTTTCAGTTCTTTCAAAAAAAGTTCTGGGCGAATCAACTATCCCCAACTTTGGTCCAGCAGAGGGGTAATCTGCATTTTCTACCATACAATGCTTCGAGTAGGCCTGTCTGGATACTTGTGCGATAACTGTTTCTATAAGAAAATTCTGCATGTGGCAAATGGTCGTTCCAGCCTTTTTCGAAGTCGATCACACAAGCACGCAACATATCCTCCAATGTCTGAATGGTTCTGCATGTGGCGAGTACCCAGTGCTTTCTGGAGTGATTGCCAAAATCCTGACGTGAATCGGCTATCCTAATTGGAAATGATGGAGACAGGCACGCCGTGTCGGGATACAACCTCTTTTAGGTAGATTTTGGTAAGTTGATCCAATTTATCTGTTTCTTTCATTGGTAGGAAATGTGCGGATTATGTCAGTTGATCGATGATAACCCAAATAGTATCATTACCAAAACGAGTTTTTAGTAGTTTTGAGATAAAATCCATGGCTATACAACCCCACTTACACGTCAGGATTTTAGGTTAGATAAGTTAACCTGAAGGCTTCTGGTACTCCACTTTGACCTTTGAACATGTCAAGCATTTGCCAACATAGGTAGCTACTTCAGCCTTCATGTTGGGCCACCAGAACTGTTCCCTCAGGCCATGGTACATTTTATCAGCACCTGGATGGTTGGAATATCTAGATTTGTGTGTTTCATCCAGGACTAGATTCCTCATGTTTCCCTAGCTGGGCACCTAAATTCTATCCATGAAGTATCTGGTTCCATCGGGCTTCTCTATCAGTTGCTTCTCCATGTCGCGCAAGCATTCTTCCTTCAAATTTTCTTCCTTAAGGGCTTCGAGCTAAGCATCACGGATTAGTGATGTGAGGTTTGTATGGATGGTAATACTTAGTGCACGAATTCGTAGTGGATTAATTCGCTCCTTTGTACTCAAGGCATCTGCTACAACATTAGCCTTGCCTGGGTGATAACGAATCTCACAATCGTAGTCATTGAGTAGTTCAACCCATCGGCATTGCCTCATATTCAACTCCTTCTGATCAAAGATATGCTAGAGGATCTTATAGTGAACTGCATTCCATATAGATACTGTCTCCAAATCTTGAGGGCGAATACAACGGCTCCAAGCTCTAGGTCGTGGGTTGTATAATTCTTCTCATGACTCTTCAGTTATCAAGAGGCATAGGCAATAACTTTCTCTCACTGCATTAGCACGCAACCCAAACCTTGATGCGAAGCATCATAATATACTACAAAATCTTTGATTCCATTACGTAAAGATAGGATTGGCGCGTTGAAAAGTTTTTTCTTTTACAACTGCAAGGCTTCTTCGATCATGGCATCCCAAATAAACATTTTTTCTTTCTGACTTAAAGTGTTCAGGGGCTGGGCTATATTTGAGAAGTTCTCAATGAATCGGAGAGAATAGCCATCAAGACCCAAAAATTGATGGATCTCTAATGGAGTGGTCGGAGTACTACAGTTCTTGACAACTTTAACTTTAGATGGGTCAACATGAATGCCTTTATTATTGATTACGTGACCCAAGAAGTGAACCTCGCAAATCCAAAAGTCGCATTTGGAGAATTTCGCGTATAACTCTTCTTCATTCAACAACTCCATGGTAAGTCTCAAATGTTGCTCGTGTTCCTTCTTTTTTTTGGGTAAAGGGTTACCCTGGTGATTTGTATAAAATACAGAAACGTTCAAAGTACAAGTAGTAGAGTGAAATCTCTACTAGTTCTCAGGAGGGGCATACCCCTCAAGGGTTAAACACAACGACAATAAGACCACAAAAATAAACCACAACTAGCTACAAATCCTTAACAGCCATCGTAACTTCCTTCCCAATCACAGGCCAAGCCTTTTTAAAGAAGGCCGCGGTGAATCCATCAGGGCCCGGAGCTTTATCATTAGCAATTCCAAACATGGCTTCACGAACCTCCTTCTCTTCAACCGGACGAATCATATAGCTAGCCACCTCAGCATCAAGTTTATTTGTAAATAGATCCGGATTAGGGGTTAAAGATAACGTTCCTTGCTGCCCAAAGAACTTGGTATAGTGGTCAACAAGAACACTGGGAATATTTAAATCTTCATGAAGAACACCATCCATGTCCTTAATGATATCAATTCTACCACGATGGGTCCTAGCTTTAAGGGATTTGTGAAAATAAGCAGTGTTACGATCACCCATGGCAAGCCAGTGGATCTTCGACTTTTATTTTAAAAAACTTTCCTCATCAAGGCCAGCAGTCTGAGACTCATTTAGCACTTTGGCTTCCCTCACTTTCAGATCCAAATTCAAAGGATTAATATCAATTTCCTTTTGGATATCATCCAAATCCTTCCTAAGTTTGTTAACCTTCTCATGCAAGTTACCTTGTTGGAACAGGTGCTTTCGAAGAGGGGATTTCATGGATCTCATCTTCTTGACCACACGTAATTGGGGAACTCCCCGCATCTGTTTATCCCAAGCATGTGAAACAATTTCCATAAACCCCGGCTTTGAAATTAAAAAGTTAGCAAATTTGAAGGCCTTAGGACAAGGAGGAATATCACGCATAACTTTAACAACAATCGGACAGTGATCAGACACGTGATATGGTAAAAAGACAGCCGATGCTGTTGGAAAATCACTAACGAACGGGTCATTTGTCATGGCTCTATCCAGTTTTTTAAGGGTACCCATTCCGGTCTTAGGTTTGTTAGTCCAAGTATAGTGCATGCCCATACCTTTAAGATCTGAGAGCTCACTTTTGTGCACACAATCCCGGAGCTCACGCATGAATATCCATCTTAGACGAGCTAGTCACTTTGTCTTCAAGAAACAACGTAGAGTTGAAGTCCCCCATGACAAGCCAAGGACTTTTACGAGCAACACTCTTGAACTTGACCAATTCCTCCCAAAGTTGGCGCCTGGTAATATAGTAATTTGAAGCATATACAACAGAGCAGAAAATAACTTTTTTATCAGGTTTGAGAATTAACTGAAGATGCATGACCTGCTCAGTCTGGAATAAAACCATGATATCCATAACATTCCTGTCCCAACCAAAAATAATACGTGTACCCTTTGGAGAACCCCCCCCCCCCCCATTCGTAGTCCAGTCCCAAGCTCTAAAAACTTTACCACAAACTTTAAGAAGCTTAGTAACATCCACGTGAGATTCTAGAATAGCATAGAAATTCAACGAATGTTCTTGAACAAAAAAACGAACCTCCTTTTATTTAAGAGGGCGGTTCAACCCCCTAATATTCCATGTGGCAAGACTAATCATGAGGAAACCTTTGAATAAGGAGTGCTTGCCCCTTTGTTTTGTTTATACAGCCCCGAGGCCACAAATTTTCTCGTTTCAGTCGAGTACCCTTCCAGAACATCACTGTCATCAAGGGACGTACTTCCCTCCTCTTTTCCTCCAATAGTTTTGGCCAGCTTTTGAAGATCCTCCATCTCTATCACCCTGTCTTCTCCTCCTTCAAAAATTTCGAAAGCATTATGTGTTTTAACATTGGCCAGAATATTCGAGTACGACTCCTTCTCCTTAGTCTTGCTCGATGAAGCTGTTGGCTTAGTAGTCTTACCATGTTCAGTATCCTTAACATGAACAGGTCGATACACAACCTTAGGTTTAGCCGACACACGTTTTGCAGCTTTCTTCCCAACAACCTTAGTATACCCCTCATGATCAGTCTCATTAGTGACAGGTGGAGGTGTCGGTTTAGGTTGTTAAGGGCATAGTGAATCATCATGCCCAAATACACTACAATGCTTACATCTTGGGGGTTTCCATTCATATTCAACCTTAACGTTTTCCACATTGAAACGAGCACTATCCAGATCTGGTATTGCAATGGAAACAGTGTCCACGAATTCTTGATTGGAGGAAATTTCAATCAGGGCACGAGCATAGCTACTTCTCCCCCAGTTGTCACAGCACATCGTTTCCGTGTAAGAATCCAACAGTCTAGGTTTGCCCACTTTTGTTGCAAGCATGCTAAGCCATCCTCCGAATAGGCTGCCAAGGGGACGTCATGGAATTTCACCCACACTGCAACCTCCTTAATGTCCTCTTTCTTTAGTTTAGCAGCCGGATTCCACATGTTCAGAAAAATCGGTCGATTGCGGATCATCCAAGGTCCACCTTTCAGCACTTCCATCATCCCTTCTTTGTTTGCAAAACGAAAAAAGAAGAAACCACCCCCGTTCATCATCATTTTCTGGAGGCCATATTTCTTCCAGTTTTGACTAGCAAAATAGTCCATGACTGGAAAAGCAACCCTGTCACCCCAAGAAGTATCCAACGAGTATGAACTCAAGACGCTTCTGGATAACCCGAACAGAATCTTTAGACAACACCACATCAACCCCAGGCAGCGTGGTTTCATTAACTAACGATCGGAAATTGACATTTTTCTGCTTTGACGTCCCTGCGAGAGTATCCACAAAATTGGGCTTTGTAGGTTTAGGTATTTCCATATTCTCTATAATTGCTTGACTTTGAACGTTCACCGGAGCAATACCCGGGTTTGCCGGAACCGATGACGATGAAGTTGGAGGCACAGTAGGGTTAACCCCAGTAGTAGTAGAACCATTCTTAAGAATACTGCGTGGCCTTGTTTTGCCATCAATATTTTAAACCTTGTTTGCTAAGGTAGACGTAATAATATCGGGTGGATCAGGAACCTTCTCCATGCAGACGTAACGAAACGAGAATCTTAGCTGCTAAGGGTAGGGTTACACAAAACAGCCAGGCAGAAGTAATAGACCAATACTATTGGAATTCCAACCAGCCGTCGCAAACCCTAAACGTAGCAACCAGAAAAACGAATCTAAAACACGAGAATGAAAACGAAAAAGAATACGAAACCCTAATCGTTGTTTAGATACTCGCCGCTAACAATACTCGTATCTCATGCAATTATCAGCTAAATCAATCACAGGGCATTATACGACCAGTTAGAGTTTAGGATTCGGTATACCAAAACCCTAAAGCAAGTAACGATCGCTAATACTACTCGTACTGATTCAGCGACGATGATGGAGATGACAGGATTGCTAGGTGCAGATCGCAAACGATTGAGGAATCAACAATGGATGAAACGATCGAGAAGAAACCAACCTAAGAACTTCAACTTTGTCCTCGTGTTCCTTCTTGCTACATGAGTAGATCAAAATATCATCGATGAACACGATGAAAAAATTATCCAAATAGGATTTGCACATGCGGTTCAATAGGTCGATGAATATCGCTAATGCATTGGTCAAGCCAAATGGCATAACGAGAAACTCGTAATGGCCATAGCGTGTTCTGAATGATGTCTTCAGAACGTCTTCATCTCTAACTCGAAGCTGATGGTAAACTGATCGCAGATCAATCTTTGAGTAGAGACTTGACCCTTGAAGCAAGTCGAATAGGTCGTCGATCCTTGGAAGTGGATAACGGTTCTTCACTGTTAGCTTATTCAACTCTCTATAATCAATATACATTCAAAACGTTCAATCTTTCTTCTTTATGAACAAAACAAGAGCACCCCAGGGAGAGTGGCTTGGCTAAACCCTTTATCCAACAGCTCTAGTAGCTGGCTAGATAGCTCTAGCATCTCAGATGGCGCAAGATGGTAAGGTGATCTGGCAATGGGGGCAGCCCTAGGTGTTAATTCGATGCGAAACTCCACTTTTCGAGGTGGTGGCAAGCTAGGCAAGTCTTCAGGAAAGACTTCTGGGAATTCACATGCTCTTGGAACGTCTTCGATACGTGTCTCTTCTGGCTTCTTCTTCGTGACATGAGCCAGAATGGCGTGCCATCCTTTGCTAAGAAAGATTTGGGCCTTCATGCAAGATATGATAATTAGCTGGGCTCCACTCTTTTCGCCTTGCACATTAAGGGTGTTGCCGTTTGCCAGTGGTATTCTGACTATCTTCTCGTGACAAACAATCTCTGCAAGGTTTTTTGATAACCACTCCATTCCAATAACAACGTCAAATCTTCCTAACTTGATAGGCATTAGATCGAGGTTGAATGCATGTTTCGAGAATTCAAGTGAATAACCTTAGTAGATTTCTCCTGTTTCTATCAATTTACCATTAGCTAATTCTATGGTAAACTTGGTGTCTAAGGCAACATGGCGATTTCAAATAATTGGCTAGAATCAGTAGATACAAAGCTTCTATCGGCACCAGTATCGAATAAAATAGAAGCATAATGCTTATTAAGTAGAAACATACCCATCACTGTGTTTGGATCACGAAGGGCATCAGTAGCATGTATGACTAATGCTCTTCCTCTAGCTTGGCTGGGATTCTGGTTCTTCAGTGTAAGGCAATCTTTCTTCACATGGCCAGTATTGCCACAACCAAAACAAGCACGAGTGGGCAATCTCGTGTGATGTGTCCTTTGTCTTTGCAGTGCCCATAATAAATGTTCCCACAATCCAGGGTATGATGAAGGTTGCACTTGTTGCATAGTTGTAGGTTACTAGTGTAATCGGACTTTCTGGGTTCATGAACAAGTGCAGTAGCAGCATAGACCTGACTGGCTCTGGTTTCTTCACAGGAATTGTCTCAGAACCCTTCTCAGCATTCTTCTCAGGTTTATTCTTCCAAAAGCCTCGCTTCCTTTTGTTATCCGGCTTCTTGCTTGATGAGGGTGCAGCACTGACATTAGCAGGTTTGGTTTCAGGATTCTTCTTGGCAAAAGTCACACCTTGACGTGTGGCTTGATAGTCCAGGTTATGTTCCAGACGCACAACACTCTGAAAAGAGGTCGGGTTTGATGCAAGAACATTTCCTTGAATATAGGGTGCAAGACCCCAGATGTACCTTTCGATCTTCTTGGACAAGGATGTGACCGTGGTTGAACAGAGATGAGCAAGTTCACGAAATCGCTTTGTGTAACCAGCGATGTCGGATCTATTCATAGTCAAACCCCAAAATTCAGCTTCTAGCCTCTGGAGCTCTTCCCCTAGGCAGTATTCATCACGTAAGAGCTGCTAGAGTTCATCCCAAGTCATGGCATAGGCTAAGTTAGTTCCCATATCGTCGGTGTGGGAGTTCTACCACGTGAGTGCACCTTTAGTGAATGTGCAAGTAGAGTACTTGACCATATAGCCCTCGGGGCTGTTGCTGATACGAAATACCGACTCCTTCTTCTCAAACCATCTGATTAATCCAATGGCACCTTCTGTACCTTTGAAGCTCATAGGCTTGAGATTCATGAAGTCCTTGTAGGGGCAGTCACACGCACGTGAAATGTTAGTCTAAAATCTTAAATACAATTATTCAGAATCATCGTTTATGATTTTCTAACATTCGGAAGATCGATCTTAACACGCGGTGATCCGCCTTGGCGCCTATCCTTGTTACGTTGCGCCTTGCTAGCAGCTACAGCTTCTACGACTTTTTGTGCAGCCATCTCCTCGATTTCGGTGGCAGTCATGACGAGAGGGGTCGCGGAGTTTCGGGTTTGGCGTCTTGGAGGCATGACTCGTCTGTAGGTTTTCAAATGGCAACATAAAGGGTTTCAGAAAATGGAAAATATAAAAACCATCACATGAATAAGTACAACAAAATCACAATATCACAACCAACCAACAAGCACAATATAGCAAAAGAGATTACATTCATAACTTTAACATAGAAAAATATAATATTCGCGTTTTCGACAACATCATCCATAGTTCCATATAAATAAATGTTATGGGTGCGCAGACCCATCAAAATACATATCCGAATAAGGTTTTCAATCATAAAAAATTGTGGGCAATAGCCTGAACCCACTAGGATGTACTATCTAGAGCGGACCTCCAGGAGGGCCCGGGAAGGCAAGTAGTTTGGTGACCTATGCTCGGGTGACAATGAAGACGTGGAATTGATCCATGCACTCCTCCATGGCAGCAACTCGCAGCTGAAGTGACTCCAACATGAAGAAGCTATTAATAGAGAAAGTACTAACATCTAACATGTGTGCGTGCAGAGTGTCCATGGTGGCATGAGTGGTGGCCAGGCTCTCGTCCACAATATCCATCCTTGTCTCAAGACATCCCAGATCATAAACAACAGGTAGACTCTCCATCTCTCACTCCAGAATCTCCAAAACATCCTCGTAACTTCTCATACGAGCCACCTGTAGCGGAACCGTGTCCGTCACCAGCTACCAGGTTAGAGGGGGAATGCCGTCAAACTTCGGGGCATCGGGCGTGAAGATGCCCTGGTGGAAGACTCACCTACCTCGAATGAGCTAGGCAGTCCCTCTCCCATTCTCCAGGTGTGGAAAGTCTCATGCATTCAGCCGAAGTGTCGGGCGTCAGACATACGTCACCGCCTGGGCGGGGGTTGGTCTGGATGCTCAGAAGTAGCGGGGCATCGCTCGGGGAGACCCACCATCTTCTGTAGCGTAAATCCCCTCCTACCACCGCTAGGAATGAGGCGGTAGGTTTGATGGGACCTAGTGTGGGTAGGGAAGACATACGGGTCAGCAGTGTGAGGGACCTTGGCATCAACACCAGCAGGCTCTGGAACAGCCTCAACAGGCTCCTCGGATGAGTCGTTAGAGACTTGAGGGTCAACCACGCGAGTGGCAGATGCTGCGGGGTGTACCTCATTGGTAGCCTGTGGACCCTCTGGGATGAGTGTAGATGAAGTGTAGTATGGGGATGCAGGGGTGAAAGTGGGTGACAGGGGCGTGTACTCGTCCTCCGAGTCGGATGAAATGCAAGTGACTTCTACTGAAGACATCTCTGCGATAACATTTTTCCAAGGCAAGATAATATTAATAACATCTTTATCAATATTAAAGATAACCAAGTAAATGCATATATAACATGAGACAACATGTTAGTATGACAAGTGAAAGTTGTACTTCAAAAGTTCCATAAAAGCCTCAAACCATACCTAGAGTTTTAAATGAATTCTTGCACATTCTCTTAAAGAGAATCAACAAATGAAGTATACTCGTTAAATTGCAAGTATCTGAACTTGAAGAGAGAATCAAGGCTCAAGATGAATTCATTAATGTCTGAGTTTTGCCGTTGACATTGAACTTTAGTCGATTAGTATATAAGCTGTCTCCTTAGGTCATCAATTGTAATCGTTTTCACTTTTCTTTCTTCGTGTATGAACTCATCTATTATTCAATAAGATCCGGTATGGTTTGATTTCATTTCTATTGTTCGATTAGGTCATTTTGGTTCACAATTGGTATCAGAGCCACGGTCGGCTCTTTCGGTTCAATTTCTTGTCTGAATCAAGGAGGAAATCAAATTAGGGATCTGCGATGGTGTCTACAAAGATGGAGACCGAAAAGTTCGATGGAAAAAACGATTTTAGCGTCTGGAGGGTTAAGATGAAGGCATTTCTTGTGTACTAGGGGATTTCAGAAGCATTGAAACGAGAATTGCATCAACCGGAAGGGATGAGTGATGACAAGTGGCAGGAGATGTTAGAGAAGGCTCATTCTTCTATAATCTTGAGCCTTGGCGACCGGGTACTCAGAGAAGTGGCAAAGGAGGATACTGCTGCTGGAGTATGGGCAAAATTGGAATCCCTGTACATGACGAAGTCATTGGCGAATCAGCTCTAGCTCAAGAAACGGCTATATACATTTTAGATGTTACCAGGTAAATCTGTAAAGGAACACGTTGATGAATTTAACAAAATTGTTTTAGATCTTGAAAATATTGATAATCCTCTTGATGATGAGGATCAATCAATTTTGTTTTTAACCTCCCTGCCCTCTAGTTATGAGCACTTTGTCGACACCATGATATATGGTAGGGAGACTATATCAATGGATGAAGTTATGTCAGCCCTGAATTCCAAAGAACTGAAAAGAAGGGCTGATGTTAAGGAGGAATCTGGTGGTGAGGGTATGTATGTTAGAGGTAGGACATATCAAAGGAAGTTAAAGAAGTCTGGTAATAGGTCCAAATCTAAAAGGAATAGGGTGTTAAAATGTTATGTTTGCGGCTCTGAAAAACATCTCAAGAGAGATTGTCCGGATAGGAAAAAGTATAAGAATGAAGGTACTTCACATTCTTATTCTAATTCCTATTCTAGTAAGCCACGAATCAATTTTACACATCCTGATGATGGTTCTTGTGATGGATATGAGAGTAGTGAAGTCCTTGTTGTTTCTCAGGGGTTAGGTATAGAAAACTGGATCTTAGATTCAGGTTGCAGCTATCATATGACACCTAATAGGGAACTGTTTCATGATCTTGATGTTCAAGATATGGGGTCAGTTAAGCTTGGAGATAGCAGACCCTGTAGGATAGAAGGGCAGGGATCTGTTCTCAAAAGGGAAACATACAACTAAGAATATCCTAGAGTACATCCATGCTGATTTATGGGGACCCTCTAGGACTCAAACTATGGGTGGTGCTAGGTATTTTCTGTCATCAGTTGATGATTTCTCTAGGAGAGTTTGGGTGTTTGTTCTTAAAAATAAAAATGAGGCATTTGATAGTTTTAAGAACTGGAAACACTTGGTTGAGAATCAAACTAATAAGAAAATTAAGAAGCTTAGGACAGACAATGGGCTTGAGTTTTGTAATTACAAATTTGACAAATTGTGCAAAGATTCAGGAATAAGTAGGCATTTAACTATCCCTGGTACACCACAACAGAATGGGTTGATAGAAAGGATGAATAGGACACTCTTAAACAAGGTAAGGTGCATGTTATTAAGTTTCGGTTTTCCAAAAATGTTTTGGGGTGAGGCAGTAACAACTGCTGCTCATTTGATTAACATGTCACCCTCAACTGCTTTAGAAATGAAGACACCAATGGAGGTGTGGACAGGAAATAAGGTGGAATATAAGAATTTAAGAGTGTTTGGGTCTGTGTGCTATGCTCATATCAGCCAGGATAAGCTAGATGCTAGGGAACTTAAGTGCATATTTCTGGGGTATCCACAAGGTGTAAAAGGGTACAAGTTGTGGAAACTTGATGGAGAAGGTCCTAAGGTGCTAATTAGTAGAAATGTGACTTTTAGGGAGGATCTTGTGTACAAGGATGTCATGGGTAGGTCTAGGAGTCAAGACACAAGTGCAGATGATCAGGGGTCTAAATTTGAGGTGGAGTATGAGGGTTCGAAGGTTCAGGATAAAGTAGAACATACTGACACTCAGGATTTAGGGCCTAATGAACCTGATCATGGGTAGGATACTGATCAGAGTAGTAGTGGTACACATAGTTTAGCTCAAAGCAGGCCTAGAAGGAAAATCATTAAACCTCACAGGTTTAGGAGTGAGGAAGAGGTGTCAGCTTTTGTATTTGTGTCAATGGTGGATCAAAATAGTTTTGAGGACCCTACAAATTATGATGAAGCTATGGCTTCTCCTCATAAACAGAAATGGATTGAGGCTATGAAAGATGAAATTAACTCTCTAAATAAGAATGAAACTTGGGTTCTTAGTAACAAGCCTGCTGATAAGAAAGTGATACCTTGTAAGTGGATTTTCAAGGTAAAGGAACCATTGAATGAAGGACAAAATCCAAGGTTCAAAGCTAGGCTTGTAGCAAAGGGTTTTAGGTAGAAAGCAGGGATAGATTATCATGAGATATTTTCACCAGTTGTAAAACATACCTCTATAAGGATTATTTTGTCTATTACTGCTACTAAGGATCTTGAGTTAGAACAGTTGGATGTCAAGACATCATTCTTACATGGTTCTTTAGATGAGGAGTTATACATTAATCAACCTCAAGGTTTTGAGATAAAGGGGAAAGATAAACATGTGTGCAGGCTACAAATATCATTATATGGATTGAAACAATCCCCTAGGCAATGGTATAAGAAGTTTGATGATCATATGATCACAAACTATTTCAAGAGGAGTGCCTATGATCCTTGTGTTTACATGAGGGAATATAGTAAAGGGAAGTATATTTACCTGTTATTGTATGTAGATGATATGTTGTTGGCTTGTGAGTCTGTGCAGGTTATAGAAGACACCAAACGGATGCTGATGACCAGGTTTGATATGAAAGAGTTAGGACCAGCTAAGAAGATTCTGGGCATGGAGATCAGCAGGGATAGAAAGAAGAGGGAATTGAAGTTGTCTCAAAAATCTTATTTCAACAAGGTGCTGGAAACTTATGGAATGAAATGTTGCAAGCTAGTTCAAACTCTATATGGGTCTCAGTTCAGGTTATCTTTATTTGATTGTCTAAAAACAGATGATGGGAGGGGATACATGGATAAAGTGCCATATTCAAATGTTGTTGGGTCCTTAGTGTACCTTATGGTGTGTACAAGGCATGACATATGCTATTGTGTTAGCATAGTCAGCAGGTACTTATCATGTCCTGGGAAACTTCATTGGGAAGCTGTAAAGTGGTTATTGAGATATATAGCAGGAACAACAGATTATGGACTCATTTTCAAGGAAAGAAGCTTAGAAGTGGGTGCAGTTCATGGCTATGTTGACTCAGACTATGCCAAGGATCTTGATAAGGGAAGGTCAGTCACTGGATACTGTTTTCAAGTTCTGGGCAATACAGTGAGCTGGAGATCATGTCTGCAACATGTAGTAGCACTATCAAATACCGAGGCTGAGTACATGGCTTTGGTGGAGGCTTTGAAGGAGTGCTTGTGGCTGAAAAGGTTTTGCAAAGAACTGGGTTTGGTAGTTAATAAAACAATTATGAATTGTGATAATATGGGAGCAATTCAGTTATCAAAAAAATGTGTTTTTCACGATAGGACGAAACACATTCGGGTTAGGCTGCATTTTATCCGAGAGGTTGTGAGCTCAAAGGAGATTTATGTGGATCATATCTCAACTGATAAGAATGCAGCAGATGGGTTTACTAAAAGTTTGCCCAATACCAAGTTCTCAAAGTGTTTAAACCTACTTGGAGTAGGTTAGTTGCTAAACGGGGCAACTTGGTGAAATTGCTATGCGTTTATGGATGCACATTAGGATACATAAGTTCATTGGACCGCTAGTATTCGATGATATTGAAATATTTGTGTGGTAATTATTCATCATTGTCCCTGGAATCAAACCGAGTAGATACATGTAGCTAAAACTCGGCCAAGGTGGAGATTGTAGAATTAATGTCTAAGTTTTGCTGAGGACCGGGTTCGAACCTTTGTCAAGAAGTTTAATAGAGATTTTATATTGGGTGGCTCATAAACATTATCTCAATGTTCAAGGGGGGTTTGTGTAAGTTTTCTTAAGTTTGTTAATTATCTGTTAAGTGGAGGTTGATAGCCATTGACATTGAGCTTTAGTCGATTAGTATATAAGCTGTCTCCTTAGGTCATCAATTATAATCGTTTTCACTTTTCTTTCTTCGTGTATGAACTCATCTGTTGTTCAATAAGATCCGGTATGGTTTGATTTCATTGCTATTGTTCGATTAGGTCATTTTGGTTCACAATATATAAAAGCTAATACATCAACTCCCATCACTGAAAGAAGTAGAACTATTTGTGAGAATTGTTGATAAACCACTAAAACGGATTGAAGAAATCTCTCATAAAAATTAATTAATGAGACAGAAGAAATAATGATAAAGAATCTCAAGGATGTCAATGCTGTAGAACCATGAATCAACCCCATGCAACACTTTGGGGGAGATTGTTGGTCCAGATTTGAGGTTGTTGTATGGTGTTAGATTGCGCGAAAAATGTCCAACATAAAATCTACAAAAAAGTGTTTAGACTTTTTGTAGATCTTATGAGTTGGAAAAACCGTGAAAACTAAGCTAAAAAATTCGTTTTTTGTTCCGATTTTTTTATGATGACTCTCTAACTTAAAAAAACACCCTTTATGAAAAAAATAAAAAAACGCCAAGTAAATTTTTTTTTAAAATTATTTAACAACCGATTTTTTTTGCAAAAAGAAGTTAACCAGCCAAAAAAGACGTTCAAAATTTGTTATTTTTTTAGATGTATTTTTTATAGATTCTACATTCATTTTTGATGGTTTTGGTGAAAAAAAATATAAAAAAGCGCCTAGAGATTTTTTTAAAAATTATTTATAGATTTTGTTACATATGTAACAAGGCATTTTACATATGTAACAAGTAAATGTGACATATGTAACAAGTAAATGTGACATATGTAACATGATGTAACGTCAGATTTCGGAATTTTAAAAAAAACTACTAGGCACTTTTTTGATTTTTTTTACCACTGGGCTTGTATTAACGCATATATATATATATATATATATATATATATATATATATATATATATATATATAGGGAGAGGATCATTTGAGAACTAATTGGGTTTGAGAACTAAAAAGAACTAATCTTAGCCACTAGTTTATATATATATGGAAAACAGGTGGCAAGAAAACAGACTTTCCAGGCACCTAAAGTTAAATAAAAGTTCAAATATCGTCCGGTTAAGAATAAAATGAAGGGAAATGTAAAAAGTGCAAATGATAATAAGGAGGTTCTTCATACGCTAAATCCTTTTCATGTTCTAGCTGATGATGATGGAAATATAGATTCGGGAAAGCATCAAATGGGAGATTTTAAGACTTGTTTGTTGAGGGATAGAGAGTTTAAAACGGTATATCGTGGAACTTATGAGAACGATGAGGAAGTTGAGGAAGCTTACAATGAAACAGAAGGATACATGGCAGCAAGTACTTCTAAAACTCAACAAGGGGCAAGCACTCCTTCTGACGATGTTTCCAATGATTAGTCTCGCTTCTTGGAATATTAGGGGCTTGAACCGGCCGCTTAAACAGAAAGAGGTTCGTCAAGTGGTTAAAGAGTATAGCTTGAGTATGTGTGCTATTCTTGAGTCTCATGTTAAGGTGGGTAAGTTATTTGAGGTTTGTATGGATGTTTTTAGAAGTTTGGATTGGACCTATAATGGTAATATGTGTACTGAAGGAACTCGAATTATTTTGGGGTGGGATCCGAATATCTTTGATGTCATGGTTATTGCTCAATCTGATCAGGTTATGCATATTCAGGTTTTTTTTATAGGCATTCAAATCTGGTGTTCTTTTGTTTGATAATTTATGCTGACGATTACTACAAGAACAAGAAAATTTTATGGGATAATCTAAGATTACATTAATCTTTTATCAAAGATAAAGCATGGGTCATATTGGGAGATTTCAATTTGGCTTTAAATACCGAAGATAAGGTTATTGGTTCTTCTGGGCCGGATCCGGGGATGAAATACTTCAAGGATTATGTTACTGATATTGAAGTGATTGATGTTAACTGTACAGGGCTTTAATATACTTGGAACCAAAAACCTAAAAAGGGCATTGGTACTCTTAAAAAGATTGACAAGGTCATGGCTAACATGCCTTTCTTGGACTCGTTCCCGTCGGCTTGTGCAGTTTTTCAGCCATACATAGTTTTTGATCATTGTCCTTGTATCTCAAGTATGGATATTACTCACAATAGAAAACCGAAGCCTTTCAAATTTGCTAATTTCCTCACTTCAAAACCGAGTTTTTTAGAGGCTATATCGTCGGTTTGGTCTTCTCAGATAGAGGGTGTTCACCAACTTTGTGTTGTTAAAAGGCTGATATTGTTAAAGACCTTTTATCAATGAAACAAAGACAATATATGAGGTAAGCTCAAGCTAAAACAGTCACTAACAAAGTCATGAATATAACATATATATATATATATATATATATATATATATATATATATTACGTAAACTGTTTGTAATTTTTTCTTTGCTTCAAACAACCGATTAACTCAATCTTTTAGCTTGAATATAACTGATGGCCTTTTGTCAAAGCGGATACAACTCATTGTGCTTGCATAACTTTAATCTTCAAAAAGTGTTTAAATATTGTTGTTATTTGAACAGAAATGTGAGGCACTCACTGGTGTAAGCCAAAGCTTGTGAAAACCCATTTGAGGAACATGATCATTGTCCCAGAAATTATCATAGTGATGAGCAAAATCATTGTGAGTTCCTGATGATTCAAAGGGTTATTTTTGAAACTACCCTAATACTCATATATATTAGTACTTTTAAATATGTGTTATCTTATTCCAACTCCTGTGTAGCAATCTATCATCGATCCTTGGAGTGTTCAAGTTGCATCTGAAGAAGATCTTGGACATTATAAGTTTTGTAACGAATTTGTTAGCAGGGGTTTGTTTATTCGTATTAGGGTTTTGGTTTTTTGTTTCCGGAAATTCTGATTCGTTTTTACTGGTGTATAACAATCTGTAATAACTCCTTTTATCAATTCAAGTTGCATCTGCAGAAGATCCTTGGATTATTTTGTCGAGTGTAACAAATCTGTTAGCACTTTGCGATTCGGATTAGGGTTTCTATGATTTTCTCTTGATTACGATCTTAAACTTGCATGGAAAGTAATACGCCAGGTCAGCCGCCTCCCAACTCAAAAGGCCAATCTGGTCTGATAAGCAAACTCAAGAACATCAATGGAAAGGCAATACCCACACGTGGAATATTGAAACCAAATTGTGGTTCTATGAAGATGGACAAGTCTACCACGAATGATGACAAGAAGATGGAAACTAACTCGAATATCATTCATGTTATCGACAATCCTGAAAAATTAATATTGGCTCCTAAGGCCAACGACATTGCTTCACCGGATCTTAACGTCACTGAACCTGCTCCTGTGTCATACGCAACATCGGTTATGGGCTCGAACCCTAAAAGATCAGTTAATTTTCGCTCTCTTAAATCTGAAGCTTCACAGGAGGGTGTGGACATTGTCCTATCGAAGGAATCGGTACGTATCGTTAATGATAAACTTTTTTCACTTTGTATGGATATTTCTTGGGAGATAGAATCGCTTATCTCGTCGTTGAGTACTTTGTTTAACAATCATGGAAAAGTTCGGTATACTTAAAGTTATGATGAATGCAAATGGGTATTTTTTTCTTTAAGTTCTCTGATAGAAAAGGGATGATCGACGTGCTGGAAGGTGGTCCGTGGCTGATAAAAAACAGGCCTTTATTCTTAAACATTTGGACTCCAACCACATAATTGAAAAAGATGATATAAAGAATATTTCAGTCTGGGTAAAACTACATAATGTCCCAATTTCCGCCTATATGGATGATGGTCTTAGCCTCATTGCTACAAAATTTGGTGCCCCGAAAATGCTTGACTCGCCCATAGCCTCTATGTGTCTGAATGCTTGGGGTAGGAGTAGTTATGCGCGCGCTCTTATAGATATATCTACTGATCAGGATTTTCTTCAAACCGTTATGGTAGCAATTCCGGATCTGGACGGTGATCAATTTATAAACGAAGTAGTTCAGGTGGAATACGAATGGAAACCACCAAGGTGTAATCAATGCCGTGTTTTTGGCCATATTTCGGATACTTGCCCAAAACAGGTTAAACAAAAGGCAGTTCGAACGGCCGACGATGACGGGTTTATTGAACCAAAAGCAAACAAGGTGGCATGAAAACAGACTTTCCAGGCACCTAAAGTTAAATAAAAGTTCAAATATCGTCCGGTTAAGAATAAAATGAAGGGAAATGTAAAAAGTGCAAATGATAATAAGGAGGTTCTTCATACGCTAAATCCTTTTCATGTTCTAGCTGATGATGATGGAAATATAGATTCGGGAAAGCATCAAATGGGAGATTTTAAGACTTGTTTGTTGAGGGATAGAGAGTTTAAAACGGTATATCGTGGAACTTATGAGAACGATGAGGAAGTTGAGGAAGCTTACAATGAAACAGAAGGATACATGGCAGCAAGTAGTTCTAAAACTCAACAAGGGGCAAGCACTCCTTCTGACGATGTTTCCAATGATTAGTCTCGCTTCTTGGAATATTAGGGGCTTGAACCGGCCGCTTAAACAGAAAGAGGTTCGTCAAGTGGTTAAAGAGTATAGCTTGAGTATGTGTGCTATTCTTGAGTCTCATGTTAAGGTGGGTAAGTTATTTGAGGTTTGTATGGATGTTTTTAGAAGTTTGGATTGGACCTATAATGGTAATATGTGTACTGAAGGAACTCGAATTATTTTGGGGTGGGATCCGAATATCTTTGATGTCATGGTTATTGCTCAATCTGATCAGGTTATGCATATTCAGGTTTTTTTTATAGGCATTCAAATCTGGTGTTCTTTTGTTTGATAATTTATGCTGACGATTACTACAAGAACAAGAAAATTTTATGGGATAATCTAAGATTACATTAATCTTTTATCAAAGATAAAGCATGGGTCATATTGGGAGATTTCAATTTGGCTTTAAATACCGAAGATAAGGTTATTGGTTCTTCTGGGCCGGATCCGGGGATGAAATACTTCAAGGATTATGTTACTGATATTGAAGTGATTGATGTTAACTGTACAGGGCTTTAATATACTTGGAACCAAAAACCTAAAAAGGGCATTGGTACTCTTAAAAAGATTGACAAGGTCATGGCGAACATGCCTTTCTTGGACTCGTTCCCGTCGGCTTGTGCAGTTTTTCAGCCATACATAGTTTTTGATCATTGTCCTTGTATCTCAAGTATGGATATTACTCACAATAGAAAACCGAAGCCTTTCAAATTTGCTAATTTCCTCACTTCAAAACCGAGTTTTTTAGAGGCTATATCGTCGGTTTGGTCTTCTCAGATAGAGGGTGTTCACCAACTTTGTGTTGTTAAAAGGCTGAAATTGTTAAAGACCTTTTATCAATGAAACAAAGACAATATATGAGGTAAGCTCAAGCTAAAACAGTCACTAACAAAGTCATGAACCAATTGGACACCAGTACTTCTTTGAATTTTAGATCTGGAAGTTATCACAGTCTGATTTGGAAATCGTGTATACAAATCATTAGGCACATTCTACACAAAGTAAATCATTATACATACTTTTTATGATCTACAAAAGAAATCATCACTTGTATGTTATAAGCAAGTTAAAGGTTACCTCTTACGATGTTAATAACCCATATCGTATCTTCTTCATCATCATACTAAGCCATTCTTAGCTATTTCTATTTGTATGCCTATTCCAAAATCTTCAAATCTGATGACAATTTATGACCTACACCCAAAGAGAGTAAACAAAAACATAAGGCCAAAATGGTTAAAAAGAATGCACCTGAAATGGATTTCAAACCCCTGTAATCTCCAATTCACTTTACCATAATCAAATCCATGAAATCTCCAGTTCACTTTACCATAATCAAACCCGGACACAATTAAAAATCATCTATAGAAGAATAAAATGTTTATATCAAGAATTACAAAAGCCATATAAACACACAATCAATTAGGTTAAAACTTAACAAAATGTTTGTGTCAAGAATCAAGATTAAACATATATACGTAATGAAAACAAATTAATGAAAAGGATTTCTCAGTAATACAAACCATGTATCTGAAAATAGGTATATGAATTTCATCACCCTTCCATGTGATCGGACTGAGGAAGATCGAGGTAAGTGTCCCATCTACTTCCGATGACCTAACGTAAACAAAATCTTGTGGAATTGAGTAATCGTTCATAAAGATACAGAGATTGATTTAATATCAAACGCCACTAATTTTTTGTTAATCAAGAAGTTAACATCGTGACTATCATCACCAGATTGTTAGTCTAGAACTAGAATTACAGTTTACATGACAGAAGTGTGAGTGAAACAGAGGAAACCCGACATCTCTTCTCTTTCTATATCTGCGGTTTGTCAAACAAACCCAATCACTGTCTTCCCCATCACCGGATCTCCGCCATAAACAATCCATCTACTTGTGATTGATTTTTATTGCTAAAGAGAGCCCACATTTCTCCTGACCTTTGTCTGACATCTTTCTCCACAGTGTAGCCCAAAATCCCCATCGCCGGACCACCACTTTCCTTGGCTCTCTCCCCGCTGGATATGGTTGACGTCGTCGGAAACCGAGCAACAACCGAACAATGTTTTGGGTTTCCGAACCCTTGGTTCCGATCTGCAAATTGTTCATGCAAATCTTCTCCATTTGACCCCCAAATCTCTAAAATCAAACCTGTCAACACACCCCAAAAGACCCCAAAATTCAAACCCTAAAATCGACACAAAAATCGCCAATTTCAACTCCGCAATCGGAGAAGATGAACTTGCCGGAGGAGTGGAGTTTCGAATAGAGAGAATCGATGATGAAATAGAAATAGAGGGAGATAACGACGAAGAGCCGGAGAGAGAGAAAGAGAGAGAGAGAGAGAGAGAGAGGGAGAGAGAGAGAGAGAGAGAGAGAGAGAGAAAGAGAGATGTAATTATGTTTGTTGTGACTGTGTGCTGTGAGTGAGTCTTGAGAAAGAGAGAACCTCATACGTGAGAAAGAGAGAGAACTTCATACGCGTTTCATCCAATAAGAATATTCCAGTTGGCAAGAATAGTAGCAATTCCCTCTACACGTCAGCTTTGCAATTTCACATATATATAATATGTTTCTTGTTGAGATATGTGGTTAGGTTGTCACTGGAAACTCTCTGGCGCTCCTGGCGATTTCTAGGGTTCTTCCTAAAATTGTTTTTTTTCTTCCTTCTACGCTATTGTTTGATCTTAGTTAGCACCTAACAATCATGTGATCCCTATCTTTAATCGCTGGTTTAGTACGAGTATGTTAGCGATATTGTTTTGAATTAGGGTTGGAACTTGTTTCTCTCCTGGTTCACTAGATCATCGTATAACATCCTGTGATTGAATCAGCTGAGACTTTGGTAGGATACAAGTATAGTTAGCGGCCGAATCAAGTCATCAATAGCGTCTGTTTCACTGTTCGTGTTTAACCTACTATCGGCGACTGCGTTTACGTATTAACAAACCTATTAGGGTTTTCAGTTCCGGATTCACTGGTCATTTTTGCCTAGTGTATAACAATCTGTTTCCATTCTCTAAATTGAGTTAAGTTGTATCCGATCAGATCCTTGATTCAGTCTAGTGGTGGAACGAATTTGTTAGCACGTTGGTATTACGATTAGGGTTTCGACGGGTGTGTGTGTGCATTGCGACTACTAATCCGGGTCAGCCTCCTGTCGGGAAGGTTTCCGCAAGGTCATTTAGCAGGCTGAAGAACATAGATGGCAAACCGATTCCAACACGTGGTGGTCTCAAAACTGGTTCGCAAAAGCCTGCAATAGGAAAGAATGTGGGGTTTAATGCTAACAATCGGGTAGAAGAGCCGGTGCAAGTTTTGGGAGGTAAGCAAATTGGTCGAACGAATTTTTCTGAATCCCCCTCAGTGGGTGCGAATACTAAGTCCTCTCAATCGGTTGCTACGAATAATGCGAAACTGGCTGATCAGCCTGGTGATTTGGCTGAACAAACTGAGGGTTGTCGTGTTCCTGGCATGAATGATGTTGGGGATGAAACAAACACTAAGGGTGCCGTCTCTTATGCGGCTACTATATTGGGTTCCTCGAAGAAAATTGTGGTTAACTTTCGTGCTTTAAACTCGGATGTTACAAGGGATGGGGCTGATGTTGTGCTGCCTAAATCATCGGTTCGAAAGGTACAAAGTAAGCTTTCGTATACTTTGTTTGGGTATTCTCTGGGAGATAGAATTGCATTCCCAGTTGTCGACTATCTTGTTAAGCAAAATTGGAATAACTTTGGTCTGCTAAAAACGATGATGAATTCCAATGGGTACTTTTTCTTCAAGTTTGCTGATAAACGAGGGATAGTTGCTGCCCTGGAGGGAGGTCCTTGGCTAATAAAAAACCGACCCCTAATCCTCAATACAGGAGTCCTACTACCCGGCTTATGAAGGATGATATTAAAATGGTTTCTGTATGGGTTAAAATGCATGATGTGCCTTTGGCTGCGTTCACTAAAGATGGTCTTAGTATGATTGCCACCAAGATTGGTTCTCCTAAGATGCTGGACTCTCTTACATCGTCGATGTGTATGGACTCATGGGGGAGAAGCAGTTTTGCTAGAGCTTTGATTGACGTCTCCGTTGAGCATGAGTTTAAGGAAAAGATCACGGTTGTTATTCCTGACCTGATAGTGATGATTATATAACAGAAACTATTCATATTGAGTATAAATGGAGACCGCCCTGCTGCAATCATTGTTGTGTTTTCAGCCATGCCACAGAGAGTTGTCCGAAACGGGTTAAAAAGCTGGATAAGCAACAGGATCAGATCAATGTGGATGGTGATGGATTTATTGAGCCAAACCATAAAAAACTTGCAAAGAGAAGTACAGGTCAGCCCACAAAATTGAAGCCTAAATTTGAGTACCGTCAGGTTGCCTCCAAACCAAAACGAAAGCTAAGGCCGATACAGATCCGGGTGTTGTGTTGTCTAAATCGTTTGGGGTTCTAGACCGGGGAGATTTGGGGAAATCTAGTGGGGATAGTTATAAAGCTGAATCTAGGGCTGTTCATGATCTGAACCGAATCGAACAGACCTTTGCTCGTGTTTGGTTCGTTTACAAACCGAACCGAACCGAACCGAGCATTTTTTCAACCGATCTAAAATCGAACGAGCAACTTTCGATCCGAGTATTTTTCGAGCGATCGCCGAGCAAATTCCGAGCATCGCGGAACAAAAAGGAAAGTGACGATGGGTGGTGATCTGACATAACACCTTCATCCATATTTCTAATTTTAGCACATTTTGTCCAATAACTAACACACTAGTCTTGTTGGTAATTTTTTTTACAAAATGACCTAATTGTTGATGGTGATCTAACATAACACCTTCGTAGCACTTATTTATCTATCTACGAATCATATACATCCATAAACAAAAAACTTCAAGATCCACAAAATGATAAACTAGCGTATTAAACTTACATCCGAAGTCAAATATGCTGCAAAGAATTTTTGAAAGAACGGAAACCATAATCCTAATTTTAATCTTAACAAAATTAAAATTGATAAATAAATAATAAAAGTATATAATTTTAATAACTAAATGTGTGTATATATATATATATACAAATATATATATTTTATATAATTCGAGCAAAACGAGCGAGCATCGAGCGAGCGCACCTATGCTCATACTTGGTTCATTTTACAAATCGAACCGAGCCGCTCGGTTCATTTTTAAAGCGAGCGACAAGCGAACGAGCATTTTCCGAACATTTTCCGAGCGAGTTCAAACGAGTTTCGAGTTTTGAGTTTTTTGGACAGCCCTAGCTGAATCCTCTAGATCTAAAGGTGTTGAGTATCCTAACGTTGATGAGTTGAACATGGATGAAGACTTTGTGGAATATTACAATGAAACTGATGAGTTCATGGTGGATGGGATTACCAAAACAAGACAAGGGGCAAGCACTCCTTCTGTTCAGGTTTCCAATGGGTAGTCTCGCTTCTTGAAATGTTAGGGGATTGAACCGTCCCCTTAAACAAAAAGAGGTTCAGATTGTTGTTAAGGAGAATCATCTTAGCCTGTGTACTATTCTGGAATCTCACGTCAATGTGGGTAACTTATTTAAAATCTGCCATGGTGTTTTTAAAGTTGGGAATGGACTTCTATGGTAACTTGTGTAATAGGGGTACCTGAATAATTCTGGGTTGGGATGCTAACGTCTTCGATGTTATGATTGTTTCTCAAACTAATCCGGTCATTCACGCTCAAATTCTGTGTAAAGATTCGAATATGGTCTTCTTCTGCTCTATGGTGTATGCTGATAATTATTATGTTAGGCGTCGTCGTCTTTGGAATGATTTGAGAATGCACATTGTTTTTATTAAAGACAGACCTTGGATTGTTATGGGCGATTTCAATTCTGCCCTTTATATGGAGGAGAGGATGGCAGGGCCTTCTGTGATGGATATCAGTATGTGCGACTTTAAAGACTGTGTTAATGAAGTGGGTCTCTTAGACATTAATAGCTCGGGCCTCCACTTCACGTGGAGCCAAAAACCTAAGACGGGTTTGGGTGTTCTTAAGAAGATTGACCGAGTGATGGGCAACCACGCGCTTATTGATACTTTTCCTGCTGCTACCGCTGTTTTTCACCCTTACATAATATCGGATCATTGCCCTTGTGTGCTTTGGCTCTTGGCCACTAAGAAGAGAAAGCCTAAACCTTTTAAGTTTGCTAACTTTCTTACAAATAAGCCGGGTTTTATGGAGTCGGCTGAGACTATTTGGGAGGTCAATGTTAAGGGAGTTCATCGATTCTCTGTTTCGAAAGAGCTAAAAATGCTTAAACCTCCTTTGCGTAAACTCCTTTATGCTCAATGTCACACCCCCAAATTAACCACAAACGGGGTTTATACCGTTAAGGGGTGCGAGCAAACCAGGACCACAACCATTAGTTACAAATACTAAACGAATCAGGGTAAAGTCCAAACATTCATCATAAAACAGTTTAAGAGTTTGCAGCGGAAAGAAAAACATGAGTTTCTAAGCACTAACCACGTGCTTAAATTACAAAACATAAATTGTTGTTAAATTCCCAAATTTAAGTTCAAAATGAAATAAGTAACTTCGGGTGCCATGCCAACCTCCGGTGGATACTCCTCAGTGATCTGCAAAAGTGAAAACCACACAAGTGTCAACCTAACGGCTGGTGAGTTCACAGTGGGCATGTCATGCAGCGGCCCGGTCTCATAAGCGTATGTATCAACATATAAATAAGTAATAGTTTTGCAAAACAATGCCAAGTGCTGAATTATCGAATATGCACTAGTTAAGTAAAGATTAAAGCGGTCAACCGATATCACGGGTAGCTAATCCAGTTTCCATGCACTAAGGAAGTTCGTACCAAAGCTGGCTTAACAGAGTTCGGCATTTGCCGATGGTTTGTGCCTCCAGTTGTGTTCCTCATGGGAACCACAACTAAAATAGGCTGGTATTGAACTCCGTTCGGCCTCCAACCGGTTGGCTACACATTTGTGTACCGCGAGCAGGGTTTGTCAAACCCTCAGTAGATCTACCCAACATCCCCTCGCTTCGCAAATTAATGGTACTAAATTGTTGAGGACTCTTAAGTTTTAAGGCATCCTTTGAAAATCATGTGATATCATTTGGTTTAGACTTTAACCTACACTAGTCATATTAAAACCGTTTATTCTGGATTTCATCTGAAATCCTAAAAAGAGTTTAAGTGTCAAAATGGTTGTTCCGGATTTCATTTGAAATCCCAAATGAGTTTAAGTATTAAATAGTTGGTTGCGGATTTCATTTGAAACCCCAAGGATGGACAGTTGCAAGTGTTTCCCATAAAACACTCCAACTTCCATAACAGATATCCCATTTGGCAATACCTCAAAATGTCAGCGTTGTTTTTCGTTAAGTAAATTCGTTGTGACCCAAACGGGCTCACGATTAAAGGGTTAGTGAAACTCACCTTAGGTTGCTCAGCTTACACTTCAAATAATCCAATTATGATTGCTATACACAAGGAGAGCAAGAGATTGGAAGGGTACGAGTATTGTTAGCGGCTTCATTGCATCGAAAACGGTGTTTTTTCTGTTTGTGTCTCCCTAATCGTCTTGCGTGATTAGGGTTTTTCGTCCGGATTCTCTATTTTGCTCTCCTTGTGTATAGCTGTCGGTTCCATCGTCTAATTGGAGTTAAGCTGCATCTGATATAGATCCTTGGCTCCATTAGGGTGTGGAACGTACGTGTTAGCACTGTTGGTGAGTGATTTAGGGTTTCAACGGGTCCCCTATCCTGTTTCGTGCATGGCTACCAAAAACCAGCCACCTGATAAGAAAACCTCCACGTCGAAGTTTACTAATCTTAAACTTGTGGATGGTAAACCAATTCCATCTAGGGGCATACTGAAAAATATTGGTGATGGGATGAAATCGGGTTCGCATGCATCTACAACCAAAGATGATACTGGGGTGAAAGTAGGGCTGACGTCACCCGCTATGGAGAATACCAATTTTGCTGGCAAATTTGTCTCCTGACTTGAATGTTAATTCGGAGCTACAGCAGCAACCGGATCTCAACACTTCTAAAAAGAATGAAAACGCTAAGTCTAGTGACGAGAAGGTCTCGTTTGCGGCAAAGGTTACGGGTGTGACTACTACACGTGAAATCAATTTTAGGCCGTTAATCTCGTCACATAACCAGGCAGGGATTGATGTTGTATTGCCAAAGGAGTCTGTTAGAAGTGTGCAAAAGAAGTTGTCATATACACTTTTCGGCTATTTTCTGGGGGATAGGATTGCGTTTCCTGTAGTTGAGTACTATGCTCAGCAAAATTGGAAGAAGTATGGGCTTCAAAAAACAATGATGAATGCTAACGGGTATTTTTTCTTTAAATTTGGTGATGAATAGGGAATGATTAAGGTCCTGGAAGGTGGTCCGTGGCAGATTAAAAACAGGCCCATGTTTCTTAATATTTGGAGTCCGACAACCCAACTAAAAAAAGAGGATATTAAGAAGGTCTCGGTTTGGGTCAAACTTCATGATGTTCCTCTGGCTGCGTTTACTGCGGATGGCTTGAGTATGATAGCTACTAAAGTGGGGGTGCCTAAGAGACTGGATGCTTTAACTAGTTCCATGTGTTATGACTCTTGGGGGGAGGAGCGGCTTTGCTAGAGCCTTAATTGAAATTTCTGCTGATCAAGAATACATGGAGGTGATAAAGGTTAGTGTTCCGGACCCTGATGGTGAGGTATCACTGGTGGAAACGATTCATGTTGAGTATGAGTGGCAACCTCCAAGGTGTAACAAGTGTTGTGTGTTCAGCCATGATACGGAACATTGCCCTCAAAAAGTCAATGATCATCAAAAGAACCCCATACACCAGCTGGATGAGGAAGGGTTTGTGGAGCCAAATAGGAAGAAGGTCGCTAAAAAGGGTGTGAATGTTAAAAATTAGAAGCCAAACTTTGTCTATAAACCTGTGACTGTCAAAGCTTCGGAACAAGGGGCTTCGTCGAGTAGTAATCCTGTGACATCCGAGAATTTCAAGGTTTACTTCCGTTAGACAATTTCGTTAGTTACGTTATAAGTATTAACTTAGTAACTAATGCATAACTAGGCCGAATACGTCCACGACCTTTGGTTGATCACCAAACCCGCCCATATGTGCTATGTGTTCATTTATTGTTGTCATTATGTGCAATGTGATTTAAACGCATGATTTAATATTATGAATAGCATGACAAATTGTAAATCCTTGATTTTGTGAAAATTGTCTAAGTTGTGCAGCCAGCGAAACTAACGGGCGAAACTATAGTGTCGCCCGGTAGTCAGCTGAGCTATTCGATAACACGTGATCAGAGCTAGTTTCGCCTGGCCAGCGAAACTGCTAGCGAAACTAGCCTCTGATATAAATAATCTTAATAAACCCTAGTTCTCCCATTTCCCTCATTTCATACAAAACACACACACACTCCATTTTTCTCCTGGAAATCTGGTCAGTCGAGATTCACACCGAGCCATCGAGATCTCAGCCCCGAACCATCATCCATCAAGCTTGGAGATCGAACCGTGAGTCCCAAAACCACCATTTTTATGTTTTCTATGTGTTTTACTTGAAAAGCATGACCAAACCTCCATGAAATCACTTGATCTTCTGATATGTTGCTTAGGATTGCTAGATCTGCTATAAAGTCAGTAACTTTACGTGTGAAATCCATCCATGTTGAAGATTTATGCTAGAATAGGCCATTTTAGGTTAAAATGTGTTTTTGGTGATTTGAGGATGAAAATGCATGTTTAAGGTGTTAAAGCTCACTGATTTATGTTGGTAAATGGTTATGAATGTTAGATAATGAATTGCATGTAATATGGAAGCTGTTAGATTGATTTTTAGGCTGATTTATGTGTTTTTCGCGACCAGCGAAACTATACTGTTCTCTGGGCGAAACTATGTAGCGAAACTATGTGTATCTTCATACAGCGACACTATGTAGCGAAACTGTAGTGTCGCCGGGTAAATCAACCAGACCAGCTCGAGTGAATCTACCGAGCGAAATTCCCTGAACGAAAGTTCAAACCAGTTTCGGGCGAAACTAGGCTAGCGAAACTGTGCCAACAGTTTCGAGCGAAACTAGCCTAGCGAAACTGTGTCATCGGGTATTGCCTAGCGAAAGTGCTGCCCGTGCACACAGCGAAACTGACTAGCGAAACTGCTAGCGAAACTGAGACCAGAATCCAAACTCGTACAATTTGCTTGAATGTTATGCCATGACTTACATGATTATGCCATGATGATACTTGCTTTGACTTCTGATGTATATGTGAACCCTTGTTTATGATCAACCATCGGTGTCGTGTGTCTGTATGTCGAGTCATAGTTCCAACGTGCTATGTTATGGGCCATAGTGACGTTAAGTAAAGATTAGACACACAACTAATACTTAAGGCCTAAACGTGTTCATAGGTCTTCGTTAAGCAAACTTGGATATTATAGCAAGTGTAGCAGTGCAACCCAAGGTGAGTGTCACTAACCCGATTACCGTGAACCCGTTTGGGTCACACCGAATAACTAAAAGTAAACAATGCTGACAAACTCGAGAGTGCTAGGCACCTCCCTGATAAACTTGAAAACTTGGAGTGCTCGGCACCCACTTGATGAACTTGAAGTGCTTTATGGGAAGCACTTGCGAATTACCAAAAACAACGATTTCTAAAACGAAACTGAAAACACTTTTGAGATTCATGAGAATCCAGTAAACCGTTTTAATATGGCTAGTGTAGGTTAAAGTCTAAACCACATGATATCACATGATTTCTAAGGATGCCGTGAAAACTTAAAAGTCCTCAACTAATTGTACCATTAATTGTAAAGCGAGGGGATGTTGGGTAGATCTACTGGAGTTTGACAAACTCCGCCCCGTGGCACGGGGAGTGCACGGAGGTACAATATCAGCCTATCTGACCGTGATGCCGAGAGGACACGGGGGAGGCAAAACCGCGATGACGTAGGTTCGCAGTACTGATGGCACGGCCACTACAATAATTTATGGTCAGCTTTGGTACAAACTTCCTTAGTGCATGGAACAACGGATTAGCTACCCGCGATATCGGTTGAGCACTTTAACTATACAAAACTAGTACATACCCGATAACGTAGGTTACGGACAATACTTTTACTAAACCACGATACTATGATTTTGGTCATTACAAAGCATTGTTTTCCACAAATAAATATTACTTAAAGTATATGTTGATACGTTTATGATTATGAGACCGGGCCACTGCATGACAAGCCCACTGTGAACTCACCAACCGTTAGGTTGACACTTGCGTGGTTTAAACTTTTGCAGATCGCTAAGGAGTATCCGCTGGAGGTTGGCATGGCACTTGAAGAATTCTTATTTTAAACTTAAACTTGGGAATTTAATAACAATTCATGTTTTGTAATTTAAAGCACGTGGTTAGTGCTAAGATACTTATGTTTATTTTCCGCTGCGTACTTTTGAAAACTGTTTTTGGTTATGAACATTTGGACTTTACTCTGATTCGTTTAGTATTTGTAACTAATGGTTGTGGTCCTGGTCTAGTCGCACCCCTTAACGGTATAAACTCCGTTAGTGGTTAATTTGGGGGTGTGACAAATCCGTATCAGAGCCATAAGTTGCAGAGAACTAGAATCAATTTTGGAAAACGATTTGGAAACTGCAACTTGAAACCTTAGTTACAAACGAATAAACAAATTCCCAAAAACCAAAATAATTACGTGCCAACCTGGGATACTCGCTCTGCTGTGTAAGTAAAAGCTTAGTACGTATGTATATATATATATAGACATAAATATATATATAGACCGTGTCTAGGAAGTCTAACGGAAAACCTTAGGAAAATTTTCACACACGAATACGAAACGCGAACGCGAATACGCGCACTACTATGGGGGAAAGCGACAACGAAACGATGCTACACGCTACGTCCTGATTTCTACTACGATGACTACGCCGACGGTGACTTTTATGGGGAAGCCGACTTTCGACGATAGCTACTTACAACTTACGACGTTCCTCGACGACGCCTCCATTTTGCACGAAAATTTTTCGGGACTAATAGAGGGATAACGGGGATTGTTATTATACATATTATGGGATATGTATAAAAGTATAATTGTGATTGAACATTGGCTACTTTAACTGTTCAGCAAGATGTCTGGAAGGGGACACGGAAGGAACAACATCAACATGACTCCTGCACAGCTGCAGGCGATGATTAATGAACACGTGCAAGCCGCGGTGGCAGCCGTCCAAGCTGCATATGCCGCTCAGGGTAACTATTATGCCGGTTAAGGCACAAAGCGAATTATATTTGACCTGTTTAAATTTGAAACCCGAACTATTTATGCATCAGGAAACCACCACTGCACGTTTAAGTCCTTCATGGACTGCAAGCCACTAACATTTTCCGGCGAAGAAGGAGCGGTAGGACTCCTCAGGTGGATCGAGAAGTCTGAAAAGGTCTTCTCCATGTGTAATTGCCCAGCTGAAAGCAAGGTGAAGTTTGCTACTGGTACCTTTGAGGGAGCTGCTCTCTCCTGGTGGAATGCCGAAATCCAGATGATTGGGATTGATGCGGCTAACAACATGCAATGGGAAGCATTCAAGGATCTGATTATGGAGGAGTACTGTCCTCGTGACCAAGTAAAGAAATTAGAGGGCGAATTCTTGAATCTGAAGATGGTTGGGTCTGAAGTTGAGCAATATACTGCGCGTTACCATGAGTACGCGGTCTTGTGCCCCACGATGGTCTGAGTTCAAACGCATTGAGCGTTACCTGGAAGGCCTCGCGCCTCAAATCAAGGGATTAGTGACTGCCAGCAACCCCGCAACCGTGCAGCAAGCCATCCGTTTGGCTCACAAGCTTACTGATCAGGAGATTGAGAAGGGTACACTTCCTGCAAAGGCCACTGAGAAGACTGCCCTTAGTGGCAAAAGAAAAGCTGATGATGAAGCTCCTGAGAACTCCATGAACAATCAGAGTGTTGGAAACAGCACTGGGAGGTCCTATAACTCCCAAGGTCAAAGTAAGAGGTCTGGAAACAACAGTGGTAACTACCGCCAGGGCGGTAATGGTCAAGGCAACTACAAAGGTAACCTGCCTTTGTGCAACAAGTGTGGGAAGCATCATGCTGGTATTTGTAGGAAGAATTTGAGCTGCGAAAGGTGTGGCAAGGGAAGCCACGAAGCAAAAGACTGTTGGGCAATTTTGCCCGAGCAACAAAACCGCCCCAGGAGGAACAACAACAATCATGGAAACAACAACTATGGGAACAATCGGGGCAATGGGAACAACAACGGTCAGAACCAGAACAACAACAATGGTGGAGCCCGTGGCTGTTTTGAATGTGGTGCTCAAGGCCACATTAAGAGGGGCTGCCCGCAGCTGAGAAGACAGGGTAATGGTAATCAGGGAAACAACGGTGGGAATGGTAACGGTGGAGGTAATGGTAACGGAAATGGTAATAACGGCAATGGTGGAAATGGTAGAGGTCGAGCTTTCGTCATGGGTCAGGGTGAAGCTCGCAATGATGCCAATGTGATTAACGGTAAATTCATCCTTAATGGTTTCTTTGCTACTGTATTGTTTGATTCTGGTGCTGAAAGAAGCTTTATTTCCACTAAATTTGCTAAGTTGATTAATGCTAAACCGATTGCCCTAGATGCTAAATATGTGGTAGAACTAGCAAATGGTAAACTTCATGATACGACTCAGATAGTTAAGGACTGTAAGTTAGAACTAGCCGGCCATACGTTAGGAATCGACCTTATGCCTTTTCCGATTGGTAGTTTTGACGTTATAGTAGGAATGGATTGGTTATCTGAGAATCGAGCTGAAATCTTATGTAAAGAAAAAGTGGTTCGTATCCCACTCGAAGGAGGTAAAGTGTTAACAGTTCAAGGTGAAAAAGGTGGAACAGTAACCGGTATTATTTCGTTTCTCAAAGCTCAAAAGTGCCTTCGTAAAGGTCACTTCGCGATTCTTGCAAACGTCACCGTTTCGACACTTCCCGAGCGCAGAATCGACGACTACCCGATAGTCCGCGACTTCCAAGATGTATTTCCCGAAGATCTGCCTGGTTTGCCTCCATTTCGACAAGTAGAGTTTGGAATCGACTTAATTCCTGGAGCGTCTCCGATTGCACGCGCACCTTATCGTTTGGCAGTAAGTGAACTCAACGAACTCTCCACACAACTTCAAGAGCTACTCGACAAAGGGTTCATTCGTCCAAGTTCGTCTCCGTGGGGAGCACCGGTTTTGTTTGTTAAGAAGAAAGATGGAACGTTCCGAATGTGTATTGACTACCGAGAGCTTAACAAGGTTACGATCAAGAATCGGTATCCACTTCCTCGAATCGACGATCTCCTCGACCAGCTGCAAGGTTCGAGCTACTTCTCAAAGATTGATTTACGGTCTGGATATCACCAACTTCGTGTTCGAGATGAAGATGTCCCCAAGACTGCTTTCAGAACTCGTTATGGTCACTACGAGTTTCTAGTTATGCCGTTTGGGCTAACTAATGCACCTGCTGTATTTATGGATCTGATGAATCGAGTGTGCAAGCCGTACCTCGATAAGTTTGTGATAGTTTTCATCGATGATATTTTGATCTACTCCAAGACAAAGGAGGAACACGAGGAGCACCTACGTCTTATCTTGGAATTGCTCCGCAAGGAACAGCTTTATGCTAAGTTTTCAAAGTGCGATTTTTGGATTCGCGAGGTCCAGTTTCTTGGACACATTGTCGATCAGAATGGAATTCATGTCGACCCCGCTAAAGTGGAAGCTATCAAGAATTGGCCTACTCCAAGAGCGCCGACCGAAATCCGACAATTTTTGGGACTTGCCGGATATTACCGAAGATTTATTAAGGGTTTCTCGCAATTGGCTCAACCCTTAACAGCTTTAACGCACAAAGGAGTGCAATACAGATGGGGTGAAAAAGAAGAACGCGCGTTTCAAACACTTAAGGATATGCTATGTTCAGCTCCAATCCTCGCGTTACCCGACGGAATTGACGACTTTGCAGTCTACTGTGATGCATCCATTCAAGGACTCGGTTGTGTGTTGATGCAACGAAACAAAGTGATTGCCTATGGGTCCAGGCAACTAAAGGATACTGAGAAGAATTATACAACGCATGATTTGGAATTGGGAGCCGTTGTTCATGCACTCAAGATTTGGAGACATTACCTCTACGGAACAAAGTGCACAATATTTACCGACCACAAAAGCTTACAGCACATCTTTAATCAGAAGGATCTCAATATGCGACAACGAAGGTGGGTCGAGCTATTGAATGATTATGACTTAGCGATTAAGTATCACCCTGGAAAAGCCAACGTTGTGGCTGATGCATTAAGTCGGAAAGAGTATGAAAAGCCTCGACGGGTACGAGCGCTGCAACTTACCATCCACACGGGATTGCCGGATCGGATCCGCGATGCCCAACAAGAAGCTCTAAAGGAAGAAAACTTCGCAGCTGAAGCACTGCGAGGGGTGGATGGAAGTTCTGAAGTCAAGTCCGACGGACTCAGGTATTATAATGACAGAATTTGGGTTCCTTTACTTGGAAATCTTCGTGAGCTCGTGATGGATGAGGCTCACAAGTCAAGGTATTCGGTGCACCCTGGATCGGATAAAATGTACCAGGATTTAAAGGGCTTGTATTGGTGGCCGAATATGAAAGCCGACAT
Source organism: Deinandra increscens subsp. villosa (assembly GCA_039602395.1). Lineage (NCBI taxonomy): Eukaryota > Viridiplantae > Streptophyta > Magnoliopsida > Asterales > Asteraceae > Deinandra > Deinandra increscens. The sequence continues at coordinate 66,022,003 of JBCNJP010000003.1, forward strand.
CGCGCGATATGTGGCTAAATGTTTAACGTGCTCAAGAGTTAAGATCGAGTACCAAAAGCCTTCTGGGCTATTGCAGCAACCAAAGATCCCAGAATGGAAATGGGAGGATATCTCCATGGATTTTGTAACGGGATTACCTCATCGATCGAATCGACCGGATGCGATTTGGGTTATCATTGATCGATTAACCAAATCTGCACATTTTATCCCGATGAAGGAAAACGACAATATGGATAAGTTGACTAAGCTGTACATTGACCGAATTATGGCACGGCATGGAGTGCCTAAGACCATTATCTCCGATCGAGATCCTCGATTCACTTCTCGACTATGGCAATCCATGCAAGAAGCATTGGGAACCAGACTGGATATGAGTACAGCCTATCACCCGCAGACCGACGGTTAGACGGAACGCACTATTCAGACTCTAGAAGACATGCTCAGAGCTTGCGTTCTCGACTTTGGTAAAGACTGGGAGGCTCATCTTCCGTTGGTGGAGTTCTCCTACAACAACAGTTATCATTCAAGTATCGGTGCTGCGCCTTTTGAAGCTCTTTATGGCAGAAAGTGTAGATCGCCCGTGTGTTGGGCCGAAACGGGTGAGAAGGGACTCACCGGACCAGAACTTATTCATGATACAACTGAACGCATTATTCAAATCAGATAACGGATAGCCGTAGCACGTGACAGACAAAAGAGCTATGCCGACAAACGCCGTAAGCCTTTGAAGTTCGAGATAGGCGACAAGGTACTATTGAAGGTATCTCCCTGGAAAGGTGTGATACGCTTCGGAAAGCGTGGAAAGCTAAATCCTCGCTATATCGGACCGTTTGAAATCATCGGGGAAGTAGGCCCGGTGGCCTATCGATTACAACTCCCTGCTGAACTCGATGGAGTTCACAACGTGTTTCACGTTTCTAATCTAAAGAAATGTCTGGCTGAAGACATCGAAATAAGTCCTTTGGAGGAATTGGAAATTGACGAACATCTGAGATTTATCGAGCAACCGGTAGAAATCATGGGACGCGAGGAGAAAGCCCTCAAACGTAGCAAGATTCCGATCGTCAAGGTGCGATGGAATTCAAAGCGTGGACCTGAATATACTTGGGAACGAGAGGATCAGATGAAGAAAAAGTATCCTCACCTGTTCGAGCAAACGTCCACGGAAACTCAAGGTATGATTTAATTTTGGGGACCAAAATTCCTGTAACAGGAGGAGGATGTGACGACCCTAAAACTTTTGCTTTCTTTCCCAGCAACGACAGCTGAGGCTGCGAACGCTACGACGCAAGAATAATTTTCGGGACGAAAATTCCAATTACAAGGGAATGATGTGACATCCGAGAATTTCAAGGTTTACTTACGTTAGACAATTCCGTTAGTTACGTTATAAGTATTAACTTAGTAACTAATGCATAACTACGCCGAATACGTCCACGACCTTTGGTTGATCACCAAACTCGCCCATATGTGCTATGTGTTCATTTATTGTTGTCATTATGTGCAATGTGATTTAAACGCATGATTTAATATTATGAATAGCATGACAAATTGTAAATCCTTGATTTTGTGAAAATTGTCTTTTTTTTTTTGGGTAAAGGGTTACCCCCGGTGATTCTATATATATACCCAACAGATAAAACAAGTAGCTAGGTGGATCCTAGCTAGTTCAAGTCTTTGGACATGCCCAAAGACAAGAAAACCAAAAAAACACTACACCCACAAACAAGCCAAACGGCAACATCAAAAGAACAACCAACAACCTATCTAAATAACAAATAGGAAGTGAAGGCCCCCTAAGCTCCGCATGTCTACGTTGCTACAAACTGACCATCTCGTTGCAACAACACGTCCAGAACCTCTCTCACACGGTGAGAGTCACGAAACTTTGACCCATGAATCTTCAAACGCACATCTTCTAGGATCACCTCAGCTACCTTATCCGGAGGACGAGCATTATTTTGAAAAATTCGCTCATTCCTCTCCCTCCAAATATGGTAAGCAGCTGCATGAAGAACAAGTTTAGCAACTATAATATCAATCCTCTTTTGTGGCTTGACACGGATATACGCAGCCAAATCAGTCCAACACGGGGACTCATTAACCAGGCAAGACTTCAAACAAACCTTCTTCCAAACCTTTAAGGAGTAGATACATTCAAAGAATAGGTGTTTATGTGAATCCACCCCTCTTTGACACAACATACAACACATCATGTTCATGTTTTTCCTCCTTTCAAAACCCCACTCAAGAATTTTATCTTGAGTAAGTAATTTCTCTCTACAAATCAACCAGGCAAGGAACGCGTGACGGGGAACGCAGTAAGCAAACCACACCAAATTAGCCCAATCAACTTTATCACAACGAGACCGAATGGAACTCCACACAATAGACGATGAATAATCATGTAAAGTATCCTCAACTCTCCATTTAAGCGTATCATCTCGACCCGTAACCAACCTCAGATTCATCGACTGCTTAATGATAGGATATAAGTGCAACCAATCAATCGGCCAGACCCACCGCCCATTATAAACAATATCACTCACCTTAGCATTTAGAGTAAAACCTGAATTGTATATGTTTCTAGGAGTAATAAACTCACACAGCGGCCCACCATCTAACCATTTGTCGAACCAAGCATAAGTGGATTCTCCATCACCAATAGTAGACCAAACAAATCTACGAATCATAGGACGAATGGACATGATCTTTCTCCAGCTCCAGGAGCACACCGACGGACATCGACAATCCCAAAAACACCTATTCTTAAGCCTATAAGAATAAACCCACTCAACCCAAAGAGACTCGCGCTTAGTAAGAATACTCCAAATATGGTTAGTCATCAAGGCATTATTAACGTCCCTTAATCTTCGAATCTCGACTGACCATATACAATTCAGGTTTTACTCTAAATGCTAAGGTGAGTGATATTGTTTATAAGTTGTGCAGCCAGCGAAACTAACGGGCGAAACTATAGTGTCGCCCGGTAGTCAGCTGAGCTATTCGATAACACGTGATCAGAGCTAGTTTCGCTTGGCCAGCGAAACTGCCAGCGAAACTAGCCTCTGATATAAATAATCTTAATAAACCCTAGTTCTCCCATTTGCCTCATTTCATACAAAACACACACACACTCCATTTTTCTCCTGGAAATCTGGTCAGTCGAGATTCACACCGAGCCATCGAGATCTCAGCCCCGAACCATCATCCATCAAGCTTGGAGATCGAACCGTGAGTCCCAAAACCACCATTTTTATGTTTTCTATGTGTTTTACTTGAAAAGCATGACCAAACCTCCATGAAATCACTTGATCTTCTGATATGTTGCTTAGGATTGCTAGATCTGCTATAAAGTCAGTAACTTTACGTGTGAAATCCATCCATGTTGAAGATTTATGCTAGAATAGGCCATTTTAGGTTAAAATGTGTTTTTGGTGATTTGAGGATGAAAATGCATGTTTAAGGTGTTAAAGCTCACTGATTTATGTTGGTAAATGGTTATGAATGTTAGATAATGAATTGCATGTAATATGGAAGCTGTTAGATTGATTTTTAGGCTGATTTATGTGTTTTTCGCGACCAGCGAAACTATACTGTTCTCTGGGCGAAACTATGTAGCGAAACTATGTGTATCTTCATACAGCGACACTATGTAGCGAAACTGTAGTGTCGCCGGGTAAATCAACCAGACCAGCTCGAGCGAATCTACCGAGCGAAATTCCCTGAACGAAAGTTCAAACCAGTTTCGGGCGAAACTAGGCTAGCGAAACTGTGCCAACAGTTTCGAGCGAAACTAGCCTAGCGAAACTGTGTCATCGGGTATTGCCTAGCGAAAGTGCTGCCCGTGCACACAGCGAAACTGACTAGCGAAACTGCTAGCGAAACTGAGACCAGAATCCAAACTCGTACAATTTGCTTGAATGTTATGCCATGACTTACATGATTATGTCATGATGATACTTGCTTTGACTTCTGATGTATATGTGAACCCTTTTTTATGATCAACCATCGGTGTCGTGTGTCTGTATGTTGAGTCATAGTTCCAACGTGCTATGTTATGGGCCATAGTGACGTTAAGTAAAGATTAGACACACAACTAATACTTAAGGCCTAAACGTGTTCATAGGTCTTCGTTAAGCAAACTTGGATATTATAGCAAGTGTAGCAGTGCAACCCAAGGTGAGTGTCACTAACCCGATTACCGTGAACCCGTTTGGGTCACACCGAATAACTAAAAGTAAACAATGCTGACAAACTCGAGAGTGCTAGGCACCTCCCTGATAAACTTGAAAACTTGGAGTGCTCGGCACCCACTTGATGAACTTGAAGTGCTTTATGGGAAGCACTTGCGAATTACCAAAAACAACGATTTCTAAAACGAAACTGAAAACACTTTTGAGATTCATGAGAATCCAGTAAACCGTTTTAATATGGCTAGTGTAGGTTAAAGTCTAAACCACATGATATCACATGATTTCTAAGGATGCCTTGAAAACTTAAAAGTCCTCAACTAATTGTACCATTAATTGTAAAGCGAGGGGATGTTGGGTAGATCTACTGGAGTTTGACAAACTCCGCCCCGTGGCACGGGGAGTGCACGGAGGTACAATATCAGCCTATCTGACCGTGATCCCGAGAGGACACGGGGGAGGCAAAACCGCGATGACGTAGGTCCGCAGTACTGATGGCACGGCCACTACAATAATTTATGGTCAGCTTTGGTACAAACTTCCTTAGTGCATGGAACAACGGATTAGCTACCCGCGATATCGGTTGAGCACTTTAACTATACAAAACTAGTACATACCCGATAACGTAGGTTACGGACAATACTTTTACTAAACCACGATACTATGATTTTGGTCATTACAAAGCATTGTTTTCCACAAATAAATATTACTTAAAGTATATGTTGATACGTTTATGATTATGAGACCGGGCCACTGCATGACAAGCCCACTGTGAACTCACCAACCGTTAGGTTGACACTTGCGTGGTTTAAACTTTTGCAGATCGCTAAGGAGTATCCGCTGGAGGTTGGCATGGCACTTGAAGAATTCTTATTCTAAACTTAAACTTGGGAATTTAATAACAATTCATGTTTTGTAATTTAAAGCACGTGGTTAGTGCTAAGATACTTATGTTTATTTTCCGCTGCGTACTTTTGAAAACTGTTTTTGGTTATGAACATTTGGACTTTACTCTGATTCGTTTAGTATTTGTAACTAATGGTTGTGGTCCTGGTCTAGTCGCACCCCTTAACGGTATAAACTCCGTTAGTGGTTAATTTGGGGGTGTGACAAATCCGGTAACAGTGAGCAAGGTAAAGGCTAAGGAACCGTTGGTTAATGTGTCAACCCATAATCCTTTTGACATATTGGAAGGGGGGAGGATCGGGTCATTCAGGTGGAGGAGCTTCAAAACGAGATTAGGAAGCTCAAGGATGGTAATACGTCTAAGGTGAGTTATCCGGACATTGAAATTCTGGATTCGGCGGATGAAACGGCAGTGTTTATGGCCTCGGGGCTAAATCTGCAAAAACAAGGGGCAAGCACTCCTTCAAAACAGGTTACCCATGATTAGTCTTGGCACTTGGAATATTAGGGGTTTGAACCGCCCCCTGAAACAAAAGGAGGTTCGTTTTTTAGTCCGGGAACATTCTTTAAATTTCTGTGCTGTGTTGGAATCTCATGTTAATGTTAAGAAGCTCATAAAGGTGTGTGGTGATATCTACAAATCTTGGGACTGGATTTCTAATGGTGGGGTCTCTCCAAAGGGTACTCGTATTATTGTTGGGTGGGATAAAACTGTAATGGATATCATGGTATTGTTTCATTCGGATCAAGTTATGCATCTCCAAATTATTCTCAAGAAGGATAAAAAAGTAATTTTCTGCTCGATTGTGTATGCTTGTAACTACTACATAACGAGACGTCAGTTATGGGATGATCTGGTCAGGTTTACAATTGTTGCGAGTACGAGTCCTTGGCTTGTGATGGGGGACTTCAATTCTACCTTGTTTCTGGAAGATAGATTAGCGAGTTCTTCATCCCTGGATATTAGTATGCGTGAGTTCAAGGACTGCGTTAATCGATGTAAGCTTACAGATTTGAAAGGTATGGGAATGCACTATACGTGGACTCAAAAACCAAGGAAAGGGACAGGGACTCTTAGAAAATTGGATAGAGTGTTGACGAATGATAAATTTGTGGTGGAATTCCCTACGGCTGTTGCCTTGTTCCAACCTTATAGAATTTCTGACCATTGCCCGAGTGTGGTTAAATTCACGTGTAACATGCCTAAAAAACCAAGGACGTTCAAATTCGCTAATTTTCTTACTTCCAAACCTGAGTTTATGGACATTGTTAAAAAAGTTTGGGAGACCAATGTCTCCGGTGTTCCGTAATTTTGTGTTGTTAAGAAGCTTAAATCCTTAAATTCTCCTCTTCGATCTATGCTATTTAAGCAGGGAAACCTGCATGCAAAGGTGAGTAAGCTCAGGGCGGATTTAGATGAGGTTCAAATGGCTATGGATGTGGACCCGTTCAACCTGGAATTTAAGGTGCAGGAGGCCAAACTCCTTGATGAGTTCCAAACTGCTAGTCTTGATGAGGAGAGTTTTCTTAAGCAAAAGTCCAAAGTCCATTGGCTTGCCGTTGGTGATCGTAACACCTCCTATTTTCATAAATCTTTGAAGATAAGGAATCACAGGGGTCGGATTGATGTTATTAAGGATGCGGCTGGTATTATCCATGAGGGAGATGATGTCCCGTCGGTTTTTGTGGCTCACTATACGAATTTCTTTGGTGCTAATGGGGTGAGTTCTACTTTGCCTCCTATATCTTTGTTCACTAAAAAACTTGATGATGGGGCTGCTATTTCTATGTCTCGTCCTGTTGAGGACTGGGAGATTCGGGACGCGATATTCGGGATTGATAATGATAAGGCCCCGGGCCCGGATGGCTATACGTCGGCTTTCTTTAAGAGTGCTTGGCCTATTGTGGGGAAGGACATTGTGCAGGCTGTTCGTGATTTCTTCAAATATGGTAAGCTTCTTCAAGAAATTAACCATACCATTATTGCCTTGGTCCCAAAGGTGACTACCCCTGTAAATATTACCGATTATCGTCCTATTGCGTGTTGCAACGTCTTGTATAAATGCATAAGTAAAATTATTGCGGATCGGATTAAGGGCTACTTGGGTGACATTGTGAGTGCTAATCAGTCTGCGTTTGTTCCTGGACGGCTCATTACTGACAATATTCTGTTATCCCATGAGCTTATGCATAATTACCACCGTAATGTGGGGGAGCCAAAATGTGCCTTGAAGGTTGATATTCAGAAAGCGTATGATACTGTTGATTGGGGCTTCTTAATTCACATTCTGAGCTGCTTTGGATTTCCAGAGGCGATGGTTAACTGGATTACCAAATGTATTACTTCGGTGTCCTATTCGATATGCTTGAATGGTGAGATTCATGGTTACTTTAGAGGCCAACGGGGTTTAAGGCAGGGAGACCCATTGTCCCCCTATTTGTTTACTTTGGTTATGGAGGTATTAACTCTTATGCTTAAACGTGATGTCGACAGGGATCCTTATTTCAAGTTTCATAAGAAGTGTAAAGACCAAAAGATTGTGAACCTTTGTTTCGCTGATGATCTATTCCTCTTTGCTCATGGTGACTCTAGATCCACTATGTGTTTGATGCGGTCTATGGATGAATTCTCAAAGATGTCTGGTTTAGTTCCTAGTCTCCCAAAAAGTACCATATTTTTCTGTAACGTGGGGAATAATACTAAATCTGCTATTCTTAGCTGCTTGCCGTTTAAAGAGGGAACCCTTCCGGTAAAGTATCTTGGGGTGCCTCTGCTCTCGGCTGGTCTCCATTATAGGGACTGCCTGCCGTTGTTAGAAGCGGTGGATAATCGCATTTCAAGCTGGAGAAATAAAAACCTTTCTTTTGCTGGTCGGCTTCAACTCATTCACTCGGTCCTTTCATCTATGCACATTTATTGGGCTTTGGTTTTTCTTCTGCCTTCTAGAGTGGTTCGCGAGTTAGAGGCTAAGATGAGGAGTTTTTTGTGGTCCCAAGGAAAACGGGTGAAGGGGGCTGCAAAAGTTTCTTGGAATATGGTTTGCCGTCCTAAATGTGAGGGAGGGCTTGGAATCCGGTGTATTTCTGATATGAATCGGGCTCTCCTAACTAAGCATGTGTGGAGTATTATCATAAAACGAAATTCGCTTTGGGTTGATTGGATTCATACGCATAGGCTGAAGAATCGTACCTTCTGGAATTGTAAGGATAATATATCTAGTAGTTGGAGTTGGAGAAATCTTATTAAGATCAGACCCCTTATTCGGAATTACATCTTTATCACTATTGGAAATGGCATGTGCACGTCTGCATGGTATGACAGGTGGAACGATGTTGGTCCTTTATCTAATATTGTCACCCCTCGACAAATTCATAATGCTGGGTTTAACATTCACTCTCGTGTTGCTGATGTCTTTGTGGGCCCCAACTGGAATTGGCCGGTGGAGTGGTTAACCAGCTCCCCTATTCTTAACAGTATCCAAATCCCGGTCCTTACTAATATGGCTGATAAACATGGGTGGAAGGTGGCTGATGCTCTCATTGATTTTTCTACTACTACGGCCTGGAACTCTTTTCGGCAGTCTCACGCTGAAGTTATGTGGAAGCATCTTGTGTGATTCTCCACATGCATTCCTAAACATGCATTTTGCTTATGGCTGGCTATAAATGGTAAACTTCGTACCAAGGATATTTTAATTCGTTGGAATTGGAAGAAGGGGTGTATGAACATGATGTGTTGTCTTTTATGTTACTCTGATATAGAGTCGCATAATCATCTTTTCTTTGAGTGCCCGTTTTCCATGCAAGTCTGGGATACAGTTAGGAGAAGCACTCCGCTTCTTATGCCGAGTAACTGGTCCGTATTGGTCGACTGGAGTGTAGCGAATTTGAAGTCAAAGGCATTGTCTAATGTCATCTGTAAGCTTTCATTGTCGGCTGCTGTCTATCATGTGTGGAGGGAAAGAAATAATCGATTTCATGGTAATAAACCTCGAAGGCCAAATATGGTAGTGGGGGATATCTTATCTGACGTTCGGTACAAGTTAATGGGGGTTAAAGTGCAAACCTGGTTACAGGGATAGAAATGTCATGACCATCTAGAGAAATCTGGGAATTTCGGTGTTTGATGATGGAGGCTAATTTCTTTTACTTTGTTTTGTTGTGATTGGGGTTCTTACCAGTAGTTTGCTGGGTGTTTTTTTTATTTTGTTTTCACTCTGAAGGGGTATGCCCCTTAGAGGACTAGTAGGGATTTCACTCTACTACTTGTACGTTGAATGTTTTGTTTATAGTACAAATCACCGGGGTAACCCTTTACCCAAAAAAAATTGCTAACGAAGACCTAATAATCACATTAAGGTCTTAGGTGTTAGGTTGTGTCTAAAATTTAACTACGTCACTATGGCCCATAACATAGCACGTTGGAACTACGACTCGACATACCGACACACGACACCGATGGTTGATCATAAACGAGGGTTCACATCACTCAGAAATCAAAGCATGTTTCATTATTGCATAATCATGTAAGTCATGGCATAACATTCAAATAAGTTGCACAAGTTTGGGTTTTGGTCTGGCACAGTTTCGCTACACAGTTTCGCTATATGCACGGGCAGAACTTTCGCTAGGGAATACCCGATGACACAGTTTCGCTAGCTAGATTCGCTCGAAACTGATGACACAGTTTCGCTAGCATAGATTCGCTCGAAACTGGTTTGAACTTTCGTTCATAGAAGGCACAGTTTTGCTAGATAGTTTCGCTCGAAACTGATGACACAGTTTCGCTATCTAGTTTCGCATCGAAACTGATTTGAACTTTCGTTCAGGAGTCTATGGTTGTTTCGCTCGGTAGTTTCGTTCGAGCAATACACTTAGTTTCACAGGCGACACTATAGTTTCGCTGTATAGTTTCGCTGGAAGGATATTCAAACAGTTTGCGAAACTATAGTTTCGCCTAACGAATGCACAGTTTCGCTAGTCGCAGAAAACTCGTAAATCTGACCAAAAATCAATCTAACAGCTTCAAACTTCATATAATTCAGTATCTAGCATGCATAAACATTTACCAACATTACACAAACAATTTTAACACCTTAAACATGGGTTTTCACCATCAAATCACCAAGAACACTTTTTAAGCATAAAATGACCTAACTAGCATGGATCTTCATTATGGCATGATTTTACACGTAAAGTTGCAGAATTTAGGCTAGATTTAACATCTCTAAACATCATATCAGAAGATCAAACGATTCCATGAAGGTTTGGTCATGCTTTAAAGTAAAACACATAAGAAATGCATAAAAAGTTCATGGGACTCACGGTTTGGTTTCCAAGCTCGATGGATGATGGTTCAAGGCTGAGATCACGGTGATCCTTGGTGGTTCACGGCTGACCAGAAGTGATGGTTCACGAGAGAGAGAGAGAGGATGGAGAGTGTATGTGTGTGGTTTTGTGGTGGAGCATGCAAATGAGGATTTAGGGTTTTTATTTCATTTAAATACTAAACTTGGTGGGCTTTCATTGGGATTTGGGCCCCAATGATTAGTCCATCATTAGCCCATGATTAAAACAAATGCATACACCCTAATTACTTGATTAATCACATAAATACACAATTAGGCAATTTGTCACATAATTCAACAAGTAAACAAATAGTCATGCTTTTGATAATAATCATGCATTTAAATCACGTTGCACATAATTCCACATAGTGGTAATAAATAAATAAATAAATAAACACGTAACACATATGGACGGGTTTGGACGGGTTCGGTGATCAACCAAAGGTCGTGGACGTATTTGGCCTAGTTAAGCATTAGTTACCTAGTTAATACTTATAACGTAACTAACGGAGATTGTCTAACGGAAGTTAACCTTGGAATTCTCGGATGTCACACTCAAGGCAACCTTCATGAGAAGGTGGCTGAATGCCGTAATAGGCTGGATAAAATTCAACAAGCCATTGATAAAAGTCCTATGGACAATCGGTTAAGGGAGGAGGAGCGTAAATGCTTGGCTGATTTCACGTCGAGCTCATTGGATGAGGAGTTGTTTTTGAAGCAAAAGTCCAAGGTTCATTGGTTGGCAACGGGGGATTCTTACACGGTTTTCTTTCATGCTTCTCTAAAAAACAGGAACCACAGGAGTCGTATTAATGTGATCATGGATATGGGAGGGCATATGCATGAGGGAGATTCAGTCCCTAATGCGTTTGTTAGTCACTATGAGACTTTTCTAGGGTGCAAGGGTAACGTGGACATGCATGTTTCCCTGGATTTATTTGGCGGAAAATTGAACCCTTTAACTGCGAATTTCATGGTCCGTTTGGTTGAGGATAAGGAGATTAGAGATACCATTTTCGCTATGAATGATAATAAGGCTCCTGGTCCTGATGGTTTTACTACGGCTTTCTTCAAGAAAACTTGGTCCATTGTTGGTAAACAGGTTTGTCTTGCTGTGAAAGATTTTTGTGTGACTGGGAAATTATTACAGGAGCTAAATCTCACGATCATTGCTCTGGTTCCTAAAGTTCATACCCCGGGGAAAATAAATGACTACAGACCTATTTCATGTTGTAATGTCATTTACTAATATATTAGAAACATTATTGCTGACCGTATAAAGGCTGACCTGGATAAGATCGTTGATATCAATCAGTCTGCTTTCATTCCTGGGAGGAGAATCTTGGATAATATTCTGCTTACGCAGGAGCTTATGCACAATTATCATAGGAGTAGTGGCCCTCGTAGTGCTTTTAAGATTGACATTCAAAAGGCCTATGATACAGTTGATTGGGATTTCCTTGAGGATATTCTGAATGTGTTTGGCTTTCATCCTACGATGATCAAATGGATTCTTGTTTGTGTCTCCTCTCCTTCTTATTCCATTTGCATTAATGGTAATCTTCATGGTTATTTTCGTGGTAAGCGGGGCCTTAGGCAGGGTGATCCGCTCTCCCCCTATCTGTTTACGTTGGTTATGGAGGTGCTTATGCTTCTCTTTCAACAACATGCTGATTTGGATAATTCATTCATGTTCCATAACAAATGTGAAAAGCTTAAGATCATTAACCTGTGTTTCGCTGATGATCTTTTTATCTTTTCTAGGGGTGATGTTCCTTCAGCGAGATTTATTAAATCTCTTTCTATGTTCTCCAGATTGTTAGGATTGCTCCCTAGTCCCCAGAAAAGTACTGCGTTCTTTTGTAATGTCCCTGATCAGGTGAAGGCTGGTATTCTTGCTGTTGTGGGTATGGATGAGGGTTCTCTCCTGGTCCGTTACCTTGGTGTGCCTTTGATTTCTTCTAGGCTTCGTGCTAAAGATTGCACTGTGCTTATTGAGAGCCTTGACAACAAAATCGCTAATTGGAGGAATAGGTTTCTGTCGTTTGCGGGTAGAGTGCAACTTATTATTTATGTTTTCTCTTCGATGCATATTTTCTGGGCTTCGGTTCTTATTCTCCCTTCCAGTACCATTGCCTTGATTGAGAAAAAAATGCGTGATTTCTGTAGGGAGTCAAGGTGTTTTCAAGAAAGGGATGGCTAAGGTTTCTTGGAAGTATGTTTGTGTTCCTATGGCTGAGGGGGGTCTTGGTATTAGACGGATTAATGACATGAATAAAGCCTTGATGGTTTCTCACGTTTGGAGCATCATCACCAAACGCAACTCGCTTTGGGTTGCCTGGGTGTATGCCTACAGGACCAGGAATCGTAATTTCTGGGATTGCGAGTGTCCAGCTAGCTGCTGTTGGAGTTGGAGGAAAATCATGGGTATTCGTCCTATCATTCGCCAGTTTGTTTGGTCTGCTATTGGCAATGGTAGGAGCACTTCCGCCTGGTTTGATAAGTGGACGGATTCGGGTCCTCTTTGTCAGTACATCTCTCCTCGTACTGTTTTCTCTGTTGGCTTCACGTCTAACACGTTAGTGGTGGATGTTTTTGGTTAGGAGGGTTGTAATTGGCCTGTTGCTTGGTATTATTTATTTCCAAGCTTCTGTTGATACTTTAAAATGGAGGCATAATGACAGACTTTATGATTACTCTTCAGCTATTGTATGGGACGCTATCCGTGCTAAGGAGGTGGAGGTCCCTTGGGTAAGCTTCATTTGGTTTGGCTAGTGTATTCCCCGCCATGCGTTTATTGCGTGGTTGATTATGCGTGACCGTTTGCTTACTCAAGATAAGATTTTGTCGTGGGGCTTTTTAAGACGTAAGAACATGAATATGATGTGCTGTCTCTTATGTTACAGCAACTATGATTCCCGTGATCATCTTTTCTTTGAGTGTTTGTTTGCCTCTAAGGTTTGGCAACTGGTTGTTGCGCATACTAGTGTGGGGCCTAGCACTACCTCGTGGGTGGATATCTGTGATTATTTGGTGGGTCGTCTGTTGCGCTCTCTTCAGACTATCAATGATAAGCTTGTGGTTCATGCTACTGTTTATTATGTTGGCAAGAAAGAAACAACCGGATTTTCACTAATCATGCTCGTCCTCCTGACATCGTGGCAGGATTGATTATTGAAGTGGTTCGTTGCAGGCTTCTTGGTTTAAAATGTAAGAGGACGAGTAGAGTGGAGCAGATCTTGAGCTCTTGGAAGATTAGTGTGGCCGCTGACCAGTTTACCATGACGTAGCTTTTGGTTGTCTTTTTTCGTTTCCTAGTTGTGCTGTGCTAGGTGGCTTGTCTTTTTTTGATGGTTCTGTTATTGGTTTTGTTTTTTTTTTGGTTTCCACATACTCAGGGGTCTGTCCCTAGTATGAACTAGTAAGGACTCTCCTTACTTCTTGTGTTTGGTTTGTGGTATATATATACGAATCACGGGGTAACCCTGTATCAAAAAAAAATATATGTTTCTTGTTACAATTTGCAATTTCTTCAAGTTATAGATCAACTATTTGTTTATTGGAAAATCTAAGTTATAATTATTGTCAAAATACATATATTAACTTGCAAGAATAATTTATCAAATTATTCCAAGTTACGACGGTTTAAATATCATAAGTTGGTAAAAATAATAACAATGTTTTATTATTTATACTTATGCAGATATATATATATATATATATATATATATATATAATTCGTCAAGGTTTGTAAATATTGTTCTAATAATTATAATTACTAATTTTGGTGAGTTTTAGTAAAACGTAAGTTTTAAAAGTCTACAAATAATTATATGACAAAAAAAATTATTTAAAGTTTGTAACATTGTAAAATATCTACGTTTGACAATGAGTTTTATGACACTTAGACTTATAGGATTTTCAAGTAAGTGTTTAGAATAGGTTTTTAAATCATTTTGCAACATTAAAATAAAATGTTTGGTTAGTTGAAGTCACATTGCAATTATTGCGTTTTCGCATTGCGTATATCGTCGTATTGGTCCTGGTTTTCTTACTACGCAACGTCCTTTTGTTCCGATTACTTTGATTCATCAAAAGTACTAAAAGTGGTTATAGAACCATGTCCAAATCCGATTTTGGCCTTGCTTATATTTCTATAAGATTTTTAATGTTAAAATATACTTTTAACTTGTAGAAACCATATCCTTGGATTTAGGTTTTTATAGAAAATTCCAAGATTTATAAACATGCTTTTTGATAGTTAAAATCCTCATTTAAGTCTAAGCTTTGTGTCATAAGAAATGTTTTGACATAAATGATAATTTTTCTAGTTTTCATTAAAAGTATAAAATCTATTTTGGGTCTTTCATTGATTAAATTCACTAACACATTTATGTGTTAGGTTTTTGGTGTCATAATTTTCATAACAAGCTAAGTCTTATATCCATTTGTCCATATTTAGAAAGTAACATGTTAAGACTTTTATGAAATAATCCATGACATAATGTATAAATAAATTATACTAGTTAATTCTTTTTGTTTATTTCCATGTTTTAGCCATTTTAACATGTCATGACATCTATTATGTCCATAACCAACATATTAGTAATGTCACATATGATCATATAAGTTTCCAAAACATAAGTTACTAACAATGATATATATTCCATTAACAAATGTACTAACATCAATGTGTTAGAACCAAATATAAACATAATCCATGTGCATTTTGTAGGTTAACATCCATGTTTAATTTATGTCATTTTTAACTAGCCATTTTAGTCATAACTTGGTTTTAAATAAACATCTACTAACACTTCTTTTAGGATAAATCAGAAGATGACTTTGCAAGTAAATAAAGAAAGAACATTGGCTCAACTTGTGAGTTCTTGGATGAAATCCATTAGGGTATGTTCTTAGTAACAAAACAAATTAAAAACATAAAATGGAGATCATGATGCACACCAGTACTTTCTATGGATTTCTTGATGTGTTTCACCCATATATTGGCATTATTAAGTCATAAAGACACCAAACATATGATCATTAGTTGTTTTTGTTTAAGAAACGTGTAGGTTCAAAGAGATTGATGTCAAGACTTGTGGGTTATACTTGGGTTTTAGAACATGTAGAGAATGTATAGAAAAAAAGGGGTTTAGAAGACTCACAAAGGGATGTGAGTGGACCGAGAGAGAAAGAGGAGGGTGATCGGTGGTTGGTGGCACTTTGGTGGTGTTCTAGTGGCAACACAGCAGCCTACGGCGGCGGAGAGGGGTTATCCAGCGGCGGCAACAAGGAGTGACATGGGGTGGGTTCGGCCCGCTCCAAGGGAGAAGAGGGAGGAGGATGTTTGTGTGGTGTGGAAGTGTGGAGAGTGGTGTGATCTTATGGCCAAGAATTTGGTCATTAACTTGTGTTCAATTGCCTAACTCAATGTTCAAGTACTTCATGCTAACTAATGCTAGGATAGATTTGGCATCTAGGTTCTATTACTCTTGTGTTTTAAAAATTTAAAAGACAAATTAGTTGTAGGTTGATGTTTTATAAAATGTGTTGTGTAGTTATAGGTTTTTATAAAATATAATAGATGATGATAGATTAAGTGTCAAAACTTTTATAAAAACAAAATATGGTAATTTGTATAAAAATACAAAGGTGGTAGAATATTTATAAAAGTTAATGGGCTTGGTTTATAAAATAATTCAAATGATTTGGGTTTACAGTTTGGGCCGAAAGGTACAAACGAAAGGAGTTGGGCCGCGGGCTCGGTTTGGGTCGAAGAGAAAGGGGCGCCCGGTCCCGGTTGGGCCGGTTGGTTTGGTTAGGTCGGGGATCGGATCTACGGGTCAGATCGGACCCTCGGTAGGTTGGGTTGGGTTACAGGGTTAGGTTTCGGGTTCTGTATAAATGTTTTGGATTCGTTGGGCATGTTGGGCCGAATTAGGCCCGACGGGTTTGCGGTTTCAGTTTTTGACTAACGTTTAGTGACTGGGCTTTGGTTGAACTAGGTCTTGACAACGTGGCATTTTGTTATGTTTTAGTGGAATAAAAGTAATACGTTGTGTCGGTTATTTTGTTTTCTCAAAAGTTATTACGAAATACGTTTTTGTACGCGCGAGAATTTAACGACAATGGCTTCATTTGTTCACGTTGCTTTAAAGCTCGATTATCAAGAATATTTAAAACCAAGTTGTTCTAAATATATAATCACTTCAAAGTTCGATGTGTCGTTGAAATAAATCCTTGACACCGGTTTCTTAAGATCCATAATTATTTTATTTTCTAATTATTAAAGACCCATAATTATTTTATGAAAACTTCTATAGAAGAATTTCGTCCCCAAATTATTTCTAGTACAAACACGAGAATTATTAACGTCGGGTTTATCAGTTAAAATTTAGTAATTAACAAATAAGCTAGTTAAATAATGCACGTAATTAACTACATTAAAAGTCAAAGTAAAGGGTTTGACCTGGATTTTTGGACGAGATGTCACATTCTCCCCAATTAGAAGAATTTCGTCCCAAAATTCTGTCCCGATTACTGGTGGATGCAACGTTTCCAAAAGACCAGGATACTTCTGATGTATTTGATCCTCACATTCCCAAGCGTACTCTAGACCTCGTCGTGAGTTTCATCGCACCTTGACAATGGGAATGCGGCTATGCTTCAGTTTCTTGATTTCTCGGTCAAGTATCTCGATAGGTTCTTCTACAAAATGTAGTGTCTCGTCGACTTGAATTTCATCAAGTGGGATGACAAGTGTTTTATCGGATAAACACTTCTTTAGGTTACTAACGTGAAAGACCTCGTGAACGCTACTCAGTTCGGTAGGTAGCCGAAGTCTATAAGCTACTGGACCGATTGTTTCAGTGATTGTCAAAAGGACCGATGTAACGAGGGTTGAGCTTTCCTCGTTTGCAGTAACTAATGACACCTTTACAAGGTGACACCTTTAACATGATTCGGTCACCTTTCTTGAATGCCAATGGTTTATGACAATTGTCAGTGTAGCTCTTTTGCCTATCTCTGGCCGCTTTCAAACGATTCTTGACTTGAAATATCTTCTCAGTCGTTTCAAAGATTAGTTCGGGACCAGTCAACTGACTGTCATCCATTTCAGTCCAACAAAGTGGAGATCTGACTTTCTTCTGTAAAGTGCTTCGAATGGGGCAGCTTGAATGCTGGTGTGATAACTATTATTCTAGGAGAATTTGGTAAGTGGGAGATGCTCATTCCAATTGGATCCGAAATCAATCACACACGCTCTTAACATATCCTCAATCATCTGAATCGTTCTCTCACTTTGGTCATCTGTCTATGGATGGTAGACAGTACTCATGTCAAAGCGAGTACCCAAAGATTTCTGGAGAGATTTCCAAAACTTAGCAGTGAAACGGCTATCGCGATAAGATATAATTATAGGTACGTCGTGGCGTGATACAACTTCATTCATGTAAATCTTGGTTCTTTTCTCCATGATGTCTGTTTCCTTGATTGGAAAAAAGTGACCGATTTCGTCAGTCAATATACTATTACATAAATAGCATCACAACCTGATCTTGCTTTAGGCAACTTAGTGATAAAGTCCATAGATATATATCTCTTCCCATTTCCATTGAGGAATCTTTGGTTGTGTCAATAATCCGGATGGTTTCTGGTATTCGGCTTTAACCTTTGAGCACATAGGTGGCTACCTCGGCCTTCATGTTAGGCCACCAAAATTGTTTATTTAGACCATGCTACATCTTATCCGATCCTGGATGAATGAAATATCTTGAATTGTGGGCTTCATAAAAAACTAGCATTCTTAAGCCTCCATAGCTAGGTACCCATAGCCTATCCATGAAGTTTCTGGTTCCGTCAGGCTTCTCTATCAGTTGCTTCTCCATGCCACGTAGGTATTCTTCCTTTAGGTTCTCTGGCTTGAGAGCTTCGATTTGAGCATCACGAGTTTGTTATGTGGGTTCGAGCGTATGGTCATACTTAATGCTCGAACAAGAAGCGGTTTCACGTGTTCTTTTGTAGCTTAAGGCATCGGCTAGAACGTTAGCCTTGCTTGGGTGATAACGAATCTCGCATTCATAATCATTTAGCAGGCCAACCCATCGTCGTTGCCTCATAATCAATTCCTTCTGATTAAAGATTTCTTGGAGACTCTTATAATCAGTGAATATGGTGCATTCCGTCCCATAGAGGTAATGTCTCCAGATTTTAAGAGCAAAGACAACGGCTCCAAGCTCTAAGTTGTGGGTTGTATAATTCTTCTCATGAATCTTTAGTTGTCGAGAGGCATATGCGATAACCTTCTCTCGCTGCATCAGTACGTAACCCAAACCTTCATGCGAAGCATCACAGTATACAACACAATCGTCGATTCCGTCAGGTAAGGATAGGATTGGGGCGTTGTAAAGTTTCTGCTTAAAAAACTGGAAGGCTGTTTCAGTTTTTGCATCCCAATTTGTTGGGTCCCGTGAGGGGCTCTTTAACAATATTGCAACAATTTGATTTAAACAAGATGAATAAGTTGCGAAAAGTAAATCAAATTCATAAAAAGGGTTTTTCTATATATCTCAAATGTAAATAATGGTTTACACGAGTTTATAGTAATAAAATATATCAACAGAAAGAACTTTTCTGTGGGAGTAGGTTGTAATTGCTTTGAGAAGCTTGTGAATTGTGTGCTTGTTGTCTTGCTTTCTTTGGTAAAGTCTGCTTGCTATTTATCGGAAGTAGTGGCAAGTTGCAAGCGAATAATGTAGTTGAGGACTGTTGAATTAGGAGTGTGTCAGAG
Organism: Deinandra increscens subsp. villosa; assembly: GCA_039602395.1. Classification (NCBI taxonomy): domain Eukaryota; kingdom Viridiplantae; phylum Streptophyta; class Magnoliopsida; order Asterales; family Asteraceae; genus Deinandra; species Deinandra increscens. Next base: position 66,041,244 of record JBCNJP010000003.1, read on the forward strand.
TATATAGAGATAAATTGAGGATTCAATTTATCTCTTTTCAACTGTCTTCAACTACTTTCGACTTTAATGCCAAGTTGGTATTCACTTTTACTTGTTCTTCACACAAAGGAAGATTTGTTCTTCTCGTAAACTTTATCTTCCGATAGTCCAGAACTCCTTCAAGACTCTTCTTTGAAGACTAGTAATGCTTCGCATTAGAAGCCTTTTATAGAAATGAGGATTTTTGTAGAATCTGGTCTGTACAGAACTACTTTGGAAATTCCAGAGTTGTTCTGTACGAATGCAGAAATCTGTAAATCGTATAGATTTTCATATCCTTTCTCTTTTAAGGATATATCTTATCTTTTATTCTAATACTTGATGGTTTTCCGTCACATTTACATTGTCTTCTAACAATCCCCCCTAAGTATTTGAAAAAATAAATGAAAAGAGATATAAAGATAAACAGATCATATATATTGATTAAGATACAAAACATTTATAGTTTACGACTTTTGCTTTGTTTTGGCCCTACCAGTAAGAGAGTTAATTTCAAAGTTTTAATTCTTGGTGCACTCTTCTAGTAGGTTATAAAAGATTGTTCTCTCCTTTTGTGTTTGTTCAATCTCTGTTTTTATGATCTCTCTGGCTGAGCTGTTGTTCGTCTTGCATCTTTCTAAAATGAATAGAAAGAAGTTCAGAGCCTGATTTGTATACTTCTGTTTTTCTACAAGTCTGAAAAATCTTCTTTCTTCTTTATGATCTCTAAAGCAGAGTCCAGGAGTTGCGCCAAGTGCTGCTGTTCCAAATCCCCTCCATGAGATTCTCGGGGGCGGAGATGTTTTCATTTGGCTTTGTTAGGAACAACAAAGGAATATCAGCGTCTTTGGCAAGTTGAATGTCAAACTTTACTTGCTTTCTGAACACCCTTTTTCCAGCTTTAATTCCTTTATATAGAGTAGTGCTTACTCTTTCAATTTTTGAAGGTTGAGCTGAAAAGTACCTTAGAAAGGATATCAGCTGAATAGGATTCATCTTGTCAGGGTAGTTGTCGGTGAATTCTCCTGATTGTCCATCGATTGTTTTTACCAGATATTTGTTGAAGTGATCTACCAAGAGATTTTTCTGCATTGGTTGAGCTCTCTTACTTCTTCCCAAATTACCTTTTTCATATTTTGTTTCTCAGTGTAGTCATCTTCATAAGCAGATCCAGACATGAATGACCTTGCTAATGAAGATGATTGCCTTTGTTTCTGTTTTTTTTTTGGTAAGGGTTACCCCGGTGATTTTATATATACCAAAAATACGTACAAGTAGAGAGCAAAAATACTCTCTAGTTCAAACATGGACATGCCCCTGAAAGCGAGCAAAACAAACCACCACAACAAGGGAAAAAACCAGAAACAGAAAGCAACCTAGACCAAAACTAGGACATTAAACCAAAACAACTATAACATCAACCGCCATCATCAGACAAAGCGTGTTCCCCCACACCCCAATCCGCCAAAGCGCTAGCAATATGAGCCAAGTTGCGAATTTTTAGTGTAGATAGCTTCATTCGAACAATATCCAGCACTTGAATCGCTAATACATCAGGAGGGCGAGCATGATTTCTAAAAATCCTGTTGTTACGCTCCTGCCACACAAAATACGCAGCAACAGCTACCAAGAGCTTACCCACATTGGCACGAAAAGTTTTTGAAGAGGCCATTGAAGCTAAGTAGGCCACAATGTTATCCCAAGAGGGGGAAACATGAGACATACTAGCCTTATCACGAATCGATCTCCAAACTTGAGAAGAGTAAGAACAATAAAAAAACAAATGCGTAGTAGAGTCTATATCAGCCACACAAAGAGACATTAAGTTCATGTTGCCCTTCTGGTGAGCCCAACGACTCAATCTGTCTTGAGTGAGCAATATGTTTAGAAGAATCAGCCACAAAAGGAAGGCATGTTTTGGGACACACTGAGGCAAGCGTATGGACTCCCAGGTAAGCGTTGTGGAAAACTCTGCTTGCACGCTACCAAAACACCAAATCTGTTTATCAGTCGCCATAGGATGAATATTAATCAACAACACTCGTAATACCCCAATGATCCGGAACAGGAAGATTGATAAGTTGAGCAACCGTCATGGAAACCCTCCATGTACATCATACGAGAGGTAACCATATCACTTAACGGGCCACCCTCATCCCACCAATCAAACCATGCTGAGGTAGAATCACCATTACCAACAATAGACCGAATATGGGGATGAATACGTGGTCGAATCTGTAGAAGTTTCCTCCAACTCCACCCACAATTAGATGCTATGCGAATGTCCCAAAAATTACGGTCCTTCAATTTATAAGCATACACCCACTCAACCCAAAGAGAAAGACGTTTGTTAACAATGCTCCAAATATGAATTGACATAAGAGCAATATTAAAATCCTCAATTCGCCTAATACCAAGACCACCTTCAACTTTAGGACGGCATACATCCTTCCAGGACACCTTCACCCTACCAGCCTGCAGAGGGCCCTTACACCATAAGAAATCCCTAATTTTTTCCTCTAGATCATGAATTGTGGATTTAGGAAGAATAAACATAGAAGCCCAGTAAATATGTATGGACGAAAGAACAGTAAATATGTCCAAATTTACAAGAGTCATTTGATTTCTTGTCAGGTTGCTTCTGACAAGCTTTGTTATCTCTTGAGCTTCTTTTATTTTACTTCTACACATTTCCTCCAGAATCCTTTTTTTGTTTATTAGTTCTGTAGACAGGTTCTTGATCATAGATTCATTAGCACTTGTGTCTACAGATGGAAAATTTTGGAGACTTCTGTTGATTTCTTCTGATATCTGGTCAGTCTCTTCTCTAAGTTCTTCTTTCTAAGTCTTCAGCTCATCCACTAGACTTGTTATTTGATTAGAGACCTTCTTGAGATTTTCATAATTTGAAGAATTGAGCTTTCCTAACTTATGAAGGGTAATTCTCTGACCTCTTTTAAAATTAGAGATTTTCTCTCTAAATGATTGAGAAAAAATTAAGAGATCAGATTTAAGTAGAGTGTTGGGTAAATTTAGAGAGGGATCAACAGATGATCTTTCTCTTTCTAACTCACCAGTGGACAACACATGTCTTGCCGTTTTACTAACAAACACGCTCTTGAGAGTTTTATTAGTGCCTAGGGAACCAGAAATATATGTTGTTCCCAGGTCTTCCACATTCATTGTCTTCTCCTCAGAGGAATAAGACTCATGTGTGTTGTATGAATGTTCTTTTCAGGAGATCCATGTGTCGAATCCATAGGGAACCAATCCCAGTGAATTATTTCCAAGTTTCCTTGACTCACTGAGTCCTTACTTGTTGGTGCTTGTTGATGACTTTCAGAGTCATCAAACAGGCTGGGCTTGGTGGCTATTTCAGGGATGTGGATGTGAGGTGGTGAGTTTGGTGGACTAAGGTTGAAGTCTTTGTAGGCGGGGGCGTAGAAATTGGATGTGGGAGAGTTGGGTGAGTTTCTGTTTAGATTAACTGACTCAGAAAAATGGGATGCTTGTGGGCTGTGATTGTGGATTGGTTGTTCTGGTTCAGATAGTTTCTGGTCCTAGGATTCTATTCTTAGTTTGTATTTCATGAGGAATGGAGATCCATCTGGTATATTTGATAGCAAGGAAGAAGGTACATAAGATATGGAGTGAGTTGTACCTGGTTCAAACTTCTTAAGTATTTTCAGGATGGTAGAGTCATGTTTAACTCCTGTTAATGCTGTTAATTTTTCCTGAGTCTTCTTGAAAATTAGCAAAGAGAGACATCTGATGAATGGAATATGAGCTGTTTCTTTCTTTTCCTTTTGCTTGTCTTCAATTCTTTTTATCAAATTTTTCCAGAGTATTGCTCCATAATCCACCCTTTTGTTTAGAATTAGAGCGATCGTTATGGAGTATAAGGACTCACTAGCCTGATCTAATGATCCAAATTTTTGCAGTCAGGCTATAGATAAGGGTGTGGATCGTTAGCTTCCACTTTCTCTCTAGATGATTGATATTTATTCTTGAGATAGTGTTAAAGCTTTTGTGCCTTTGTTACCGTGACAGGTTTAATTATTGAAGTGGTTCGATGCAGGCTTTTGGGATTGAAGTTCAAGAAGACCCCTAGGGTGGAGCAGGTCTTGAGTGCTTGGAGGATTGGTGGGACGGATGACCAGTTCGCCATGACGAAGATATCATGTTCTTGTTTTTTTCCTAGTTTTGTTTTGCTAGGTGGTTGTGTTCTGTTTTGGTTTTTGTTTGGTTGATTTACATACTTAGGGGCCTGTCCCTAGTATGAACTAGTAAGGTTTCTCCTTACTACTTGTTTCTTTTGGCGGTATATACATACAAATCACCGGGGTAACCTTTTACCCAAAAAAAAAACTTGTGCCTTTGTTCAGAGAATTGATGATCTTTAGAATTTCTGTCTTATTTGGAGGGTTTATAGGATTTTCTGGTGTTATGAGATCGACAACCTGTCTGAAAGCTGTAGCGTTGTTGTAGATCGATCTTCATTCTGAGTAAGTGCCTCAATCAATTCCGTTTTGTTGCCTTTCACAGTCTCTGTATTTACCTTGATAGTTGACCAAACATTCATAAGGATCTGTTTGGTAACTTCTTGATCTTCTGTGAGAGTTATCCTGAGTGGTGAAAATCTTAGGGCTTTAATGACGATTTGTACGTCGTCAGAGTATGCCGATGAGTTTAGATTTGCACACACATTGTTGGGTTCGATGTTGAAGGTTTTGAATGGGGAGATTTGAGAAAATGAGGCCATTTTTGAGTTCTTTGATTGAATGAGGGAGATGCTCTGCTTGGTGAGGGTAATTGATTTGGGAACAATGGGTATTTGAGAGAGTGAGTGAGGATTTTGTAGCCGGCGAGGGTTTTTAAGGTTTTAATGGCTCTTTTTCATTGATTGGACGAGCTGGGTGGTGAAACGGATACCCGTTGGGTTAATAACTCCCGATTTCTTTGTAACTAAATAGTTTTCGTTCCTTTTTGTTTGGAGCTTTATTATCCTCTTCCTTCTTTTTGAGAAAAATTAGGATTGTTCGTGCTGAGATCAGATTGAAATCATTAATTTTTTTTGCAGTGACTCTTTCACCCTCCTTCCAAAACCCTCCTATTTTTTTTGTGTGTGTATGTCTGAATGTATGTGACTTTTATGAGAATGTTTTCTTTTGATTTCAAAAAGTTTCTAGAACTTCTATGTGTGTACAGAACTGCTTTGGAATTTCTAAAGTAGATCTGTAAATCTTGTTTTCTCAGGAAACAGGGAAGAATATACATAAATGACATGACTTTTGGTCAGGATGGTCTGGAATAGCATAATCTGAGTTTTTCTTGATAGTTCCAAAAGATTGCACATTCCAATAATTTTACAGAAGGATCAAAAGAAAGATTACCTAGTACAGAACTATTAAGATATCAAGTTTAAATGATTACAAGTAGTTCTACAGGTACATGGTTTGATTATTCTAGTGGGTACGGGTTGATGAGCTCTTGCTTCGAGTTGAAGAGGGATATGGTTATGAGAGATGATTCGGACGCCCTCTTCTTCTTCTTCTATCATCTCAGGAGCTAGTCGAGTGAGGTGGATTCCAATGGATCTTTGAGATGGTAGAAGAAAGTGTGTGAAACCCCTTGGAATCCCATCCCATTTCTTGGCTTCAATAAACATTCTTATTACAAACCTTGGATAAAGGATGGCTCTCTCTTCAATAGGAAGAGAACAGTTGGCTTTCATGTTCTGAAGAATGTACTGAGAGAAGTTCATGTTCAATCCCTTGATTAAAGCGTGCATCACCATTTGGGTGTTATGTGATGTACAATTGTGGTCCTGAGTACAGGGAGAAAAACATAGCTGGATTTGAGCAAAAAATACCTCCAGATTGGAGGAAGATGTGCACAGTTGGCATGTTCATTCACAAACTGACCATCATATCCCATGTCAATGAGAGTTTCAATGTCTTGGGTTCTGTTATAGTAAGTGTCCCCATTAGCATCATTCATCCGGAGGGCAGAGCGAATAAAGTCTTCTGTTATCAGAAAGGTGTCATGATCGACTCTGGTTCTGATTAGGCTGAATAGAGAGTTTGGGTCAGAGATGGCATTTACCCAAAATTCCCTTAGAAGTTGATAATAGATAGGGCAATTTATGGTGAAGGCAAAGCTAATTGTGGAGGTTTGTAGGAACCTCATCATTCTCATGAAAGTTTGTTGGTGATTTGAGGTGTGAAGGCACAGATTGTGTACCTAAGGAAGAGGAATTTGGTGGTTTTTTCTTTGAAAAAGGGCTTGGAAGTCCATTTTTGGATGTACACATTGTGAGGATGAAGGTTGGGATCAAGAAGATATGAGAGTGACATCCATCTATATGTAATCGGGAAGAACACAGAGGTTTGAAGATTTGTCAGCAAGACTTTTGAGCTTTGTCAGCTATGTGGACCCCTAGTGAAGGTGGTTGAGAGGGTTTGTGAGAGGGAATTAACTCTTATTTTCATCATTCTCCTATTTAGAGTTATTATTGCCTCTTTTAGGTGCCTTAACTCACAAAGATTTACTTCCTGATATGCTCATTGTCATTTATAAACGTTATTTGATGGGCATCATTGCATTACAGGAGGGAAGAGAAAGTCAACTCTTTGAAGAGAGATTCTGGGACTAACACGTGTCCTTTTAGATCCTTCATTTATTTAAAAAAAAAAAAGGAAGAGAAAGAGGAAAGAAATGAAAGAAAATGCAGTAAAGTCTCCCCCTTGATAAGTGCAAGGGAGGAAGTTTCTTAGTTGATGCAAATGTGCTTCTAGAAAATCTGAAGAATGTCTGTAAAACTTCAGAAAGAGGTTTTGTCTGGTTTTTGGAACCCATTTTCTTTTGGGATTTTTTTTATGGTTTCTGTAGATTCTTTCCTTCTTTTGATTTTCACATATTAGGAAAAAACACTTAAAAAGGTGTTAGCATTTACAGGGTTTATACTTTTCATGCTATAGTGTTTTCCAATCAATTTCACCATCTCAGTGCACATACAATGCCTATAAATTGTTCTTTCCCCAAAGTTTTTGAAGTTTTGACTTGAGGAACTGGTAGACTCAGATATAGATTGGTTAGAGTTATCAGGATCAGACTGATGTTGAATTGAAATTTTAGAAACTGGATTTTTCTTTTTGGCATTGTTGTCCAGTTGTGAGTAATTTTGACTACTGCTTTTTACAAAGACAGTCTTAGAACTCTTAGTCCCATGTATATACCCGATCCCTTGACCATAGTTTCTTAGTGTATTTGTCATGTTTCAAGTTGGTCAAGAGCATTTATGAGACCGTTTATTTTATTTTTATTTTTTCCACATGCAACCTTTGATACGAGTTGCACGCTCGGTATCATAGTGATCAATTTTGGTTTTTTTTAGGCAAAGCCCAGCAAAATAAATAAAAGGAACCAAAAAGTACAAGAGAAGCACACACTTAAACCATTAGGTTGGACAATTCCTAACCTTAACAGTTTAGTGAGCATAAAAACACCACATAACTAACCTATCCACCAAAATGCAACTAATCATAAGAAAAACGCATACTATAACTAAACCAACACATACAAGGAAACAAATGACAAAACATCCAATCTTAATAGCCAAAATGCAGCTAAGCTTCCAAGACAACCGAATAATCTTTATAAAAGGACGCCTGTATTGATGAAGTATCATCACTCTCCAAACCAAATACCCCAACTTTATTAGTATCCTTTCTAGTGCAGCAACATATGAACCAGATTTCTTGTAATGCCATGAACTCAACCAACCCCAATAACCAGGTACCCCGTAGTAGCATCCTCAAACCCAACATAGGTTCACTGATCAGCCACTTTCTATCTTTTCTTCATTTAGAGCTACTGCCAATAATGTTATCAGACAAGACCAGCAACCTCAAAATAGTATCAATATCCTGACAAAGCTAACAGCAAAAGCTCCTAAATATGTCTCTAATAACCTTCAATAACCAGTTAGTTCTAAAGTAAACAAGCTTGGAGTTCCAAATGTCACCAAAGGACCTAATCAGATTAGTGACCACATACTTGGCACCAAGAATGCCTTCATTATACCACCAACCACAATCATTCCAACTGTAGCAATCCATCAGCAAAAGAGGCTCCAATCTAGACCTGCTGTGACAAGCAATATCAATGACAACCATCAACCATCTAGCAACTTTGATCCTAGCATTAACCATGATCCACCTTGACCACATATCCTTGCTAATGATACTACTGCCAAACCTCATATCCAAATCAGAACCAATGAGCTTCAATAACCTATCAACACTTAATTGAACACACAAAGAATTCCAAAGCCACATGCACCATCCAACATTTTTTATACTTTTAGTGAATGATATCCTTCTCAAAATCCCCTAACTCAATATCCTTACTACATTTGTTGCTAAACACATTATACCAGTCCATATTCATATTAACAACCCATCCAAATATCTAGAATCCAAATTGTCTAAACAGAATCCAAAAAACACCATCTGCCTTCTACCATCATAAATGAACCACAAGTCCAAACTTAATGACTCCAAACTTTAGACCAGCAGCTTCCATATTTCTTGCAGTTACCAACATAAGTACTCAAAATAAGCATCCAAACAGCAACATTACTGAGGTAAATCATATCAGTTCTCAAACTGCATCTACGAGTGACTCCCTCCCACACATCCATAGAATGCAACAAATGTAGTAAGAATACTCTCTTTAATCATCATACAGTGCCAAACCCATCATCATAACAAAACCCACAATCCCCCACCTCCAGGTGGAGGAAAGACTCAAAGATTGCAAAATAAAAACGACTGACTTAATACGGACAACAGGGATCAGGCACCAGAGAATGAGACTACAAATATAAAATATAGGGGAGGAGAAAGATGTCCTATAAGACCTGGTGCCCACCAACCTTATCTCTCCAAGGCTAAAGCACCAACTATGCCAAATCCAACCTAACCACCAATAACCAAACGCAGAGTTGTTCACCAGCCTCATGTGACCCAAATAAACAACAAGAATAACATATAAAACCAGCAATTGCTCCAAAACAATTACCAGAAAAATAAAGGGAAGAAGAAATGAGAACAAGGAAGATGCAAGCATGCACCTAATAACTACCCCAACTTTATAGTCAAACCCATCATCTGCAGCAAGGACCCATTTATTCCCCACACCCCAATTCCTATTACTAACAAATACCCTCTTCTCCACCACTCCTCCCTCTAATATGCCACCATACCTCTGTCTCTCAACCCCTCTGTAGCAGCAAAAGAAAGTGCAGTGTGTGCAATCTTTACCAAAATCCCCCCTGAACCCAACCCCAAAACTCACCAATTTGCTTGGAACCCATTCTCTCCACCCGTAGTCCAAGTGGACAGACACAAAAGGCCCAAGCCGGCCAAAGTATAAAAGGCTAAGTTGCAACAAATGAAACAAAGGTTTGTGTAGCATGAGGGGGTTCTACAAATATAAACTTATAAGGTAGAAAGGTTCATCCTACCTCTCATGCCACACTCCTCACCATCAGAAAAAAAGGAAAAGACAGCACTACTGCTTAATAATACCTATCACTATCCGATCACCAGCAGAAATGATAAGAGCCTTGTAACCAAGCCTCCACATCATCATAATAAAGACCCAAAACAAAACTAAAGAAGAATAAAACGTTTTGAAGAGAGGAAGTGTAACAATACGCCAGAACACTACCCACCGTTTATAAGCAACTCAACATCATAATAGGAGACCCAATTAATCCCCCCACCCTTCCAGGGAGTATAATGCATAACCTTTGGCTGCGTTCACGGATGACGGGTTAAGTCTTATTGCGACCAAAGTGGGAGTTCCTAAAATGTTGGATTCGCTTACGGCTGCTATGTGTCTCAACAGTTGGGGTCGAAGTAGCTATGCTCGAGCGCTTATAGAAACTTCAGCTGAACAAGATTTTCTTGAAACGGTTCGTATTGCTATTCCGGATATTAATGATGACTCTTTTATAATGGAATCTATCGATATCGAATATGAGTGGCTTCCTCCAAGATGTAAACATTGTTGTGTTTATGGCCATGGTTCTACGGAATGTCCCAAAGGGAAAAAGAAAATCGAGGCTCCAAAGGTGGATGAGGATGGGTTTACTGAACCCAAGGGTAAACAGGTGGCAAAGAAACATAATGCTATTCTGACCAAGGTCAAGCAGAAGTTCGAGTACAGGCCGATTTATACCAAAAAGAAAACTTAATGTAATGATCAGTCGCAGAAGACGGTGGGGGTTAGCACTTTTAATAAATATGACACCCTTGGGGCTGATGAGGTTTCTTTGGGTTTCAAGAGAAGCCAAAATGCTGCCGCTTGGGCTGAATCATCTTCTCGGAACAATTCTTCTAACGGTTCTTCTCGGAACAGTTCTTCTAACATAAGTGGTGATAAAAGTGAGGTTGTGGAAGTGACCAATGAAACGGAAGCCTTTATAGTGTCGGGTATAAGTATAACAAACAAAGGGGCAAGCACTCCTTCTAACAGGGTGTCGAATGGGTAGCATAGCTTCATGGAATATTAGGGGCTTGAACTGGCCTCAGAAACAAAAAGAGGCTCGCCAGGCAATCAAAGAGAATAATCATAGTATGTGCACAATTCTGGAATCTCATGTTGATGTTAAAAAACTTTTTTCTTTGTGTAAGGCTACGTTTCGGTCTTGGGATTGGACTTCTAATGGTGCTGTATGCTCTAAAGGTGCCCTGGGATGCAAATGTTTTTGACACATTGATCATTGCTCAATCTAATCAGGTCATGCATGCCAAGGTGTTCTGTAAAGATTCCAAACAGGTGTTCTTTTGCTCTTTTGTCTATGCTGATAACTACTATATTCTTAGACGTCGCTTGTGGGAGGATTTCCGCTTACATAAAGTGTTCATCAAGGACTGCCCATGGGTTCTTCTTGGTGATTTTAACTCTGCTTTGAATGTTGAGGATAGAACTGTTGGTACCTCTGGGAAAGACACTGGTATGGGAGAATTTAAATGTTGTGTCACGGATATAGAGGTGGTTGATGTTAATAGCACTGGTTTCCATTTTACATGGACACAAAAACCTAAAAAGGGCACGACATCCTTAAAAAAATTGATAGGGTGATGAGGAACACGCCGTTTCTGGACATGTTCCCCACGGCTTGCGCGATCTTTCAGCCTTATTGTATTTCTGATCATTGCCCCTGTGTCTTGCATCTTAATATTCAGTTGACTCGCAAACCGAAACCTTTCAAATTTGCGAATTTTCTAACTACTAAACCTGGATTTCTTGAGGCTGTTTCGGCGACTTGGGCTACCAACATTGTGGGTGTTCATCAATTCTACTTAGCTAAAAAGTTAAAGTTGCTGAAAACTCCTATGCGATCCCTTCTTTTTAAGCAAGGGAACCTGCACACTAGGGTCAATTCCTTACGTTGTAAACTTGATGATATTCAACGACAGATTGATATTGATCCTTATGATGGAAATCTTCGTGATTTAGAGTCTAGATGCTTGAATGACCTTAATGAAGCGTCGTTTGATGAGGAGAGCTTTCTCAAACAGAAATCTAAGAATCTCTGGCTTGCTTCTGGCGACTGTAATTCTGCTTACTTTCATGCTTCTCTCAAATGCAAAAATCATAGAACCAGAATTGATGTTATTTCGGATACTGGAGGTATTAAATATGAGGGTGACGAAGTCCCGATTGCTTTTGTTAAGCACTATGAACGTTTTCTTGGTGGTGTGGGAAATATTGACCTTCATTTGAATCCGGAGATCTTCCAATCTTCTCTTGACCATTCCGTTGCTACCCATATGATTCGTAATATCACTAAGGAGGAGATCAAGGAGACGATTTTTGCGATGGGTGATAACAAAGCTTTGGGCCCTGATAGCTACTCTGCGGCTTTTTTCAAGAAAGCGTGGCCGATTATTGGTAATGATGTATGTAATGCTATTAATGATTTCTTCAGGACGGACAAGCTTCTTCAGGAGCTCAACCACACCATAATTGCTTTGATTCCTAAGGTTACCACTCCTGCGGCTATTACTGACTATCGCCCGATCTCTTGCTGTAATGTAGTGTACAAATGTATCAGCAAGATTATTGCTGATCGAATTAAAGTGGACCTTGCCAGTATTGTCGATGTGAATCAGTCGGCTTTCATCCCTAGTAGGAAAATCTCTGATAATATCTTGCTTGTCCAGGAGCTGATGCATAAGTATCACTGTTCTGTCGGGCCTCCTCGTTGTGCTTTTAAAATTGATATCCAGAAAGCTTATGATACAGTGGATTGGAGTTTTCTTCAGGATGTTCTCCATGGCTTTGGATTCACCCAACTATGGTTGGCTGGATTATGACATGTGTTTCTACGCCCTCCTACTCTATATGTGTCAATGGCAACCTTTATGGGTTTTTAGGGGTAAAAGGGGTCTCAGACAAGGGTGTCCACTTTCCCCTTACCTGTTCACCTTGGTTATGGAAATCCTCACCCGCTTCCTTCATGATGCTATGCGTACTGATCTATCTTTCAGATTTCATCACAAGTGTGAGAAGCAACGTATCATTAATCTCTGCTTTGCTGATGATCTCTTTGTTTTTGCTAGAGGGGATGTGGCTTCTGCTTCTTGCATTGTTCAGTCTTTGCACAAGTTTGCCAGGATGTCTGGGTTGGTCCCGAGCCCACAGAAGAGCACGGTCTTCTTTTGCAATGTCTCAGACCACACCAAATGTGGGATTTTATCTGTTGTGGATATGGTGGAGGGTACACTTCCGGTTCATTATTTGGGAGTGCCTTTGATTTCTACTAGGTTGCGGGCCCGTGATTGTGCGCCTCTTCTGGATGGTCTAGACAACCGTATTTCGAGCTGGAAGAATAAGTTCCTCTCCTTTGCTGGTAGATTGCAACTTGTTAACTCTGTCCTTTCCTCTCTACATATTTATTGGGCTTCGGTTTTTATTTTACCGGCGAGTATTATCTCGTTGATTGAGAAAAAGATGAGGGATTTTCTCTGGCACCATGGTTCTTCTAGGAGGAGATTGGCTAAAGTTGCATGGGGGGATGTCTGTCTCCCGAAACCTGAAGGGGGCCTTGAAAGTGCGTGAGCGTACGGATCTTCTACTTAGTCATGATGAAATCAATGTAAACGTGTAAAAGACAAAGAGTAAATACAAATGAGCTTTGTATTAACCACAGAGAACCACAGAGTACACTTAGAGAATATGACACGGAAGCCTACTCAATTCTATACACGATGAACTATTTATACAAGCTGAAATACGTCTGGCCGAACCTCAGGTTCGGCCACAAGCTCGGAGCTGTCCGAACTCCAGGTTCGCTGGGAGTTCGGACCTCAGCTATCTTGTGTGATCCATCTTGTATTCGATACTTCACATGACGATCAGGACTATGTATCAACAAACTCCCCCTCGGCATGTGCAGTATCATCTTCTCTATTCAAGCTTGTATCTTGTATCTTCAATCAAACTCTTCCTTGATCTTGACGATGAGTTCAATCTTGAATACTTGATATTGCATCGTGTGTAATCTCTTTATCAACAAACTTCAGAAGACTTGAAGTTGTGATGTTCTCTTCCCACTTAGAAACCTGCCAACATAAATAATCTTGGTGCAAAATGTCTCTTCGAGACTCCAAGATAGTTTGATTTCAACAAATGATATTGTATTTCGTGTTGATCAATCGAAAACAAATAAGAAACAAAATCTTTTTGGCTTTTAGAAACTTTATATCAAAACACACCTAAAATCTTTTTCGTATTTTCTGATAAGAAAAGTAAAACAATACTGAATTAGACACTATTTTTGTCTTTTGTGAGAAAGATCACAACTTGAGATCATATTGGTCATAACATGCTGAACTACACTTCAATTTCAATTAATAAAGCACATAAGCCATGTCGATTGTAGATATAATTTGTCCAACTTTAAACTCTGGCACAATCATACTCATAACACCTGGATATGTTAAGGTATTGATTAAATTTGCACTGACCAGTGTACCCCACACTATCAGACATACTCAGATATGCTTTGCTTATCACATTTTGTGATTTCATTTGTGATTTTAATCACGCAATGATTGTTATCATGATATAGTCAACTGTGTTTCATGTAAAAAGAAATAAGAACGTTAAATCGTCTACCTTAAGGTCGATCTTTCGATACGCAGATAAGGCCTCGGATTTAACAAAATAAGAAAATAAAACAAGTTGAAATTGTATAACTCAACAACAACCAGGTCGGTACTCCCGTACACGCAGAGAAAGTCCGATGAGTTATACGAAACACCAAAGAAAATAAAGCAGAACGTCAAACGAACAACAATCAGGTCGGTCTTTCGACACGCAAAGAAAGTCCGATCGTTTGACAAAATAAAGAAAATCAAACAATTTAAATCTTTGCAAAATGAACACATGTATACACAGTGACTTCTTCTTGATATATCATGAGATACGTATCAAGATGTTGTCCACTAGGTCAAGCATCAGATTTAGTGTATATCACATTTGTATACTTTCTGATTTGCTGAGCCTACCTTACACATCGATCAAATGGTCTTATGGCTTGTTCATCTACTTTATGCATGAGTCGGACAATGTCAGCCAATGTACCATCATTTCCCAAACATGTCGGATACAATTTCTCATTTTTCAATGTTTTTGGATTTTTGCATTTTTCATTGTTTTTGTCTTTTTCAAATTTCTCCCCCTTAAAATGACAACTCTATTTATAGAGCTTCATTTTTACGATTGAAAAACAACACACTAGTTTTGGCTTTTTGCAAAAATAAACTCCCCCGCAGAATGAGACGGAGTAAAAGCAAGAAAAATTGATCAACCAACACGAATACTTGCAGTTTAGCTTTGTGAAAACAAAAGTGATTTGGAAAGTCAGTTTAATTAAAACAGATATTCCACAGTCAGCAATTTCCCAATCACCGAAAGGTCTTCCTGAAATACCTGCTGACACCAAATAAATCATTAGTCGCATTGGGATCGACCCGATGCAACAGCGTCGGGTCGCCCGGTGTCTTCCACAAAGTCCGTGTTGGCCTTGGAAACAACTTTCGGTTTCCACATTTGTAAAATTTTCAATTTTTGATCAGAACCTGAATCAGACTCAACCGACGTACTCGGTGTAGACCAAGACGATTTACAAGTTGATTTACCTTTTGGAGACCATGGTTCATCAAAAATTTGACATTTATTATCCACATATTTTGCAGTTTTGTGGATATATGCAGTCGTCGGACAATCAGCAGCTAGATGTCCTGGTTGACGACATACATAACAAAGTCGTTCTCGAAAATTATTTGAAAATTGTTTTGATCTTGAAAAACCAGATGAATGTTCAGAATCAAAAGTATCAAAGAAACCATCAGAAGAGTCATACCTAGGAGATGGACTCCTTGAAGACGATGACCTTCCAGAATAATAAGAAAATTCTTTTGGAGATGGTGATTTCTTTGCAACTTTGGCTTTAGCAGTCTTGTCAACTTTCACTGGTTTTTAGCAACAACCGAAACTTCCTTCATAACATAACCTAAGCCTTTGTGCTTAGAGCCTGAAACCTTTGACGAACTTGAAGAAGAACCTGAAGCTTCTCTTGACTTAGCTTCACTAGTGAATTTAGCCTTTGATATCCTTCAGCTTGTTCTTTTCAATTAAAACTTTTTCTTCTTCGGTTGCAGATGACGAACTTGAAGCAACCTTATCAAAAACCTGTTCATTTTCTAACAAAACAGATTTTGAAACAAATTTTGGAGCTTCTCCCAAAGGCTTCTCCTTCTTTTTAGACTTGGATTTGTTCTTCTTGGATGGAGTAGCAAACTTGGAATAATCATGCAAGTCATCTTTTGGATCAATCTGAGCAGCAGTAACTTCAATTAAATCCACTGGTTGAGGTACCAAGTGAACATCATCCTGCTTAGAACCTTCTGAACTTTGATCCTGCTTGTATAAGAAGTTAAGCAGTGTTGGTGACAAATTGCAGTTTTTCACTTGTCTTTTCAACTCCAAAATTTCCAATTTCAAATCATTAATCTTCTGTTGACCATCAAACACCTCTTGTTGTGACTTGATGAATTTTGCATTGAGATCATCATATTCATAAGTCTGTAACTTTCTGATCTCACATTCAGCATATAATTCTTCAAGCACATTTTCTCTCTTTTGTTTGTAGATTTCAACATCTTTTGTTAATACTTCATTCTTATCTCTATAAAGAACATTCTCATCTTGAAGCATAGAGATCTTATTTTGAAGCTTCTCAACGGTAACAGCAGTTTTAGCAATAAGAGCCGTAGCTTCTTCATACTTTTGCTGAACCGGATAACTCTTCTCAAACAAATTCTCAAAATCTTGAGCGGCATCTAATGCTTCAGCTTTGGCTTTCTCACAATCTTCAGCCAATTGAGCTTTTTCCTTTAAAACATCTTCATGAATATGAACCAACTCATAATATTTCTTTTGAAAATCCTCCAATTCTTTCTTTAACACCACAATTTCTTCAAAACTTGCAATCTCCTGGATCAACTTTTCACACTTTAAACATTTAAATTCTTCAACCTTTGAACTATTAGAAACTTTAGGTTGATCTTCGTGAACCAAAGATGCACTTGAATAAGAATCAGAATCAGTCAGAAGACTATCATCATCATCATGATGAACAGTTAAAGCAATTGAAATTGGAGTATGATTCTTCTTGGCTTCAGTATCTGCATTCCATGCAAATTCACTTGAATGTGGAAAAGTAATGGTCCAATCATGAACAAGAGTAGCAGATTTCTTCTCAACCTTCTCAGCTTCATTTGATGGATGAAAAACTAAATGTGCATGCTAAACCAGTCTTCAATTTACTTTCTGTAGAATTTGGACATTCTCGAGCAAAGTGACCATAAACTGAACACTTATAACATTTTACCTTAGATTTGTCCAATCCAATCTTTCCTTCCTGATTAAGTCTCTTCTTACCAGTTCTATTAAAAAACTTCTTTGTTCGACGAACCAACATCGCATATTGCCAATTAAGATCCATTTCCTCCAAATGATCATAATCAATCTGATCATAATCTTCATTTGCTAATTCAGCATTACTCACAGAACCAGTGATAACACCAAAGTATGAAGATACTAATGCAGACATCAACGCATTATAATCATCGACAGTTTGAACAGACAATGCATTTTGAATCGAAGAACTCGGAATTGACACATTACAACCAGCAAAAGAATAACTAGGAGTTTCAGATTTACCTGCCAGAAATGCTGTAGGGGGTGCAGAACTAAGAATATTAGACTTATCAGCATTCAAAGTTGAATCATTGTTGCCATAATATACTGCAGGATTCTGAATTTGCTCAGGAAGTGACTTGTTCACTTTTAACTCCATATCCCTAGCTTGGATTCGTTGAATCAGATCATTAAACGATAACCTTGGATAATCCTTATCATTAGTAATCAGATCATTAAACGCCATTTTCTCGATTTTCAACGTTTTTTACTAGAATTTTCGACAGAGATTCAAGCAGACTTGGTAGAAACAACTCAGGAATGAATTTTGAATGAAAAACACACTCGAAACAATCAAACAAACTCAAAAATGATTGACATTTTTGCAAAAACGTGAATTTGAACTTAAAACTCTGAAAAACACTGATTTCCGACTAGTAGAGCAAACCTAATGCTCTGATACCACTTGAAAGTGCGTGAGCGTACGGATCTTCTACTTAGTCATGATGAAATCAATGTAAACATGTAAAAGACAAAGAGTAAATACAAATGATCTTTGTATTAACCACAGAGAACCACAGAGTACACTTAGAGAATATGACACGGAAGCCTACTCAAATTCAAACCTGTTGCCCGGGACAGGCCCTGGCTTGTTATGGGAGATTTCAACTCCACGCTATACTTGGAAGACAAACTTTGCAGTTCGTCCCGCATGGATATTAGCATGCGTGATTTTCGTGAGTGTGTGGCTAACTGTGAACTCAATGATCTTAAAAGTGTGGGTATGCATTATACTTGGTCGCAGAAACCAAAAACAGGGACTGGTACTCTCAAGAAACTTGATAGAGTGTTATCTAATGAAACTTTTATGGACAAGTTCCCGTCGTCAACTGCTATGTTTCAGCCGAGTAGAATCTCTGATCACTGTCCAAGTGTAGTTTTGATTGATCATGCAAAACCTCCTAAACCTCCAAAACCTAAACCTTTCAAATTCCCTAACTTCCTCACAGCAAAACCGGAATTCTTGGGGATAGTTAAAACAGGTTGGGATATACAAATCAGTGGCGTCCCTCAGTTTCGTGTCGTCAAAAAACTTCGCCATCTAAAAACTCCTATTCGGTCCCTATTATTTAAGCAAGGTAATCTGCATAAAAAGGTGACTCTTATTAGGAGTGAGTTGGATCTGGTCCAACGTGCTATTGATGATGACCCATTTAACACTGTTCTTAAGGAGAAGGAAGCTACACTCCTTAGCGAGTTTCAAACAGTTTGTTTAGATGAGGAGTGCTTTTTGAAACAGAAATCTAAAGTACATTGGCTTGCTACGGGAGATAAAAACACGGCATATTTTCATAAATCTCTCAAAATCAGGAATCATTGGGGTCGTTTGGATATGATTAAAGACCTCAATGGTGTCACTCATGAGGGGGTTAATATCCCTCAGATTTTTGTTGATCACTACACGAACTTCTTTGGGACTAAAGGGGATATCTCTTTGTCCCCAGAACCTGACCTTTTTCCTAACAAACTTGATCCGGAGGTGGCAAAGTTTATGATCAGGGCAGTCGATGATAAGGAGATCCGGGATGCTATTTTCGACATTGGTGATGAAAAGGCACCTGGGCCTGATGGCTACACCGCGGCCTTTTTCAGGAAATCTTGGCCGATTGTTGGAAAAGAGGTTACGTTGGCTGTTAAGGATTTCTTCAAATATGGGAAACTCCTTCAAGAAATAAACCATACTCTGATTGCTTTGGTGCCTAAAAAAACTACTCCTGCTACCATCACTGATTATCGGCCCATTGCATGTTGCAATGTGCTTTACAAAGTCATTAGCAAGATTATTGCTGATCGATTTAAAGGATCTCTGGATGCCATTATTAGTATAAACCAATCAGCCTTTGTTCCTGGGAGGCTGATCTCTGAGAACATTCTTCTTGCACAAGAACTAATGTATAACTATCACAGAAAAGTGGGTGATCCAAGATGTGCAATGAAAATTGATATTCAAAAAGCATATGACACTGTCGACTGGGAGTTTTTGACTTGTATTCTCCATTGTTTTGGCTTTCCTAACACTATGGTGGACTGGATCATGAAGTGTGTGACAACTGTTAGTTACTCGATCTGTATTAATGGTAACACTCATGGGTACTTCAGGGCCTCCCGTGGTTTGAGACAAGGAGACCCTATGTCTCCTTATCTTTTTACTCTTGTTATGGAAGTGCTCACCTTATCTCTCAAGAGAGAGACTGCTCGTGATCCTCAATTCTCTTTTCATAAGAGGTGTGCTGAACAACGTATCATTAATATTTGTTTTGCTGATGATTTATTTCTGTTTGCTAGAGGTGACTTAAGTTCTACTACGTGCTTGATGAAATCTTTAGATAAATTCACGAAGATGTCGGGTCTTGTTCCTAGTCTACCCAAAAGTACTATATTTTTCTGCAATGTCAAGGATGATGTTAAGAACTTGATTCTTAACCGATTACCCTTTCAAGAGGGTCGTCTCCCGACTCGCTACCTCGGGGTTCCTCTTTTTTCATTCTGGGCTCACTTATAGGGATTGTCACCCTCTTCTGGAAGCGGCAGATAACAGAATTTTAAATTGGAAGAACAAAAATCTCTCGTTTGCGGGTCGGCTTCAATTGATAATATCTGTGTTATCCTCTATGCATGTTTATTGGGCTTCTGTTTTCCGGTTGCCTTCTAGAGTGTGCAAGGAGCTTGAATCTAAGTTCCGTGGTTTCTTGTGGTCTCAAGGGAAACTTATTAGAGGGGCTGCCAAAGTTTCTTGGGTCTCGGTTTGCAAGCCTAAGGCCGAAGGTGGTCTGAGCATTCGCCGTGTTGCTGATATGAACCATGCCCTTCTCTCGAGGCACGTTTGGAGCATTCTGACGAGAAGGGACTCTCTCTGGGTCGATTGGGTCTATACTCACAGGCTGAGAGATCGGACCTTCTGGAACTGTAAGGTGTATGCCTCTAGCAGCTGGTCTTGGCGAAGCCTTTTGCATGTTCGTCCTCTCATTCACAATTCTACGTGGGTAAAAGTTGGAAATGGGTTGACAGCTTCTGCATGGTATGATGTTTGGTGCAATGGTGGCCCCCTCTCTAACTTTATATCCCCGAGGAGGATCCACAGTGCCGGCTTTAACATTTATTCTAAGGTTGCTGATCTTGTTTTGGACGGTAACTGGACGTGGCCTCAGGCTTGGTTGGATTTATATCCGGTGCTTAACAGTATTTCTACCCCTATTTTAACTTCTCAACCGGATTCATATTGCTGGTACTTCAGAGGAAAAAGCCTGCCTTTCTCCACTTATGCCGCTTGGAATTCACTCCGGGTGGCGAGCGAATTGGTTACGTGGACTCCCCTGGTGTGGTTTCCGTCATGCATTCCTAAGCATGCTTTTCTTTTGTGGACTGCTGTTAATGGTAAACTTAGAACTCAAGATCGTTTGTTGAGGTGGTATTGGCGAAAGGGGTGTATGAACTTGATGTGCTGCCATCTTTGTTATGAAGACGTTGAGACCCATTACCACCTTTTTTTTGAGTGTAAATACTCTAAGTCTGTTTGGGGTATGGTTAGCAACAAGGTGCATGGTCCTGTTCCAACGTGTTGGAATTCCATCATGACATGGGGCTCGTCTCTTACTAACCCGAAAAGTCTCTCGGCCATCATCTCCAAGCTTGTTATTGCAGCGTCGGTGTACCATATATGGAGGGAAAGAAATTTGAGACTTCACAACAATCGCGCTAGGCCTCCGGATAAGGTTTACTCCGACGTTATTGAGGATGTTAGATATAAGCTCCTTGGTCTGAAAATTATCTCACGTAATCGTGTTGCTGCTACTCTGGCGAGGTGGGGGATATCTGGAGATATGACGTTTGATGATGGTGGCTGATTTTGGTTCACCCTTTTCTTGATTCATGTCTTCTAGTTTGTAGCTAGGTGTTTTCTCGTGGTTTTTCCGTATTTTGTTGTTTCTTGGTTTACTTTGTAGGGGCCTGTCCCTATAAAGAACTAGTAGGGGTTTCTCTCTGCTACTTGTTTTATTTGGTTGTGAATATAATACAATCACCGGGGTAACCCTTTACCCAAAAAAAAGCCTACTCAATTCTATACACGATGAACTATTTATACAAGCTGAAATACGTCTGGCCGAACCTCAGGTTCGGACACAAGCTCGGAGCTGTCCAAACTCCAGGTTCGCTGGGAGTTCGGACCTCAGCTATCTTGTGTGATCCATCTTGTATTCGATACTTCACATGACGATCAGGACTATGTATCAACAGGCCTTGGTATTCGTCGTGTTGCGGATATGAATAAGGCCCTTATGGCCTCCCACATTTGGAGTATTCTGGTTAAAAGGAATTCTCTTTGGATCGCGTGGGTTCACACGTATCGGATCAAACATAGATCCTTTTGGGAGTACTCTTGCCCTAAGGATTGTTGCTGGAGCTGGAGAAAACTTTGCTACATTCGTCCATTGATTCGGCCTTTCATTTGGTCTATTATTGGTAATGGTAGGAGGACCTCTGCTTGGTATGAAAAATGGTCTGAATCTGGGCCATTGTGTCGTTATATATCCCATCGTACTATTTACAATGCAGGGTTTGCTACTAGTTCTTCTGTGGCGGATATCCTAAACCACAGAGGTGACATGTGGCCTACTGATTGGGGTGAGAGATTCCCTATGCTTTTTGAGGTTGCAGGTACGATCTTCCGTGCTGGGTTTGAGGATCAGATTAAGTGGAAATGTGGCGCCAAATGGGCCGAATTCTCCTCGTCTTTGGTGTGGGATTCGGTTAGAACTCATGCTCCCAGGGTTCAGTGGGCTAATTTCGTCTAATATGCTCAATATATTCCTCGTCATGCGTTCCTGGTCTGGCTTATCTTACGGGAGCGGCTACTTACTCAAGATAAGATTCTGTCTTGGGATGCTAGTAGAAGAGGTAATATGAACATGATGTGCTGCTTGCTCTGTTATAGAGCCTGGGACTATCACAGTCATTTGTTCTTTGAGTGCTCTTACTCCTCGCAGGTCTGGCTTTGTGTTCGTGAGTGGACCTGTCTCCGGCGGTGTGATCCGGTGTGGGTGGATATTGCTGCTTCTTTTGATGATAATCCTACACGCTCTTTGGAGATTATTGTGGCCAAGCTCGTGGTTCATGCCTCTGCTTACTTCATTTGGCAGGAGAGGAACAACCGTATCTTTCAGAATAATGCAAGACCTCCGGACTTTCTTGCTGTTATTATTCGGGATATTGTGCGTTGCCAGTTGATGGGTCTCAAGTTGAGAAGGAATCCTAAAGTTTGTCGCATTCTTAAGGACTGGGAGATTGGTGGCACGATTAGTAACACGGACGGCATGACGTAGCTTGTTTGTTTTTTGTATTTCCCTATTATGGTTTAGGTGGTTGTTTTTCTAGTGTTTTGTGTTGTTCGTTCTGTTTACATCTGTTGGGGCATGTCCCAAGCTTTCTTGTTACTTGTTCCTTTTTGCGGTATATATATAGAATCACCGGGGTAACCCTTTACCCAAAAAGGGAGTATAATGCATAAAACCAGCCAAAAGTGCTCCAGGCCATATCAAAATAAAAATCAGGAATGTACCTCATTGTAAATATGAAAAGGAAGGAAATGCCACACATCATCAACCATTAAGATCTGAGTAGAGTACTTCATCATTGTCCCTTTCAGTTTGAGTCTTATAGCATCCGTTATAAAAAAACTCCACCATTTCAACAGTTCTACTTTTATTCTGAAACATCCTCATATATCTCTCCTGCCACAAGAAATAAACAATAGCAACCACAGTTAGCTTCTTGATTACAACCCAAACAGACTTACCTTTTGTCACACCCCCAATTAACCATTAGTTACAAATACTAAACGAATCAGAGTAAAGTCCAAACATTCATCATGGGACCCACAACTAAAATAGGCTGATATTGAACTCCGTTCGGCCTCTAACCGGTTGGCTACACATTTGTGTACCGCGGAGCAGGGTTTGTCAAACCCTCAGTAGATCTACCCAACATCCCCTCGCTTCGCAAATTAATGGTACTAAATTGTTGAGGACTTTTAAGTTTTAAGGCATCCTTAGAAATCATGTGATATCATTTGGTTTAGACTTTAACCTACACTAGTCATATTAAAACCGTTTGTTCTGGATTTCATCTGAAATCCTAAAAAAAGAGTTTAAGTATCAAAATGGTTGTTCCGGATTTCATTTGAAATCCCAAATGAGTTTAAGTATTGAATAGTTGGTTGCGGATTTCATTTGAAACCCCAAGGATGGACAGTTGCAAGTGCTTCCCATAAAAACACTCCAACTTCCATAACAGATATCCCATTTGGCTATACCTCAAAATGTAAGCGTTGTTTTCCGTTAAGTAAATTCGTTGTGACCCAAACGGGCTCACAATTAAAGGGTTAGTGAAACTCACCTTAGGTTGCTCAGCTTACACTTCAAATAATCCAATTATGTTTGCTAACGAAGACCTAATAATCACATTAAGGTCTTGGGTGTTAGGTTGTGTCTAAACTTTAACTACGTCACTATGGCCCATAACATAGCACGTTGAAACTACGACTCGACATACCGACACACGACACCGATGGTTGATCATAAACGAGGGTTCACATCACTCAGAAATCAAAGCATGTTTCATTATTGCATAATCATGTAAGTCATGGCATAACATTCAAATAAGTTGCACAAGTTTGGGTTTTAGGGTCTGGCACAGTTTCGCTACACAGTTTCGCTATATGCACGGGCAACACTTTCGCTAGGGAATACCCGATGACACAGTTTCGCTAGCTAGATTCGCTCGAAACTGATGACACAGTTTCGCTAGCATAGATTCGCTGGAAACTGGTTTGAACTTTCGTTCATAGAAGGCACAGTTTCGCTAGATAGTTTCGCTCGAAACTGATGACACAGTTTCGCTATCTAGTTTCGCATCGAAACTGATTTGAACTTTCGTTCAGGAGTCTATGGTTGTTTCGCTCGGTAGTTTCGTTCGAGCAACACACTTAGTTTCACAGGCGACACTATAGTTTCGCTGTATAGTGTAGCTGGATGAATATTCAAACAGTTTGCGAAACTACAGTTTCGCCTAACGAATGCACAGTTTCGCTAGTCGCAGAAAACTCGTTTTTAAGACAAAAAAATCAATCTGATGGCTTCCATACTTCATATAATTCCGTATCTAGCATGCATAAACATTTACCAACATTAAACAGTAAGATTTAACACCTTAAACATGGATTTTCACCATCAAATCTCTAAGAACACTTTTAAGCATAAAATGACCTAACTAGCATGAATCTTCATTATGGCATGATTTTACACGTAAAGTTTCAGTCTTTATGCTAGATCTAACATTCCTAAGCATCATATCAGAAGATCAAACGATTTCATGAATATCTAAGCATGCTTTAAAGTAAAACACATAAGAAATGCATGAAAAATGGTATTGGGGACTCACGGTTTGATCTAGGATCCGAATGGATGAGTTCACCAATTGAGATGACGGCGGCTCGTGGTGGTTCTTGGCTGACCAGGAGTGGTTCACGAGAGGGAGAGGAGGTGGAGAGTGTGTGTGTGTGTTTTATGTGATGGAGCATGCAAATGAGGGTTTTAGGGTTTTATTTCCCTTAAATATTAAAGTCTTGGTGGGCTTATCATTGGGATTTGGGCCCCAATGATCAGCAAGTGATTAGCCCATGATTAACATGTATGCATACACTCTAATTACCCGGTTAAACATTAAACTAGGCAATTTAAACAATTTATCACATAATCAAGAATTTACATATAGTCATGCTATTAATAATACTAAATCATGCGTTTAAATCACATTGCACATAATGACAATAAATAAATGAACACATAACACATATGGACGGGTTCGGTGATCAACCAAAGGTCGTGGACGTATTCGGCCTAGTTAAGCATTAGTTACTAAGTTAACACTTATAACGTAACTAACAGAGATTGTCTAACGGAAGTTAACCTTGGAATTCTCGGATGTCACATCATCCCCTCGTAAATGGAATTTTCGTCCCGAAAATTATTCTTGTGTTGTAGCGATCGCAGCCTCGGCTGTCGTTGTTGCTGTCGTTGCTGGGGAAAGAAAGCAAAAGTTTTAGGGTCGCCACATCCTCCTCCTGTTAAAGGAATTTTCGTCCCCAAAATTAAATCATACCTTGAGTTTCCGTGGACGTTTGCTCGAACAAGTGAGGATACTTTTTCTTCATTTGATCCTCCCGTTCCCAAGTATATTCAGGTCCACGCTTTGAGTTCCATCGAACCTTGACGATCGGAATCTTGCTACGTTTGAGGGCTTTCTCCTCGCGTCCCATGATTTCCACCGGTTGCTCGATAAATCTCAGATGTTCGTCAATTTCCAATTCCTCCAAAGGAATTATTTCAGTGTCTTCAGCCAGACATTTTTTCAGATTCGAGACGTGAAACACGTTGTGAACTCCATCGAGTTTGGCAGGGAGTTGTAATCGGTAGGCCACCGGGCCTACTTCCCCAATGATTTCAAATGGACCGATATAGCGAGGATTCAGCTTTCCACGCTTTCCGAAGCGTATCACTCCTTTCCAGGGAGATACCTTCAATAGTACCTTGTCGCCTACCTCGAACTTCAAAGGTTTACGGCGTTTGTCGGCATAGCTCTTTTGCCTGTCACGTGCTGCGGCTATCCGTTTTCTGATTTGAATAATTCGTTCCGTCGTATCATGAATGATTTCCGGTCCGGTGAGTCCTTTCTCACCCGTTGCTTGTATGATAACTGTTGTTGTAGGAGAACTCCACCAACGGAAGGTGAGCCTCCCAGTCTTTACCGAAGTCGAGAACGCAAGCTCGGAGCATGTCTTCCAAAGTCTGAATAGTTCGTTCCGTCTGACCATCAGTCTGCGGGTGATAAGTTGTACTCATATCCAGTCTGGTCCCCAGTGCGTCTTGCATAGATTGCCACAGTCGGGAAGTAAATCGAGGATCTCGGTCGGAGATGATGGTCTTAGGCACTCCATGAAGTGCCACAATTCGGTCAATGTACAGCTTCGTTAACTTATCCATATTGTCACCTTCCCTAATTGGTATAAAGTGTGCAGATTTGGTTAGTCGATCAATGATAACCCAAATCGCATCCGGTTGATTCGATCGATGAAGTAGTCCCGTTACGAAATCCATGGAGATATCCTCCCATTTCCATTCCGGGATCTTTGGTTGCTGCAATAATCCAGAAGGCTTTTGGTACTCGATCTTAACTCTTGAGCATGTTAAACACTCAGCCACGTATCGCGCAATGTCGGCTTTCATATTCGGCCACCAATACAAGTTCTTCAAATCTTGGTACATTTTGTCCGATCGAGGGTGCACCGAATACCTTGACTTGTGAGCCTCGTCCATCACGAGCTCACGGAGATTCCCAAGTAAAGGAATCCAAATTCTGTCATTGTAATATCTGAGTCCGTCGGACTTAATTTCAGAGTTACCATCCACCCCTCGCAGTGCTTCAGCTGCGAAGTTTTCTTCTTTTAAAGCTTCTCGTTGGGCATCGCGGATTCGATCTGGCAGTCCCGTGTGAATGGTAAGTTGCAGCGCTCGTACTCGTCGAGGCTTTTCGTACTCTTTTCGGCTTAAGGCATCAGCCACAACGTTGGTTTTTCCCGGGTGATACTTAATTGCTAAGTCATAATCATTTAGTAGCTCGACCCACCTTCGTTGTCGCATGTTGAGGTCCTTTTGTTCAAAGATGTGTTGTAAGCTTTTGTGGTCGGTAAATATCGTGCACTTTGTTCCGTAGAGGTAATGTCTCCAAATCTTGAGTGCACATATAACGGCTCCTTCATTAAGGATAGTGCATGGGCTATCCTTGGCGATTTCAACTCTGCATTGAATCTAGAAGACAAACTGGTTGGTACCTCGGGCAAGGATCCGGGGATGAGAGAGTTTGGGGAGTGTGTTACGGATATTGAAGTAATTGACATTAATAGTACCGGGCTTCATTTTACTTGGAACCAAAAACCTAAGAAGGGTATCGGCATTCTCAAGAAGATTGATAGGGTCATGGGAAACTCGGCTCTACTTGATTTGTTTCCCACAGCTTGTGCTATCTTCCAACCTTATCGGATCTCTGATCATTCCCCTTGTGTTTTGCAACTTCATATTAAACATTCCCGTAAACCAAGACCTTTCAAGTTCGCGAATTTCTTAACTAGCAAACCGGGTTTTATGGAGGCTGTTTCGTCGATTTGGGGTACTAATGTGAAAGGGGTTCATCAATTTTGTATTGTCAAAAAGCTGAATGTCACACCCCCAAATAACCACTAACGGGGTTTATACCGTTAAGGGGTGCGAACAAACCAGGACCACAACCATTAATTACAAATACTAAACGAATCAGAGTTAAGTCCAATGTTCATAAATACAACAGTTTAAAATACGCAGCGGAATAAAAACATAAGTCTCTCAGCACTAACCACGTGCTTTAATTACAAAACATAAATTGTCGTTAAATTCCCGAATTTAGTTTAAAATAAAAGTAAGTATCTTCTTGTGCCATGCCAACCTCCAGTGGATACTCTTCAACGATCTGCAAAAGTGAAAACCACACAAGTGTCAACCTAACGGTTGGTGAGTTCACGGTGGGCATGACATGCATTGGCCCGGTCTCATAATCGTATTCATCAACATATAAATAAGTAATAGATTTGCAAAACATTGCCAAGTGTTGAATTACCGAATATGCACTAGTTAAGTAAAAGTTAAAGCGGTCAACCGATATCGCGGGTAGCTAATCCGGTTTCCATGCACTAAGGAAGTTCGTACCAGGGCTGAAAGCTGACGTATCAGAGTTCGGCATTTGCCGATGGTGTGTGCCTCCAGTTGTGTTCCTCTTGGGACCCACAACTAAAACAGGCTGATATTGAACTCCGTTCGGCCTCCAACCGGTTGGCTACACATTTGTGTACCGCGGAGCAGGGTTTGTCAAACCCTCAGTAGATCTACCCAACATCCCCTTGCTTCACAGATCAACGGTACTAAATTGTTGAGGACTTTTTAAGTTTTAAGGCATCCTTAGAAATCATGTGATATCATTTGGTTTAGACTTTAACCTACACTAGTCATATTAAAAACGTTTATTCTGGATTTCATTTGAAATCCTAAAAAGAGTTTAAGTGTCAAAATGGTTGTTCCGGATTTCCTTTGAAATCCCAAGTGTTATCGAATAGTTGGTTGCGGATTTCATTTGAAATCCCAAGGATGGACAGTTACAAGTGCTTCCCATAAAGCACTCCAACTTCCATAACAGATATCCCATTTGGCGATACCTCAAAATGTCAGCGTTGTTTTCCGTTTAGTATATTCGTTGTGACCCAAACGGGCTCACAATTAAAGGGTTTGTGAAACTCACCTTAGGTTGCTCGGCTACACTTGCTAATTAATCCAAGTATTGCTTAACGAAGACCTATGAACACGTTTAGGTCTTAAGTATTAGTTTTGTGTCTAATCTTTAACTTAACGTCACTATGGTCCATAACATAGCAAGTTGGAACTACGACTCGACATACCGACACACGACACCGATGGTTGATCATAAACAAGGGTTCGCATAAATCAGAAATCAAACATGTTTCATCATAGCATAATCATATAAGTTATGGCACAACATTCAAGTAAATTGCACAAGTTTGGGTTTAGGTCTGGTCACAGTTTCGCTAGTATAGATTCGCTAGGCAGTTTCGCCATGTGCACGGGCAGCACTTTCGCTAGGCAATACCCGATGACACAGTTTCGCTAGGCTAGTGTCGCTCGAAACTGTTGGCACAGTTTCGCTAGCCTAGTTTCGCCCGAAACTGGTTTGAACTTTCGTTCAGGGAGTTTCGCTCGGTAGTTTCGTTCGGACAGGTCTGGTTGATTTACCCGGCGACACTACAGTTTCGCTCCATAGTGTCGCTGGATGAAGATATACATAATTTCGCTAAGTAATTTCGCCCAGAGAACAGTACAGTTTCGCTGGTCGCGAAAAACACGTAAATCAGCCTAAAAATCAATCTAACAGCTTCCATATTTCATGTAATTTATTATCTAGCATACATAGACATTTACCAACATCACAGAAGCAAGTTTAACACCTTAAACATGGATTTTTATCATCAAACCACCAAAAATGCATCTTAAACCTAAAATGACCTAATCTAGCATAAATCTTCATTATGGTTTGATTTCACACGTAAAGTTACTGACTTTATGATAGATCTAGCATCCCTAAGCATCATATCAGAAGATCAAGTGATTCTATGAAGATCTAAGCATGCTTTATAAGAAAACACATAGAATAAGGCATAGAAATGGTTTTTGGGACTCACGGTTCGATCTCCAAGCTCAATGGATGATGGTTCGGGGCTGAGATCTCGATGGCTCGGTGTGATTCTCGGCTGACCAGATTTCCAGGAGAAAAGATGGAAAGTGTGTGTGTTTTGTGTAAAAGAGGCAAATGGGAGAAACTAGGGTTTATTAAGATATTATATATCAGGGCCTAGTTTCGCTGGCAGTTTCGCTGGCCAGGCGAAACTGGCTCTGATCTCATGCAATCCGAACAGCTTGGCTAGCTACCGGGCGAATCTGTAGTTTCGCTCGGTAGTTTCGCCGGCAACCAAAAACATACAATTTGTCACATACTCAAGAATTTACAACTTGTCATGCTATTAATAATATTAAATCATGCGTTCAAATCACATTGCACGTAATGACAATAAATAAATGAACACATAACACATATGGGCGGGTTCGGTGATCAACCAAAGGTCGTGGACGTATTCGGCCTAGTTAAGCATTAGTTACTAAGTTAACACTTATAACGTAACTAACGGAGATTGTCTAACGGAAGTTAACCTTGGAATTCTCGGATGTCACACTGAAGTTGCTTAAGTCCCCTATGCGCTCTTTATTGTTTAAACAGGGTAACCTTCATGACAAGGTTAGCTCTCTTCGGAGCAAGCTTGATGATGTTCATCGACAAATTGATAAGGACCCGTTTAACTTATCACTTTGTGACGTTGAGGCCACTTGTTTGCGTGAGCTTAATGAGGCTTCGTTGGATGAGGAGAACTTTTTAAAGCAAAAATCCAAAGTGTTCTGGTTGGCCACTGGTGATCTTAATACGGCGTATTTTCATGCTTCCCTCAAATGTAAAAATCACAGATGCAGAATCGATGTCATTGCTGATAAGGAAGGTAATAGATATGAGGGAGATGAGGTTGCTGATGCCTTCGTTGATCACTATACGCAATTTCTGGGTAGGGAGGGCAAGACGGATTTAAGGGCTGACTTGGAGCTTTTTAACTCCAAGATTTCTCCTCTTGATGCTAACCACATGATTAGAGATGTTTCTAAGGAGGAGGTCAAGCATTCGGTCTTCTCCATGGGCGATAATAAAGCCCCGGGCCCTGACGGTTACTCGGTTGCCTTCTTTAAGAAGGCCTGGCCTATTATTGGTGATGAGTTTTGTGCTTCTGTTCAGGACTTCTTTAAAACTGGGAGATTGCTTCAGAAGATTAACCATACTATTATCGCTTTGATTCCGAAAAATGCCACTCCTGCGGCGGTCACTGATTACCGCCCGATCTCTTGCTGTAATGTGATATATAAATGTATTAGCAAGATTATTGCTGATCGGATTAAGGCGAGTCTTAGTGACATTGTGGCTGTCAACCAATCGGCCTTTATCCCTGGGCGGAAAATTTCTGATAATATCCTTCTTGTTCAGGAGATGATGCATAAGTACCATCGTTCTGGTGGGCCTCCACGGTGTGCTTTCAAGATCGATATCCAGAAGGCTTATGATACTGTGGACTGGGGTTTTCTCAAGGATATCCTTAACGGTTTTGGTTTTCATGCGACTATGGTGGATTGGATCATGACTTGTGTTTCTACCCCCTCCTATTCTATTGCTGTGAATGGTAACCTTTATGGATACTTTAAAGGTAAACGAGGCCTCAGACAGGGTTGTCCTTTATCGCCTTACCTTTTCACTCTTGTTATGGAGGTTCTTACTCTTCTCCTTCATGATGTTGTGCATAATAATTCTTCTTTCAGATTTCATCATAAGTGTGAGAAGCAGCAGATCATTAATTTGTGTTTTGCTGATGACCTGTTCATCTTTGCTAGAGGTGATATTGCTTCCGCTTCATGCATATTCCAGTCCCTTGTTCTTTTTTCGAGAATGTCTGGTCTGGTTCCAAGCCCGCAGAAGAGCACGGTTTACTTTTGTAATGTTTCGGATCATGTCAAAGATGGTATTCTTAATGTTGTTAGTATGGTTGAGGGATCGTTACCTGTTTGTTACTTGGGTGTTCCCCTTATTTCCACTAGGCTATGTGCTCGTGATTGTGCCCCTCTTGTGGAGAGCTTAGAAAAACGGATTACTTGTTGGAGGAACAAATTTCTTTCGTTTGCTGGCAGACTTCAGCTTATCCGTTCGGTGCTCTCGTCTCTTCATATCTACTGGGCTTCAGTGTTTATATTGCCTAGCAGTATTATGTCTTCTATTGAAAACAAGATGCGTGATTTTTTATGGTGCCAGGGTGTGTTCAAAAGAGGTATGGCTAAAGTAGCTTGGAAGGATGTCTGTCTTCCCAAGGTTGAGGGGGGCTTGGGTATTCGGCGTGCTGCAGATGTTAATAAGGCTCTTATGTCTTCTCACATTTGGAGTATCCTTACCAAACGGAAATCTCTTTGGGTTGATTGGGTTTATTCTTATCGCCTTAAGAATAGAACCTTTTGGGACTGTCCGTGTCCTAAGGATTGCTGCTGGAGCTGGAGAAAGCTTTGCTCCCTTAGACATTCGGTTCGACAATTCATTTGGTCTGACATTGGTGATGGGAGGGATACGTCGCTTTGGTTTGACAAGTGGTCCGAATCTGGACCTCTTTGCCAATTTATTTCTCACCGTATTTTTCACAGTGCAGGGTTTACTGCTCATTCTAAAGTGGCTGATTTTTTCAATCTGGATGGTGGTACTTGGCCTTCAGCGTGGAATGATCTCTTTCCGGTTCTCAATGAGGTCTCGCAGACAATTATTAAGAATGGGGTTTCGGATAGGTTGGTGTGGAAAGTGGGTAATAACAAGGATGACTTTGCGTCTTCCCTGGCTTGGGACTCGATTAGGGCTCATGCACCGGTGGTTCCCTGGGCGAAGTTCGTCTGGTTCGCTCAGTGTATTCCCCGCCATGCTTTTCTGGTTTGGTTGATCATGCGTAATCGGCTTCTTACTCAAGATAAAATCTTAGCTTGGGACGCTACTCGCAGGAAAAATATGAATATGATGTGCTGTATGCTCTGTTATAGTAATTATGACTCCCACGAGCACTTGTTTTTTGAATGTCGGTACTCGATGCAGGTTTGGTCTATGGTTAGGAAGAAGACTTGCATTAGTCTTAATGGCCCTGTTTGGTCGGATATTATCAACTTGTCTGGTTGGGGCGACGACCTCGTCTATAGAGACTATGGTGGCTAAACTTGTGGTGCATGCTGCGGCCTACTTTATTTGGCAGGAAAGGAACAACCGGATTTTCCAGAATCATGCTAGACCTCCGGATTCTCTTGCTTGTATTATCAGGGATATGGTTCGTAATAGACTCATGGGCATCAAGATAAAGAAGACGGGAAAGGTTTGTTGCATCCTTCAGGATTGGAATATTAGTGGTGACTCTATCATTCATGGCGGCGTGACGTAGTTTTTTATTTGTATTTGTTTGTTTCGTCCTAGTGTGTGCTAGGTGGTGTTTTTTTCTTTGTTTTTTCCGTTTGGTTTTTGGTTTACATTCTCTGGGGCATGTCCCAAGGATGAACTAGCAAGGGCTCTCCTTGTTACTTGTGTTTTTTTGCGGTATATATATATATACAGAATCACCGGGGTAACCCTTTACCCAAAAAAAAAATATAACGGCTCCTAATTCCAAATCATGTGTTGTGTAATTCTTCTCATTAACCTTCAGTTGCCTGGACCCGTAGGCAATCACTTTGTCTCGTTGCATCAACACGCAACCGAGTCCTTGAATGGATGCATCGCAGTAAACCACGAAGTCGTCAACCCCTTCGGGTAACGAGAGAATCGGAGCTGAACATAACATGTCCTTAAGAGTTTGAAACGCGTGTTCTTCTTTTTCACCCCATCTATATTGCACTCCTTTGTGCGTTAAAGCTGTTAAGGGTTGAGCCAATTACGAGAATCCCTTGATGAATCTTCGGTAATATCCGGCATGTCCCAAAAACTGTCGGATTTCGGTCGGCGCTCTCGGAGTAGACCAATTCTTGATAGCTTCCACTTTAGCTGGGTCCACATGAATTCCATCCTGATTAACAATGTGTCCAAGAAACTGGACTTCGCGAATCCAAAAATCGCACTTTGAAAACTTGGCGTAAAGCTGTTCCTTGCGGAGTAATTCCAAGATAAGTCGTAGGTGACTCTCGTGTTCTTCCTTTGTCTTGGAGTAGATTAAAATATCGTCAATGAAAACTATCACAAACTGATCGAGGTACGGCTTGCACACCCGATTCATCAGATCCATAAACACAGCAGGCGCATTGGTTAGCCCAAACGGCATAACTAAAAACTCGTAATGACCATACCGAGTTCTGAAAGCAGTCTTGGGGATATCCTCATCACGAACACGAAGTTGGTGATATCCAGACCGTAGATCAATCTTTGAATAGTAGCTCGAACCTTGCAGTTGGTCGAAAAGATCGTCGATTCTAGGAAGTGGATACCGATTCTTGATCGTAACCTTGTTAAGCTCTCAGTAGTTGATACACATTCGGAACGTTCCATCTTTCTTCTTAACAAACAATACCGGTGCTCCCCATGGAGACGAACTTGGACGAATAAATCCTTTGTCGAGTAACTCTTGAAGTTGTGTGGAGAGTTCGTTGAGTTCGCTTACCGCCAAACGGTACGGTGCGCGTGCGATCGGAGCCGCTCCGGGAGCCAAGTCGATTCCAAACTCGACTTGTCGAAATGGAGGCAAACCAGGCAAATCATTAGGAAATACATCTTGGAAGTCACGGACTATCGGGTAGTCGTTGATTCTACGCTCGGGAAGTGTCGTGTCGGTGACGGTTGCAAGGATCGTGAAGTGTCCTTTACGAAGGCACTTTTGAGCTTTAAGAAGCGAAATAATACCGGAGACTGTTCCACTCTTTTCACCTTGGATTGTTAACACTTCACCTTCTTCGAGTGGGATACGAACAACTTTTTCTTGACATAAAATTTCAGCTCGGTTTTTAGATAACCAATCCATTCCTACTATGACATCAAAACTACCAATTGGGAAAGGCATAAGATCGATTCCTAACGTATGGCCAGCTAGTTCTAACTTACAGTCCTTAACTATCTGAGTCGTATCATGAAGTTTACCATTCGCTAAGTCTACCACATACTTAGCATCTAAGTCAATCGGTTTAGCATTAATTAGCCTAGCAAACTTAGTGGAAATAAAACTTCTTTCAGCACCAGAATCAAACAATACAGTAGCGAAGTAACCATTAAGCATAAATTTACCGTTAATCACGTTGGCGTCGTTGCGAGCTTCTCCTTGACCCATAATGAAGGCACGACCTCTACCATTCCCACCATTACCGTTTCCGCCATTACCGTTCCCACCGTTACCATTTCCGTTGCCCGGGTTTCCATCGTTGCCATTGTTACCATTCCCTTGTCAGTTGCGGGCAATCTTTCCTCATGTGGCCTTGCGCACCACATTCATAACAGCCACGGGCTCCACCATTGTTGTTGTTCTGATTGTTTCCTTGCCCGTTGCGGTTGTTTCAGTTTCCCCTGTTGTTGTTATTTCCTCCTTGGTTCTGACCATTGTTGTTTAACCTTTGCAAGTTGGTCCAGCAGTTGTTGGCCTCATGCCCTGGTTTCCCACATCTTCCACACTCCAGACCTTTGCCACACATACCATTGTGGTGTTTCCCGCACTTGTTACAAAATGGGGCTTTACCCTTGTAGTTTCCATTCCCGCCTTGGCGGTTGTTACTTCCACTGTTGCTGCCATTGCTGAAATTGGACCTTGTGTTGTCAGGTCGCTTGTTCTGATATTGGGAGTTAGAGGATCTCCCAGATTGATTCCCAACAGTTTGATTGTTCACAGATGTTGCTGGAGCTTCTTCTTCAGCCTTACGCTTGCCACTTAAGGCAGTCTTCACAGTGGTCTTTGCGGGTAGAGTACCCCTCTCGATTTCCTGATCGGTTAACTTATGAGCCAAACGGATGGCTTGCTGCACGGTTGTTGGGTTGCTAGCTGTCACCAAGCTCTTGATTTGGGGTGCAAGACCCTCCAGATAACGCTCAACGCGTTTAAATTCAGCATCAACCATGGTGGGGCATAGTACCGCGTACTCGTGGTAACGCGCAGTGTATTCCTCAATTTCCGACCGAGACATCTTGGAGTTCAAAAACTCTCCTTCCAGCTTCTTGACTTGATCCCGAGGGCAATACTCCTCCATAACCAGTTCCTTAAACGCTTCCCATTCCATGTCATTAGCCGCATCTAACCCAATCATCTGGATTTCGGCATTCCACCAGGAGAGAGCAGCTCCCTCGAAGGTGCCAGTCGCATATTTCACTTTGTTCTCAGCAGGGCAGTTGCACATAGAGAAGACCTTCTCAGACTTCTCGATCCACCTGAGGAGTCCTACCGCTCCTTCCTCGCCGGAAAACGTCATCGGCTTGCAGTCCATGAAGGACTTAAACGTGCAGTGATGGAGGTTTCCTGATGCATAAATAGTTCGGGTTTTAAGTTTAAACAAGTCAAAATATAATCGCTTTGTGCCTTAACCGGCATAATAATTACCCTGCGCGGCGAATGCAGCTTGGGCGGCTGCCACTGCGGCTTGCACGTGTTCGTTTATCATAGCTTGCAGTTGTGCAGGTGTCAGGTTAATGTTGTTCCTTCCGTGTCTCCTTCCAGGCATTTTCTGGACAGTTAAAGTAGCCAGCGTTCAGTCACAGTTATACTCTATACATATCCCATAATATGTATATTAACAATTTCCCGTTATCCCACTATTAGTCTAGAAAAATTTCCGTGCAAAATTGAGGCGTCGTCGGAGAACGTCGTAAGTCGTAAGTACTATCGTCGAAAGTCGGCTTTCCCATAAAAGTCACCGTTGGCGTAGTCAATCGTAGTAGAAATTAGGACGTAGCGTGTAGCATCGTTTCATTGTCGCTTTCCCCCGGAATAGTGCGCGTATTAGCGTTCGCATTTCGTATTCGTGTGTGAAATTTTCCTAAGGTTTTCCGTTAGACTACTTAGACACGATCTATATATATATTTATATTATATATATATATATATGAAGTATTTACTTACACAGCAGAGTGAGTATCCCAGGTTGGCACGTAAAAATTTTGTTTTGGGAATTTGTTTGTTCGTTTGTAACTAAGGTTTCAAGTTGCAGTTTCCAAATCGTTTTTCAAAAATGATTCCAGTTCTCTGCAGCCTATGGCTCTGATACCAATCTGTCACACCCCCAATTAACCACTAACGGAGTTTATACCGTTAAGGGGTGCGAGCAAACCAGGACCACAACCATTAGTTACAAATACTAAACGAATCAGAGTAAAGTCCAAACATTCATCATAAAACAGCTTAAGAGTTTGCAGCGGAAAGAAAAACATGAGTGTCTTAGCACTAACCACGTGCTTTAATTACAAAACATAATATGTTATTCAATTCCCAAACTTAAGTTCAAAATGAAATAAGTAACTTCGGGTGCCATGCCAACCTCCGGTGGATACTCCTCAGTGATCTGCAAAAGTGAAAACCACACAAGTGTCAACCTAACGGTTGGTGAGTTCATAGTGGGCATGTCATGCAGCGGCCCGGTCTCATAAGCATATGTATCAACATATAATTAAGTACTAGTTTTGCAAAATAATTGCCAAGTGTTGAATTATCGAATATGCACTAGTTAAGTAAAGATTAAAGTGGTCAACCGATATCGCGGGTAGCTAATCCGGTTTCCATGCACTAAGGAAGTTCGTACCAAAGCTGACGTAACAGAGTTCGGCATTTGCCGATAGTTTGTGCCTCCAGTTGTGTTCCTCGTGGGACCCACAACTAAAATAGGCTGATATTAAACTCCGTTCGGCCTCCAACCGGTTGGCTACACATTTGTGTACCGCGGAGCAGGGTTTGTCAAACCCTCAGTAGATCTACCCAACATCCCCTCGCTTCGCAAATTAATGGTACTAAATTGTTGAGGACTTTTAAGTTTTAAGGCATCCTTAGAAATCATGTGATATCATTTGGTTTAGACTTTAACCTACACTAGTCATATTAAAACCGTTTGTTCTGGATTTCATTTGAAATCCTAAAAAAAGAGTTTAAGTATCAAAATGGTTGTTCCGGATTTCATTTGAAATCCCAAATGAGTTTAAGTATTGAATAGTTGGTTGCGGATTTCATTTGAAACCCCAAGGATGGACAGTTGCAAGTGCTTCCCATAAAAACACTCCAACTTCCATAACAGATATCCCATTCGGCAATACCTCAAAATGTCAGCGTTGTTTTCCGTTAAGTAAATTCGTTGTGACCCAAACGAGCTCACAATTAAAGGGTTAGTGAAACTCACCTTAGGTTGCTCAGCTTACACTTCAAATAATCCAATTATGTTTGCTAACGAAGACCTAATAATCACATTAAGGTCTTGGGTGTTAGGTTGTGTCTAAACTTTAACTACGTCACTATGGCCCATAACATAGCACGTTGAAACTACGACTCGACATACCGACACACGACACCGATGATTGATCATAAACGAGGGTTCACATCACTCAGAAATCAAAGCATGTTTCATTATTGCATAATCATGTAAGTCATGGCATAACATTCAAATAAGTTGCACAAGTTTGGGTTTTAGGGTCTGGCACAGTTTCGCTACACAGTTTCGCTATATGCACGGGCAGCACTTTCGCTAGGGAATACCCGATGAAACAGTTTCGCTAGCTAGATTCGCTCGAAACTGATGACACAGTTTCGCTAGCATAGATTCGCTGGAAACTGGTTTGAACTTTCGTTCATAGAAGGCACAGTTTCGCTAGATAGTTTCGCTCGAAACTGATGACACAGTTTCGCTATCTAGTTTCGCATCGAAACTGATTTGAACTTTCGTTCAGGAGTCTATGGTTGTTTCGCTCGGTAGTTTCGTTCGAGCAACACACTTAGTTTCACAGGCGACACTATAGTTTCGCTGTATAGTGTCGCTGGATGAATATTCAAACAGTTTGCGAAACTACAGTTTCGCCTAGCGAATGCACAGTTTCGCTAGTCGCAGAAAACTCGTTTTTAAGACAAAAAAATCAATCTGATGGCTTCCATACTTCATATAATTCAGTATCTAGCATGCATAAACATTTACCAACATTAAACAGTAAGATTTAACACCTTAAACATGGATTTTCACCATCAAATCTCTAAGAACACTTTTAAGCATAAAATGACCTAACTAGCATGAATCTCATCACCAACTGAGATGACGGCGGCTCGTGGTGGTTCTTGGCTGACCAGGAGTGGTTCACGAGAGGGAGAGGAGGTGGAGAGTGTGTGTGTGTGTTTTATGTGATGGAGCATGCAAATGAGGGTTTTAGGGTTTTATTTCCCTTAAATATTAAAGTCTTGGTGGGCTTATCATTGGGATTTGGGCCCCAATGATCAGCAAGTGATTAGCCCATGATTAACATGTATGCATACACTCTAATTACCCGGTTAAACATTAAACTAGGCAATTTAAACAATTTATCACATAATCAAGAATTTACATATAGTCATGCTATTAATAATACTAAATCATGCGTTTAAATCACATTGCACATAATGACAATAAATAAATGAACACATAACACATATGGACGGGTTCGGTGATCAACCAAAGGTCGTGGACGTATTCTGCCTAGTTAAGCATTAGTTACTAAGTTAACACTTATAACGTAACTAACGGAGATTGTCTAACGGAAGTTAACCTTGGAATTCTCGGATGTCACACCTTTAGGCAGGGGAACTCATATAATTTGTCATTAATTTCCAACAGTTTGGTGCTTCACTCATCCTAGCCTTTTGCTTCATTCTAGCCTAAATCTGAGCTGGGAACCTGCACTCAAAGAAAAGATGGCAATGACTGTCAGGTTTTTCATTACAAAAAACACATTTAAGGTTACTTCCTCCAGTCCACCTATCAAGCCTATCTTGAGTCAATAGCTTGAATTGCAAAGCCATCCATAAAACAAAAGCATGCCTAGGAATCCTATGGGAGAACCAAACACTACCAATCCAACCCAAGACAGGATAAGCACCCATCAGATCTTCTTAACAACAGGCAATACTAAATTCCGCTAACTCCCCATCACTCCTTATCCATCTCAGTCTATCAACCTTGTCATCAATAAGAGATGGGTATTGGATCCAATTCAGAACAGGGAACAAAGTAAACCACTCCTCTTGAAAATTCCACCTACCATTCTAACAATATCAAAATAGAAGAGTTATCACTAAATCCAGCTCTATTTATTTCTCTATTATTAATGTACATATCAAGAGGGCCTAATTCATGCCACCTATCATGCCAGGCATTTATCCCCTTACCATAGCCCACCTCAAACAAGATATGACGCTTAACAAATTTTCTACATAGGAGAATATTTCTCCATGACCAACTTGAACCATCCTTTGGCTGCAAACTCCAAAAATTCCTATCAGCAACCAAATGCATCTTTACCCATTTAACCCAAACTGAGTTTTTGCCTAACACAAGGTTCTAGATGTGCTTAGAAATGAGGGCCTTATTCATTAATTTCAAAGATTTGATCCCTAAACCCCCAACATTCCACTTCTGACAAAGCCTATCCCAACTCACTCTAACTTTCCCTCTAGAATTTGTCTCTTGAGCCCACAAAAAAATTCCTCATCATTCCCTTTATTTCATTAAGAACCTTACCAGGAAGGATAAACATAGAGGTCTAGTAAATTTCTATTGAGAACAACACAGATTTGACTAACTGCAACCTACCATAAAAAGACAAAAATTTATTCTTCCAACTATCAAGCCTTTTCATAACTTTTTCAATCAAAACAATACAATCATTATATAATAATCTACTAGAAAGTAAAGGAACTCCTAAATACCTAACATGAAGTTTTCCAGAATTAAAAGGCATTATAGAATTCGAAACCTGTTTTGTAGCTTCCTGCACATTTCCATAAAACACAGTACTCTTCATCAAATT
Source organism: Deinandra increscens subsp. villosa (assembly GCA_039602395.1). Taxonomy (NCBI): domain Eukaryota; kingdom Viridiplantae; phylum Streptophyta; class Magnoliopsida; order Asterales; family Asteraceae; genus Deinandra; species Deinandra increscens. Next base: position 66,081,858 of record JBCNJP010000003.1, read on the forward strand.
TGGTATAAGACCAGAAACACTGCTAAATTCTGATAAAGCATCCTTAAGAACTTAAATAGAGACCCTATCAGCATTACAAAAAAGCATTATGTCATCAGCAAAACATAAGTGCGTAATTTTAAGCTCTTTACATCTCCAGTGATACTTAAAACACTCATTTTTTCCCACTCTCCTCTTAATAATCAGATTCAAAACTTCCATCACCAAAGTGAAGATATATAGTGACAAAGGGTCACCTGCCTCAGACCTCTCATCCCTTTGAAAAACCCATGCAGTTGACCATTAACATTGATTGTAAAGGAGCAGTTGAAATACATTCCATGATCCAATCCACCGTCACTTTCTAAAAACCAAATTTACGAAGAATGAATCTAAGAAAATCCAGGTCCACAGCATCATAAGCCTTTTGAATATCAATTTTGTAGGCCACCTTACCACACCCACTTCTCCTATTATAATACCTAGCCAACTCTTGAGCTAAAAGAACATTGTCACTGATTTGTCTGCCTGGTATAAAAGCACTCTGATTTTCATCAGCCATTATCCCTAACACACCCTTAATCCTATTGCATAAGATTTTACTGATGCGCTTATAAACCACATTACAGCAAGCAATGGTCCTGAAATCAGTCACACAAGCAGGTTTAGAAATTTTAGGGACCAAATAAATTGAAGTGGCAATAATCTCCTTCAAGAGTCTCCCATTTTTTTAAAACTCCGTGATAGCATCACAAAAGTTATCCTTAATTACTCCCCAAGCAGCCTTGAAAAACTTAGCAGTGAAACCATCTGGCCTAGGAGCTTTATCATCATCACTATCCATCAAAGCTTCCTTAATCTCAAATTTAGTAACAGGGACAACCATGGCCTCAGCCATTTCAAGAAGAATAGTATTAACAAATAATGAATCAGAATCAGAAATCTCAGCAACTATACTTTTCTTGCCCAGGAAATTACTAAAATGCTTCACAAAAGCTTCCCCTATTTGGTCACTAAAGTATTCTTCACCATCAGCATCCACAACCTCAGCAATCTTGCAACTTTTCTTTCTTTCTTTGACAGAAGCATGAAAATACTTATTGTTACTATCCCCATCTTTTAACCATTGTATTTGTTATTGCTGCTTATAAAGTGATATTCATCAATCAAAGCATCCTTGTAAGCATTCAAATACACAAACTCTTCATCCCTAAGAGAGCCATTCCCAGGATCATCCACCATTTCCCTTTGAATTCTTTCCAACTCAATTTTAATTTTCTTAGTCCTTTCAAACAAGTTTCCATGGCAGAAACGGAGCCTTCTCAAAGGTTTCTTTAAGCCTTTAAGTTTAGACACTAGCTTAAACATACTGAAGCCCACATACTCCATATTCCAACCCTCAACAATAATTTTAAGAAAATCAGGCTTTTTGGTAAGATAGTTCAAGAACCTAAAGGCCTTAGCCTTATGATTACAGATATTATCAAACTGAAGCAGCATAGGAGAATGGTCTGAGGTGTAAAAAGGAAGAAACTCCACCATAGCTTTTTCAGAACTGGAGCTGAAACTCTGATTAGAAACCATTCTGTCAAACTTTTTAAGGATACCCTCCCCAGTCCTGGACTTGCTGGTCCAGGTGAATTATAGACCAATCTCTAAACTGAGATATAGAAGAATTCATTTTAGAGTTAACAAAGGTGGACTCAGCAGGATCTAAGATAACATTAAAGTCTCCCATACACACCCAAGGCAAATCTCTAATCATCTTACTGTGAAAAGGCAGATCTTAGCAGGAGTAATATGACCATAAACAAAAGAGCATAGGACACTCTCCTTACCCTCAAGAGAGTTGATAATACAAGAGAGTTGATCATTCATATCAATAACCTACACATCAGCTTTAGAAGAATCCCATCCAACCATAATTTTTTTTTTGGAAAGGGTTTCCCCGGTGATAAAATAGAAATAAAAAGTATACAGAGATGCAAAAGCAGAAACAAAGGCGTAGGGACACACCCCCAGCCCACGAACAAGAACAAACACAACCAGCCAGCAAACACAGCCACAAACAAAAACAAAGAACAAAACCTCCCCAAATAACATCTGTTGTTAGCCATATTCATAAGAAGAATCAGTAACTTCCTGTTAGTTTCAGCCATAATAATCCAACTATACCCATTATCATTGCCGAGAGGAATACAATAATCATTCCCATGAGGACCAAGGAGCATCAGATAAAAATCTTCACTTATCCAACACACAAACTGAAGGAGGCCAACACAAGCATGCTTCAAGTAATATATACCCACCTCAAACACCCCTAAATCAACATTAAGACTAAAGCTGTTGCCATCCAGTAAATACCAATCCCTACTCCAAAGGACACTCATATGCCATCTAAACTCAGCAGCAAACCACAAGACCCAACATTGAGAACTCCAACCTTTAAACCAGCAGATTTCATAACCCTTATAATAACCACTAAAAGCATTCACCTTAAACATCTAACCAACAGCAAAAAGATAATAAATCAGGACATTCTTAAAATTGCAATCAGAATTCCTCCATCCCTTCCATAACAGGCAACAGCTATAGTAACTATTATTCAACTCACCCTTCCAATAATGCCACCCCAGCATCATGAAGCAACCCACACACCCCCCACCCCACCTCCAAATGGAGGAAAGACTCCAAAAAAACAAATCAAAATAGGCTGACTCAATAAAAAGAACAACAGGGATCAGGCACCAGGAACAGGTTCTACAAAAATAAAAATTAGAGGAAGAGAGTAATGTCCTAAAGTCCCTGATGCCAACCATCCTTATCTCTCCAGGGTGAATGCACCACCAGTACCATTTCCATCCTAACCACCAATCATAAGAAGCAGAATTGATCATCAGCCATATGCAGCCCAAATGATCAACAAAACAAAACAAACAAGCCAATAAATGCCTCAAGACATTTATTAACAAAAATAAACAAAGAACCAGAGAAAGAAACAGAGATGATGCACAAATGCACCAGATTACTACCCCAGCTTTATAGTAAAACCCAACATCATTAGTAATGGCCCTGTTATTCCCACCACCCCAAATCCTAATCCAACTAAATTCACTCATCTCCTCCACTCCTCCCTTTATAATGCCACCATACCTCACACTCTCCACCCCTCTAAAATTGCCAAAGGAAGTGACATGTCTGCAAAATGTACCATAATCCCCCCTGAACCCATCCCCAAATCTCACTAAATTACTTGGAGCCCATCCTTTCCACCACCTTCCATCCCATAAAATCCCCCCACCCAAAGCCCAAGCAGGCAGACACAAATAGACCAGAAAGACCAAGAAGACCAAACCAAAAAAGGCAGCATCACACAAGTGATGATAAAGGAATGTGCAAATTGAGGAGGGACTAAAAATACAAAAATTTGAAGAGGAAAGGTTCATCCTACCTCTCAAGTTACACCACTCATCATCCATAAATAGGCTATTGCAACACTGATGCCACCAATGTCCTATCCACCTCCAACCCATAGTAGAAGCAATGAGAGTCATGTTACCAAAATTCCACATCACTAGAGTGACCCAAAACCAAAATAACTCAGAATTAAAAAAAATTAGAGGGGGAAATGCATTATTGCACCAGATTACTACCCAAGCAATATAGCAGAACCCATCATCAAAGATTAAATCCCAAAGAGACCCCCCACCCAAGAAGGACCAATCAAGAAATCCCATCCAATCATCCAACCACCAATATAAGAATCTAATAACACAAACACCCCACCCCATTAAAAGAATATTACATATGTACCTCAATAGATAAATGAAAAGGCAGAAACTTCCATTCCTCATCAGCTTTCAAGACCTGAGTTGAAAGCTTCATCATAGTAACCTTCAACTTAAGCCTAACAGCCTCAATAATCAAACCCTCCACCACATCCAAAGGTCTGCTTTTATGCTGGAAAAGCCTCATATTCCTTTCATGCCAAACGAAATACACGACAGCAGCAATAGTGAGTTTCTTAACAACATTCCAAATAGACTGTAACCTAGGCAAACAGCTAATATAATCTTTGACAAGGTTCCAATTATCAGGAGCATCCATCATCTTAGCTTTCCTCTTCAATCTCAACCAAACCTGAGCAGAAAAATAACATTAAAAAAACAGATGGTTATGACTATCAGAAACATTCTCATAAAAAGCACATTTAAGATTATCCCCCCATTCCACCTATCCAGTCTATCTTGAGTAAGCAACTTGAATTGTAAAGCCATCCATAAAACAAAAGCATGTTTAGGAATTCTATGAGAAAACCAAACATTGGGAGCCCATTTAACATCAGGCTTAATGTCACTCAAATCATTGTAACAACCTGAAACACTAAACTCCACCAAGCTCCCATCCCTGCTTACTCTTACCCCCCCCCCTTTCTTTGACAAGAAACATTTTATAGATTTACACCATTTTGAGTTACTAGAAATGTAGGAAATGAGAAAGTTACATCAAGACTTTAGGTGGATTCATTTTGAGTGTCAAAATGTGGAAGGATGACAAAAGATAAGATGGAGTTAGAAGCTTACAAGTGGTGTTTCGGGGTGGTCCTGGACTGCCGTGAAGAGGAGGAAGATGGCGGCGGTGGATGGTTGGATGGTGGCTGTTGGCAGCGACTGGAAGGCGGGCTGGGGCTGCTGAGTTTGGCCGAAAGTGGGGCTGGAAGAAGATGGCCAATCGTGGGTTTTTAAGAGGAGAAAGGGAAGTGGTTGTGTGGTTTGGCAATGATGATTTGGGTTTGATTTTTTTTTTTGGGTAAAGGGTTACCCCGGTGATTCTATATATTAACAAACACGCTCAAAAACAAGTAGAGTGCAAGAAACACCCTAGTTCGTAAAAGGGACAAACCCCCTTAAACGTCAACAAAGAAAAACAAACAAACATCAACAAACAAGGCAACCAATTAGTCTAATGACTAGTACAAACCAGGATATCTACGTTGTATTATCTCGAGCAATCATACAACCAGCGTCAATTGCCCAAGCAGCCATGCAGCCCATAACCCTATTATTCCACTTCAACTTGAGACCTAATAACTTATATCTAATAGTATCAACAATGATGTTGCATAGAATATCAGGAGGCCTCGTTTGATTCTTGAATAACCGGCCATTTCGTTCTTGCCAAATAAAGTATGTAGCTGCTGACACGACCAACCTAGCAACAATAACTTTGATCGATTTAGAGGGTTTACCTGGACCCAAATCTGCAATCACATTCGACCAGTAAGGAGGAGTATTCTGCATACCAGCACGATCTCTAATGCCTAGCCAAACAGCCCTCGAGTAAGCACAATCAAAGAAAAGGTGATCTCTTGAATCATAACTTCTAAGGCATAATGAACAAGCCAAAACATCATAGTTTTGACGACTGCTCCAATTGAGAATTCTGTCCTGAGTCAAAAGCTTCCCCTTAATAGCCAGCCACATAATGAAAGCATGACGGGGTATAGCATGAGGAAACCACACATGATTATTCCAAGACACAGTATCACTTCTGTTACGAATAGATTCCCAAACCCTGCTCGAAGAAAAATCAGTGACATCATTAGCACTTTTCCACCTGATTTGATCCAACCTATCATTACTGGGCCCAATATTTGAAAGCTCTGGCCATCTTTCAGTCCACTCTATTGGCAGCCCAGTTTCATAAATAGTTATTAAATCAACCGATATCAAACGGCGCCAATTTGATAATGGGTGTCGTGACCGCTACACAAATACCTAACTTAAACTGTAGTAGGGCAAGCTAGGGTATCGAACCAAGGGAGTTGGTGGTTATTAGCGACTCTAATTATCTAACCTAAGTTACCGTCACTAACCTAGATTAACTAAACTAAACCTAAATACCGAAAGTATAAAAAGTTTCCTCTTGGCTGTTTAATTTGAATGAATTAATTACTAAGAAAACTAATAATAATTTAAATTAGAAAACTAGAAAATTAAAACGTGAAGACCTCCGGATCCCGGTTAGCTAATTTCTAATCCAATTCAATTATTGTGTTCAACTCAATTCAACCAAACATTCAGATTACATATGAGCTAAGTATAGTCCTAGAGCTATGCTATGAAAGGTAGTCCGGGAGCGGGGGGCAAATATGCAATCAAAACGCTACATTGGGTTTGATTTATAACACATTTTATGGTGTTTTATCTCTTGGTCAACTCTTAAAACCAAGAGATTAAGAGGTAGGCTTAGTTGGCAGACAAGAATGGCATCTTTAGGTCCTAAACTAGCCTCATGTCCTTTTATAAGTTCTCTCTTTCTTTCCCTTTTTTTTATAAGACAATTCCTCTTTACTAGATTTTGGATACCTCTTTTATTAATTGCTATGTCCAGATTTCCTAAAAAAATAGGGTATGAGGTTGCCAACTAAAAGGTTATATATATATATATATATATATATATATATATATATATATATATATATATATATATATATATATTGTTTATTTATTTATTTAATATATATATATATATATTGTTTATTTAGACGTTACATGATAGGGAATTAATATTAGTTTATTTATTTATTTACTTTTTTTAATAAGTACAAAGGTGGTAATATAAAAAGGTGATGATTTCGTGAAATGGGTTTGTTCGAGCTAGTCATGATGATTTTTGGTGACGTTAAGTTGCTTAAAAAAACGATCTTACTTTGTGTCGTTTACATAATATATAGTAATAAGTTATTTTTTTGATTTTTTGCGAGTGTTAACAAGAATAGTTTTGTTCGTTCGCGGGGTTTTAAGCTCGACTGTCGCGAAGTTGTTTTAAATAAACGATCGCTTAAATGCTTGACGTGTTGTGAAGTTATTTTATGACACCGGTCTTTGGACAATAATATAAAAAGTACATTTTTATGTTAATCTTTTTTTGTTATTAAAGTTCCATAATTTATCTTATAAAAACTTTGTATATCACGGGTGTATGATTCCAATACAAACGCGGAGATTTTTCATGTTGGATTTGTTAGTCCTAATTAAAGGATAAATAAATCAAATAATGCACATAATTAATATAATAAAAGTCAAAGTAAAGTGGATTGACCTTGGAAATTTGCGGGTTGTCACACTTGGCAGTAAGGATTACAAAACGTGGAAGTACATGGGTCAAGAGGTAAGTCATACTCAACGTATGCCATTGACCTAGAGGCAAAACCAAGAAACTGAAGAATGTATCAGTAACATATCAAATCCCAAACGAATCATTCAGAGAATCCAAAGAGCAACTCGGTTGATGTAGAAATGAAGTTCCAAAAATCAACTCGACGCCAAAGGCAAACGCTAGAAGCAACGCCCGAAGCAACAACGCCAGAAGTAAAAACACTGTACCAGTTATCTCCATTACAAGCAAGGATTCTTAGGCCGAGTGTCTCGCCTTAGGATGCTCCAACAATTTCAAGAATGAGGATGAAAGCCAAGAATATGCGTAGACTGCAAGAAGATAAAGAAGTTGTCGGTGAGAAGCATACATCTTTTGCCAAGGATCAGTAAATCATTCAACCAGCTACGAGGAGCAAGATGATTTACCAAAGATCGATCTGAGATCAAATTAGCGTCAGCTAAAGGAGTAAGAATGGGACTACAAGATGATGGCTTTTCGAAAGCAAAATAATCATTACGAGTGATTAGTAGTATCGACTGGAATGACAAATGCCCCTTCAAACCCAGAAATCTCATGGCTGAGCATGCTGACAAATGATGCTCTAAAGTTCTCGAGGAGTGGAGAAGAATGCTTGAGGCATTGGAAGAAAATGCTAAAAGATCAGAAGGAGGCTATAGGTAAGATTCTGAAGCGTACAGATTAGCAAAAAGGAAGTTCATATGGTCAATGTGAGAATTACCTAGTAGGTTCCTTCGAAATGGAAACACTAATACGTCAAGAGCCGCTAAGACTTTCCAAAGTTCGTAATGCCATTAGGTTAACTAAGACGATGTCAAATCCTCTTGGAATCCTAATAAGTAGCAGGCATGAGAGAAATTAATGAACGGAATATCTCAGGCATCGGTACAATCATTACCGATTAGGCCTAGTAGAAAAGGAAATTTCAGCAGTAGTATTTACACTCGAGAGATGCAAAACAATAAATGAAGTTGTGCACTAGGATTAGTCCTGTGCAGGCAGATAAATGTTAAACATACGCAGAAGGTTAAACCCGAGTAGCGTTAGGTTCGCGATAAATTTCAAACTTGTGGAATTTCAAAGCGTGTTCCGGTGGAATTCATAATCAAGCTACCCTATATATATAGCTAAAGAGTTATGACACTACCTAGTTAATGTAAGATTGATTAAGGAAAGAGTTCCTTTATTCTGAGAAACTTATTTCTCTTAAAACGTCGTTTAGATCGTGCGTTAGAAAATTCTTGCCTAAAAGAATTAGTATCTGTTATGGAAATACGGTCCATATTTTAAAGTAGGACGAAATTTCGTGGATAGAATAGTTAAAGTATTACCTTATAGGTAATAGGGATAAAGGATAGATTGTCATAGAGAGTTTGTTGCGACGTTAAACTCGTAACCTAGGAACCAGATGGTTCATATGAAAAGGATGCATTAAGGTGCATGAGAAAAGGTCCCGGATTAATCCAGGGAAAGAAAGGTGAAAAGGTAAAGATCTCATTGTGAGTAAAATCACAGTTTGAGCAAGTTTTGAGGACGAAACCATTTTAAGGGCATAGGGTTGTAACACCCCAAAATTTCATTACTTGAATTATATACATGTTAAGTAGCTAAAATGTATATTGATATGGCTTATGAGTTGATAAATGGGAAAAGGGTAATGATTTGCAATGCTATACGTGTTTTTTCTTTTTGGTAATGATTTTATGTTAAAAATACATATGATATATTTGTTAGATAACTAAACGTGATGAAACGTATGAAAAATGCATGTTTACCTACGGGTAATGAATTGATAAACGGTAGGGTTTATATGAATGATACACGTATCGATAGATAAAATGAAATAAATACATGTTTTATAAGAAGGATAATTGATATACATGATATCAAAATGAAATATGTGTTTAGAAGTTGATATGATAGAAATAAATCGATAATCGGAGGAAAATATAGTTACACGATTGTATTATGTGTAAGTATATAAATATATATATACTAATGGCTTAAATGCACGTGAAATATTCATTTGAAGAATATATATGTGGTAATACGTGTTAGAATAGTTAAACATGTCAAAAATAAATAAGAATGTATCCTTACGTTAAATTAATGGTTGAAAATGAATAAATACATAACATATATGAGTATTATATGTATTTATATGTATATATATGAACCCGAGGCTTAGGAGTTATTATAAATGTATTCTAAAGTGAATTGAAGCATGAAATAATAAGTATATGGAAGTAGAGGGGCTAAAATGTAAATTGATGAAATATATATATATATATATATATATAAATATATATTTAAATATACGAAAGTATATAAACCTTATTAAAGGTATCCCGAGCCGTAATAATATTAGAATTATGTCCCATAATGTTTTGGTACATAAAATGATAAAGGACTAAAAGTATGAGGGGCTAAAGTGCAAAATTGTGAAATATATATATATATATATATATATATATATATAGGGAGAGGATCATTTGAGAACTAATTGGTTGAGAGAACTTTTGAGAACCATTTTAAGCCACTAGTTATATTTACATATACCCCCTCCCATGAATTGTAATGGTCCCTAACTGAAATTAGTGGTGGAGATTTAGTTCTCAAAAGTTCTCAAATCAAAAAGTTCTCATTTGAGCCTAACCCTATATATATATATATATATATATATATATATATATATATATATATATATATATATATATAGGGTGTGGACTATTAATAACCCTTCCTTGGAGCAATAACCAAATAACCCATTTGAACCACCAAAATCATGACAAGTGTCACCCTCTTTATCTTTCCAGGGAGGGTATTTTAGACATTTAACCCAACAAAAAAGGTACCCCTCCATTTTAAAACGGCTATAACTTTTTTATCTGAAGTCGGTTTTTTATAAAAAAATACCGTTGGACTCGTTGTAATTTTATCTTTAATTCAGATGTGGTCCCGACTTTTTTTGATATTTTTTCCCAAACGTTCGTACTGACATGTAATGTTACAAAAAGTAGCACTGGTGCCTTTTTTGTGGCGCTGCTGCCGTTTTTTGTAGCATTGATGTTAATACGGACGTTTGAAAAAAAAAGTTTCAAAAAAAGTCGAGACCACATCCGAATTAAGGGTAAAAATGAGGCGAGTTTAATGGTATAATTTTTATAAAAAACCGACTTCGGATAAAAATGTTATAGCCGTTTTAAAAATGGGGGTGGTACTTTTTCTTTTGGTTAAAATACCACTTATACCCTTTCAATTAAAAAAGAAAAAGAAAACAAGTCAGTGCCACTTGGCGCTCATCCATAGCACCAGCTTTTTGATCCAACCACTAAGATGGAGTTATTTGGTTATCACTATAAGAGGAGGTTATTATTAGTTCTCATTCCTGTATATATATATATATATATATATATATATATATATATATATATATATATATATAGGGAGAGGATCATTTGAGAACCAATTTAATTTGAGAACTAAAAAGAACTAATTTGAGCCACATGTTTATTACATGTATCCCCCTCCCATGAATTATAGTGGTCCCCCCCCCCCTGAAATTTGTGGTTGAGAACTAAAAAGAACTAATTTGAGCCACATGTATATATATATATATATATATATATATATATATATATAGGGTTAGGTTCAAATGAGAACTTTTTATTTTGAGAACTTTTAAGAACTAAATCTCAACCACAAATTTCAAGGGGGGACCACTACAATTCATGGGAGGGGGGATACATGTAATAAACATGTGGCTCAAATTAGTTCTTTTTAGTTCTCAAATCAAATTGGTTCTCAAATGATCCTCTCCCTATATATATATATATATATATATATATATATATATATATATATATATATATATATATATATAGTGAAAAGTTCATTGTAGACACCCCCATAAGTGTAGACAGGTAGACACCCTTTTTCACCATTAGATCTCTTGATCTAATGGTTGTGATTAATTTTCTTTTTTCTTTTTTTCTTTTTTCTCATTAATTAGAAACTTTCACATGTGAAAAAGAGCTATTTCACATGCGAAATTGTCTACAATGAACCTCACCCTATATATATATATATATATATATATATATATATATATATATATATATAAAGAAATATATATACGTATATCATCGAGCATGTCCCAATGCCCCATAATGTTTTTAAGCATAAAATAACAGTTTGGTAGAAGTCTGGGGGTTAAAATGTAAATAAAAAGTACAGGGACTAAAACTGCTAAACTGCAAAAGTTTCCACGCGATATGCGATCCATCCCTCGCGGTAGGCGAGCCATACAGCAACTAGAAACAGCCACGACTCGACTTCTTCTCCACGTTTTGACCAAATTGACTAGGGGCTAGGTGTCGATTTCGGCCGAAATAGTCATCACACAACGTGTAGGAACCTCCTGCGACCTCGACTAGTATAAATAGCGGCCTAAACTCAATCAAATTCCTCACCAATTTACGAAATCATCACCATAAAAACCCTCTTTGAGCCATAATCTTATTCTGCTCAATTCGATCTGCTCGTCTAGAGTTTGAAGCTGAATTTCTGCAGTTGAGCTACCCTAAGTATGATCTAAAATAACCTATCTCAGTTTTTGCAAATTCGATCTCTAAGTAAGATTTTATAAAATGCATAAAATCTAGGGTTATTGAGCTTGTTTTGCCAAAATCGGGTGATCGGGTGAGAATTAGGGTCTGAATTATTATAGGTAATCCTAAAGTAATGTGTTTTAAGAAAGCGCTAAGTTTATTTCACAATTGGAAAAGGTTTGGTAAAGGTTTTGTTAAACGGGTCAAAATTAGGGTTTTTGTAACGTTGTTCTGCCCAAATTGAGTAAACGGCTTTGAATTAAGCTTTGATATTTTAAAGTATATTATAAAATATTATAATGGATAATACCCTAAGACGGTTTTGAATAAAAATGAGTTTGGTCAAGAAATGAGAAAAACGGGAAATTAGGGTTTCTAAATAAGATTATTTAATGGGACTTGATTTTTGGTATGGCAACATGTTTTTATATATAATATGTATATATGATGTTAAAATGGATAAATATTAAAGTATTGAATATACCGAATTAATCGAATATTTAGAAGTTCGTGCGAACCGGGAGGGTAATCGCCTGTACACTGGGGTTTCTGGCAAAGCGGGGGTGTCGCATTATTCCCAACTGAGAACTGACATACCTCACTGGGCGATCCCGAAGTGAGCGTTCACTAGAGGAATGCGCATTTTCATATTATCGTTAAAAGAAAAGGATAACTGCCTAAAGGGCATTTTGGTCATTTTGACCTTTAAAAATGAATGAACTTAATAATTGAATATTATTAAGATAATAAGATGTTAAAATAAACATAAGAAGTGTTTATTATATTAAAACCTTGCGTTAACGCCATACAATACTCGATTAGGTTTAATTGGAAGGCATAGCGGAGGTTTTGCCTGAATTAACTGCTTAAGAGAATAAGGTGAGTTTATGAGCCCACTCTTTAAATGATTAAAATGTTTTAAATATTTTGGGCTAATATACATACAAATGCTATGAAAATATCTTCAAATGGTTTATAACCGAAATATTGCCTATTTTAAATGTTCAAATTGTTAAATGGTTTTTTATTGATATATACGTGAAAGGTTATGAAAATGTTATGAAAATGACAATTGATGAAATGCTTTACAGTATTGAACTGTTAAATGATTGTTGTTTGAAATATACGTGAAAAGGTTGAAAAGGTTGTGATAATAGTCACGGGTGAAATGTCCTAAACTGTTAAACTCCTAAATTGCTTTATAAATGATATATATGAGAAATGTTAAGGAAATGTGTTAAAATGCCTTTTACATATACGTGAAATGTTTTTTTTGGGTAAAGGGTTACCCCGGTGATTTGTATATATACCACAGGAAAAAACAAGTAGTAAGGAAAAACCCTTACTAGTGCATACTAGGGACATGTCCCTAAGTATGTAAACCAAAAGCAAAACCAGAAAAAGACCAACAAAAGAAACCACCTAGCATAACACACTAGGACCAAGCCAAAACAAAAAAAAACTGCGTCATGCCATCATCGGCTCTACCACGACCCCGCATAGTCCAACCATCCCAGATGCACAAAACACTAGGGGACTTCTTCCACTTTAAACCAATCAGTATGTTGTGAACAGTATCAATAATCAAATCAACCAGAGCATCGGGGGGGGGGGGGGGGGACGAGCATGATTATTGAAAATCCTGTTTTTTTGTTCCTGCCAAATAAAGTACGCATCAGAATGAACCAGCAACTTGTCACAAACATTGGTGAGCGCATCCGAAGAGCCCGCCGAGAGAATGTTAGAAATATCAACCCAGGTTTCAGAACCACCCTTCATAGTAGTGTAGGCACGGATTTTCTTCCAAACTTGAGACGAAAACTGACACTCGGAGAACAGATGGAAAATGAGAATCAAAGTTTTTGTAACACAAAAGGCAACACATCATGTTCATGTTCTTGCGTCTCGAAATATCCCAACTCAGAATTTTATCTTGAGTCAACAACCTTTTCCTCATTATCAGCCAAACAAGGAAAGCATGCCAGGGAATACATTGGGCAAACCAAACAAACCGACACCTCGGCACCTCCAAATTCCTAATCATCATGATCTTCCTCCAACTCCAACAGCATATGGTGGGGCACTTACAGTCCTAGAAAATCCTATGTTTTATCCGATAAGCAAAGACCCAAGTAACCCACAGGGACTCACGTTTTGTTATGATGCTCCAAATATGAGACGCCATAAGAGCTTTGTTCATATCACCAATCCGTCTAATACCCAAACCCCCTTTAGTTTTCGGCACACACACATTTTTCCAAGCAACTTTCGCCATACCCTTCTTAAACACCCCATGGCACTAAAGGAAGTCCCGCATTTTCTTCACCAGAACAACAATAGTAGCTGCCGGGAGAATAAACACAGAGGACCAGTAGACATGCAAAGAAGATAAAACAGAGATAATGAGGTGCACTCTACCCGCAAACGATAAGAATATGTTTTTCCAGCTAGTAATACGGCTATCAAGTTTCTCAATAAGCACAACACAATCTCTAGACAAGAGTCAGAGGAGATAAGGGGAACCCCCGGGTAGTGTACAGGAAGTAGCCCCTCATCCATGCACATGATCGAAAGAATACCCTCCGTAACACTTGTAGGCACATTGCAAAAGAAGGCGTTACTCTTTTGCGGGCTAGGAACAAGACCCGACATTTTGGAGAAACTAGTCAATGAGCGGAAAATACATGAAGTAGAAGGCACATCACCTCTTGATAAAATAAAGAGGTCATCAGCAAAACAGAGGTTAATAATCTTTAGCTTTTAACATCTATTGTGAAATCTGAAAGACGAATCAATACGGACAGCATGCTGAAACTTTTATATAAAGTTTTGAGAAATGGAAAATGTGAATGTTTGGTCTAAGCTTATGTAAGCAATACTTATCGGGTAAAAATAATCTTATTGGCCTTGTTATGATTATAAGGTGTAATATATACTGGGATGATCCTATATCATATCCGTTTGTATTAAGGTGTGGTGGATAAGCTGCGGTACTTCCTATATATAAACACCTGTAATATAATAGGAAATGTTATATATAGATTTAGTCGAGTATAGGGTTCACTAAAGTTTGAACGAGACCAATAACATTATATTTATGAAAATGCTTATTTTCATATACGGGTGGATGGACTGGTATTGAAAAGGTTATGAGTCCAAATACAAGGGTTATTTAGATGGGCTTTTGAAAAGGATGAAAAGGTTGAAAAGGTTTTAATCTAAGCGGATATTGTCTAGTGAAAAGGGAAAGGTGGTTGTACAACTAGAAGCGGCGAATGATGGTTCTCCGAGGTAGGGGCGGTTGCTCTATTGTAAAGGTATTCGGGTGGCGACGGTTGCCCGAGGAACTAACGTGGTTCCAATAGAAAATGCTTAGTAAATAAATGACTGCTTATAATATTTCGTATATCTCTTTTATGTTTTATACCTAATGATTATTTGTACAAGAGAGGGTCTAGGAGACCCAGAGAGTACTTTGAGTACTAAACGGCTTAAAGGTTATGTTTTGATATAACACCGTAATGTGTATATATGTTAAAAGGTTTAACGGTCAACCGATTAAACAGGTAAATAGTTAAATGGATAAATGGTCAGATGGATAAATGTTTCGGTATAATGCTGTTATACTTTATACCTGATAAACGTTTAAAGGATAACAGTATAATTTTGTTATGTTTTTATACTTTATTAAATGTTTGATAAAGGGGGCCATTAGGCCCAAGCATAAACTTTCGAGATAAAGGTAACACTTTTTGAAAAACGTAGAACTCACCAGCATAAGCTGACATTTCCAAAAAGGTAGCAAGGAAAGGGCTTTGGTGAGGACAGACTAGGTGGGCAAGCTATCAGGAAAGGACTCGGTAGTAGACTAGAAATAGACATAGATAAGATCTAGTTGTTAGATTAAGTTGTATCTGTCACACCCCAACCGACGGCGAAATTTATGTTGGGGCATGATGATTGTCTAAATGCTCATGACACTAATTAAAGTCTCAATAATTATTCATTACCAAATTCCAAGTCTTACAGAAGGATCCAATACACATAACACAACATAAAGATAAAGTTTGATTTAATTAATCTAGGTCCAAAGCATCCTAGATGTTAGCATCAATCAAGCATGGCTTAAACCGCATTTCCTGTAACATGTATAAAAATAGAGAATGTCAACTAAAAGTAGTTGGTGAGTAAACATGGGGGTAAGATACATATAGTAGTTTGTAAGCGATTCAAATGTCTGATGTAGACTCAAGCATGTATGAATAAACTAATATTGAATTTGCATAATCAAACCTTGATGACTTGTACCATAACCCGAATGCCGTCTATACAGTCAAATTCAGGTCATAGCTAATTGTGATAGGTTTCAATCACCCAAATGCCGTCTATACAGTCAAAGTTAGGTGGGTTGTCAATAGATCTATCATTGTTACCGTAGGCTTGTATGTTAATGATTACACTTGAAAGTTGAATTTTGCATAAAAACATCATAGTCTACATATAGCATGTAATCACACATAGACATGAAATGAAATCGCATGGTTTGTAAATGAATAAAGATTTGATATATGAATATGTATACATGTCACTTGATCAATAAGTGAAATATGAGAATAGTCCGAGTGATATTGAAAATGCGTGAGCATCGGATCGTCTACTCAATCTAGCTATCCGGACATCAAAACGTAATTAACCGATTGTTTTATTGATGAAAACGAACAATTACAACCAGTGTAAACACAGAGAATTGACACAGAGATTACACACTCAGAAACACACACTTAAGATTCGCTCACACGCTCAGAACTCCAAAACACAAAGACCAAACTACTATATATACCCGACTGGCCGAACGTCCTCCGAACCCCAGGTTCGGCCGGTCCGAACTTCAGGTTCGGACCAGGTTCGGCCAACCCTATATTGGCTTGAACTTGGTCTTCGTTCGATACTTCACACGACGCACATTTCAGGTATCAACAAACTCCCCCTCGTCGTGTGCAGTATCTCTTCTCCTTTCTTCTCAACATCATCAAATATGTATCTTCAATCAAGCTCCCCCTCAAGTAACAAATTCGTTCGTCCAATGAAATGAATCTTCGAACAAACTCTCCTTCAACTTGATCGTAGCTTGGTCTTGAATACTTGATGATATCTAGTATATCTTTGGTCTTTATCAACAGCTTCAGAAGACTTGAAGTTGTGATAGCTTGCACGACAGCATCCTGCATTAACACTTAAATAATCTTGGCGCAAAACGTCTCTTCGAGACTCCAAGATATGATTTTGAAAATTGATTTGTATCACGTGTTGATCAGATCGAAAATAAAGCAGAAACAAAATCTTTTTGGCTTTTTGAAACTTATACTAAAACACACCCAAAATCTTTTTGTACTTTTCTTGATATGAAATGAAATCGCAATACAGAATCAGACACTATTTTTGGTATGAGAAAGATCACTATATGGGATCATATTGAACATAACGCATTGAACTACACTTCAATTTCAATTAATCAAAACACATAAGTCATGCTGATTGCTGGTATAATTTGTCCAACTTAAACTCAGGCAGAATCATACTCATAACATTTGGATATGTTAAGATATTGATTAGATTTGCCTTGACCAGTGTACCCCACACTATCAGACGTATTCAGACATATTCTGTTTTTCTTTCTTTTTCTTTTGTGTGATTGCACTTGTGAAATTTCACAACGCATAATATTTTTCATGATATAGTCAACTGTGTTCCATGCAAAAAGAAATAAGAACGTTAAATCGTCTACCTTAAGGTCGATCTTTCGATACGCAGATAAGGCCTCGGATTTAACAAAATAAGAAAAATAAAACAAGTTGAAGTTGTATAACTCAACAACAATCAGGTCGGTACTCCCGTACACGCAGAGATAGTCCGATGAGTTATACGAAACACCAAAGAAAATAAAGCAGAACGTCAAACGAACAACGATCAGGTCGATCTTTCGATACGCAGAGAAAGTCCGATCGTTTGACAAAATAAAGAAAATCAAACAAGATTAAATCTTTGAAAAATGAACACATGTATACACAGTGACTTCTCATTTTGAATTTCACACTTATTTTTCTTTTTGTGTCATGAAATATGCATCAAGATGTTATCCACATGGTCAAGCATTAGTATTTAGTGTATATCACATCTGAATACTTTCTGATTTGTCGAGCCTACCAAGCACATCAAACAATGATCTTATGGCCCTTTCATCTACTTTATCCATGAGTCAGATACGTATGCCAATGTACCATCATTTCCCAATGATCAATTTCTCACAATTTTTATATTGTGCATGTATTCACCTTCCTTCATTATATATTTTGCATGTATTCACCTTCTCCCCATACCATGCATTTTCTCAATTACTCCCCTTTACTTACAATTCTCCCCCTTAAAATGAAAACTCTATTTTTGGATTTTCATTTTACACAAAAATAAGACTCTATTTTTGGCTTTTTGAGAAAAAAACGTAAGCAAAGAAAATTGATCAATCAACACGGATATGTTTCAGATTTTAGAATTCAGAAAATTTGCATATGAGAAAAATTTGTCATTAAATTTAAATTAAGCAGAATACTCCTCCATCAACAACGTTTCAATCGTCGATAGGTCTTCTAGAAGTACCTGCACACTGGACAACCTGGTTAGTTCACAAATGACCCGAAGCGAATCGCTTCTGGTCGACCAGTGTCCTGATTTTGCTTTGAAACCACCTTAGGTTTCCATTCCTGTTGTTTTGGTAATTCAGTTTTCGATGAAACAGTCACTGGTGACTGTGATGATGAACCTACATTTTGAACCTTGAAAACTTTGGAACAAAATGTTTTTGTTTATTATAAAATGTAGGCGCAACTTCATCAAAAACTCTGCCTTGTTCATCGAAGAACTTAGATTGGGCAGGTTTACCAAAAGCTGGTTTCTTGTGAAACCTTGAATTTGATTCAGCAGGAAGTGGACAATCTTTTGCCATGTGCCCTCTTTGACGGCAAACATAACATAAACGTGTCGATTTGTCCCACGTTTGATGTTCCTGCATAGAATTACACACATGAATATCTCTAACATGATCAGAATGAGAATCATATACCTGATGACGATGATCATGCACCCATTTAGATGTTGGACTTAGAGATTGAGAACTTTCAGAAGATATTTTAGCTTTCACAAACACTTCCGAAATCTTCCGAGCATCCACGCAATGAAGAGGAAATTCTTTGTCTGAGAAAAGCTGATCAGAACCTTTGAGCTTGTAAAATCTCTCTGGTTGTACCTTATCAGCTTTGAAAACATCTTTCTTCACTTGCTTCTTCTTAATCTTCTTCAAATTTTGTGCTTCAGATGCTGGAACCTCTTCAGCTACAACTTTCTTCTCTTGAAAACCTAAACCCACTTGTTGACCAGAAATCTTCTCCTCAGAATTTACACCCTGGTGTCCATTCTTTGCCAACCTTGTGAATTCAGCTTTGACATCAGTGATTTTCTTCTTGTCATAAAAAATGGTCTCATCAATTGCTGGTTGAGACTGAATCTTGTCACTTGATGTAGCCGATTTCGCATTATCAGCAGTTGATAAACCAGAAACAAACTTTGGTGCTGGAGGAATCTCAGATTTCAAAACCTTTTTCTTGTTTTTCTTGTTTTTCTTTTTCTTTACAACCTTGACTTCTTCTGAAGTAGAAGATGATATCTTTGAATAATCAAAATCATCAACCTGTTCCTTCACTTGTTTGACAGCTTCCTTGATATGAGCAGGGGGTGATGCAGTTTTATCAAACATCCTTTCAAAATTTGCATCATTTGCTAAGAAGCTCGTGAAAACTTGAGAATTAGAAACATTGTTGAGCAATCTTTTTGCATCAAGAACTTGAATTTTGAGATCAGAAATTTGCTGTTGAGCCTCTGCAAATTCTTTTTCTTTAGCAATCAAGCGCTTGGCAACTTTATGAGTTTCAAACTTTTGCAAGCGAAGATTGTCAAGTGCTTCATGTAGCTCCCTTTTCAGTTTATCCTCATTTTTCTTTTGAATTTCCAGATTTGCAGTTTGAACCTTGTTAACCCTAACCAACTCACGCTTGTCATCCAACAACTTTTCCATATCAACTTGATATGCTTTGATTTTAGCCTCAGATTCTTCAACACTATTAGTGAGTAAATCAAGCTTGATCTTGGATTTGTCAAACAAATTCTTGAAATCATTTGCAACATCTTCTGCCTCATACTTCCACTTTTTCACTTCTTTGATCAACTCATCCTTTTCTTCACAAATCTCAGCATGCGAATCTTCAATACTCTTCTTATCTTGCTTCAAAACGTCTAAAACTTCATTCAACATTTTGATTTCAGTAGTCAAATCCTCATTCTTCAAAACTAAACCCTTTTCATGCTCTTTAGAAATCTTCAACTCAGATTTAATCACACCAAAATCCTCATTCAGTTGTTGAACTTTCTTTATCAGCAAAGCATTTTCCTTCATCAGACTCTCCAAGTTTTCAGCAGATTCATAAGAACTTGGAATTGAACTAGTATTTGAACTAGACTCTGAACTAGTATCTGAACAGTAATCTTCTTGTAAATCATGAGTAACTATTAAAGCTGATGAATCATATCCAAAATGTTTACCCCAATCAATAGCACCATCCTTTTGAACTGTCAATGCTGTTGTCTTGTTTGTATTACTGGTAGATGGTTGAGTAAAACCAGGTTTGGATGATTGTGGAATATCAGATTTCTGTTGACATTCTCTGGCAAAATGTCCAAGTTGTTGACATTTAAAGCACTTTAATTTTGACTTGTCAAATCCCAATTTGTCACCAGAAATACGTCTTCCATGTTTCTAGAAAAACCTCTTTGACCATTGACATAACATAGCATATTGCCACGAAATATCCAATTCAGTTAATTGATCATCATCAAGTTCTTCAAGATCCTCACTGGTTAACTTTGCATCAGCAACATTTTTGAGAATCAGACCAAAAGATGATGAAATCAATGCAAAAATCATTTTGGCACAATCCTCCGTTGATTCAGCCGAGAAAGCACTTTGATTTGAAATATTCGGAATTGTGAAATTGCAACCTCTTGAAGAATTATTATCAGAATTTCCTGAAGCTCCAGCTAGAAAAGCAACACTTGGTGTAGAACTTAAATTTGGTTTAGCTTTAGCATTCATGCTTGCTGAATTTTCACCATGATACAATTCCGGATTCTGTAAAGTAACACTTGACTTTTTGTTGTTTAACATTTCCATTTCCCGGGCATGAAGTTTTCCAGTAAGCTCGTGAAATGTTAAAGCAGGATAATCCTTGTCATGAGTGAGTAGCAAAACATAATTTTCCCATTTCTCTGGCAAAGCTTCCAAAATCTTTTCTTTTAAGTCTGCATCAGTCTTTTCAATTCCAACAACCTTCAATTCACTAATCAGATGTGAAAATCTTGAGACTAAAGCAGTAATGTTTTCATTATCATAATTCTGAAAATTATCGAATTCTTTGTTTAAAACTTTCTTTCGACTCTTCTTATAATCAGCATTCCCTTCACATCTTGCAGATAAAGCATCCCATAATTGCTTAGATTTCTTGCAAGTACTAAATTGATGAAGCAATTCAGTAGGTAAAGCCATAGTAAGATAACCATAAACTTTCTTTTCAAGCTCATAACTTTTTCTTTCATCACCATCGAAGTCTTGAATTTCTTTAAGATCTCCATCTTCCATTGGTCGTTCATACAACTTTCGAATTGGAATCCATAAATCAATGTCATTCGTGCTAATATAAGCAGAAAATCGTTTCTTCCAATTTTAGTAATCTTCAAGCTTTAACAATTTGGGAACTTTCTGACTTGTTCCAATTTCATTGTCAAAATTGAGCATAGTTTGCATTGCACTCTGCATTGCGGCAAACGCTTGAAATTCCGACATCGTTGGAAATTTGAAAAAATTTTGTCCTCCGAACTTGCTCCGAACCTAGTCTGCCGTCCGAACCTACTCCGAACTTAGTCCAAACCAATTACTAGCTCCGAACTCTCACCGAACTAGCTCCGAACCTTCACCGAATGTGTTCCGAACCTATATAGACTCCGATCTACCTCCGAACCTCAATTCTCACCGAACCTAGACCGATACACCACCGAACTCTCGCCGAACGCTCTCCGAGACACCTCCGAACCTCAAGTTCGAAGCGGTTACTCCGAGCTTGCCCAGTAACCTCCGAACCTCGAAGACATTTTTCGAAAACTCGCAAAAACGGACGGATTTTGACAAAACTCGATATGGTGAACAAGAAAAACTGATAGAAAATGATTTAGAAACAGTTTTGGCACAAAACACCCGTGAGAAATGATAGAAAACGCGTAATGAAGCTTGAGAAAACTTCAAAAACGCTCAATAATCCGAGAATAGCAACCACGGATCAGTAGAGTGAACCAGATATGAAGATGACATATCCGTGCCCTAAATTATATAAAGACACCTTAAGGTTTAGTGATATGTGTCAAATATGTAAGTCAACCATTTAGACTAGTCGAGTCTAGTTACGTGAGTTAACCCGTTTAACCGTTGGTGATAATTATTTGTGTTTAGTATATGTATATTTATTCTACGAAAATAAATATAAGTATATTTGAACATTCAAGTAAACGTGCTCTAGATTTAGGAGTTATATTTCGAGTGACTTGGATAAATAATATTTTTGTCTCAGGTTGTGTCCATTTAAAATGCAACGAATATATATATATATATATATAGAAAAGAAATATATATAGATTACTTATAGTTGATTTTTTATAAGTCCAAGTATTAACTCAGTTTCTATAAAATCCATTTTAATAAAGTTATAAATATTTAGAGTCTTAACGGGTATAATGGAGATCCGTTAGATCTAATATTTAATTAAAATATATAATAATTAGATTTGAGGCACATTATTAATATAACAAAATTTCGTTAATGTTTATGCAAATAAAATAAAATTATGAATATAAATTTTACTATAGAAATTTAATTTATGATTAACACACGAGGTGCTTATATTTGAGGAGTATAAAATATTTAAGATTTGTATTTTTCTTTAGAGATTATAGTTAACCCGAAGGCTCGACTAGTTCAAAATAACGACATAAAAAAAATAATAACGAATGATTACTCACTTAAAGCAAGCAAGGAGAAGGAATGTAGTAGGAGAATGTTGAGTCTACTCGTGAGTCTTCAAAAGGTATATAATTTCCTTTTGTCATGGAATTGGAAGGAGAAATGGATATATTTTCGTGAGCATTTTGGGGAGTAAGAAATGAGTTTGAGTGTGTTTATTTTTGGTTCAAGCATGCAGTATTTATAAACATGAAATTTTAGCCCTTGGTAATCCTTGGTAACACTTGGTAATCCTTGG
Organism: Deinandra increscens subsp. villosa; assembly: GCA_039602395.1. Taxonomy (NCBI): domain Eukaryota; kingdom Viridiplantae; phylum Streptophyta; class Magnoliopsida; order Asterales; family Asteraceae; genus Deinandra; species Deinandra increscens. Next base: position 66,105,037 of record JBCNJP010000003.1, read on the forward strand.
TAACACTTTTTTTTTGGGCAAAGGGTTACCCCGGCGATTGTATTATATACCAACCAAAGAAAAACAAGTAGTAGAGTGAAATCTCTACTAGTTCTCAAATGGGACATGCCCCAAAAGAGTTAAACACAAGAAACACACACAAACAAGAAAGACAAGCACCTAGAGACAATCTAGTAGAAGCATAGAGCTAAATCATATAAACCAATCAGCCTCCATCATCAATCCTTCCATCTCTATAAATCCCCCACTCCACGAGAGTGTCTTGTACCCGATCCCATCGAACAATCCTAAGGCCCATGAGCTTGTACCGAACATCTTCAAATATAGCAGCAACAACTTTATCCGGAGGCCTAGTATGATTTTCCTGGAATATGATATTTCGTTCTCTCCAAAGATGGTAGACCGAAGCAGCAAGAGCAACCTTATACATAATCTCTTTCAGAACTTTAGACCGGGCAAAGTGACTAATCCAGTTGACAATGGAACCCCAATCATTAGGAACGATCACTTTCACCTTGTCACAAACCAGGCGCCAAACCGACTTCGAGTAATTACATTCAAAGAAAAGGTGGTGATGTGATTCAATATCAGAATAGCATAAGTGACAACACATCATGTTCATGCAACCTTTTCGTCTATACCACCCCAGCAGTTTATCCTGAGTACGTAATTTACCTCTCAATACTAACCACAAGAGGAAGGAATGCTTAGGGATGCAAGCAGAAAACCAAACCACATGCATCCAATGGACCTCATCATCATGATGTCTAATCGAGTTCCAAGCAACCGAAGCAGAAAACACGCAGGACCGATCGTCCTCCCTCCAGACATAGTTATCAGAGTGATCCTTCAGAACAGGGACCGTTATGTTATTAAGAGCAGGCAAACGCTCCGGCCAATCCATAGGCCAACTCCAATGACCATCATGGACAAGATCCGCGAGCTTGGAAGATAACATGAATCTAGCATTGTGGATTCTTCGAGGAGCAACTAATACGGATTGGAACTCCTTGAGGCAGTCCCATGATGTGGTCCCTTGGAGATATCTCGTTTGGAATACGACAAGCATTCCTAAACATGCCTTTTGTCTTTGGTTGGTTATTAATGGTAAACTCCAAACTCAGGATAAGCAGGTACGCTGGAATTGGAAGAAGGGATGTATGAACATGATGTGTTGTCTTCTATGTTATTCTGATATAGATTCTCATAACCATCTTTTTTTTAGTGTCCTTTCTCCAAGAAGGTTTGGGAGACGGTAAGGAGAAGCTTTCCGATTCAGATGCCGAGTAATTGGAATAGTATTATCAATTGCTATGCATCGAATTCGCAGTCTAAGGCCCTATCTAGTGTCGTTTTTAAACTCTCTGTGGCGGCTGCTGTCTATCACGTGTGGCGGGAACGAAATAATCGGATGCATGAGAACAATTATCGACAGCCGGAGAAGGTTGTTGGGGATGTTCTGTCTGATATCCGCTACAAGGTACTGGGGTTAAAGTGCAAGTTTGGTGATCGGGGGAGAAACGTCCTTCCCATCTGGAGATCCTTGGGAAGCTTGACTTTTGATGATGGAGGCTAATTGGCTTTAGTGTTGTGTCGTGTTCCTTTGTTGTTCTTACCAGTATTTAGCTGGGTGTGCTTTGTCTTTCTTTTTGTGTTTTACTCTTTGGGGTATGCCCCTTTGAGAACTAGTAGAGATTTCACTCTACTACTTGTACTTTGAAGTTTCTGTTAATACAAAAATCACCGGGGTAACCCTTTACCCAAAAAAATGGATTCTTCGAGGAGAGATAATGTTAGAAAGAGGACCTTCAACACACCATTTGTCATACCAGGCTGAAGTGCTACGACCATCTCCAATTTTAGCCCATACGAAATTGTGAAACAGAGATCGAAGGTGGATAAGATTTCTCCACGTCCAACTACTCGGGGTCCTGGAACAGCAATTCCAGAACATACGGCCTCTGAGGTGGTGACTATAGACCCACTCCACCCATAAAGATTTTCGCCGGATGATGATACTCCAAATGTGCCTAGCCAAGAGGGCCCGATTCATGTCAGCAATACGACGAATACCCAGGCCACCCTCCGACTTTGGTTGACAAACCGTTTTCCACGCGACTTTGGCCGCTCCCTTATTCAGCTTTCCTTGGGACCAAAGGAACCCACGAAATTTGCTCTCCAACTCGTTAATAACACGAGCAGGAAGGAGAAACACAGAAGCCCAATACACATGCATAGAAGATAACACAGAAATAATCAGTTGGAGACAGCCAGCAAACGAAAGATTTTTATTCTTCCAACTAGAAATTCTGTTGTTCGCAGCCTCCAAGATAGGTTGGCAGTGACTATACTAGAGGCTCTTAGATAATAAAGGGACACCAAGATAGCGAACAGGAAGAACTCCCTCTTTAAAGGGCATTGTCGTCAGGATAGCGGCCTTAACGTCATTTCTGACATTGCAGGAAAAGATCGTGGTCTTAGGGATACTAGGAACAAGACCAGACAACTTAGTAAACTCCTCCAAGGACTGGATTAAACACATCACCGACCGGAAATCACCTCTAGCAAACAAAAAGAGATCAGCACACTTTTTATGGAATCTGAAGTGAGGATCATGATTAACATTATGCTTTAGCAACAAAGTAAGGACCTCCATAACGAGAGTAAAGAGATAGGGAGACATTGGGTCTCCTTGTCTAAGGCCCCGTTTTCCCTTAATGTATCCATGAGAATCCCCATTAACACAAATCGAGAAAGAAACAGTTGAGACACACTTCATAATCCAACTTACCATAGTGTTATGAAAACCAAAACAGAGCAGGATATGGTTTAAGAACTCCCAATCCACCGTGTCATAAGCTTTCTGGATATCCACTTTAATCGCACATCTAGGATCTCCGGTGTGGCGGTGATAGTTATACATCAATTCCTGAGATAAAAGGATATTATCCGTAATTAATCTACTAGGAACGAAGGCAGACTGGTTAATGCTAACAATGTCATCTAGAGACCCCTTTATACGATCCGCTATAATTTTGCTTATCACTTTATACAGCACATTGCAACAAGCAATGGGCCTGTAATCAGTAATACTACCTGGAGTCATGATCTTAGGGACCAGCACAATGATGGTATGGTTAATTTCCTGGAGTAACTTCCCATACTGAAAGAAGTCCTGAATCGCCCTCGTGATGTCCTTACCAACAATCGGCTAGGACTGTTTGAAGAAAGCAGAGGTATAGCCATCCGGGCCTGGAGCCTTGTTATCATCTATAGCAAACATCGCATCACGGATTTCCTTTTCATAAACCGGCCGTATCATATGGTTTGCAACCCCATGATCAATCTTTTTCAGAAATAAATCAGCACTGACTTTCCTGGTAATGTTGGCCTTGGTTCCAAAAAAATTAGTATAGTGGTCCACAAAGGCTTTAGGGACAACACTGCCATCATGCGCATGTTGAGTATCATCGAGATCCCTTCTAAGACATTTTACTTTCTCATGAAGGTTCCCTTGTTTAAATAGAAGCAATCGAAGGGGGGGTTAATTGCTTTAGCTTTTTAACCACACAGAACTGAGGGACACCTGAGACTTGAGCATTCCACCCGTCATGGACAATATCATTAAAACCCAGTTTTGAAGTAAGGAAGTTTGCAAACTTAAACGGTTTATGTTTAGGAGGAGTAGCACCAGGAAGCTTAACTACACTAGGACAATGATCCGAGAGCCTACTAGGGTGGAACACAGCCGTGGCAGCAGGAAAAGTAAGGACAAAATCATCATTAGAAAGGACCCTATCCAACTTTTTAAAGGTGCCAGTTCCCGCTTTAGGCTTTTGAGACCACGTATAGTGGATGCCTATTCCCTTCAGGTCGGATATTTCACACTTGTTCACACACTCTCTGAATTCACGCATACTAATATCCACATTAGAGGAACTACAATATATATCATCCAGAAATAACGTGGAGTTGAAATCCCCCATAACAAGCCATGGACTATGTCTCACCACAAGCTTAAACTTATTTAGATCCTCCCACAGCTGTCTACGAGTGATATAATAATTAGCAGCATAAACAGGGGAACAAAAAAGAACCTTTTTCTCCACTTTCAGGTTAATTTGAAGGTGCATAACTTGATCAGATTGAAATAACACCATTATGTCCATAACCGTACGATCCCATCCCATAATGATTCTTGTTCCTTTAGGGGAGACACCTCCATTGGTGGCCCAGTCCCAAGACTTAAACACATTACCACAGATTTTGGAGAGCTTACATTATCCACATGCGATTCCAAAATAGCACAAAACTAAGAGAATATTCCCGAACAATAAACCGAACTTCTTTTTGTTTAATACAACGTAGATATCCTGGTTTGTACTAGTCATTAGACTAGTTGGTTGCCTTGTTTGTTGATGTTTGTTTGTTTTTCTTTGTTGACGTTTAAGGGGGTTTGTCCCTTTTACGAACTAGGGTGTTTCCTGCACTCTACTTGTTTTTGAGCGTGTTTGTTAATATATTGAATCACCGGGGTAACCCTTTACCCAAAAAAAAAAAAAGTAGCGAGGCTGATCATTGGGACAATGTTGAAGAAGGAGTGCTTGCCCCTTTATTTTTTGTTGTACCTGATGTCATGAATCCCGTTGTTTTATTATACACTTCCTCAACCTCCTCATCATCATCATTCTGCCCCACTCCCCCCTTCGAATGCTTGCATAATGAAGAAGCATATGCCTGGAGGTCCTCCATTTCTACAACTCTATCCTCCCCCCCCCCTGATAAAACTTCAAATGGGTTAGATGTGTTGACCTTTTGCGCAACATGGGGCTGTTTTGGAACTTCCGTACTTGAAGAAGCTTCAGATTTTTCCAAGGTTTTCCCTGCATTAACATGAACAGGTCTGTAGATAGGTTTTTGCTTTTGATTTTTCACTTGAACTCCTTTTCTAGCCACCTTTTTTCCTGAAACAGTAGTAAAGCCTTCTTCATCAGTTGTTGGGCTCATGGTCTTAGGAGGAGGGGCTGGTTGTTTAGGACACCGCAAATCAACATGCCCGAAAACACAACACTGCTTACACCTAGGAGGTTGCCACTCATATTCCACTTTTACATGCTCAATGTTATAGCTAGAGCTATCCAAATCTTGTATTGCAATTGAAACCAAGTCCGTGAATTCATTAGCCGATGATATCTCAATAAGAGCCCTAGCGTAGCTACTCCTCCCCCAATTATCACAACACATTGTCTCCGTATGCGTATCAAGGAGCTTAGGTTTCCCTACTTTAGTCGCAAGCATACTTAGCCCATCTTCCGAGTAGGCGGCTAGCGGGACATCATGGAACTTAACCCAAACAGCAACTTCAATAATGTCTTCTTTCTTGAGTTTAACAGATGGGTTCCATACATTCAGGAATATCGGCCGGTTGCGTATCATCCATGGACCACCCTTGAGGACCTCCATCATACCCTTACTGTCAGCAAAATGGAAAAAGAAGAAACCACTTCCATTCATCATCATTTTTTGGACTCCATATTTTTTCCAATTTTTAGTAACAAAGTAGTCCATAACCGGAAAAGCTACCCGATCCCAAGAAAGTACCCATGAAGGGTAAACTCCGTTCTCTTTTGAATATCCCTAACTGAGTCTTTGGATAGAACAACATCAACACCGGGCATTGAAGTTGGGTTAGCGAGGGACCTGAAGTTTATACTTGTCTTTTTAGAAGAACCTGCAAGTGTTTCAACAAATGAGGGTTTTGCATGAGAGATTTCCGACGTAGTAACAGTGACATCCTTGTTCCCAGTATTGTCAGTATTCATCGGGATTGCCGATGTATTCAATGGGTTAGTATCCTTACTCAAGGGAGCCCCATGCGAACTGTTTTTTAGTATACTTCTTGGGATAGGTTTCCCATCAATGTTTAGCACCTTGTCCGCCAATGAAGAGGATGACTTGACGACCCCATCATCGGGAGAATCGTTCTTTTTGCGAGTTTTCTCCATGCAATCGTAAAGCAAGAGAAGGCAACCGAATGCGAGACTGAAAGATCTTAACGGCTAAGGAACAGGTTTGTCCACCAAATCTGACGTAAAGAATAGCAACCTATTCAGCTTTACATCAAATCAGCGGTAAACCCAAACCCTAGCAATCAGACTTACAGAGACGACTGGTTGAGAACACACAAGAGAGTAAAAACGAAAGACAAAACCCTTATAGATGACCTATAGCCGCTAACAGGACTCGTATCTCTTCCAAAATCAAACGAGGATAATTACAGGGAGGTATACAACTCGTTGAAGGAAAAGGGTAACGAAACGTAAACCCTACCCCAAACAAATCGCTAACACTACTCGTATTACCTTCGTGACTAAGGATGGAGATGACAGGCTAGTTAGGTGCAAAGATCGATCCACAAGCATCCAGAATCCAATAAAAAACAGCAGATTGACCACGAGAGAGGAAGATCACGGGTAAGAAATCCTAGATCGCCATTATCGCCTCAGAGGTGAGAGGGGTCCAGGCATGGCCACAATTCCTCCTTGGTAACACCTGGTAATCCTTGGTAACACTTGGTATAGGTTTAATATTTTAAATGTTTTATATTAAAAAAAATCGATGAATAAATTTATAAAAACTATTTTTTTTATATATAGTCTTTAGTATTTTACCACCATTAATGTATAGTGTTGGAGTTGTCAAATAATTATCACCATTGGTTTCGTGAGTTGACTCGGGTATGACCTTAATATGCATAACATATATATATATATATATATATATATATATATATATATATATATATATACTAGCCGTGTGCCCGCGCGTTGCGGCGGCGACAGTGTATAGCGTGTTATTCGTCTTCTGTTCGTGTGTTGCAGCGGCACAACAAACTACAACGCGGTATTTGTTTATTTGTTCATGTTTTTCGTCAATTGTTCTTGCGTTATGGCGGTGCAACAATTTACATCATGATATTTTCTCAGTTAGCGCGATGCGGCCAAAGATTTATGCGTAGAACTACAAAAAAGGTTTTAATATTGTCATGGCCAACAAGTATAATTATTATAGTAACAAAAAGAGAAAAAACCAGTCCTTGAACTTTCCACTTTAGAAATTGAAGATATAAAAAAAGTATATACATATGAGAAAACATACCCAAAATTAAATAAAAAATCAATGATTTAACAAAGTACATATAAGAAAACATATAGAGGAAATTCACGCAGTGCATCAGCGACGAAAATAAACCAACGTTGTATTTGTTTTCTAAGTTTATCGATACTCTCATGATATATTTTATTATACGTCCTTCAGTATGTTTTCAAAGAACATGGTCCTTCAGTAAGTGCATAAATTAATGAGCATGATATTATAACAAATACCCTTTACAAGAATAGTCCATTAATTTCTAATTAAAATCCATACACTTCAAGTTTGAAAAGAACATCTTTCATATGGATTATATATCAACTAATGAAATAGATGAAACAATTACAAAAAGTGTAAATAAATAAACAACACATTTAGACAATGAATAATGGGCTAATATACCACCATGCCTTAACATCTATCACTACCCAAACCATTCAACCGAAACTTTGAAAGAAACATCTAAAAGTCATGCAACTATATGTAGTATTCTACAATACCAACCGAGAAAGTTTATCAATCTTCTCGTGATATATTGTAGTATTCTACAATACGAACCGAGGAAGTTTTGTTTGAACACCCCTCCATCTTGCCACAAGGTTGTGCATGTGTAAGTTGACGTCAATAAATTTTTTTTAGTAATGTAGTTATATACTTTTCTAGTGATTTTGTTATATAACTTGTGCAAAATACATCATTTTTTATTCTATATTTTGAACGGAAAAATTCATCATTTAACCATCTAGATATGACCTTGACTTAAACCATTGACATTTAATGTACGACACACCATTTAGTCATACATTATGTAAAAATATTTATATTTCTACAAAAATAAATACCCCCTATATAACATCCCACTTTTATGATATATTGTAAATTTTACCCAAATTCATAGAGTTTCTAGTTATGGTACTTTTTTCTTCAAGCTACTCTTTTGCCATAAAAGGTGCAAATTACCAAAAAGTCTATGAAGTTGCAGAGTAGTTGACTGGTTGACTTTCCATAACAACAACTACCTCAAAAATAATCATTGACGAAGTGATAATAAAATCATCTTATTTAAGCATACTAAATTGCAAAGTAACAAAAATAAAAAGCCGGTGCCTAGTATCAGATGGTTACCATATAAATTGGGGCCCAATTTCAGCGACTGCATTTCGCCATCCAGCAGCCCACATTTTCGGTCCTTCAACCGCAATTGCAAACGGTGTAAGGATCAAAAGTGATAATAATGATAAACAAGCATAGTAGTTCATCCCACTAACAGATTTTCCCTTCATGCCTCGTTTAGAAAATATATTCCTGAACACAAACGCTAAATTGGATATCATAGCCCCCATAAAACCTAAAAAATCAGCATCAACATATTAGAGTCCATTTTAAAAAAGGACTTTTTGCGTAAAATACCAGTGTACGTTTTTATTTGCCATGTTTTATTGATTTATTCACTGTACTTTGTTTGTACATCCGAGTTATTAACAGATGATTTTATGTCCTGTTAAGGTCACTTTTATGCAAAAACAGGGCAACAGACTATAAAAATTATAACTTATTTATATGAGAAGGTTAAATCTATGTATCAAAATGTAAAGGTTTCTACATAATGTTTAATTTACCAATTACAAAATGACCCAAAAGGTATATGTCAAATAAACAACTAACTGGTTTGGATAAGCCCTTCAAACACCTTTATGGTTATCTAAGAACTAAATTATCACATTAACGTTTTTATTAAGCAATCACAAACAGCCTTGAAATGTCAAATGATCCGTCAAAATACACATTCAATTAGTAGTTTTAGGTGATAGATTGGGTACCATGAAATTGAATCTAGCAAAATACTCCTTGATTGTCTTGATCTATAAATTTTTGTGCATTAGAGGTCCCATGGTCGATTATAATCCCATATATGTATATGATGAAAAAGTATTAGTAATAAAGCATATTTTTAGTTAAAAAATATATATATTCTTGCATAAAGTTAAAAATACATAATGTGGTGAAACCATGATTAAGATATAGTTTTCTTTCATTAACCCTAGATTAAAACTTATTCAACTGTGAGAAAACTAAAAACTCCCCCAAACAATAATGATTTATGATGCAGAAACCTAGATCTTTAATGCTGCTATAATAGTTCAGGAACTACAAGCAACCCACATTATATTTATTCAAGAACGGCCATTAAATAAGGAAGGAAACAAGAGTAAATAGAGTAAATGCATACCTTCTTCAATTTGGTGACGAAAAAACATTTGATCCTAAACCCTAAACAGATTGAAAAAAGCCATCATTATTCCTTTATAGGGAAAAGATCGACAAATCAATATCCAATTACCTCATTTCTTGAAGCACAACTCTCCACAAGCTGGAAGAACACCAACTTTTGTTACCATATTTGGTTGAAAACCTACATTTGCATATCACAATATAGAGAAATTGCTTCTACACAATAACCAGATTTGCATTTCGAAACTGATTATTGTTTTTTGTCACTTCAACTCAAAATGCCTAGTTAATGTTTGGATAAACAAATTATTTAGGAATCAAGCATTTATATGAAGATGAATTTGAAGGCATTGACCCTGTAAAAGAAAAGCATATGCTTTACTTGTGGGACAAATGGTTTTTATTACCTATAACATTTTACCTACACCCATAGTATGTGCAAGAATGAAACTACATCCATTATCTCCCAATCAAACCTTCTTTATACGTGTAACCTGCAAAAATATAAAAGTAGATTAAGCAAATGTGAGTTATGCTAAATAATACAACCATAAAAAATGAACAAATACTAATATCTATGATATAACAGGAAGCGAATACAATTCAACATACAAAATAAGTTTCATTTGTGGGCAATTGTAAGGTTATAACATACAATGGCCTATACAAAAACCAAAAAAAAAAAAACATAAAAAGAGTGATTAGATCAGGTAAATTGATTATAACATACACTGGCCAGTGGCTAATACCCAAATTGATGAAGAGCGTAAATTTTCAAGGAAGTAACAATAACCCCCTTTCTCTTTTGATCTTGAATTTGATCCCAAATCAAACCTTCATCACTGGTCGTCTCCTAACCACTTCATAACCTACACCACATGATCAAGAAAGAACAAATTTTTAAAGGAATACAAATTTCAGGAGTAGCTAAACCAAGTCAATCGAGTGATAATTGACGTGAATGGAGCATTAGTATTAAAATTGAACTCTTACACTCAGCCTTTGTAGCCATCTTCTTTTTCCAACTTGGAACGCTATATGTCACAAAAAAATTGCCAAATCAGAATCAACTTTCATTTTTCAAAAGCTATGTAAAAGATTTGAGAATCACACCAATACCAGTTTGTAGTTCCAAAATCTGTGTTTTTAAGAATTAGTGAAGGAGTACAGAGGCATAGAGAGCGGAAATGAAGCTGAAAAAAGGAAAAGGGTGCAGTGATGCTATGCTAAGTATAAATATCTAAGAACGAGTTAGGGTCGTATTAGGTCAGTTAAAATTATCGCCTCAAATCTCATTTGTAGTAGCATCAACCTATACACAATCTGTTTACTATACAGATTAAGAAAAGAAAAAGAAAATTCTTACTATTAACAGAAATAAGCAGAAGAAGAACCCGATTTTTTTACATTATAAACATTCGCTAATCTGAATCGACCACATAAATATCATCAAGCAACAATTCAAACCAAATAAAGAAATTATGAAGCCTCGTAACATACATGTGAGAAACTGATTTAATTGAGGAAGCTTGAAGCCTTGAACCCTAAAAAATGGCGTGAGCTGGTAATGGAACCCGAGAAATCAAAACTCTAAAAATGATGGAAACATACCAGTGAGAGCTAACGCGAGGAAGACGAAGATGCAAGGATTTGAGAGAAAAAGAGCCTTCACGTATAGATTTGAATTTCAAATATTCATTATGGCTTTGGCTTTGAGAGAGAGAACGACTGCATTGATTCTGCAATGAAAGAACCTAAAAAAACAAAAGAGGGGAATCAAGCCCCATCTAAATGATCGATGAAATAGAAAATAAGGGTGTAATCGAACATAAAATTAGAAGAAGTTTTCAATCCTTGGTTGGACCGATAGCTGCTAGATCTGAAATCATCGATAACTGAAAATCTAAAATCAACAATAACCAGATGAGAATTAGTGGATATGAAGAATAGATCGAAAGGGAGCAGAAAAGAGAGTAACATACCGTTGGTGTAAACCTTCAAAACGTATAATTGGAGAAAGAAGGAGACGACTATTTCGATTGTTTCATTGTTCTGTCGATCAAAACTGACAGAAAATAATCGAAATTTTAAATCATAATTGAAGCAAAACATAACGAATCAATGAATGTTTGAGAAGATGAAAATACCTTATATACGAATCAATGAGGGGAAACAAAAGATGCAGTGAAGAAAAGAGCAACGTCGGCATGAGCAACGTCATCCCCTTTGGTTCAAATCAAATCAAAATGCATCATCCCCTTTCATCTACACAGGCCACGGCAAGAGCAATGTCGGAAGTAGAGGACGAACCGGGAAGAATAAATGATACAGGTCACCGGAGATAGTGTTTTCTTCGGCCGACCGAAGATAGTGTTGAACCGAGAAGATGGTGTTTGACGGCGATAGGAAGAAGAAGGTGATTTCAAGAACGAAAATGATATCTGTTGGTGTCAAATTAGGGTTTCTATGAAACTTTGGCCGACGATCGTTTAATAGGATTTAGGGTGTGGAACATGAAAAGGTGAGTACATCCGTCGATTTGAAGACACCGGCTTCAATGCAAATGTGCGGTCCAATGGGGTAATCGACATAATGCTTGATCATTATAGTAGTATCAAGAGAGGATATCGAGATGCCTCTAATGGGGTAATCGAGATGACATGGGTGAGATTGACCAACTGAGGGGAGAGAGAAGGCTGGTGATGTACATATCGAGAGAGGAGTCAGGCAGCAAAAGGTGGAGGTGGGTTAAAGAATCATTAGTGACGGAAATACCCTGACCTCTTTTCCTTGTTCATGGTCTGATGCTTTAAATGTGAGGCTTTAAAGATTGTACATGGTGCTAAAAATTTTGTACGCGTCTTAAGGATTAAGCATTTTTCATGACGAAAATGCCCTTTAGGGCAATATGTATTATATATAGTAATAGATATATATATATATATATATATATATATATATATATATATTACATATAAAATGAAACGAGGGTAAAAAAAACAGAATTTCATGATTTGCTTGAAAATAGACGGATGTCACAGTCTCCCCTACTTTAGAGAATTTCGTCCTCGTTGTTAGCTTGAGCTTGATTGGCATTGATGTTGAATGCGCGACCACGCGCACCCTGGTTGATTGGGTTGGCTTTAGCGTTGTTTACGATTGTCAACTTGGGACATGTGTTGCGAAAATGCGTAGGGTCACCACACTGGAAGCAAGCAGGCCTATTGGGTGGTGGTGGAGCATTGGGTAGAGCAATGGGTCGAACAAAGGGTTGTTGGGCTTGAGGTTGAATGGGTTGTCAACAAGTGTTGCTATGATGGCCAAAATGTGACACCTCGTCCGAAAACCTAGGTCAAACCTCTCTCATTTGACTTTTTAATTAAGTTTTAATGTGCATTAACCGATCTGGTTACTGTTTAAACTGTTAATTACTGTGCCTGACTGTTAACTAATGACGTATACCTAATCCCGCGTTTGTACTAGAAGCGTATACCCGTAAATTTTATAGAGATTCCATGGATTAATTATGGAATTTCAATAAATAGAATAATAAATATAAAATGTATTTTTATATTTTATCTAGAACTGGAACTGGTGTCGTACGTTTATATAACGGACACAGCAAACTGATAAGCGATCATATGTTTAAAACTATTCGGTTCTAAACAATCTGGACGGTCGAGCTTAAAACTGTTATGAATTGACAAAACTGAAAACTTTGACCGTAACCCGTTCGAATAACTGAAAACTATAACTGATTTCTGAAAAACTGTTATAACTGACTTTAATAATTGTTTTTATGAAATAAAAACATCACAAACTGAAATCGTTGTCAAGACTTAAGCCTAAACCCAATCGAACACCCAATTGGGCCCGACTTGACCCAATAGGCCCAATAAGCCTAAAACAATTAAACCGAGCCCGAAACTTCGACCCGTTACTCAAACTTAATAATCCGAACAATTGTGACGATCCGGAAACTTATCCGATGCATAACGGGCCCGGGCCTCGATACGGCGTCCCGTTTGGGCCCGTACGGCCCATAACCGACGGACCGGCCCAGTTACATTTTCGTTTAAATGTTCTGACCCAAAATAAAGCCCAAAGTCCAATGGGTTTATATTTATAAATTAAACCCATCAAACTTGTATTAATTTTTATAAAATGATTATCACCTTTTATATTTTTATAAAAATTAGTCATGGACTTGTATTAATTTTATCCATTAGTTAAATATTAAAGTAAGGAGTTATTTTATTTCTCAAGTCTTTTATATACTTTATAAAAATTTTACAATACAAAACCATTTTCATTAAACATGACAAGCTTTTTTTTATAAACCAAGAATGATTTTTTTGTTATAAATTACCTACATGTTAAGTTTTATAAAAATGTGAGTAGGAGACACTTTTAAAAATTGTGGGAGATTACTTGGCCACCTTTTCCTCCTACTCACCTTCTTCTAGCCCTCATCATTGGGGAATAGTGTTGCAAAACCCAACACTCAACATCACCACAACCTTCACCAACCCTCACCTCACATCTCCTCTTTTTCCTCCCCCCTTGACCGGCTCCCTCTTCTCTCTTCCTCCCTGCCGAGAACATCCATCACCACCACCATTCCCACCCCTCGCCACCTTCACCCTAAACTACCACCACCATCCCCCACTTCCTCTTACGTGAAACAACAACACACCACCACCTTTACCCTTCTCCCCTGTGCGCAACAACCACCACCGCCACTGCCTACCGCCGCACAGCCGCTACCACCGGACCAGGCCACCACCGCGACCCCCCCTAACTGCTGCCATCAGCCCCGTCACAGCCCTCCCCCTCCTTGTTCCTTCTTCCTCTCGGCAAAACCACAACCCACCGCCACCTCTCCTCCTTCTACCGTGAAACACAGCCACCACCTGCTACCGTGCCGAGCTACCGCCGCTGCTGCAACTATGAACAACCACGAACCAACCACCATCCACCACAGTCGCCCAGATCTCTCCTCCTTGTCTCCTCCTCGTTTTCTGTCGAGAACCACAGTCACCACCACTAACTGCAGCCTCCGACCGCAGCTGCTGCCCGCCGCTGTGCTGCTGCCGTGAGCTGCCGCCGGAGCTGCTGCTGTCCACCTGCTGTCGTGCCGTACCGCTGCCGCCGTTGTGCAGCCGCAGACCATCGCGAACCACCACCTTTCTCCTCCTTTTACTCGGTTTAACTCCTCCCCTTGTGAGTCCATTAACCGTTTCGTTTACGTGTTTTATTATACGTTACTAACGTTCCTAAACGATTCCCGGGTCTTGACAATCGATCCTTTAAAAACCCATGTTAAATGTTGTTAGCTTGATGGATTAAATAAATAATTTGGTTAGTTTAAAATGTTATATATGTTGCATGGTTCAATTGAGTTATTATCACATGTTAAGTTGTTACAAATGGTTAAATAATACTATAATCATGTTCTAGGATGATTTGAATTACTAGAATTACTAATTGTGGTTTATGTGGTTAATCATCTCATTATGGATTAATGTATGCTAATAACAATTACCATGGACTAAATATGATGCTAGTGACACAGGTGGACTAATTTGGACATAAAATGATAGCATTAAAACCTTTAAATGAATCTTATGGAAAAATATTAATGTTAGTAATTTTATATAAATTGCATGGATATTTAAACTATAAAAATGTCACCATGAAAGTTGTTATATAAAATGGTCACATTTTATAAAAATATAATTTCTAAAAGACTTAAAAGTCTTGTTTAGATTTTATAAAAGAAATAAAATGGATAAAATATATATAGATATATTTTATGTTCAAACATTTGGATTTTATACAAATGGAAACATTTTATGAACAATTGACAAAAAGTATAAAACATTTGGATTTTTATACAAAAGGAAACATTTTATGTAAGTGAATTTCTATAAAAAGTCTTTTATTTAAAATCCTAACTTTGTTTAATAAATAAAGTTATTTAAAAATGATTTTATAAAAAATAAAATCAAAAGACTTATAGAAACTATGAAAAGCATATTTTAAACATTTTTGATTATTTTAAAAGAATCAAAATAATCAAAACGTTTTAACCGGGTCAAATGTTTATTTTTAAACGTTTGAAACTGAAATGAAATCTTTAAACGTTTTAAAACGTTTTGCGGCGTATCGAAACGTAAATAATTGTTTTCGACAAATAATTATCCGTATGAGTTTAGAAACCCTAAATTGAGTTAAACTCATCATGATTATTAATGATAATTATTTTAATAATAATCATAATTATATTAACATGGAAACCCTAATTTTTCTTAACATGAGTTTAATATTAAAATAACCTTTAATATTAACCTACTTGTGTTTATTCATTAAATCGTTAACTTGTAATAATTTGATAAATTATTCCAAAAGTTAGAATAATTATTTCGATAATAATTATCAACTCTAGTTATATATATTATAACTTAACGCGATTAAATATTCAATCAATCGAACGAACTTAAAAATAATAATAAATATTATTATTTAAAACAATATTCAAGACTTGATTGAACTGGCCTTCATGATACGTGATCACATGCTCATTTCTTGTATTCAAATTACATAAATGCTTTCATACGTGAACATTAGCATTTACCGATTTTAAACTGATTAACTAATGGGTTTTCAAACGCTACAAATGGGATTATACGTCAAGACTTGACCGGTATCATTTGGGTAACGTTCGTTACTCAAATGATTACGTGGACCCTCATGCATATTGTCTTATGTTTTATTAGGACTTTACTTGCTAGTTGCCACTCGGTAATCCATCATCATCACTGAATCATGTGAGTTTCACGGCCCCTTTTCTTTTCAACTGTTTTACACTTATGGGGGAGAAATCATGAACTGATAAATTGCTTTTTACTTAATGTTATGGTTTACCTGTTAGCCGTAATGACTACATGTTCCATTCTGTATCCCAAACAACTGGTACTTTATCGTTATCAACGTTAGTACAACTGAATCCCACTATTAATTGAATTCGATTAGTTCTGCTCGAAACGATAACTAGTGAATAGATTTGTTCGGGTTGACAACCCTGCCCAGATTGGTAGCTCCAATCCTGACTTCGTACATTGTCAAGGGGTACACGTCAGTTATTCTTGCCTGTTCGGTATTCTTGGGATAGAATGCTATGGGTGGGTAATCCGTTAGTATTCGAATTTGAGGTTCATGGTAGGATCTTACAACCACGACAGTAAACCAACGTAACATTTAAGTATGCCGTAAACTGTTATTCCAACATACCGTAAACTGTTATTCCAACATACTGTAAACTGTTTTTACAAACTTATCATAGAATCATAAACCTGTGAACCTCACCAACTTTATGTTGACCTTTTTAAACTCATGATTTCTCAGGTATCTAAGCTTATCATGGAAGACGTGTAAATGGGGCTTCACTGTAACTTTCGACCCTGCTTCACTAGAGTCGTAGTCCCGACCTATCTTAAATAAACTGATTTATGATTTCAATATCAATCCAAGACTTTTATTCAAATGTAAGACATTATCATTTCACCACAACTTTCCGCTGCAACATAAATGGTGTTATGTTTTAAATGACGTTTGAATTTAGTAGAAGTTGTTCTGTATATCTGCGACTATGATTCCGTCTCGCTCACACCCAAATCCGTTGACCGGGGTGTGACACAAAACGACCACAGTTTAGGCATTGGCGACATGGGGTAGCAACAAGATGATGGTAATTACAGGTGTTACACTGAGGTAAGGGTCCAGAATAGGGCTTCTTAATAGGCTGGTTAAAAGGAGCAACCTGGGCTATGGGTGTAGCTGGTGTGATGATAACATAGTTTCGGTGGTTAGCTTTCCGCTTTTCTTGTTAGCAGCAGATGACTCAGCCTTAACATCTTTAGGTGTATCGGTTGAGGCTTTATCAGATGATTTCTTAGTGCCCTTTAGGAATAGGGTCCTTGCTTCTACGTGATCATCAGTAAGGATTGCACCTAGACGCATAGCCTCTGCGAGTGTCTCCGGGTTTCTACCCCACATGGTGTCTCAAATTTGAATTGGGAGACCCTTAATGTACTTCTCGATGGATCGAGAAAGAGGTTCAACCAAGTGAGGAGCCAAGTAACTTAGCTGTTTGAAACAAGTGTTGTAAGCTAAGTTTTCGTGTTGGAGAAACCTTGTGAAGATTAGGCCTATTATACAAAGATACATATATATCACTGTTGGGAATGGCCTTGACACGTCTGCTTGGTATGACACTTGGAGCGATATCGGTCCCTTGGCTAATATTCTCTCCTCTAGACAAATTCATTATGCCGGTTTTAACATCTACTCTCGTCTTGCTGAAGTTATTATGAGCCCCAGTTGGAATTGGCCTTTGGATTGGGTTCATCGTTTTCCGATGTTAACCAATGTTCATATCCCGGAGCTCAAGGATGTTGCTGATAAACATTGGTGGAAAGCGGATGATACTCTTGTTGAGTTCTCAACTAATACGGCTTGGAACTCCTTAAGGCAGTCCCATGATGTGGTCCCTTGGAGATATCTCGTTTGGAATACGACAAGCATTCCTAAACATGCCTTTTGTCTTTGGTTGGTTATTAATGGTAAACTCCGAACTTAGGATAAGCTGGTACGCTGGAATTGGAAGAAGGGATGTATGAACATGATGTGTTGTCTTCTATGTTATTCTGATATAGATTCTCATAACCATCTTTTTTTTAGTGTCCTTTCTCCAAGAAGGTTTGGGAGACGGTAAGGAGAAGCTTTCCGATTCAGATGCTGAGTAATTGGAATAGTATTATCAATTGCTATGCATCGAATTCGTAGTCCAAGGCCCTATCTAGTGTCGTTTTTAAACTCTCTGTGGCGGCTGCTGTCTATCACGTGTGGTGGGAACGAAATAATCGGCTGCATGGGAACAATTATCGACAGCCGGAGAAGGTTGTTGGGGATGTTCTGTCTGATATCCGCTACAAGGTACTGGGGTTAAAGTGCAAGTTTGGTGATCGGGGGAGAAACGTCCTTCCCATCTGGAGATCCTTGGGAAGCTTGACTTTTGATGATGGAGGCTAATTGGCTTTAGTGTTGTGTCGTGTTCCTTTGTTGTTCTTACCAGTATTTAGTTGGGTGTGCTTTGTCTTTCTTTTTGTGTTTTACTCTTTGGGGTATGCCCCTTTGAGAACTAGTAGAGATTTCACTCTACTACTTGTACTTTGAAGTTTCTGTTAATACAAAAATCACCGGGGTAACCCTTTACCCAAAAAAAAAAAGCTAAGTTTTCGCTACTATCTTGCTTCGGTCCCCAAAACTCAACCTCGAGTTTCATGATCTCGCTACGAGGGCAGAACTCACGGTTCATGAGTTCCTTGACATCGTTCCAAGATAAGGCGATGGCAGAATCCAAACCCCGAGTGTGTTTTTCGCTGTTCCACCAGGTGAGTGCCTCTTTTTGGAAGATACTGGTAGCATGACGAACCTTCAAATTCTCAGGGCAGTCGCTATTGAGAAAAGTGTTCTCCATGCTCTCGTACCATTGGAGCAGGCCAGTAGCCCCTTCAGACCCATAGAAGATGGGTGGGTTACAGGAGTTGAAGTGTTTGAAGGTGCAGTGGGGAGGATTAGCACCAGCTTAGTTATTCTGATTCGTGTTGAGGTTCTGTTGGAGCTTAACCATCCTATCTGGGATGACTTTAGCCATTTGCTTGGCTATTTGAGCAGCCATCTTGCGTCCAGAATTTCCAGAACGACGACCCTTAAAATGCACAGACATGCTGAAGCGAAGTGAAAGAGATTGTGAGACAAATGATGAAAATGGTTTGATAGGTGATAGGCATGGAAGAAAATATGAAAATCATGAAACATATGTTGAAATCATTGTAAATCGATGGAATGAAATATGAAACAGAAAAAGTAAATCATGTTGATTTGCAAAATGAACATGGCATTGAGTGGTAACCATTTAAAACGATCACCTTGACTTATCAAAGTTATTTTAGTTTGTGTGACGTTTGGTATGACATGCTTTGGCCTAATAGGTAAGACACTCTCATTAACAGTTCCCAGATCGTCGCAGAGGCCCAGCGGTTGACTTAGGTTTATACGAAACGCTTTTCTTAGACAGAAAACTCGGTTATCGGCGTCCACCCTTCCAGTTACTACATGCCCGTCACTTAGAACTTAAACTTTGACAAGAGTGAAAATCGAAAAGTAACTAGAATAATGGAACTTCAAATGTGGTATAAAGTGATAGTGTAGATGTGTGTGTCTAGAAAAGATTTGGGGCTTAAAACGAATATGGTAGGAATAAATAGCATATTTACGGACATATAGTATGTAATAAGCATGCAAGACATGAGATACTCATGTTTGGACACCTAAAGCCATAGTCTAGGTCACCATTTCTAATAACCTAATTCCCTATAGCCATGACTCTGATACCAACTGTCACACCCCAACCGACGGCGGAATTTACGTCGGGGCATGATGATTGTCCAAATGCTCATGACACTAATTAAAGTCTCAATAGTTATTCATTACCAAATTCCAAGTCTTACAGAAGGATACGATACACATAACACAACATAAAGATAAAGTTTGATTTAATTAATCTAGGTCCAAAGCATCCTAGATGTTAGCATCAATCAAGCATGGCTTAAACCACATTTCCTGTAACATGTATAAAAATAGAGAGTGTCAACTAAAAATAGTTGGTGAGTAAACATAGGGTTAAGATACATATAGTAGTTTGTAAGCGATTCAAATGTCTGATGTAGACTGAAGCATGTATGAATAAACTAATATTGAATTTGCATAATCAAACCTTACTTGTACCATAACCCGAATGCCGTCTATACAGTCAAATTCAGGTCATAGCTAATTGTGATAGGTTTCAATCACCCAAATGCCGTCTATACAGTCAAATTTAGGTGGGTTGTCAGCCAATAGATCTATCATTGTTACCGTAGGCTTGTATGTTTATGATTACACTTGAAAGTTGAATTTTGCATAAAAACATCATAGTCTAACATATAGCATGTAATCACACATAGACATGGAATGAAATCGCATGGTTTGTAAATGAATATAGATTTGATATTTGATATGTATACATGTCACATCCCAAAACTTGAAAACAAAAGGGGATATGAATAAAAAGTAATATAGTGGTGTGTGTTTTCTAAGGTGCGATTTCACTGTTTGATCGATTTCTGTATTTTCTTCCTTCGTGCTCCCTGATTCCATGGAATCATCGAGATTGGATCCACACCTGGTGGTTCAATCTGCTGATCTGCTTGATCCTGGAGAGAAATCGAGTCCCTCGAGGGTTTATTCTTCGCATAATCTCCAGAAGCTGGTGGACTCGACGATTAGTGAAGTATTAAATGCTCGGAGCTTAGATCCGGCATTAATGGAGGCTGCGATAAACCAAATTAATGTGCCGGATACGAATCTGATGATGAATCCGATTAACATGGCACCTGCAATTAATGAGGAATCTAAGGATCCTGGCAATAGTAAGGTATCTCCGCATTCTGCTTCTGAATTTGAGAATGTCTGTGAATTGGGAATGAGAAATGATGTGTATGGATATCGTAAGTATGAAACTGATAGCTGCGAGGTTAGGGATTTCAAAATTGAGTGTCGGGCTCAGATGTTTGTCACAGCAGCTATGAAGAGTAACCTTGAGTTGAAGATGTGTGAGGCAGTGGATGGAAGTGTGGCTGAGATTAGGGGAGATAATAATAAGGGGTTGGGAACTATCTCTGCTTCGAGAGGGGAGGTTGATTCTGCTATGAGGGACCTCTTTGAATTTGCAAATGTTGATTTTGAGTTTATGAGCTTAATGGTAAACTTTATTGTCCTGCACCAAAATGAGATTGAGTTTGCCACTAGATACTTTGAATTTTTGAGCAATGTGGACCTGTTAAACATGGTTGCTAAGCAACTGGAAGGTAACTTTGATATTTTCATTCTGCCAATGGCTGCTGATTGTGTGGTTCTAACTGGTGAAGAGTTTGAGTCTGTTATTCCTGTTGATTCTAGATGGATAAGTAGGTACTCTCACTTGAAATTTAGTGCGATATTTTCAAGTCCTTTTGAGGCTTCCTGTGATAATTTCTTCATGGATAATGATCCTATGGTGTTAGCTTTGTTTAAGCTGTATTCATCATGTATCTTGAAGAAAATGGCAGTTAAAGTCAAACGAAGAATTGCTTACACTGAGAAGCACTTATTTGAATTGCAGAACAGTTTTTTAGATGCTATTCCAATTGATTTTAAAGTTGGTAGGGATAAGAAGCTTAGAGAATATGTTCCTAGTGGTGATGGGAAGAAAACTGTTTTCTTTGATTCTGGATTGGGAAGGAGAATGGTTAGCATTAGTCAGGCTAAAGCGAAGTTGGACTGTTTGCTTACAACATATGATCTGATTTCTTCCTCTCTAACATGTGTTACTTTCAATATGGGGAAATCTGATTGTAATCCTGACTTTCAGCCTCCTGCAAAGCTTGATTCTGATGTTATTATGGTGCCTCCTAGTTCAGAAGATGGTACTAGTGAGAAGGGGCTGTCTATTCCTTTAATCAAATATGAGCATGATAGGAGATACAAGAAGAGTATGAAGGAGATTATGAGTGAGCAACAGAATAAAATTGAAAAATCAAAGCAGTTTAAAAGGGAGATGGTCCTTAATGTCAAAGCTACTAATAGTGAAGGTGTCAAATGTGAGGCTTTTGACAACCTCCCTTCTGATGCTGCAGCTGTTTTTGCTGCAAAGAATGCCCCTAATGGGGATGTGGATGGTTTCATCAAAAGGCAACTTGATAAGGAAGAGAGGTTGAGGAAAGAGGAGGCTAAGAAGAATGAGGAAAAACAGTCTTATGCTAAAGCAGTTCAGAATGATGAAGTGGATCATGAACTAAAGGAAGTCAAATTTATCCCTCCTGCTGTCCTGCCTAGTGGTGAGAAGGTAGTGATTATTAACCCCAAATTTATTGAACAATCCAAGAAGGTTTATAAGAATCACTTATATGGTTACTTCATTGGGACAATGTGTACTGTTGGATGGGTTAGATTCCATATATACAAAATGTGGAAGAATTTTGGGATTGAGGAGGTCACTACTAATGGGAATGGCATATTCTATTTCAAATATAAAACTGATGAAGGTCCTTTGAGAGTGCTGAAGTCTGGCCCTTGGGCTATAAGGAGTATTCCTTTGTGTGTGAATAAATGGGAAGCTGGGATGGTGCTTGAAAGAGTGGAGCCTAAAGTTGTTCCCAATTGGGTCACTTTTCATGGCCTACCCCTTGAAGTTTGGAATATGGAATGTATATGTAGTCTGGCCAGCTGCATTGGCAAGCCTATAACCCTTGATAGCATTACAGCTGATAAATGTATGAAGAAGGAAAATGCTAGTTTTGCTAGAGCCCTGATTGAGGTTCCTGTTTTTGAAACCCCCCTTGGGTCTGTTAAAATTTTCTATCCTAATGATGAGCATGGGTTTCAAAAAAGTATTGATATTATTGTTGAATTTTCAAAGTTCCCAATTAGCTGTCATCACTGTTTGGTTTATGGTCATTCCTATTAGAATTGTCTGAATAGAATGCTAACTGAGACTGAAGTGTTGGAAAGGGAGAAGGCTGCTGTGAAGGTAATGATGACAAGGATTCTGTTGGAAATGAAACGGCTTCTAGTGTTCCTGGGAGCAGTATCGGCAATGTAAATGAGATTTGCCTGCTGTTATTGTGGGTTCTCAAACTCAGGTCAATGAGGTTCCTAAGCCTGCTGGTATTGTGGGTTCACAAACTCAGGTCAATGAGGTTGGTAATATAAAGGATTCTGGTATGAGTAAAGACCCAAGCAGTTCCAGTAATGTTAAGAAGCCTGTAGTTGATGCTGATGGCTTTCAATTGGTGGAAAATAGAAAAAGCTCAGGATTTAAACAGGCTGTTTTGAGGGATTCTGAGGTGAAAAAAGGGTAATGGAAATAGGGGAGCAGCTATGAATGGTACCTCTAACTCACCTATGAAGAATGCCCAGCAGGAAACGCAGAAAGTGAACAAGGAGCAGGTTGCTGGTAGGAATGTTCGTGCTGGTCATTATAAAGTGCAGGAAAAGGCTGGGGTTGGTATAAAGGGTGGGAATCAAAATGATGTGAGTAAAGGGGATTATAAAAAGGAGGAAAAACTGGTGGTAAATATGGGTGGTAATGGGAATTTGGGCAAGGATAAATCTTGTAAGAATGGAGGGGGGCAGGGTGATGGCAGAGTGTATGTGCCTAAGGGGCAACTGTCTAACAAGAAGCCTATTCCTCCTGATAAACCTGGTACTCTTAGAATGTCTAATTCTTTTGATGTCTTGGAGGATATAACCACTGATATTACAAATGCTACTAATAGCAGTTCTTTCATTCAGCCTAATGAGGGTTTTATCCCTGTGAATAAATCAAAAATTCTCACTACTGCTTTGGAAAGTTACTATAAAAGTTTATCTGAGGAGGAGAAAGATGATGTTGTGGTTTATGTAGCTAACAAGATAGTTCCTCCTTTTGAAAGAAGGAGCTCATGGAGTTTTGCTCAAAGGAAGCTTTTCATGATTCTGTGCAATAAGCATGGGTTTGAAGCAGGTATGGAATGTGTTTTAGAGGATGAGAGAAATGCTGAGGAAGTATGTGAGATGCAAGATGATTTAAATGATAGTATTGAGGATCAGGAGAATGAAATGGATGTATCTGGGCCTAAGAATTAATCTTTGAAATGAAGGTGTTGGCTTGGAATGTTAGGGGCCTAAATAACCTTGATAGGATTGTCTTAGTTAAGAGAGTTCTTAGAGAAAATGGTATTTGGGTCTGTGGCTTTTTGGAATCTAGGTTGGGGGCTGATAAGATTGAGGATGTTACCAAACAGGTTAATAGTAACTGGAGTTGGGTTTCTAATATGGTTTGCTGTAAGGATTGGGCTAGAGTTGTTGTGGGTTGGGACTGCTCCAAATCTGATGTACAAATTATTGATATGAATGATCAAGCAATACATTGTATTGTCAATTCTCTTGAAGGAAAGGAAAGCTTTTTGTGTTCTTTTGTTTATGGACATATTACTCCTGTCAAAAGGAAATTACTAAGGCTGGATCTGGTCTGTCATAACCAGTTGATCAGGGAGCATCCTTGGGTTTGTATGGGTGATTTTAATACGATTTTGGATCCTGCTGAGTCTACTTTTGTTAATTCTGTTATGAACTCTTCAATTTCTCAGTTTAAAGATTGTATCAATGCTTGTGGGTTAAGTGATTGTGGTTATCATGGCTTGAAATTTACTTGGACTAGTAAACCTAAAACTGGTGGTGGAGTTCTTAAGAAACTGGACAGAGTTATGTCTAATCATGTTTTTAGTTCTAGTTATGATAGAGCTGTTGTGGAGTTCTTACCATTTACTCATCTGATCATTCTCCTATGCTTTTGATGTTTGGGAATAGTTGTAAGCAGAAAGTGAAGGCTTTTAGATTTTTGAACTACTTAACTAGGAAGGATGAATTTCATGGGATTGTTGCTAGGGGTTGGGATAAAAACTTCTTGGGTTTTAAGATGTTTGGTCTTGTGTCTAAATTGAAAGGTTTAAAGAGGCCTTTGAGGAATTTGAACTTCTTGAATGGTAACTTGTTTGAGAAGACTGAGAAGCTGAAATTGAGTTGGTAAGAGTTCAGAGAGAAATGGTGGATGACCCTGAGAATGGGTCTCTTAGAGATGAGGAATTTGTGTATCTTAATGCTTATAAAGATGCTCTCATTGATGAATACCATTTTAATAAGCAGCAAGCTAAAATTAAATGGTTAAAGGATGGTGATAGTAATACTAAATACTTTCATGCATCTGTTAAGGAAAGGAGGACTAGGAGCAAGGTTGCTATGGTAAGAGATGTTGATGGGGAGGAGTATTATGGGGATCATGTTGGTGAGGCCTTTGTGAAACACTTTAGTAATTCTTTAGGCAAGAAAGGTTCTGTTGTTGCTATTTCTGATCCTGAGTCCCTGTTTGTTAATGTTATTCCTGCTGATAGGGCTGATGCCATGGTAACTCCTGTTACTAAATCTGAGGTTAAAGAGGCCCTAATGGATATTGATGATGATAAGGCCCCGGGGCCGGATGGGTATACTTCAAAAATTTTTAAGTCTGCTTGGGGAGTGGTCAAAGATGATTTTTGTGAGGCCATATTAGAATTTTTTAAGAATGGAAGGTTGTTAAAGGAAGTGAATGCCACTGCTATATCTCTAGTTCCTAAATGTAACAATCCTTCGTGTGTTACAGATTTCAGGCCAATTGCTTGTTGTAATGTCATTTACAAATGCATTAGCAAAATCTTGTGTAATAGGATAAAGGGTGTTCTTGAGTTAATTGTGGATGAGAATCAGAGTGCCTTCATTCCTGGAAGGCAGATTTGTGATAATGTGTTACTAGCTCAGGAATTAGTTAGGCATTATAACAGAAAGAGTGGATGTGGCAAGGTGGCTTATAAGATTGATATCCAAAAAGCCTATGACACAGTGGATTTAGATTTTCTTAAGGTTACCCTTGGTAAGTTTGGGTTCCCTGGAGTTATGGTTCACTGGATTATGGAATGTGTTTCAAATGCTTCTTTTTCAATCAATATTAATGGTTAGTTGCATGGTTATTTTAAAGGGAGGAGAGGTTTGAGACAGGGTGACCCTTTATCACCTTATTTATTCACTTTGGTTATGGAAGTGTTGAATCTGATTATTAAGAGAAGGGTGAGAAATAATGAGAGCTTTCAGTACCACTGGAGATGTAAAGAGCTTAAGATCACCCATTTATGTTTTGCTGATGACCTAATGCTCTTTTCTAATGCTGATAGGGGTTCTGTTCAAGTCTTGAAGGATGCTCTTACTGAATTTAGCAATGTCTCTGGGCTTAATCCTAACTTGTTGAAGAGTACTGTGTTCTATGGTAATGTGAGAGATGCTACTAAGCAAGTGTTGAATTCTATCATGCCTTTTAAATCTGGAAAGCTTCCCGTTAGGTATCTTGGAGTCCCCCTCTTGTCTAGTAGGCTGCTTTACAATGATTGTACTTTATTGATTGAAAAAGTTAGGAAAAGGCTTGATAGTTGGAAGAACAAGTTTCTTTCTTTTGCTGGCAGGTTACAGTTAGTTAAATCTGTGTTATTTTCTATTGGGATCTATTGGACTTCCATGTTTATTCTGCCTAGTAAGGTTCTCAATGAGATAGAGGGAATGATGAGGAGTTTTTTGTGGGCTCAAGAAACTAATGCTAGAGGGAAAGTTAGAGTGAGCTGTGATAGATTGTGTCATAAATGGAATGCTGGAGGTTTGGGGATTAAATCTTTGAAATTAATGAACAAGGCTCTCATTGCTAAGCATATATGGAACTTGGTGTCTGGCAAAAACTCTATATGGGTCAAATGGGTTAAGGTGCATTTGGTTGCCGATAGGAATTTTTGGAGTTTACAACCAAAGGATGGGTTAAGTTGGTCATGGAGGAACATCTTATATTGCAGGAAAGCTATTAAACCTCATATCCTGTTTGAAGTTGGTTCTGGGAAGAAGTTGAATGCTTGGCATGATAGATGGCATGAATTAGGTAGGCCCTCTGGACTTGTATATCAATAACAGGGAAATAAAGAGGGCTGGATTCAATGATAACACTAATGTGTTTGATATTATTAGTAATGGTGGATGGAATTTTCCTGAGGAGTGGCTAACTATGTTTCCTGTGCTAAATTGGATTCAATGTCCTTTACTACAAAGTGACAAGCTTGATAGAGTTAGATAGATCAGGAGTGATGGGGCGTTGGTGGATTTTAGCACTGCCTGTTGCTATAATGATTTGAGGGGTGTGCATCCTGTTGTGGGTTGGACTGGTAGTGTGTGGTTCTCCCACAGGATTCCAAGACACGCCTTTGTTTTATGGATGGCTTTACAATTCAAGTTGTTGACTCAAGATAGGCTTGATAAATGGTCTGGTGGAAATGATCTCAAATGCATATTTTGCAATGAAGTACCTGATAGTCACACTCATCTATTTTTTGAATGCAATTTTCCTGCCCAGGTGTGGGATAGAATGAAGCAAAAGGCTAAAATGATTGATGCTCCTAATTGTTGGAGATCAATGAGCAGTTACATGAGCTCTTGGACTAAAAGTACTATTTGGAATGTTATTAAAAAGCTTACTGTTGCTGCTGTTGTGTACTTCTTATGGCAGGAAAGGAACATGAGAATGTTTCAAAGTAAAAGCAGAACTGTTGATGTGATTGAATACTTAATTACTGAATCCATTAGGCTCAAATTGAAGGGGACAGTGATAAAGTTCTCTAGTCAGGTTCTTGTGGCTGATGGTATTTGGCATTTCCTTCCCCATTATTTGTCCAATGATGCTGTGTTGTGAATGGGCTGGGCAGTTTTGTGATCTTATGGCTTTTTCTTGGGGCAGGTTTGCTATTAAATGGTTTGTTTGGTTTTTTGGGATGTTCCTGATGGTTTGGGGGGGGGGGAGGGGGGGTCTGTGATAAACTTACATGGGTGGGGGGACAGAAATGGGTCGTTTTTTATGCTGAGTTGCACTATAAAGCTTGGGTAGTAATCTGGTGTAGCAATACATCTCCACTTTTCAAATTTTTAATTCTGCTTTATTTTTATGTTTTTTGGGTCATTATTCTGATGGAAGGGAGGTTCTTTGAATCTTTTGTGTCCATCTCTGCTTTAAAGAATAGGGAATGGAGTTTAGAATGGCTAAAGGATAGCATTAACCTTGGGAGTAGTTACTTTAAGAGTATCATATGGGTCAGGTTTCATTTACTTGTCCTTTATTTGTTGTTTAGAACTTACCCTTGGTACTCAAACCGGCAATACAGTTTTTTGGCCTTAGTTTTTATTGATTTTTGCATTTTGAGTCTGACCAGTTGGTCTTGGGGTGGGGGGAATTCTTGGGATGGAAGGCGATGGAGAGGTTGGGCTCCAAGCACTGTGGTGAGTTTTGGGGGGCTGACTGGTACATCTTGCACACAATGCACTTTCTTTGGCTCTATTTGAGGGGGGAGTGTGAGTGGTATGGTGGCATTTTAAAGGAAGGTGTGGGGGAGGAGTGTGATCTTAATAATATTAGGATTTGGGGTGGTGGGATATGCAGGGTCCTTTTGTATGATGTTGGGTTGCACTATAAAGCTTGGGTAGTCAGCTGGTGTATTTTTGCACCTTCCTCTATTGTATCATTTTTTTTGGTTTGTTTTTGCTTGATGTCTTGTGGCACCTGCATTTTTATATCAATTCTGCTGGTCATTTGGGCCAAATTTGGCTGGTGACCAGATCTGTTCTTATTAATTGGTGGATAGGTTTTGGATGGCATGTGACATGCATCAGCCCTGGAGTGATAAGGTTGGATGGTACCATGTGGTTTAGGACTTTATTTTCCTCCCCTTATTTTTATTTTTTTAGCACTTACCATTGGTACCTAAACCCCTTTGTCTTTCTTGTGTATGCCTTTTACATTATATATCTTTTGTGTCTTGCCTCCATTTGGAGGTGGGGTGGGGGGCATGGGGATCTTATTCTGATGGAGGGTTGGTGGTTGGAGCTGAGAGGGGAGTGTTTGGGATATTTTATTGAGGAAGGTGCCGAGAGGCCCTTTGGGGATAGATGTTTTAGGATTTGGGGTGGGGGGCTAATTGGGATGAGGGAGAATGACAGCCATTCTTGTGAGCATATGATGAGTAGAAATGGGCTATATGGTCCTGCTGTTGCCTGCTATGCAATAATTGACAGCTACAGATTTGAAAATCCTTCTGATGGAGGGGCAAGTCTTATGGTGATCATAATAGGTTTGGTTTGGGTCAGGCACATTAATGGAGCTGTTTGTATGAGTGTCAGATGGAAGATGTGCTGGTATATGGGCTTAAAAGTTTAGTTAAAGTTCAAAATGTGCAATTTATGGTGGCAGCAGGTTCATGGAGTGAGAATTGGGATTGAACTTTCGGTTCCTAACTGGTTTAATGGTCAGGGAGGTCTGGGGGACTGTGATGTATTCTATGTTCCACAGGTCTAGAGTGGTCCTATTTTTGAGGATGATTTACCACAGATGGAACAATTTGGTTGGCAATAGCTGCAGCAAAGTTTTTGGTTTAGGGGATTCTGAGAGGCTTTTACTCCATTCTATGTGTGTGATAAATGGAGCTTTACATCTGATGTTTCTTGGTGTAGTATGAGGAAGGATAAAAAGTGGGTGTCTTTTGTCTCTGTTGGTTTGGTGCTGCAAATTATTTGGTTTATAATTGGTTGTTGGGTTACCGGGTTTGGTTATTTTTGTTTTTGCCTCAACAAGACTGCATTATCATGAAGATTACTGAGGTGTTTTGGATGTTGATTTACATTGTGGCTATTGTGATTAGATGGGGCAGTGTGTATGGTCCTAGTGTGGCTGTTAGGGAGCTGCTGTGGAATGCTTTCCTAGTTGCAAGGGCTGGCCTCGTAGCAGTCAAGATTTTCTAGTTCCTTTGTTGCTGGTCTTGGAAGACGATTTGCAATGCTATCAGTTACTTGGCTTGGAAATGGGCTATATTTTGTCATTGCAGGAATTTTTCATCTAAGAGTGATTGGTTGTTATGGAGAATTGTCATCTATTTGGGTTGTTTGTGTTGGTGCATTTCTTTTATTGTTGGCTTGTATTTTGGTTGTATTTTAGTTGTTAGGATTGTTATTTGGTGTTTCCATGCTCTCTTAGCCGTTAAGGTTGGGAATTGTCCAACCTAATGGTTTTGAGTGTGCTCTTCTTGTACTTTTCTGTTCTATTTATTCATTTTGCTGGGTTTTCCCAAAAAAAAAAGGGGGGATATGAATACTCACTTGATCAATAAGTGAAATATGATAATAGTCCGAGTGATATGAAGATGGCCTATCCGAGGTACTAAATATGTGTCAAATATGTAAGTCAACCATTTAGACTAGTCGAGTCTAGTTACGTGAGTTAACTCGTTTAACCGTTAGTGATAATTATTTGCGTTTGATATATGCATATTTATTCTACGAAAATAAATATAAGTGTATTTGAATATTCAAGTAAACGTGCTCTAGATTTAGGAGTTATATTTCGAGTGAGTTGGATAAATAATATTTTTGTCTCAGGTTGTGTCCATTTAAAATGCAATGAATACACACACACACACACACACACACTATATATATATATATATATATATATATATATAGGGTTAGGTTCAAATGAGAACTTTTTTCTTTGAGAACTTTTGAGAACCATTCTGAGCCACTAATTTTCAAGGGGGAAGCATTCAAATTCATAGGGGGGATTTCCTTATATATAACTTGTGGCTCAGAATGGTTCTCAAAAGTTCTCAAACCCAATTGGTTCTCAAATGATCCTCTCCCTATATATATATATATATATATATATATATAGGGTTAGGTTTAAATGAGAACTTTTGAGAACCATTATGAGCCACTAATTTTCAGGAGGGAAGCATTCAAATTCATGGGGGGGGGGGGGGGGGATTTCCTTATATATAACTTATGGCTCATAATGGTTCTCAAAAGTTCTCAAAACCAAATGGTTCTCAAATGATCCTACCCCTATATATATATATATATATATATATATATATATATATATATATATGGGTAAGGATCATACAAAAACACTTTTTATTGCGAAAACGCGTAAACACATATTAAAATCTACATAACTTCTTCATACGTTAATTGTTTTTCATAAAATTTGTACCAGAAGTCTTAGAAAGATGTTATCTTTAATTCTAGAAAAAAAGTAGAGAAGAATTAACGTTTCGTGTTTTTTCGTGTGCAGCACATGTGCATCATTATCATTAGTACTGCACAAAGACGAATTATCATGCGAAAAAACACTCCTTATGTTAAAAACTTATAATAAACAATAAAACATTTATTGTACTAATGATAATGGTACATAGTGCACATGTGCAACATAGAATAAAAAAATTATAAAATGTTATTTTGTTCTTTAGATCCAAAAATAACACGACTATAAGATTTAGGGTGCAAGTTCTTATTAAAATAATTTATGTATACCACACGTATGAGGTTTTTTTTGGTGTGATGCACATGTGCATCATTAAAAAAATAACAGAAATATAAGATATATGGTGCGACTTAGAAAAAATATATTAACTTATTCTAAAAGTATGAGTTTTTTTTTCCTGCACATGTGCATCACACGAAAAAAACCGAAACGTTAAAATTTTTTTTAAAAAATTTCCAGAATTAAAGATAACATAATTCTAAGACTTTTGGTGCAATTTTTTTTTTAAAATGTTAACGTATTAAGAAGTTATAGAGGTTTTAATATGTGTTTACGCGTTTTCGCAATATAAATGTGTTTACGCGTGATCCTTCCCCTATATATACTTAATTGAAATATATAATAATTAGATTTGAGACACATTATTAATACAACAAAATTTCGTTAACGTTTATGCAAATAAAATAAAATTATGAATATAAATTTTACTATAGAAATTTAATTTTTGATTAACACACGAGGTGCTTATATTTGAGGAGTATAAAATATTTAATATTTGTATTTTTCTTTAGAGATTATAGTTAACCCGAAGGCTCGACTAGCTCAAATAACGACATAAAAAAAATAATAACGAATGATTACTCACTTAAAGCAAGCAAGGAGAAGGAATGTAGTAGGAGAATGTTGAGTCCACTCATGAGTCTTCAAAAGGTAGATAATTTCTTTCTGTCGTGGAATTGGAAGGAGAAATGGATATATTTTCGTGAGCGTTTTTGGGAGTAAGAAATGAGTTTAAGTGTGTTTATTTTTGGTTCAAGCATGCCGTATTTATACATGAAATTTTAGCCCTTGGTAATCCTTGGTAACACTTGGTAATCCTTGGTAACACTTGGTATAGGTTTAATATTTTGTATGTTTTATATAAAAAAATTGATGATTAAATTTATAAAAACTATTTTTTTATATATAATCTTTAGTATTTTACCACCATTAATGTATAGTGTTGGAGTTGTCAAATAATTATCACCATTGGTTTTGTGAGTTGACTCGGGTATGACCTTAACATGCATAACATATATATAAATATATATAGGGTTAGGTTTAAATGAGAACTTTTTCTTTTAAGAACTTTTGAGAACTAAATCTCAACCACAAATTTCAGGGGGGGGGGGGGGGGGCACTACAATTCATGGGAGGGGGGATACATGTAAATAAACTTGTGGCTCAAATTAGTTCTTTTTAGTTCTCAAATCAATTTGGTTCTCAAATGATCCTCTCCCTATATATATATATATATATATATATATATATATATATATATATATATATATATATATATATATATATATTACATATAAAATGAAACGAGGGTAAGAAAATAGAATTTCATGATTTTCTTGAATAATGATTGGAATTACATGGATAATTGAAACGGGTCGGGTTACAAATATGGAAAATACACGGATGTCACGGTATCTTCCTTACTGTTGTACTTGGCTTATAAATAAATGAAAAGTTTTTAATTTCCGCTGCTTAGTTATCTCTGTTGTACCATGTGTTCATGAGTAAATCCGATTAGTGACCACTTCTGGAGCCAAGTCTGGGAGTGAGCGTCACAAAATGAGTTCATTCGGTGGACATCTCATTCGGTGGGAGGTCTACTATAAATAGCAAGCTCATTCTCTGTATTTATAACTTTTGCGAGTTGAGTTTCATTCGGTGAGTCTGTAGTGTGTCCAGTTCATTTAGTGAAATAAAACTCAGCTTATATTTACGGATTCTGTCATCTTCTAAGCTTCAAACACTGAACAAGATCCATCCGGACCAATTACAAGTGGTATCAGAGCTTTTGGTTGCTCAGTTCAGTGAAAATCATCAGGTTTTAGAGAATTTTCGAAATTTATTTTGAAAAACTCACAATTTTTAAATCTGATCCGATCAATATGTGCTAAATCTATTTTAGTTCATTTTGATAAAAGCAGTTTCTTCAAATTCACAAAATGTTAGAAAGTTATAGTAAAAAATGTTTCAACGAATAAGAATTTAGTTTCATTCGTCGTTCATTCGTTCATCATCCACTGATCATTTGGCAGTTGAAAAAATTAATTTTCGGGTCATTTGACTTCATTCGATAGATCATTTCGTTTTATGATATTTTCATTCGCTGAATAAATTGATTCGACAAATCATATCATTCGGACATTTTTCATCATTCGGTTGTTGTGCTCATTCGTTCATCATCCGGTGCATCTTTTCATTCGGTCAAAAATTGTTCATTCGGCAGTATACTATTTTTCACTAAAACGGGTGTAACTTGAGATCCGTTTGTAGTTAGAAGGTCTGTTACCAACCAAAACGACTGTCTCGAAGATATCTACACTTTCATTGGCCTCGCAGCAAGAAACATTCATTTTGACCCTCAAATTCCATTACTAAGACCTCCGATTTTGCCTTTCAAGTTTTGATAACCAAAAATACAATATTCAACATGTATGCAATTGAGGCATATATAGCTAGCTCGTGAACATCATTATGTGCTAAATCTTCTATTTAAATTTGAGGATTATGATATTTGGGCAACAAAGTTTAAAACGTATATTGCGGATTTGGATAAAACATTGTGGTTACCTACGAGTACATAGTGCTTTTTTGTCATATGATGTATCTAGTCTTGAAACAGTTGCTCGACTGTTCTGGAGTGGGTCAATGTATTTTGTATGGGAGAATGAGAGCCACCGATTGAGTGGCGAGTGACCACCAAATGAAAAAGTTCATTCGGTGGACATCTCATTCGGTGGGAGGTCTACTATAAATAGCAAGCCCATTCTCCGTATTTATAACTTTTTCCAGTTGAGTTTCATTCGATGAGTCAGTAGTGTGTCCAGATTATTCAGTGAAATAAAACTCAGCTAATATTTACTGATTCTGTCATCTTCTAAGCTTGAAACACTTAAGAAGATCCATCTGGACCAATTCCAAGTTGTATCAGAGCTTTTGGTTGCTCAGTTAAGTGAAAAACATCAAGCTTTGGAGATTTTTCGAAATTCATTTTGTAAAAGTCACAATATTTCAAATCTGATCCATTCAATAAGTGCTAAATCTATCTTAGTTCATTTTTTATAAAAGCAGTTTCTTCAAATTCACAAAAAAACAGAAAGCTATAGTAAAAAAATGTTTCACCGAAGTAGAATTTAGTTTCATTCGTCGTTCATTCTTTCATCATTCGCTGATCATTTTGCTGTTAAGAAATTTAATTTTCTGGTCATTCGGCTTCATTCGCTGGTTCATTTCATATTCTAAAATTTTCATTCATCGAATTAATTCATTCGGCGAATCATATCATTCAGACATTTTTCTTCATTCGGTTTTGTGCTCATTCGTTCATCATCCGGTGCATCTTTTCATTCGGTGAAAAATTGTTCATACGACAGTATTATAGTTTTCATTAAAAATGTGTGTACCATCCAAAACGATTGTCTGAAGAGATCTACACTTTCACTGGCGTTACAGCAAGTTTCATTCGTTTTGACCCTCAAATTCAATACTAAGACCTCTGTTTTTGCCTTTCAAGTTTTGATACCCAATAATACAAATTTCAACATGTATGCAACTGAGGCATTTATAGCTCGAGAACATCAGAATGTGCCAAATTTTGTTCCAATTAGAGGATTATTATAGTTGGGCAACAAAGTTTAAAACGTATATTACTGATTTGGATAAAACGTTTTGGTTACTTATTAGTACATATTGCTTATGTGTCATGTGATATATCGAGTCTTGTTGTAATAGTTGCTAGAGCATTCTGAGTGAGTCCCTATATTTTGTATGGGAGAATGAAAACCACTGAATGAGTGACGGATGACCATCGAATAAGTTCATTTGGTGTGCATCTAATTCGGTGGGAGGTCTACTATAAATAGCAAGCTCATTCTCCGTATTTACAACTTTTGCCCGTTGAGTTTCATTCAGTGAGTTTGTAGTGTACCCAGTTCATTCAGTGAAATAAAATTCAGCTTATGTTTACACATTATGTCATCTTCTAAGCTTGAAACACTGAACAACATCCATCGGGACCAATTACAAGTGGTATAAGAGCTTTTGGTTGCTCAGTTCAGTGAATAACATCAAGTTTTGGAGATTTTTCAGAAATCATTTTGCAAAAATCACAGTTTTTCAAATCTGATCCGATCAATATGTGCTAAATCTCTTTTACTTCATTTTTTTATTAAAGCAGTTTCTTCATATTCGCAAAATTTCAGAGAGTTATAGTAAAAAATGTTTCACCAAATGAGAATTTAGTTTCATTCGTCGTTTATTCGTTCATCATTCGCTGATCATTCGGTTGTTAAAGAATTTAATTTTCTGGTCATTCGCTGGTTCATTTCATTTTCTAAAATTTTCATTCCCCGAAACAATTCATTCAGAGAATCATATCATTCATAAATTTTTCTTCATTCAGTTGTTGTGCTCATTCGTTCATCATCCTATGCATCTTTTCATTCGGTGAAAAACTATTCATTCGACAGTATACTAGTTTTCACTAAAACGGGTGTAACTTGAGATCCGTTTGGAGTTAGAAGGTCTGCTAGAAGCCAAAACGATTGTCTCGAAGCCAAAACGTTTTGACCCTCAAATTCCACTATTAAGACCTCCGTTTTTGCCTTTCAAGTTTTGGTGCCCAATAATACAATTTTCAACATGTATGCAATTAAGGCATTTAAAGTTCGTGAACATCATAATGTGCCAAATTTTGTTCTAATTAGAGGATTATCATTGTTGGGCAACAAAGTTACATAACGTTCCTTTAGCGGCTTACACTGATGATGGCTTGAGTATGTTAGCGTCAAAGATTGGTAACCCTAAGCATATGGACTCGTACACGGCATCGATGTGTAGGGAAGGTTGGGGTAGGAGCAGTTTTGCTCGGGCTTTCATCGAAATCTCATTAAAGGCTGATCTAACAGAGAAGATAACAGTGGCTGTCCCAGATGAAAATGGTAATAACTTTATTATTGTTGAGGTTAATGTGGAATATGAACGGAAGCCGCCTAGGTGTAGGCATTGCGCTGTGTTTGGTCATGATTCTAAAGAATGTGTGTCACACCCCCAAATAACCACTAACGGAGTTTATACTGTTAGGGGTGCGAGCAAACCAGGACCACAACCATTAGTTACAAATACTAAACGAATCAGAGTAAAGTCCAAATGTTCATAATAAAAACGGTTTAAAAGTACGCAGCGGAATAAAAACATAAGTATCTTAGCACTAACCACGTGCTTTAATTACAGAACATAAATAGTTGTTTAAATCCCAAATTAAGTTTAAAATAAAGTTAAGTAACTTCAAGCGCCATGCCAACCTCCAGTGGATACTCCTCAACGATCTGCAAAAGTGAAAACCACACAAGTGTCAACCTAACGGTTGGTGAGTTCACGGTGGGCATGTCATGCATTGGCCCGGTCTCATAAGCGTATGTATCAACATATAATATGTATTAGTTTTGCAAACATTTCCAAGTGTTGAATTATCGAATATGCACTAGTTGAGTAAAAGTTAAAGCGGTCAACCGATATCGCGGGTAGCTAATCCGGTTTCCATGCACTAAGGAAGTTCGTACCAAAGCTGACGTAACAGAGTTCGGCATTTGCCGATGGTTGGTGCCTCCAGTTGTGTCCTCATGGGACCCACAACTAAAATAGGCTGATATTGTACTCCGTTCGGCCACCAACCGGTTGGCTACACATTTGTGTACCGCGGAGCAGGGTTGTCAACCCTTAGTAGATCTACCCAACATCCCCTCGCTTCACGAATTAATGGTACTAAATTGTTGAGGACTTTTCAGTTTTAAGGCATCCTTAGAAATCATGTGATATCATTTGGTTTAGACTTTAACCTACACTAGTCATATTAAAAACGTTTATTCTGGATTTCATTTGAAATCCTAAAAAGAGTTTAAGTGTCAAAATGGTTGTTCCGGTTTTCCTTTGAAATCCCAAATGAGTTCAAGCATTCAATAGTTGGTTGCGGATTTCCTTTGAAATCCCAAGGATGGACAGTTGCAAGTGCCTCCCATAAAACACTCCAACTTCCATAACAGATATCCCATTAGGCGATACCTCGAAATGTCAGCGTTGCTTTCCGTTTAGTAAATTCGTTGTGACCCAAACGGGCTCACAATTAAGGGTTTGTGAAACTCACCTTAGGTTGCTCAGCTTACACTTCAATTAATCCAAATATCGTTTGCTAACGAAGACCTAGTAATCACATTAAGGTCTTAGGGGTTAGGTTGTGTCTAAACTTTAACTTAACGTCACTATGGCCCATAACATAGCACGCTGGAACTACGACTCGACATACCGACACACGACACCTATGGTTGATCATAAACAAGGGTTCACATACATCAGAAATCAAAGCATGTTCATCATAGCATAATCATGTAAGTCATGGTAAAACATTCAAACAAGTCGCACAAGTTTGGGTTTAGGTCTGGTCGTAGTTTCGCTAGCATAGTTTCGCTAGGCAGTTTCGCTGTGTGCACGGGCAGCACTTTCGCTAGGCAATACCCGATGACACAGTTTCGCTAGGCTAGTTTCGCTCGAAACTGTTGGCACAGTTTCGCTAGCCTAGTTTCGCCCGAAACTGGTTTGAACTTTCGTTCAGGGAATTTCGCTCGGTAGTTTCGTTCGGACAGGTCTGGTTGGTTTACCCTGCGACACTATAGTTTCGCTGTATAGTGTCGCTGGAAGGAGATATACATAGTTTCGCTACATAATTTCGCCTGATGAAGGCACAGTTTCGCTAGTCGCTAAAAAAACCCGTAAATTTGACTAAAAATCTTTCTAACAGCCTCCATACTTCATGTAGTTCATTCTCAAGCATACATAATCATTTAGGAACATCACAGGAGCATTTTTAACATCATAAACATGCATTTTCATCATCAAATCTTCAAGAACACATTTTACCCAAAATAACCTAATCTAGCATAAATCTTCAGTATGGATCAGTTTCACACGTAAAGTTGTAGTTTTTATGATAGATCTAGCATTCCTAAGCATTATTACCGAAGATCTAGCGATTTCATGAAGATCTAAGCTTGCTTTAAGGTAAAACACATAGAAAAAGCATAGAAAATGGTCATGGGACTCACGGTTGATCTAGGATCGATGGATGATCTTCACAACTCAGAGATGATGGCTGATTCTTGGTGGTTCTTGGGCTGGTCCAGAAATTGTGAGAGATATAGGGAGTGTGTGTGTGTTTGTATGGTGATGCAAATGAAACAAAAATGGTGATTAGGGTTTTAGGAGGGTTTAAATACCAAAGGCTTGGTCTTGGGCTTTCATTGGGATTTGGGCCCCAATGATTAGCCAATCATTAGCCCATGATTAGTCCATCATTAATCATATATGCATACACTTAATCACTAGATTACTCATAAAATTTCTCGATTATCATTAAATACACAATTAAGCAATTCGTCATATATTTTAACAACCAAACAAATAGTCATACTTTTTAATAATAATCATGTATTTAAATCATGTTGCACATAATAACAATAGATAAGTGAACACATAACACATATGGACGGGTTCGGTGATCAACCAAAGGTCGTGGACGTATTCGGCCTAGTTAAGCATTAGTTACTAAGTTAACACTTATAACGTAACTAACGGAAATTGTCTAACGGAAGTTAACCTTGAAATTCTCGGATGTCACATCATCCCCTTGTAAATGTAATTTTCGTCCCGAAAATTATTCTTGCGTTGTAGCGTTCGCGGCCGCAGCCTCAGCTGTCGTCGCTGGGGAAAGAAAGCAAAAGTTTTAGGGTCGCCACATCCTCCTCCTGTTAAAGGAATTTTGGTCCCCAAAATTAAATCGTACCTTGAGTTTCCGTGGACTTTTGCCCGAACAAGTGAGGATACTTTTTCTTCATTTGATCCTCCCGTTCCCAAGTATATTCAGGTCCACGCTTTGAGTTCCATCGAACTTTGACGATCGGAATTTTGCTACGTTTGAGGGCTTTCTCCTCGCGTCCCATGATTTCTACCAGTTGCTCAATGAATCTCAGATGTTCATCAATTTCCAATTTCTCCAAAGGAATTATTTCGATGTCTTCAGCCAGACATTTCTTTAGGTTAGAGACGTGAAACACGTTATGAACTCCATCGAGTTCGGCAGGGAGTCGTAATCGGTAGGCCGCCGGGCCTACTTCCCCAATGATTTCAAATGGACCGATATAGCGAGGATTCAGCTTTCCACGCTTTCCGAAGCGTATCACTCCTTTCCAGGGAGATACCTTCAATAGTACCTTGTCGCCTACCTCGAACTTCAAAGGTTTACGGCGTTTGTCGGCATAGCTCTTTTGTCTGTCACGCGCTGCGGCTATCTGCTTTCTGATTTGAATAATTCTTTTAGTTGTATCATGGATGATTTCTGGTCCGGTGAGTCCTTTCTCACCCGTTTCGGCCCAACACACGGGCGATCTGCATTTTCTGCCATAAAGAGCTTCAAAAGGTGCTGCACCAATGCTCGTATGATAACTGTTGTTGTAGGAGAACTCCACCAACGGAAGGTGAGACTCCCAATCCTTACCGAAGTCGAGGACGCAAGCTCGGAGCATGTCTTCCAAAGTCTGAATAGTTCATTCCGTCTGACCATCGGTCTGCGGGTGATAAGCTGTACTCATATCCAGTCTGGTTCCCAGTGCTTCTTGCATAGATTGCCACAATCGGGAAGTAAATCGAGGATCTCGATCGGAGATAATCGTCTTAGGCACACCATGTCGTGCCACAATTCGGTCAATATACAGCTTTGTTAACTTATCCATATTGTCATTTTCCTTCATCGGGATAAAGTGTGCAGATTTGGTTAGACGATCAATGATAACCCAAATCGCATCCGGTCGATTCGATCGATGAGGTAATCCTGTTACGAAATCCATGGAGATATCCTCCCATTTCCATTCTGGGATCTTTGGTTGTTGCAATAATCCAGAAGGCTTTTGGTACTCGATCTTAACTCTTGAGCACGTTAAACATCTAGCCACATATCGCGCAATGTCGGCCTTCATATTCGGCCACCAATACAAGTTCTTCAAATCTTGGTACATTTTATCCGATCCAGGGTGCACTGAATACCTTGACTTGTGAGCCTCGTCCATCACGAGCTCACGGAGATTTCCGAGTAGGGTAATCCAAATCCTGTCGTTGTAGTATCTGAGTCCATCGGACTTAATTTCAGAGTTACCATCTACCCCTCGCAGTGCTTCAGCTGCGAAGTTCTCTTCTTTTAAAGCTTCTCGTTGGGCATCACGGATTCGATCCGGCAGTCCTGTATGAATGGTAAGCTGCAGCGCTCGTACTCGTCGAGGCTTTTCGTACTCTTTTCTGCTTAAGGCATCAGCCACAACATTGGCTTTTCCCGGGTGATACTTAATTGCTAAGTCATAATCATTCAGTAGCTCGACCCACCTTCGTTGTCGCATGTTAAGATCCTTTTGTTCAAAGATGTGTTGCAAGCTTTTGTGGTCGGTAAAAATCGTGCACTTTGTTCCGTAGAGGTAATGTCTCCAAATCTTGAGTGCATGAATAACGGCTCCTAGTTCCAAATCATGTGTTGTATAATTTTTCTCATTATCCTTCAGTTGCCTGGACCCGTAGGCAATCACTTTGTCTCGTTGCATCAACACGCAACCGAGTCCTTGAATGGATGCATCGCAATAAACCACGAAGTCGTCAACCCCTTCAGGTAACGAGAGAATCGGGGCTGAACATAACATGTCCTTAAGAGTTTGAAACGCGTGTTCTTCTTTTTCACCCCATCTATATTGCACTCCTTTGTGCGTTAAAGCTGTTAAGGGTTGAGCCAATTGCGAGAAACCCTTAATAAATCTTCAGTAATATCCGAC
The DNA here is from genome assembly GCA_039602395.1 of Deinandra increscens subsp. villosa. Classification (NCBI taxonomy): domain Eukaryota; kingdom Viridiplantae; phylum Streptophyta; class Magnoliopsida; order Asterales; family Asteraceae; genus Deinandra; species Deinandra increscens. Next base: position 66,146,389 of record JBCNJP010000003.1, read on the forward strand.
AAGTCCCAAAAATTGTCGGATTTCGGTCGGCGCTCTAGGAGTAGACCAATTCTTGATAGCTTCCACTTTAGTTGGGTCGACATGAATTCCATTCTGATCAACAATGTGTCCAAGAAACTGGACTTCGCGAATCCAAAAATCGCATTTAGAAAACTTGGCGTAAAGCTGTTCCTTGCGGAGTAATTCCAAGATAAGTCGTAGGTGATTCTCGTGTTCTTCCTTTGTCTTGGAGTAGATCAAAATATCATCAATGAAAACTATCACAAACTTCATCGAGGTATAACCAGGAATTCGTAGTGACCATACCGAGTTCTAAAAGCAGTCTTGGGTACATCCTCATCACGAACACGGAGTTGGTGATATCCAGACCGTAGATCAATCTTTGAAAAGTAGCTTGAACCTTGTAGCTGATCGAAGAGATCGTCGATTCGAGGAAGTGGATACCGATTCTTGATCGTAACCTTGTTAAGCTCTCTATAGTCGATACACATTCGGAACGTTCCATCCTTCTTCTTAACAAACAATACCGGTGCTCCCCACGGAGACGAACTTGGACGGATAAATCCCTTGTCGAGTAACTCTTGAAGTTGTGCGGAGAGTTCGTTGAGTTCGCTTACAGCCAAACGGTAAGGTGCGCGTGCAATCGGAGCGGCTCCAGGAGCTAAGTCGATTCCAAACTCTACTTGTCGAAATGGAGGTAAACCAGGCAAATCTTCAGGAAATACATCTTGGAAGTCGCGAACTATCGGGTAGTCGTCAATTCTACGCTCGGGAAGTGTCGTGTCGGTGACGTTTGCAAGAATCGCGAAGTGTCCTTTACGAAGGGCATTTTTGAGCTTTGAGAAACGAAATAATACCGGTGACTGTTCCACCTTTTTCACCCTGAACCGTTAATACTTCACCTCCTTCGAGTGGAATACGAACCACTTTTTCTTGACATAGAATTTCAGCTCGGTTTTCAGATAACCAGTCCATTCCTACTATAACGTCAAAACTACCAATCAGGAAAGGCATAAGATCGATTCCTAACGTATGGCCAGCTAGTTCTAACTTACAGTCCTTAACTATCTGAGTTGTATCATGAAGTTTACCATTCGCTAATTCTACCACATACTTAGCATCTAAGTCAATCGGTTTAGCATTAATTAGTCTAGCAAACTTAGTAGAAATAAAACTTCTTTCAGCACCAGAATCAAACAATACAGTAGCGAAGAAACCATTTAGTATGAATTTACCGTTAATCACGTTGGCGTCGTTGCGAGCTTCTCCTTGACCCATTACAAAAGCACGACCTCTACCATTCCCGCCATTACCGTTCCCACCGTTGTTTCCCCGATTACCGTTGTTATCATTTCCTTGTGTGCGCAATTGCGGGCAATCTTTCCTCATGTGGCCCTGCGCACCACATTCAAAACAGCCACGGGCTCCACCATTGTTGTTGTTCTGATTGTTTCCTTGCCCATTGCGGTTGTTTCCATTTCCCCTGTTGTTGTTATTCCTTCCTTGGTTCTGACCGTTGTTGTTTAACTTATGCAAGTTGGTCCAGCAGTTGTTGGCTTCATGCCCCAGTTTCCCACATCTTCCACATTCTAGGCCCTTGCTACACATACCATTGTGGTGTTTCCCGCACTTGTTACAATACGGGGCTTTACCCTTGTAGTTTCCATTCCCACCTTGGCGGTTGTTACTCCCACTGTTGCCGCCATTGTTGAAATTGGACCTTGTGTTGTCAGATCGCTTGTTCTGATATTGGGAGTTATAGGATCTCCCAGATTGATTCCCAACAGTTTGATTGTTCACAGATGTTGATGGAGCCTCTTCTTCAGCCTTACGCTTGCCACTTAAGGCAGTCTTCACAGTGGTCTTTGCGGGTAGAGTACCCCTCTCAATCTCCTGATCAGTTAACTTATGAGCCAAACGAATGGCGTGCTGCACGGTTGTTGGGTTGCTAGCTGTCACCAAGCTCTTGATTTGGGGTGCGAGACCCTCCAGATAACGCTCAATGCGTTTGAATTCAGCATCAACCATTGTTGGGCATAGTACCGCGTACTCGTGGTAACGCGCAGTGTATTCCTCAATTTCCGACCCAGACATCTTGGAGTTCAAAAACTCTCCTTCCAGCTTCTTGACTTGATCTCGAGGGCAGTACTCCTCCATAATCAGTTCCTTAAACGCTTCCCATTCCATGTTATTAGCCGCATCAATCCCAATCATCTGGATTTCGGCATTCCACCAGGAGAGAGCAGCTCCCTCGAAGGTACCAGTCGCATACTTCACTTTGTTCTCAGCAGGGCAGTTGCACATAGAGAAGACCTTCTCAGACTTCTCGATCCACCTGAGGAGTCCCACCGCTCCTTCCTCGCCGGAAAACGTCATCGGCTTGCAGTCCATGAAGGACTTAAACGTGCAGTGATGGTGGTTTCCTGATGCAATAATAGTTCGGGTTTTAAGTTTTAAACAGGTCAAAATATAATTCGATTTGTGCCTTAACCGGCATAATAGTTACCCTGTGCGGCGTATGCAGCTTGGACGGCTGCCACTGCGGCTTGCACGTGCTCGTTAATCATAGCTTGCAGTTGTGCAGGTGTCATGTTAATGTTGCTCCTTCCGTGTCCTCTTCCAGACATTTTGCTGGACAGTTAAAGTAGCCAGTGTTCAGTCACAGTTATACTTTATACATATCCCATAATATGTATATTAACAGTTTCCCGTTATCCCACTATTAGTCCAGAAAAATTTTGTGCAAAATCGAGGCGTCGTCGGAGAACGTCGTAAGTCGTAAGTGGCTATCGTCGAAAGTCGGCTTTCCCATAAAAGTCACCGTCGGCGTAGTCATCGTAGTAGAAATCAGGACGTAGCGTGTAGCGTCGTTTCGTTGTCGCTTTTCCCCGGAAAAATGTGCGTATTAGCGTTCACGTTTCGTATTCGTGTGTGAAAATTTTCCCTAAGGTTTTCCGTTAGACTACTTAGACACGGTCTATATATGTATTTTATATATATATATATATATATATATATATATATATATATATATATATACATACATACGTACTAAGCTTTTACTTACACAGCAGAGCGAGTATCCCAGGTTGGCACGTGAAAATTTTGTTTTGAGAATTTGTTTGTTCGTTTGTAACTAAGGTTTCAAGTTGCAGTTTCCAAATCGTTTATCAAAAATGATTCCAGTTCTCTGCAACTTATGGCTCTGATACCAATCTGTCACACCCCCAAATAACCACTAACGGAGTTTATACCGTTAGGGGTGCGAGCAAACCAGGACCACAACCATTAGTTACAAATACTAAACGAATCAGAGTAAAGTCCAAATGTTCATAATAAAAACGGTTTAAAAGTACGCAGCGGAATAAAAGCATAAGTATCTTAGCACTAACCACGTGCTTTAATTACAGAACATAAATAGTTGTTTAAATCCCAAATTAAGTTTAAAATAAAGTTAAGTAACTTCAAGCGCCATGCCAACCTCCAGTGGATACTCCTCAACGATCTGCAAAAGTGAAAACCACACAAGTGTCAACCTAACGGTTGGTGAGTTCACGGTGGGCATGTCATGCATTGGCCCGGTCTCATAAGCGTATGTATCAACATATAATATGTATTAGTTTTGCAAACATTTCCAAGTGTTGAATTATCGAATATGCACTAGTTGAGTAAAAGTTAAAGCGGTCAACCGATATCGCGGGTAGCTAATCCGGTTTCCATGCACTAAGGAAGTTCGTACCAAAGCTGACGTGACAGAGTTCGGCATTTGCCGATGGTTGGTGCCTCCAGTTGTGTCCTCATGGGACCCACAACTAAAATAGGCTGATATTGTACTCCGTTCGGCCTCCAACCGGTTGGCTACACATTTGTGTACCGCGGAGCAGGGTTGTCAACCCTTAGTAGATCTACCCAACATCCCCTCGCTTCACGAATTAATGGTACTAAATTGTTGAGGACTTTTCAGTTTTAAGGCATCCTTAGAAATCATGTGATATCATTTGGTTTAGACTTTAACCTACACTAGTCATATTAAAAACGTTTATTCTGGATTTCATTTGAAATCCTAAAAAGAGTTTAAGTGTCAAAATGGTTGTTCCGGTTTTCCTTTGAAATCCCAAATGAGTTCAAGCATTCAATAGTTGGTTGCGGATTTCCTTTGAAATCCCAAGGATGGACAGTTGCAAGTGCCTCCCATAAAACACTCCAACTTCCATAACAGATATCCCATTAGGCGATACCTCGAAATGTCAGCGTTGCTTTCCGTTTAGTAAATTCGTTGTGACCCAAACGGGCTCACAATTAAGGGTTTGTGAAACTCACCTTAGGTTGCTCAGCTTACACTTCAATTAATCCAAATATCGTTTGCTAACGAAGACCTAGTAATCACATTAAGGTCTTAGGGGTTAGGTTGTGTCTAAACTTTAACTTAACGTCACTATGGCCCATAACATAGCACGCTGGAACTACGACTCGACATACCGACACACGACACCTATGGTTGATCATAAACAAGGGTTCACATACATCAGAAATCAAAGCATGTTCATCATAGCATAATCATGTAAGTCATGGTAAAACATTCAAACAAGTCGCACAAGTTTGGGTTTAGGTCTGGTCGTAGTTTCGCTAGCATAGTTTCGCTAGGCAGTTTCGCTGTGTGCACGGGCAGCACTTTCGCTAGGCAATACCCGATGACACAGTTTCGCTAGGCTAGTTTCGCTCGAAACTGTTGGCACAGTTTCGCTAGCCTAGTTTCGCCCGAAACTGGTTTGAACTTTCGTTCAGGGAATTTCGCTCGGTAGTTTCGTTCGGACAGGTCTGGTTGGTTTACCCTGCGACACTATAGTTTCGCTGTATAGTGTCGCTGGAAGGAGATATACATAGTTTCGCTACATAATTTCGCCTGATGAAGGCACAGTTTCGCTAGTCGCTAAAAAAACCCGTAAATTTGACTAAAAATCTTTCTAACAGCCTCCATACTTCATGTAGTTCATTCTCAAGCATACATAATCATTTAGGAACATCACAGGAGCATTTTTAACATCATAAACATGCATTTTCATCATCAAATCTTCAAGAACACATTTTACCCAAAATAACCTAATCTAGCATAAATCTTCAGTATGGATCAGTTTCACACGTAAAGTTGTAGTTTTTATGATAGATCTAGCATTCCTAAGCATTATTACCGAAGATCTAGCGATTTCATGAAGATCTAAGCTTGCTTTAAGGTAAAACACATAGAAAAAGCATAGAAAATGGACATGGGACTCACGGTTGATCTAGGATCGATGGATGATCTTCACAACTTAGAGATGATGGCTGATTCTTGGTGGTTCTTGGGCTGGTCCAGAAATCGTGAGAGATATAGGGAGTGTGTGTGTGTTTGTATGGTGATGCAAATGAAACAAAAATGGTGATTAGGGTTTTAGGAGGGTTTAAATACCAAAGGCTTGGTCTTGGGCTTTCATTGGGATTTGGGCCCCAATGATTAGCCAATCATTAGCCCATGATTAGTCCATCATTAATCATATATGCATACACTTAATCACTAGATTACTCATAAAATTTCTCGATTATCATTAAATACACAATTAAGCAATTCGTCATATAATTTAACAACCAAACAAATAGTCATGCTTTTCAATAATAATCATGTATTTAAATCATGTTGCACATAATAACAATAGATAAGTGAACACATAACACATATGGACGGGTTCGGTGATCAACCAAAGGTCGTGGAAGTATTCGGCCTAGTTAAGCATTAGTTACTAAGTTAACACTTATAACGTAACTAACGGAAATTGTCTAACGGAAGTTAACCTTGAAATTCTCGGATGTCACAATGTGTTAGACAAAAGCGTGATAGCCCAAAAGGTAAAGCGGTTCAAGTGGAGGACGAAGAAGGTTTTGTCACATTTAACAAAAAGAAAAAGGCCAAGCAAACTGGATACCGAATGCCGCAGAAAAAACCGTCCTTCGAGTATAGGCCAGTAGGGGGTAAACAGAGTGAGACTCAAGATGGGGTTGCTTCTAAGAAGAGAGGGACTAATGATGGAGAGGCTAGTAGCAACAGGCCGTCGGTGGTTATTTCTAACAAGTATTCGGCTTTGGGTTCGGGGTTTGACTATGATTCTGGTGACATACCATTGCAGCCATACTTTGTTCCTTCGGATAATGAGGTTCTAGAAAATACGAGTGAAACTGGGAGGTTTATTAATCAGATTATAAAAGGGGCAAGCACTCCTTCTGGTACAAGTTCTGATGATTAGTCTCGCCTATTGGAACATTAGGGGGCTGAACCGCTCGCTAAAACAGAAAGAGGTTCATCAGATGGTTAGAGAGAATGGTCTGAGTCTTTGCGCCATTCTTGAATCTCATGTAGATATAAATAAGTTATTGCAGGTTTGTAACAGTGCATTTCGAAGTTGGGACTGGATATCGAATACTTCTTATTGTAGTAAAGTCACTCGTATAATTGTGGGCTGGGACAGGAAGGTGATGGATGTTATGTTGATAGCAATGAATGACCACACCCTTCACGTGCAGATTATGGTAAAGGAGGTTCCTATTGTCTTTTACTGCTCGTTTGTTTATGCTTCTAATGCTTACCTTGAGAGAAGAGATTTATGGCAAAACCTTGTTGTCCATAGGGCTTTTGTGAATTCGAACCCGTGGGTTATCTTGGGGGATTTTAATACTACTTTATTTCTGGCCGATAAGTCTGCTGGTCCTTCTAAGTTTGATATAGGTATGACTGAGTTTCAAGATTGTGTGACGGAGCTGGAAGTCAGTGATTTAAATAGTATGGGTTTGCACTATACTTGGAACCAAAAACCTCATGGGGGTGCGGGGCTGTTGAAGAAGCTTGATCGTGTAATGGGGTACACCGAATTCACGGATAGTTACCCAAGTTCGTTTGTTATATTTCAGCCTTACCATATTTCGGACCACTCCCCTTGCGTTTTGAATATCCCTGATAATACTAAGAAAAAACATGGCCCGTTTAAATTTCCTAATTTTTAGCGTACAAGCCTGAGTTTCTGGATGTTGTTAAGACTAGCTGGCAGTCTCACATTTATAGGGTTCATCAGTTGTGTTATCGAAAAAGTTAAAGCTTTTGAAAAAACCGATCCGGAAGATGTTTGATATGCAGGGTGACATTCACAAGTCGGTTGAGGTGTTGCGAGCACAGTTGGACGAGGCTCAGAAGTCGTTGGATAGGAACCCGTCAAATGCTACTTTTAGGAGTTGGCATGCTGATTGTCTTAAGCGATTTCAATGTGCGAGTCTTGATGAAGAGCGCTACTTGAAGCAGAAATCGAAAGTCCAATGGTTAGCTACTGAGGATTGTAATTCGGCCTATTTTCATAAGTCTCTTAAATGTAGACAACACCGTAATAGGATTGTTGTTATTAAGGACAATCAGGGTAAGGTGTACATAGGTGACGAGGTGCCGACTGCTTTGGTCAGTCACTATGAGCAATTCTTGGGGGTTGATACGGTTCCAAATCTGGATGATATGCCTGTGTTCGTTAATAAAATTAATGATTTTGAGGCTAATGCGATGATCAGAGATGTTACCAATCAGGAAATTCACGATGTTTTATTTTCTATGTCTGATGATAAAGCTCCTGGTCCGGATGGTTATTCCGCTGCCTTCTTCAAAAAGGCGTGGAGTATCATTGGTGCTGATTTCATTGCGGCTGTTCGAGACTTCTTCTCAACGGGTAACTTATTGCAAGAGCTTAACCACACTTTTTTGGCTCTCATTCCTAAGGTTGACACTCCGACCTCTGTTCTTGATTATCGCCCCATATTTTGTTGCAATATTATTTATAAATGTATCAGCAAAATTATTGCGAACAGGATTAAGGCTGGGTTAGGGCAGATTATTAGCATCAATGAATCTGCCTTTATTCCTGGAAGGAGGATTTCTGATAACATCCTCCTTACCCAAGAGTTGATGCATAACTATCACAGGGATGTTGGTCCGCCCCGGTGTGCGTTCAAGGTTGATATTCAAAAAGCCTATGACACGGTTAACTGGTTGTTTTTGGAGAAAGTTTTGCTGGGTTTCGGTTACCATGTCAAAATGGTTAACTGGATCATGAAGTGCGTTTCTACTGCCTCATACTCTGTCGGCCACAATGGTAATATTCATGGCTATTTCCGTGGTAAACGGAGGCTTAGACAGGGTGATCCTATGTCTCCTTACTTATTTACCATGGTTATGGAGGTCTTAACGATGTGTCTCCAAAGAAATGTTAGGGTTGATCCTGCTTTTCGGTATCACCATAAATGTGGTAAACAGCACATTATTAATCTTTGCTTTGTAGATGATTTATTCTTATTTGCCCATGGTGACTCGTTTCTGCTAAATGTATTATGCGCTCCCTTCGTGGTTTCAGAAAGATGTCTGGATTAGTCCCTAGTAGTCAGAAAAGCATTGCTTATTTCTGTAATGTGGCGGTTGATGTTAGAGGGGAAATTTTGCAGGTTTTGCCGTTTATGGAAGGTAAGCTTCCTGTCCGTTATTTGGGGGTTCCCCTTATAACGTCTCGTCTCCGTTATGCTGATTATAATATTTTGGTGGAGAGGGTAAACTTGCGTATCTCTAGTTGGCTTAACCAGTTTCTTTCTGCTGCTGGCCGCCTCCAGTTGGTCATTTCTGTCTTGTCTTCCATGCAAGTTTACTGGTCTTCTATGTTTATTTTGCCCAGCCGTACAATCAAAGACATTGAGGCTAAAATGCGGGACTTTTTATGGGGTGTTGGTTCCAAGTATAATGGCAGGGCCAAAGTCGCTTGGAAGGATATTTGTGTTCCTAAACAGGAAGGAGGGTTAGGGATTCGCAGGATCAGGGATTCGAATAGAGCCCTCATGACTACTCATATTTGGAGCATTCTTAATAGAAGGGATTCTCTCTGGGTTAATTGGGTGTATGCGTATCATTTGCGTGGGCGTAATTTTTGGGATTGCCGTATTCCTGCTTCTTGTTGCTGGGGGTGGAGGAAAATCCTTCAACTCCGTCTGGTGGTTCGTAACTTTATTATTTATATTGTGGGTGATGGTGTTAACACGTCTGCTTGGTACGATATATGGAACGATGCTGGTCCGTTATGTCTTTCCATTACTAATCGCATGATCTATGATGCCCGCCTCCTTCTTTCGGATTCGATGGCCGACTTGCATCGGAAGGGTGTGCCACCTGATTGGAATGTGGTGTTGCCGAATGTTGTTCCCAATGTCAAAGATCGTATTAAATAGGTTCATGGTTCGTATTAGGGTCCCTTTACTGCGTCTTTGGCCTGGGACTCGATCAGGTATAGTTTGCCTTCTGTTCAGTGGGCCTTGGTGGTGTGGTTTTCACAATGCATTCCTAAGCATGCGTTTCATATGTGGCTTTTTATTGAAGAACAGATTGCTTACGCAGGAGAGAATCCTATCTTGGGATTCTCCTAGGAGATCTCAAAATATGATGTGTTGTCCTTTGTGTTACGCCAGTTTTGACTTGATTGATCATTTGTTTTTCCGGTGCTTGTATTCTGCCTCGGTCTGGAGCACTATTAGGACGAAAATGGGGCTGAGAGATACCAACCCTGTTTGGACGGATATTCTTCAAAAGCTGGGTGTTGTGGCTGGGTCGAAGTCCTTTGAGTCGATTGTGGCTAGATTGGGGTGGCAGCTGCGTCATATTATGTTTGGCAGGAGCGGAAGAACCGTTTGTTTCGCAATCAGACCCGGCCCCCGGATGTGCTTGCTGGAATTATTTTGGGGGTGATTAGGCTTTGGTTGGTTTCCTTGAAGTACAAGAGGTCGATGAACGTAGCGGTGAAGTTGGCTATGTGGGACATTTCTGAGTCTGACTTGTTTGACAATGGGGGCTAATTAGTTTGTTCTGTTTGTTGTTCTTGTTTGGTTGTTTTGGCTGTTGACCGGGGGAGTGTCTCTGTGTCTTTATGGGGGAGTGTCTCTGTGTCTTTATTTGCTGCCGTTGGTGGCTTGTTTCCAGCTTTGCAGCTCCTGTACCTTTTCATTATTATTAATTTATCACCGGGGAAACCCTTTCAAAAAAAAGTTTAAAACGTATATTGCTGATTTGGATAAAACGTGTGGTTACCTGTTAGTACATAGTGATTATGGGTCATATGATGTATCGAGTCTTGTTGTAACAGTTGCTAGAGCGTTCTGAGTGAGTCAATTTATTTTGTATGGGAGAATGAGAGCCACCGAATGAGTGGCGAATGACCAGCGAATGAGTTCATTCGGTGGGCATCTCATTCGGTGGGAGGTCTAGTATAAATAGTAAGCTCATTCTTCGTACTTATAACTTTTGCCAGTTGAGTTTCATTCGATGAGTCTGTAGTGTGTCCAGTTCATTCAGTGAAATAAAACTCAGCTTATATTTACTGATTATGTCATCTTCTAAGCTTGAAACACTGAATAAGATCCATCCGGAGCAACTACAAGTGGTATCAGAGCTTTTGGTTGCTTTGTTCAGTGAAAAATATTACGTTTTGGAAGTTTTTCAAAATTCATTTTGCAAACGTCACAAATTTTCAAATTTGATCCGATTAATATGTACTAAATCTATTTTTGTTTATTTTTTATAAATGCAGATTCTTCAAATTCGCAAAAAATCATTAAGTTATAGTAAAAAATGTTTCACCGAATGAGAATTTAGTTTCATTCGTCTTTCATTCGGTCATCATTCGCTGATCATTTGGCTGTTAAAAAATTTAATTTTCTGGTCATTCGGCTTCATTCGGTGGTTCATTTCATTTTCTAAAGTTTTCATTCGCCGAATCAATTAATTTGGCGAATCATATCATTCGGACATATTTCTTCATTTGGTTGTTGTGCTCACTCGTTCATCATCCGGTGCATCTTTTCATTCGGTGAAAAATTGTTCATTCGGCAGTATACTAACTTTCACTAAAACGGGTGTAACTTGAGATCCATTTAGAGTTAAAAGGTATGTTACCAGCCAAAACAATGGTTTGGAAGAGATCTACACTTTCATGGCCTTACAGCAAGTGTCATTCGTTTTGACCCTCAAATTCCACTACTAGTACCTCCCTTTTCGCCTTTTAAGTTTTGATACCCAATAATACAATATTCAACATATATGCAATTGAGGCATTTATAGCTCGTGAACATCAGAATGTGTTAAATTTTGTTAATATTTGAGGATTATCATAGTTGGGTATGTTGGGCTACGACAGTGGTATACGGGTGCCCAATGACGACAAAAAAAAAATTTACATTTTATTTAATCATTATCGACCAAGCTAACAAATCGGAGTTTGAACGAATTAAACAGGTAATCCATTATGCAGCGGAATAAAACGATTTAAACTAATTAAACGCGTAAACCCTAAAGTGTCGTAATCGTCTCAATAGGATCATGATCACCAAATCAGACAAACACCAATAGCGCGTTAAAACGGAACGCGGTAAAATTTCAACAACGTAATCGAAATTAAATGACTAATCTAAAAGTGAGTTTTAGATATACCTGAGCGGTGATCTAAACAAAGGTTAGAGACACCGAGGAGCAACGATATGTCGCTAGGGTTTCACGGAAACACACAATCGGACCTTTCGGATCTAATCGCTTCGCGGATCGTAAAAGCGTCTCCAATCGATTCGTCGCGTACCGCAACGATTCGGTTTATGGTGGCGACTAGCGAGCACCAAGAAAATGGAGACGACGACAGCGGCTAAGGTTAGCCAGGGCGATTTAGCGGAGACGGCGATGGAGCTCGCACCGTTTTTGTCGTGACGATGGCAACGTGGCGGTGGTGATGGCGTCGCGGAGGCGACGCGACGGCGCACGGACAGGGACGACGGCGGCTTCGACAGTGGCGGCGGAGGCAGTGACTTTGGCTCGGGCTCAAGCGACCTGGCTAGCGGCGGTTCAAATGGAACCTGCACGGTGATCGTGTAGTGGAGTTTCGGTGGTCATCGGAGAGACGACAAAGAGTCACCGGCAGCAAGTGCTTCGCGGAGGAGGGAGGCCGGCAAGAGAGAGGAGGGTGACAAGGGAGAGGGGGCGACGACTAAGAGAATGTAGCAAGGATTAGGGTTTCCTAATCCTTTAGTCGCTTATTAATAAGCCGTCTAATTACACTTTTAGTCCCTCGTCAATCCTTTATTCCAAACAAACCACCAATGTTTACGATTAATTAATAAAACGAGTTTATTAATACAAAAGACCTAAACTCGAGAACCTATGAACTCAAATAACAATCTATTTGATTCATTTTATTTACCGCAAACGTTAATCGATTAATCGAAACGTTTTTCTCTGTACATTATCGCAGCAATAAATTTCGTAATTAATTACATGTTTATTAATTAATAATATACAAAAATAATTACTGATTTCCGTGATTTACTGGTTAACCAATTTAGCGGATTTATTCTCATTGCCCTCAGTGTAACTCTTACGGGTCGTAACCGGGTCGGGTTCTTGGTTTTGTCCGATCTGGACATATAATATCCAACAGGGCAATGGTTAAATAAAGTGTGATCGTTTTATATAAAAATAAAACGTAAATGTTGTAAGTATATGACACGGTAAATAGAAGACGAAACCTTTTAAAATAAAAGATCTTAATTAACGTTATTATATATTTTAGAACCGAACGGGGTAATAAACAAATAACGTTTTTGAAGGATAATAATATAAATTCTTATATTATAGCTTTAAATTGGAGGCGATAAATAATAAAATCCTTTTATTATTCTAACGTCACTAAAATTAGTAATGTTTTATAAGTCGACAACAATACTTTTTATTACAATACAAGGTCGGAGATGCAAAATACCAAAGTCTTTTTATTATTTTTCTTGCGAATAAAATTCCACTGAATTATAATGAAATTTATTTTTAAGGTTTGCGATCACCAACACGTTCATGGGTTTAGACTTGAGAATTAACCGGTGTCGATCTGACCCGTAGTCAAATGTCAAGTTATCGTTCAGTTATGCATATAATTTTACCTAATTTAATCAAAATTAAGTAAAATGCAAAGATAGTTTTAATTAGGCACGTAGTGAAAGAATGAAAATTGACCTGGAAATGTATGAGTTGTCACAGTTGGACAGGTTGGAGGTGAACTTCTTAAGGATAGAAGCTGGGTATATGACTCATGGCGAGTATACTACAAAGTTCAAGATGATGGCTCAATTACTTCCTGATCTGGTGTTGATTGAGGAAATTAGAATTCGGCGTTATGTGCAAGGATTTCCATCTGAAGTGTGTAGGTTGGTCAAGGAAATGACAACTAAGACCTATGAATCAGCAGTTTATCTTAGTGCAATCTTGTATGACGAAATCTATGGGGAATTAGGGAGACCTATGGAACCAAAAAGGAAGTGGAATGAATCTTCAAGGGTGGGGGGGTTAAAGGAGACTCAGGAAGGTGTTTGTAACACCCGAGTTCTTGTAAGAAGGTAATGATTGAGGTTCGGGAAGGTTTGTGAATGGACATGAATGGAGGAGAAAGAACGGGGCCTTCGGAACTGATCAATGATTTAAAAAAGTGAGATTTTCTATGTTTCTAAGGGGATATGGCCGTATCCATTAAGGTGGACACGACCGTATCGGGTGGGTCGGATCCCGATCAACAAGCCCGCGAGCAGCGATACAGACGTATTGGCTTATGGAGATACGCTGGTATTGGTCTTGAAATATAAAAATTCATAATTGACCATTTTGGTCATAATTCAGGTGTCTTCCATACTCCCCGGCTTTGAGAGCTTCTGTGGTATTCCAGAGAGTGTGTAAAACGAATTGGGAGGCCAGATTACATCAAGATCACAAAAGGTAAGTGGTTCATGTTTAATTACGATTTTTGAAAGTTTAGCTGTTTAATCATGAAATCTGTGATCTTTGGTCAGTTTGAGGATTGTGGTGATGATCTGTGAATGCTAGGGTGCTTCTAATCATCAAGGGAACGCAGATTCAAGGTTAGATTGTACATGCATGCATAATTTCTATAATTGGAAAGTTGTGGTTTACATGCAATGATCAAGAGTCAATTTGGTTGTTTTCAGTGGTTTGATGAAAGGGTATATGTTTATTTGGGTTGGGGATTATTCTTAAAATAACGAGAATTGGATAAACAACCACTAGAAATAGCCAAAATTAGCAGATTAGAGTTCTGATGGGTTAAATACGCCCGTATTGGGCTTGGGTAATATGACCATATTCATATGAAAAGATGAATACGCCCGTATAGAGTTATGTTGATACGGTCGTATTCATAGGAGTAGCTGTATCAGGAAGCGTATTGGGGGGGGGGGGGGGCATATGCATGTAGGGATGACATGCAGATCAATTTAAGAAATGACCCTCGATACAGCCGTATTGAGGAAATGTGATACGGCCATATCCAGGGTGGCCAGAATGTGAAAGCTGTTTTAGATAGAGAATTTGAGCTCGTAGGGTCGGGTTCAAGTCAGGGGGTTAATCTGAAATCACTGTGATACCCTTCAGGGAGTCTTAGCGAAGATATTGGGATATCGGGGTGCATAGTAGATTAGCAAGGGATTAACCGGGCAGTTTGCAAAGCTAACTAAGGTGAGTTGTTTTGAAACTGTTATGGGAGGATAATGGTAATGGGTATTGCAAGAAGGGAAAATTTCTAAAATAACGGCTTGGGTTGTCACACTACGGTGTGGGGGTCAGGGTAAGGAAGTCTGGGCGAATTTATATAATGGTTGGTGATTCCATGTAATTTACATTGGTTCATATCGTGATAGAAACAGTGGAGTCGTCCTGCACCAGATTGAGGAAAGCCCATCTCTAGTTGTATCAAGGGGGTGGTGGATACACCGCTGGTACATCTTAAATATAAACCTTTGAGATACAATAGGAGATGACGTTGAAGTTTATCCCGTGTAGGTAGAAGTCACGGGCCACAGTGGGACAAAACTAATAGTGTTTTTATGCTGGGACCATCTGGTTGGGTAAACCAGTGAGGGGCTTGGGGTTGAGAAGGGTTTTGACTCTGGTCTTAACTCATGGACATTGAACCAGGGGGGAAAGGTTCACTGTGCCATGGTAGGGTCAAGAAAGGGAAAAATCTTGACTGGGAGCCATCTAAGCCTAGGGAGGCATGATGGAAATGGGATAATGGTATAAGGGCAAGGCTAAGCTAATCTATTACCTTGTTCTAGGAACGAGGCAGAAAACCTCACTAGGGGGTGGGGCCTCTCTAGGGGAGAGGGGAAGGACGCTTTACTAGGGGTTAAAGTGGAACGGTCAGATTATACAGTTAGGACTGGGTGTCATTGCGAACACCCGGAGTTGGTGACGACGACTGACTCTGTTCAAAAGGCGATGACGATTGCCTTAACTGGAACGCAAGCCAGAGTAGGATTATGCTTTAGCAGTAAATTGCAAGGACTAATTGGTACAATGAGAGATTGTGCCTGAGGTTAAGGTTTTGGGGTTAAGCAGTAATGTCTTATATCTAAAAGTTGTAGGTGTTTTTATAAAATGAATGTTTGCATGTGTATTGTATATAAAGTTATCATTTATATATGTATGAATGTTTTCTTTAAGGGGGCTAAGGGAAAGGTAAAGGTTTTTAGAACTTAGAACTCACCAGCGTAAGCTGACTTTTCAAAGTATGTGTATCAGGGGAAGCAAGCGCTTCAGGCATCAAAGGAAAGGCTCATGCGTGAGCAGGCTAT
Organism: Deinandra increscens subsp. villosa; assembly: GCA_039602395.1. Lineage (NCBI taxonomy): Eukaryota > Viridiplantae > Streptophyta > Magnoliopsida > Asterales > Asteraceae > Deinandra > Deinandra increscens. The sequence goes on from JBCNJP010000003.1 coordinate 66,162,103, forward strand.
GAGGCACAATTACAAGGGTTGGCTATCGGCAGGCTGACATAGTTAGTGATTATATGAATGATGTTATATCATAATTAGTTATTATATTGTATTTTACTTTGAAGGTTAACTTGCCTTATTAGAATGCTTATATTAGTTTATGCTGCTTTGTTATCTATGTTTATGCCATGTATTCATGAGTAAAACCGATGAGTGACCACTCCTAGTACCAAGTCTGGGAGGGGTGTCAGAAGTTGGTACCAGAGCCTTGATTTAAGATATTAGATACAAGCGCAGTATCTAGACTTAAACTAGAACTCTGGAAAAGTTAGAAACTAGGATTAGGAATGAAGAATCCCAGTATGATAGCTTGTGCCTATAAGGATAAGAGTTTGCATTAGGCATGCATCAAGAAGGACCTAGGGTATGCAAGTATGGAAGGTACCCGATGGCAATTAGCTACCGCCATTTAGTATTGACCATAGGAGCATATCACGGGTGCGGAATGACAGTGACAAGGAAGAACGGACACCTAGGGATGTGGTCCAGAGGCCGGTCTAGCCTTAGGGCCACTGGTGGGAGGTAGGCAGACAGAAGGGGGGGGGGGGAGTGGGGATGAGGACATTAAGAACGTAGTATGATAAATAGTGACTGGGCCTTGAATGCACTATAATTATGTAATTGTATTGGTACCTGCATTTATTTAATTATTAGGCATTCAAAGTCTAAAAACTTATTATCATATGAATTTTGAATGTTGCTCATTCTTTTTTGGGTAAAGGGTTACCCCGGTGATTTTGTATATATATACCGCAGAAAAAACAAGTAGTAAGGAAAGCCCCTACTAGTTCATACTAGGGACAAACCCCTAAGTATGTGGACACCTAAAACAATCAAACACAAGCCAGACCAAACAACCACCTAGAATAAAACAACTAGGAAAACAAAAAGACCCATGGGCTACGTCATGACACACTGATCCGCAAGCCCTCCAATCTTCCACAAGCTCAGCAACTGCTCCACCCTAGGGTTCTTCTTAAATTTCAAACCAATCAGCCTGTCACGAACAACATCAATAATGAGATCCGCAACAATGTCAGGAGGACGAGTATGGTTATTAAACATCCTATTATTCCTGTCCTGCCAGACATAATAAGCAGCCGCCTGAACAACAAGTTTGTCAATAATGTTCCGGATGGACCTGGCCTGCTTCCCTTCCAAGACACTAGCAATATCGATCCAGGAAATGCAATCCCGATCCAAGCTGGTACGGCCCATAACTAACCGCCAAACCTGGGACGAAAAAGGACATTCAAAGAACAGGTGATCACGAGAGTCATAGCAGTTATAACAAAATATGCAGCACATCATGTTCATATTTTTCCTTCTCGAAGGATCCCAAGAAACAATCTTTTCCTGAGTGAGCAAACGATCTTGCATCACCAACCACGATATAAACACATGGCGAGGAATGCACTTAGCAAACCAGATAAAGTGCACCCAAGGAACATGGTCGCCCCTCAACCGGATAGAATCCCAAACCACCGCAACAGAGTAATCATACAACCTGTCATGGAGCCTCCACTTCAAACTATCATCAACATCCGGGCGGAGACTAGTGGTCAAAGATTCGATAAGAACAGGAAAAAGATCCAACCAAGCAACCGGCCATTTAATCCTATTATGGTCAAAAATGTCCTTCACCACATCCCGCGTAGTAAAACCCGCAAAAAACACAGTTCTAGGGGAAATATAATGACATAAAGGACCCGAGGGCGTCCACTTATCAAACCAGATAGAAGTACCTTTCCCATTGCCAATAACCGACCACACAAAGTTGCGAATGAGAGGGCTGATCGCCATAATTTTCCTCCAACTCCAAAAGGAACTAGAAGGGCAGGTGCACTCCCAAAAATTACAGTTTCTGAGCCTATACGCAAACACCCACGCAACCCAAAGAGAATTGCGTTTGGAGAGAATGCTCCAAACATGGGACACCATCAAGGCTTTGTTCATATCCGCCACCCTACGAATTCCGAGTCCCCCTTCGTCCTTAGGGAGGCAGACCTGGTTCCAAGCAACTTTAGCCATCCCTTTTTAAACGTTCCTTGGCACCAAAGGAAATCCCTCATTTTCTTTTCAATTAAAGTAACAGTGCTGGACGGGAGAATGAACACCGAAGCCCAAAAAATGTGAAGAGAGGATAAAACGGACGTGATCAGCTGAACTCTCCCCGCAAAAGAGAGAAACCTATTCTTCCAGTTAACAATTCTGTTCTCTAAGTTCTCAATAAGGATGGAGCAGTCCTTAGCAAGAAGCCTAGAAGATAATAAAGGAACACTAAGATATCTAACCGATAAAGAACCCTCCACCATACCAGTAACCGTAAGGATATCAAGCTTAATCTGAGGAGAGACGTTACAGAAGAAAGCTGTACTCTTCTGCGGGCTAGGAACTAACCCCGACATTCTGGAGAAGACAGTAAGAGCTTTGTAGATACATCTCGCAGAAGCCACATCACCTCTGGAAAAAATAAAAAGGTCATCAGCAAAGCAGAGGTTAATAATTTTCAACCGCTCGCACCTGTTATGGAATCTGAAGGAACCATCCAAATGAGCATGATGCTGAAAAAGCAAAGTAAGGATCTCCATTACCAAAGTAAAAAGATAGGGAGAAAGAGGGTCCCCCTGACGAAGACCCCTCTTCCCATCAAAATAACCATGCAGGTCACCATTAATGCAAATCGAATAAGAAGGCATGGAAACACAGACCATAATCCAATGAACCAACTTTTGATGGAACCCAAACCCCTTAAGGATAGCCTCAAAAAAATCCCAATCAACCCGACTTCGATATTGCACATCCACTCAGACTACCGTCTAAAGCTCACTGTAATAAAACCTCTGCCACATATTCTACATTTATTTGGATACAATATAGAACGAAAGAACATTAAATTGAATAGGAGATTCATAAGCCTTCTGGATGTCAATCTTGAAGGCACAACGAGGAGGACCATAATCCCTGTGATAATTATGCATGAGCTCCTGCGTTAACAAGATATTATCCGAAATTTTCCTCCCCGGAATAAAGGCGGACTGATTAACATCCTTAATTTTCTCCAAGTCATTCTTAAAACGATCCACAATAATCTTGCTGATACACTTGTAAATAACATTACAACACGAGATAGGCCTGTAATCATTAATTTTACCCGGGGTAGAAACTTTAGGGACCAAAGCAATAATTGTGTGGTTAAGCTCCCTCAGCAGCTTACCCGAAACAAAGAAGTCCTTAACAGCAAGACAAACATGACCCCCCACTATGTGCCACGCTTTCTTAAAAAAAGGTGTAGTAAAACCATCCGGACCAGGAGCCTTGTTATCATTCATAGCAAAGATAGTGTCCCTAATTTCCTTATCATCCACTAACTGAACCATATAATCAGCCGTAACAGGATCCAACTTACGGATAAATAAATCAGAATTAACATGAAGATCAACATTACCCTTTCGGCCCAGGAAAGTCTCATAATGAGTCACGAAGGCAACCGGCATAGAGTCACCCTCATGTTTGTTGCCGTGCATATTTACCACACTAGTAATACGGCTTCTATGATTCCGGTTCTTTAGGGACGCATGGAAAAAAGCAGTATTAGAATCACCTGTGGCCAACCAGTGAACCTTAGACTTTTGTTTCAGGAAACTCTCATCATCCAACGAACAAGCATAAAACTCCTCGGGGCATTTTCTCTCCTCCTCCCTTAATTGCTATCCGACGGATTAGCATCAATAGCCAGCTGAATATCATCAAGTCTAGAACGACACTTAGCGACTCTGTTATGCAGATTTCTCTGATCAAAGAGAAGCTTTCTAAGAGGAGTCTTAAGCATTTTCAGCCTCTTAACCACACGGAATTGATGAACTCCCTCAATATTCTCCTTCCAAACTTTCTGCACAGAATTCAGAAAACCCTCTTTGGACGTTAGGAAATTAGCAAATTTAAAGGGCTTAGGTTTGTTCACCCTGCAATGAATCATCCGTAAAACACAGGGGCTATGATCCGAAATTCTGGACGGGTGGAACATAGCACTAGCAGTAGGAAACTTATCAATAAAAGCCTGATTACCCATCACCCTATCAATCTTTTTGAGAACACCAATACCAGTCTTTGGTTTCTGGCTCCAAGTGAAATGAACACCGAAACCATTAATATCAAAAATACCAACATCATTAACACACTCCTTAAAGTCGGACATACCAAGATCAATAATCGAAGGACTAGCCACTCTATCCTCAATATTAAGCGCAGAGTTAAAGTCTCCCAAAATAGCCCACGGCTTGTCATGAACGAGAGCATGGTGATGCCGTGAACTAGCCCACAAATTACGTCTTTTAATGCAGTAGTTATCGGCATAGACCACCTAGCAAAAGAACATCAGCTTAGACTCCTTGCAAACCACTTGAGCATGGATAACCTGGTCAGTTTGAGAAACCACCATAACCTTGTACACATTAGTATCCCACCCCACGATAATACGGGTACCTTTACTACAAAGGTTACCATTTGACGTCCAATCCCACTTCTTAAACACACCACGGCAAATTTTGAACAGATTAGCAACTTTAACATGGGACTCCAAAATAGCACATAAGCTAAGTTTAAACTCTTTTGCAACATTTCGAACCTCCTTTTGTTTTAGGGGATGGTTCAAACCCCTAATATTCCATGAAGCGAGACTACCCATTGGAAACATTCACAGAAGGAGTGCTTGCCCCTTTTCGTGTTTTTGTAACCCCATCAACCATAAATGCATCAGTGTCATCCATACATTCAGCCTCAACATCATCAACCTCCACACTATCAATATCCGGGTAAGTTCTATGTTTCGAAGAACCTGCCTCATAATCATGTTTTCCAGTCGATAAAACCACATCCCCCTGCTCAAGCACATCAAACTTGTTAGAAAGGTTGACCCCCTTCCCACGATCTTCCCTACCTATGATTGGCTTCGACTTAGTTTGGACTGGGCGGTACTCAAATTTCGGTTTAACTTTAACAGGTTGGGGAGCAGAATTTTTTGCAACCTTTTTCCTCTTTGGCTCGACAAAACCTTCGTCCACCTGATTCCCCGATTGCTTGGTAGGTTTTTTTTTAAAAGGCAAAGCCCGGCAAAATAAATAAAAGGAACCAAAAAAGTACACAAGCAGCACACACTTAAACTATTAGGTTGGACAATTCCCAACCTTAACAGCTAAGTGAGCATAAAAACACCACACAACTAACCTAACAACCAAAATACAACGAACATACGAAATATCCAGACTATAGCTAAACCTACATATACAAGGAAAATAAGCAGCAACACCTCTGATCTCACCAGCCAAAATGCACCCAACCTTCCAAGGCAACGAAATAATCATCATAGACAGGCACCAGTATTGTTGTAATATCATCAATCTCCAAACCAAATAACACAAACCTTTGTTAGCATCCTTCCTAGTGTAGCAACATATGAACCAGTTTCCATGCAATGCCATGAAATCAACCAATCCCAATAACCAGGTAACCCACAACAGCATCCTCAAATTCAACTCAGATCTAATGCTCAGCCATTTTCTATCTTCCCTTACTTATTGTAAACAATGTTATCAAATATGACCAGCAACCTTCTAGTAGCAGCATTCATATCCTTATCAAAACTCCACTTTGACCAACCACCCTCACGGATGGAGTATTTCAACCCCATACTGACATGGCCAGTAGCATAACTCCCAAAATACATCTCCAATAATCTTTAAAAACCTGTAAGCACTAAAATAAACAAGCATACATCTCCAAAACCACATGCACCAGCTAACACTATTATAGTCAAAGTAAATGTCTTTCATCTCAAGACCACCAACCTTAATATCTTTACTACAACAGTTGCCCATCATTTCATACCATCCCCTATTTTTAAGAACACTCCATCCGAACATCCAGAAGCCCAACTTTCTAAACCAACTCCATTGAAGCTCTACACTTAAAACTTTCCAGAATTCCAGAAGAATAAGACAAGCCACTACTCCCCTTTGAACCAATTAGGAACATAAACTCAATCCCAATCCTCATTTCATGAACCTGCTGCCACCATAATTTGCACATTTTGAACTTTAACCAAACTTTTAAATCAACATACCAGAACAGCTTCCACCTGACATTCTTACAAACAGCACCCTTAAAGTGCCTGAACCAAACAAAAACTAACATGATCACCATAAGACTTGCCTCCCCATCAGATGGATTTTCAAGTCTATAGGCCAAATTCTCCATCCTATACCAGCTCCTATAATCAGTAAGCTTGAAAACAATATCAGTGACACAGTAGCAGACATAGATACAGTTGAGATACCAGCTCCTATACTCTGTTAGCTTGAAAACAAGATCAGTGAAACAGCAGCAGGTTCACACAACCCATTTCTATTCATCACATTACCACAGGAATGGTTGTCATTCTCCCTCATCCCATTTAGCTCCCCACCCCACTATCCCCACAGGGCCTCTCAACTCCTTCCTCAAGATAATGTCCCATACACTCCCCTCCTTCCCCTCTAGATGCCAAGAACGTGGTAGGTAGTGTGTACATTGTACCATGATCCCCCATAAACCCACCCCAAACCTTCCCTCAATATATAGAGCCCTTCCTCTCCACCACCTTCCTTCCCACCAAAACCCACCACCCAAAGCCCAAATGGGCATACTCAATACTGTAAACCAAGAAAAGGCCCGAAAAAAACCATTCCAAATAAAGGGGATTGCAAACCAAGGGTATGTGCTACAAAAGAGAAAATTATGACCAAAATAGAAGAACCAATTGCCCCTGATCTGCTCAAGCCATTCATCACCAAGGGAAAACCAAACACCATGCTTACCAAACCTAAACCACCAAACCATCAAAGCAGATATGCACAGCAATCTTATCAGACCCAACTGTGCATGAGAATAAATGACACAAAACTGCCTTTTCCATAAAGCAAAAGGCACAAAGAACAAAAAATAGAGGAAAACTTATGAAGACACAAAAATGTGCCTGATGACTACCCACAAGAGCTTTTTAGTCCCTGCTTCAACGGAATTTCCCCAAATACCCCCCCAATCCCAGATCCTAAAATATCTATCCCCACAGGGCCTCTCAGCTCCTTCCTCGAAAAAATATCCCATACACTCCCCTCCTTCCCCTCTAGATGTCATGAATGTGTTCTGTAGCGTGCACAGTGTACCAAAAACCTCCCATAATCACCCCAAACCTTCCCTCAATATAAAGAGCCCTTTCTCTCCACCACCTTCCTTCCCACCAAGTCCCACCACCCATAGCCCAAATGGGCAGACTCAATATCAAAAAACAAGAAAAGGCAAGAAAAAAACTATACCATATACCCCCCAATCCCTAAACCACATAAGCCATTTATTTAACAAAATGACCCAAAAGAAAATCATAACATCCCAGAAATGCCATAACCTTTCACAACTAAACCTCATTGGAAAGGTGGTAAGGAAGAAAATGCCATATACCATCAGCCAATAGAACCTGATTAGAGAATTTCATCATTGTCCCTTTCAGCTTGAGCCTAACAGCTTCAGTAATTAAAAACTCCACCACATCAACAGTTCTACTTATATTCTGGAACATCCTCATGTTTCTTTCCTGCCATAAGAAGTAGACAACAGCAGCTATAGTTAGTTTCTTTATAACAACCCAAATAGACCTACCTTTAGGCAAAGAACTCATATAGCAAATCATGAAATTCCAACAGTTAGGAGCATCATTCATCATAGCCTTTTGTTTCATTCTGGCCCAGATCTGGGCAGGGAACCTGCACTCAAAGAAAAGATGGTTATGACTGTCAGGTTTTTCATTACAAAAAACACACTTAAGATCATTTCCCCCAGACCACTTATCCAGCCTATCTTGAGTTAATAATTTGAACTGCATAGCCATCCAAAGGACAAAAGCATGCCTAGGAATCTTATGGGAGAACCAAACACTACCAGTCCAACCCAGAATAGGATGAACATCCATCAAATCATCATAGCAGCATGCAGTGCTAAATTCCACCAACTCCCCATCACTTCTGATCCATCTGACTCTATCCATCTTATCATAGACAAGAGCAGGACATTTGATCCAATTTAACACAGGATACATATTGAACCACTCCTCAGGAAAATTCCTCCTACCATTACTAACAATATCATAAACTGAAGAATTGTCATTAAATCCAGCCCTCTTAATTTCCCTATTAGTAATATACATATCAAGTGGACCTAACTCATGCCACCTATCATGCCAAGCATTCAGCTCCCTCCCAGATCCAACTTCAAACAAGATATGTGGTTTAATAAGCTTTCTACAATGTAAAATATTCCTCCATGACCAACTTAGCCCATCTTTTACCTGCAGACTCCAAAAGTTCCTATCAGCAATCAGATGCACCCTAACCCATTTGACCCATATTGAATTTTTACCTGACACCAAATTCCATATATGCTTAGCAATGAGGGCTTTATTCATTAACCTCAAAGATCTATTTCCAAGCCCCCCAGCCTCCCACTTCCTGCACAGACTGTCCCACCTCACTCTAGCCTTCCCCCTAGCACTAGTCTCTTGAGCCCACAAGAAATTTCTCATCATTCCCTCAATTTCTTCAAGAACCTTAACCGGAAGAATAAACATTGAAGTCCAATAAACCCCTAATGAGAACACCACAGACTTAATAAGCTGCAATCTACCAGCAAAAGATAAGAATTTGTTCTTCCAACTATCCAATCTTTTCCTAATTTTCTCAATTAGCACAATACAGTCAGTATACACAAGCCTACTAGAAAGAAGGGGAACCCCTAGATATCTAACAGGCAGCTTCCTAGATTTAAAAGGCATGATTGAATTCAAAACCTGCTTTGTAGCATCCTTAACATTACCATAGAAAGTTGTACTCTTCAACAAGTTGGGAATAAGGCCTGAAACATTACTGAACTCAGAAAGGGCATCCTTAAGAACTTGAACTGAGTACCTGTCAGCATTACAAAAAAGCATCAAATCATCAGCAAAACACAAATGTGTTAATTTTGAGATCTTTACACCTCCAATGATATTTGAAACACTCCTCACTTGCCACTTTCCTCTTAATAATCAGATTTAACACCTCCATCACCAAAGTAAAAAGGTAAGGAGACAATGGATCACCCTGCCTTAACCCCGTCATTCCTTTAAAGAATCCTTGAAGCTGACCATTAACATTGATGGAAAATGAAGCTGTTGAAATACACTCCATAATCCAGTTAACCATAGTCAAAGGAAATCCAAATCTACCAAGAATAAACTTGAGAAAATCTAGATCCACTGTGTCATAGGCTTTTTGGATATCAATCTTATAAGCCACCTTGCCACAGCCACTCTTTCTATTATAGTGCCTCACTAATTCCTGAGCTAATAACACATTATCACTATTCTTGCCCTCCAGGAATGAAGGCACTCTAATTCTCATCCACAATTAACTCAAGAACACCCTTTATCCTATTACACAAGATTTTGCTAATGCATTTGTAAATGACATTACAACAAGCAATTGGCCTGAAATCTGTAACACATGAAGGATTGTTACATTTAGGAACTAGAGATATAGCAGTGGCATTCACTTCCTTTAACAGCCTTCCATTCTTAAAGAATTCTATTATGGCCTCACAAAAATCATTATTGACCACTCCCCATGCTGATTTAAAAAACATTGAAGTATACCCATCCGGCCCAGGGGCCTTATCATCATCAATATCCATTAGGGCCTCTTTAATCTCAGATTTAGTAACAGGAGTTACCATGGCATCAGCCATATCAGCAGGAATTACATTAACAAACAGGGACTCTGGATCAGAAATAGCAACAACAGAACCTTTCTTGCCTAAAAAATTACTAAAGTGTTTCACAAAGGCATCACCAATTTGATCCCCATAATACTCCTCCCCATCAACATCTCTCACCATAGCAACCTTGCTTCTAGTCCTCCTTTCCTTAACAGATGCATGAAAATATCTAGTATTACTATCACCATCCTTTAACCATTTAATTTTAGCTTGCTGTTTATTAAAATGGTATTCATCAATGAGAGCATCTTTATAAGCATTAAGATACACAAATTCCTCATCTCTAAGGGACCTATTCTCAGGGTCATCCACCATTTCTCTCTGAACTCTTTCCAACTCAGTTTTCAGCTTCTCAGTCTTCTCAAACAAGTTACCATTCAAGAAATTCAAATTCCTCAAAGGCCTCTTTAAACCTTTCAATTTAGACACAAGACCAAACATCTTAAAACCCAAGCAGTGTTTATCCCAGCCCCTAGCAACAATCCCATGAAATTCATCCTTCCTAGTTAAGTAATTCAAAAATCAAAAAGCCTTCACTTTCTGCTTACATCTATTCCCAAACTTCAAAAGCATAGGAGAATGATCAGATGAGTAGAAAGGTAAGAATTCCACAACAGCTCTATCATAACTGGAACTAAAAACTTGATTAGATATAACTCTGTCCAGTTTCTTAAGAACTCCACCACCAGTTTTAGGTTTACTAGTCCAAGTAAATTTCAAACCATGATAACCACAATCACTTAACCCACAAGCATTGAGGCAGTCTCTAAACTGAGAAATGGAAGACTTCATAACAGAATTAGCAAAAGTAGACTCAGCAGGATCCAAAATCGTATTAAAATCACCCATACAAACCCAGGGAAGCTCCCTAATCAACTGGTTATGACAGACCAGATCCAGCCATAGTAATTTCCTTTGGCAGGAGTAATATGTCCATATACAAAAGAACACAAAAAGCTTTCCTTACCTTCAAGAGAATTGACAATACAATGTAATGCTTGATCATTCATATCAATGATTTGTACATCAGCTTTGGAGCAATCCCAACCCACAACAACTCTAGCCCAATCCCTACAGCAAACCATATTTGAAACCCAACTCCAATTACTATTAACCTGTTTGGTAATATCCTCAATTTTATCAGCCCACAACCTAGATTCCAAAAAACCATAGACCCAAATTCCATTTTCCCTAAGAACTCTCTTAACTAAGACAATCCTATCAAGGTTATTTAAGCCCCTGACATTCCAAGCCAACACCTTCATTTCAGAGATTGATTCTTAGACCCAGATACATCCATTTCTTTCTCCTGATCCTCAATACTATCATTTAAATAATCTTGCATCTCACATACTTCCTCAGCATTTCTCTCATCCTCTAAGACACATTCCATACCTGCTTCAAACCCATTCTTGTTGCAAAGAATCATGAAAAGCTTCCTTTGAGCAAAGCTCCATGAACTCCTTCTTTCAAAAGGAGGAACCATCTTATTAGCTACATAAACAACAACATCATCTTTCTCTTCCTCAGATAAACTTTTATAGTAACTTTCCAAAGCAGTAGTGAGAATTTTTGATTTATTCACAGCAATAAAACCATCATTAGGCTGAATGACAGAACTACTGTTGGTAGCATTTGTTATATCAGTAGTTATATCTTCCAAGACATCAAAAGAATTAGACATTCGGAGAGTACCAGTTTTATCAGGAGGAATAGTCTTCTTGTTATATTGTTGCCCCTTAGGCACATACACTCTGCCATGAAGATTGTTATCACTCTGCACCCTTCCATTCTTGCAAGTTTTATCCTTGCCCAGATTCCCTTTACCACCCATATCAACCACCAGCTTCTCCTCCTTATTACAATCCCCTTTACTCCCAATATTTTTGATTCCCACCCTTAATACCAACCCCAGCCTTGTCCTGCACCTTATGATGGCCAGCACTACCTTTCCTGTCAGTAACCTGTTTATTACTCACTCTCTGATTTTCCTGCTGAGCACTTTTCATAGGAGGGTTAGAGGCACCAATCACAGCAGCCCCCCTATTCCCATTACCCTTTTTTCCCTCGGCATCCCTCAGAACAGCCTGTCTAAACCCTGAGCCTTTCCTGTTTTCCACCAGTTGAAAACCATCAGCATCAATTACAGGCTTCTTAACACTACTCGAACTACTTTGGTCTCTATTCACACCAGAACCTTTTATATTACCAGCGTCATTGGCCTTTAACGGCTGAATGCCCACATTGACCTGGGTTTGAGAATCCACACTAACAGCAGGATTTGCAGCCTAATTAACAATGCCAGTGCTGCTTCCAGGAACATTAGAAGCCATTTCATTGCCAACAGCCTCCTTATCCTCATTACCTTTCACATCAGCCTTCTCCCTTTCTAAAACTTCATCCTCAGTGAGCATTCTATTCATACAGTTCTCATAGATATGAGCATAAACCAAACAATGACAACAGCTAATTGGGAGTTTTGAGAATTCAACATTTATATCAATACTTTTTTGAAACCCATGCTCATTAGTAGGATAGAATATTTTGACAGACCCAGGGGGAGTTTCAAAAACAGGGACCTCAATCAGGACTCTAGCAAAACTGGCATTTTCCTTCTTCACACATTTATCAGAAGTAATACTATCAAGGGTTATTGGTTTTCCAATACATCTGGCCAGACTACATATACTTTCCATGTTCCATACCTCAAGAGGCAAACCATGAAAAGTGACCCAATTGGGGACAACTTTAGGCTCCACTCTTTTTAGCACCATCCCAGCTTCCCATCTGTTCACACACAGGGGGATACTTCTTATTGCGCAAGGACCTGATTTCAACACTTTTAAAGGGCCTTCATCAGTCTTAAATTTAAAGTAGAAAATGCCATTCCCATTTGTAGTTACCTCCTCAATCCCAAAGTTCTTCCACATTTTGTAGATATGGAATCTTACCCATCCAATAGTACACATTGTCCCAATAAAGTAGCCATACAAGTGATTTTTATACACCTTCTTAGACTGCTCAATAAATTTAGGATTAATAATCACAACTTTCTCACCACTAGGAAGGACAGCAAGAGGTATAAATTTGACTTCCTTTAATTCATGATCAACCTCATCATTCTGAACTGCTTTAGCATAAGACTGTTTTTCCTCATTCTTCTTAGCCTCTTCATTCCTCAACCTCTCTTCCTTATCAAGTTGCCTTTTGATAAAACCAGCCACGTCGCCATTAGGGGCATTCTTTGCAGCAAAAATAGCTGCAGCATCAGAAGGGAGGTTGTCAAAAGCCTCACATTTGGCCCCATCACTATTGGTAGCTTTAACATTAAGGACCATTTTTTGCTTAAAACACTTCCCCGGGGAGAGGTGACTTGCGAACTAGGGTTAATTTTTGATCCATCCTGTTTGATTTGCATACCGATTTCGATTGCGATCTTCTCCTAGCGGTCCTGTGATCGTCATCTATAATCGTTGTTTTGGTACGAGTAGTATTAGCGGTTCTCATTGGATTAGGGTTGCTATTGCGATTCTAGTTTAATTGATAATCGTATAATGCCCTGTGACTGAATCAGCTGAGATTTAGGTGAGGTACGAGTACTGTTAGCAGTTCATCTATTTCGATTTTGGTATTTCTTTTCATTGATTGTGTTGGTCTTGTTCTTCATTCCGACTAGGGCTTCTTTTTACCGGATTCCTGCGTCGTTTTCTCCAGGTGTGTAGCGATCTGTGTTCGCTTGTTTCGTCGATCACAAGTTGTATCTGATTAGATCCTTGTATCGATTAACTGGTGAAACGAATTCGTTAGCACCTTGTGGGGGGCGGTTAGGGTTTCGACGGAATTGCACCGAGTTGTTTCTGATTTCCATACTGATTACGACGTGTGATTAGGGTTTACGATCAGCTCATTGTCTACGATTGGCAAGGTGTCTTTTTCGGCAACGTGTTTACGAGTGGCCCGTGTTTACCATTGGGACGTGTCTACGATTGGGACGTGAATTCGATTGAAGCGTGTTTATGATCGGGAGCTTGTATACGATTGCTAGTTTACGATCGGGAACGTGTTTACGATCATAATCTTGTTTACTATCGAGATCGTGTTTACGCGTGGCATCGGGTTTACGACTGAATCGGCATCTCGTCCATGGCAACTAAAAACCAGCCTCCTGATAAGAAAAATTCAACGTCTAAGTTTACAAATCTGAAACAAGTGGATGGTAAACCTATACCTTCTCGTGGGTTAATGAAGAATATAAGCGAAGGGATGAAATCGGGAACGCATGTGATTACGTCGAAGGATGACAATGGTGTGAAAGTTGGGCAGGTGTCATCCGCTAAAGAGGGGACCGATTTTAACGGCCCACAGGCAAATATGTCTCCTGTCTTAGATCTAAATACGGAAGCTCGGCCTCAACCAGCCTTATATTCTCCTAAAACTAATAGTGAGGACAACCTTGGTGATAAGGATGGCAAATTGAATGTTGACAACATGACTGATTTGAACAAACAATCATCGGCTACTGTGGGTGAACTTTCTTTCGCGGCTAAGGTTGTGGGGTTGTCTGCGTCACGGACAATAAATTTCCAGGCATTAAAGTCACAAGCTCAGGACGGTATTGATGTTGTGCTGCCTAAGGAGGCGGTTAGAAGTGTGCAACAGAAGCTCTCTTATACTTTGTTTGGTTATTTCTTGGGGGATAGGATTGCTTTTCCTGTGGTCGAGTACTACGCTAAACAGAATTGGAAGAAATATGGCCTTCAGAAAACGATGATGAATGCGAATGGGTAATTTTTCTTTAAATTTGGTGATGAACAGGGAATGATTAAAGTCTTGGAAGGAGGCCCTTGGCAAATTCAAAACAGGCCCATGTTTCTTAATTTATGGAGCCCGACCACTCAGCTCAAAAAAGAGGACATAAAGAAGGTCTCGGTATGGGTCAAATTTCATGATGTTCCCCTTGCTGCTTTTTCTGCAGACGGATTGAGTATGATAGCCACAAAAGTTGGAGAGCCAAAGAGATTGGATGCCTTAACCAGTTCCATGTGTTATGATTCCTGGGGAAGAAGTAGTTTTGTTAGAGCGTTAATTGAAATATCTGCTGACCATGAATATATGGAGACTATAAAGGTTAGTGTTCCGGATCCGGATGGTGAGGACTTTCTTGTGGAAACGATACATGTTGAATACGAATGGCAACCCCCAAGGTGCAACAAGTGTTGTGTGTTTAGTCATGATACGGAGCATTGCCCGCATAGAGTTAAAGAACATCAAAAGTATCCAGTGAATCAGCTGGACTAGGAAGGTTTTGTGGAGCCAAATAAGAAGAAGGTAGATAAAAAGGGTGTTCCGGTGAGAAACCAGAAGGCCAAGCTTGTTTATAGACCTGTGAGTATCAAAGCTTCGGACCAAGGGGCATCCTCGAGTAGTAAACCGATAACAGAAAATAAGGAAACTCGCAAGGAACCGACGGCTAATGTATCAACACATAATCTGTTTGACATATTGGAAGGGGGAGAGGACCGTGTTATTCAGATGGAAGAGCTCCGGTCTTTTGCTAGGAAGATGAAGGATGGAAATAAAAACAAGATGAGCTACTCGGATATTGAAGTTCTCGATGAGACCAATGAAACGGCTGGCTTTATGGCTTCGGGGCTAAATCTCAATAAAAAAGGGGCAAGCACTCCTTCAGGACATGGTCCTCATGATTAGTCTTGGTACTTGGAATATTAGGGGGTTGAACCGCCCTCTGAAACAAAAGGAGGTTCGTTTTTTAGTTCGGGAACATTCTTTACTTTTGTGTTATGTTGGAGTCACATGTGAGTGTTGAAAAGTTGGTTAAGGTGTGTGGTGATGTGTTCAAATCGTGGGACTGGACCTCTAATGGTGGGGCTTCGACTAAGGGAACTCGTATTATTGTGGGATGGGATAAGACATTTATGGATATCATGGCTCTTTTCCAGTCGGATCAAGTTATGCATCTCCAATTGATCTTCAAACATGATCGAAGAGTGATTTTCTGCTCGATTGTTTATGCGGCTAATTACTATATAACAAGACGCCAGTTATGGGATGATCTTGCCAAGTTCAAAGGTATTGCGACCTTAAGTCCATGGGTTGTGATGGGGGATTTCAATTCTACTATCTTCCTTGAGGATAAGGTCACGAGCTCCTCATCTCTGGATATTAGCATGCGTGAGTTCAGAGATTGTGTCACTCGATGTGAGTTAACGGATCTTAAAGGTTTGGGAATGCACTATACGTGGACTCAAAAACCAATAAAAGGGATAGGGACGCTTAAAAAACTGGATAGAGTCTTGACGAATGATAAGTTCGTGGAGGAATTCCCTACTGCTTTCGCTATGTTTCAGCCTTATAGAGTGTCTGACCATTGCCCTAGTGTTGTTAAATTTACTTGTACCAGGCCTCCAAAACCGAGGACGTTCAAATTTGCAAACTTCCTCACGTCCAAACCTGGTTTCATGGAAACGGTCCAAAAAGCTTGGGATATTAACGTCACTGGAGTCCCTCAATTTTGTGTTGTCAAAAAGCTTAGACACTTAAAATCCCCTCTTCGGTCTATGCTTTTTAAACAAGGGAATCTGCATGAAAAAGTTTTAAGGTCTGAGTTAGACGAGATTCAAAAGGCTAGGGATGTGGACCCGTTTAACCTGATCCTAAAAGAGAAGGAGGCTACAATTCTGGATGACTTCCAAACTGCTCGTCTTGATGAGGAGAGTTTCTTAAAACAGAAATCCAAGGTTCATTGGCTTGCCGTGGGCGATCGAAACACCTCTTATTTTCACAAATCCTTAAAAATAAGGAACCATAGGAGTCGGATTGATGCTATAAAGGACACCTCTGGTGTAACTCATGAAGGAAAGGAGGTTCCTACCGTTTTTGTGGCGCACTATACCAAATTTTTTGGAACCCATGGTACAAGTTCTGCTATGCCGCCTACCTCGTTGTTCACTAGAAAAATTGATAACGGGGCTGCTACATACATGATTCGTCCAGTTGAGGACGGGGAGATCCGGGATGCGATATTTGGGATTGATAATGATAAAGCTCCGGGCCCGGATGGCTTTACTTCGGCTTTTTTTAAGAGTGCTTGGCCGATTGTGGGGAAGGATATTATGCAGGCCATTCGTGATTTTTTCCAATATGGTAAGCTTCTGCAAGAACTCAATCATACTATCATTGCCTTGGTGCCTAAGGTGACTACCCCTGTTAATATTACAGATTATCGTCCTATTGCTTGTTGCAATGTATTGTATAAGTGCATAAGCAAAATTATTGCGGATCGGATCAAGGGTTATTTGGATGACATTGTGAGTGCTAATCAATCTGCTTTTGTTCCTGGATGGCTCATTACGGATAATATTATGTTGTCTCAAGAACTTATGCATAACTACCACCGGAATGTGGGTGAGCCAAAGTGTGCTTTAAAGGTTGATATTCAAAAAGCCTATGATACTGTGGACTGGGATTTTTTGAATCACATTCTTGGCTGCTTTGGGTTTCCGAATGTGATGGTGAATTGGATTATGAAATGTGTTTCTTCTGTGTCTTACTCGATATGCTTAAATGGTGAGCTCCATGGCTACTTCAGAGGCAGGCGGGGGTTAAGGCAGGGTGACCCAATGTCACCTTATCTTTTTACCCTGGTTATGGAGGTTCTAACTCTCATGCTGAAACGTGATGTGGAAAGTGATCCTTTCTTCAAGTATCATAAGAAATGCAAGGACCAAAAGATTATTAACCTCTGTTTTGCAGATGATCTGTTCCTTTTTGCTCATGGCGATACCAGGTCTACTACCTGTTTGATGCGGTCTATAGATGACTTCTCAAAGATGTCTGGTTTAGTCCCCAGTCTCCCGAAAAGCACTATATTTTTCTGTAATGTGGGGAATGATACTAAAACTGCTATTCTGAGCCATTTACCTTTTACTGAAGGAAAACTTCAAGTTAAGTACCTTTGGGGTGCCTTTACTATCGTCTGGTTTACGTTATCGGGATTGTCTTCCGTTATTAGAAGCGGCTGACAATCGCATTTCTAGCTGGAGAAACAAAAATCTCTCCTTCGCTGGTCGTCTCCGACTCATCCTCTCGGTCCTTTCCTCTATGCATATATACTGGGCCTCAGTTTTTCTTCTTCCTGCTAGAGTTGTAAAGGAGATGGAGGCTAAGATGAGGGATTTTTTGTGGTCCCAAGGAAAACGTGTAAAGGGCGCTGCTAAAGTTTCCTGGAGTGTGATCTGCCGACCTAAAAGTGAGGGAGGTCTTAGAATCCGGTGTATTACAGATATGAATCGTGCTCTCTTCGCTAAGCATGTGTGGAGTATCCTCACTAGAAGGAATTCGCTTTGGGTTGAATGGATTTACACGTATAGATTGAAAAACCGCACCTTCTGGAATTGTAAGAATGATGCCTCTAGTAGTTGGTGTTGGAGAAACCTTGTGAAGATTAGGCCTATTATACAAAGATACATATATATCACTGTTGGGAATGGCCTTGACACGTCTGCTTGGTATGACACTTGGAGCGATATCGGTCCCTTGGCTAATATTCTCTCCTCTAGACAAATTCATAATGCCGGTTTTAACATCTACTCTCGTCTTGCTGAAGTTATTGTGAGCCCCAGTTGGAATTGGCCTTTGGATTGGGTTCATCGTTTTCCGATGTTAACCAATGTTCATATCCCGGAGCTCAAGGATGTTGCTGATAAACATTGGTGGAAAGCGGATGATACTCTTGTTGAGTTCTCAACTAATACGGCTTGGAACTCCTTAAGGCAGTCCCATGATGTGGTCCCTTGGAGATATCTCGTTTGGAATACGACAAGCATTCCTAAACATGCCTTTTGTCTTTGGTTGGTTATTAATGGTAAACTCCGAACTCAGGATAAGCTAGTACGCTGGAATTGGAAGAAGGGATGTATGAACATGATGTGTTGTCATCTATGTTATTCTGATATAGATTCTCGTAACCATCTTTTTTTTAGTGTCCTTTCTCCAAGAAGGTTTGGGAGGCGGTAAGGAGAAGCTTTCCGATTCAGATGCCGAGTAATTGGAATAGTATTATCAATTGCTATGCATCGAATTCGCAGTCCAAGGCCCTATCTAGTGTCGTTTATAAATTCTCTGTGGCGGCTGCTGTCTATCACGTGTGGCGGGAACGAAATAATCGGCTGCATGGGAACAATTATCGACAGCCGGAGAAGGTTGTTGGGGATGTTCTGTCTGATATCCGCTACAAGGTACTGGGGTTAAAGTGCAAGTTTGGTGATCGGGGGAGAAACGTCCTTCCCATCTGGAGATCCTTGGGAAGCTTGACTTTTGATGATGGAGGCTAATTGGCTTTAGTGTTGTGTCGTGTTCCTTTGTTGTTCTTACCAGTATTTAGCTGGGTGTGCTTTGTCTTTCTTTTTGTGTTTTACTCTTTGGGGTATGTCCCTTTTAAACTGCTTTGATTTTTCAATTTTAATTTGTTGCTCACTCATAATCTCCTTCATACTCTTCTTGTATCTCCTATCATGTTCATATTTGATTAAAGGGATAGACAGCCCCTTCTCACTAGTACCATCATCTAAACTAGATTGCACCATAATAATATCATATTCAAGCTTGGCAGGAGGTTGATAGTCAGGATTACAGTCAGATTTCCCCATATTGAAAGTAACACAGGTTAAAGAAGAAGAAATCAGATCATAGGTTGTAAGCAGACAGTCCAACTTGGCTTTAACCTGACTAATGTTAACCATTCTCCTCCCCAACCCAGCATCAAAGTAAACTGATTTCTTTCCATCATCACTACGGACATATTCTTTAAGCTTCTTATCCCTACCAATTTTGTGATCAATTGGAATAGCATCTAAAAAACTGTTCTGTAATTCAAATAAATGTTTCTCAGTATAAGCTATTCTTCTTTTGACTTTAACTGCCATTTTCTTCAAGACACAAGATGAGTATAGCTTAAACAATGCTAATACCATAGGGTCATTATCCTCAAAAAAATTATCACAAGAAGCCTCAAAAGGACTTGAGAAGATTACACTAAACTTCAAGTGAGAGTACCTACTTATCCATCCAGAATCAACAGGAATTATAGATTCAAACTCCTTACCAGTTAGGACCACACACTTAGCAGCCATTGGAAAAATGAAAATATCAAAATAACCATCCAATTGCTTAGCTACATTGTTTAATAGATCCACATTGCTCAACAACTCAAAATATCTAGTAGCAAACTCAACCTCATTTTGGTGCAGGACAATGAATTTTACCATTAAACTCATAAACTCAAAATCAACATTAGCAAATTCAAAGAGATCCTTCATGGCAGAATCCACCTCCCCCTTCGAAGCAGAAATAGTCCCCAACCCATGGTTAATATCTCCCCTAATCTCAGCCAAATTTCGGTCCGCTGCCTCACACATTTTCAACTCAGGATTACTCTTCATAGCTGCTGTGGTAAACATCTGAGCCCGACACTCAATTTTGAGATCCCTAACCTCGCAGCTATCAATTTCATCCTTACTATATCCGTACACAACATTTCTCATTCCCGATTCACAGATATTCACTAAATCAGAAGCAGAATACGAAGATACCTTGCTATTATCGAGCTCAGTGGATTCCTCATTAATTGCAAGAGAATTGTTAATCGGATTCACCATCAGCTTCTTATCCGGCACATTAATTTGGTTTATCGCCGCCTCCATTAATGCCGGATCCAAGCTCCGAGCATTTAATACTTCATTAATCGTCGAGTCCACCAGTTTTTGGAGATTCTGCGAGGAATATACCCTTGAGGGACTCGAATTCTCTCCTGGATCGAGCAGATCAGCAGATTGAACCACAAGGTGTGGATCCAATCTCAATGATTCCATGGAATCAGGAAGCACGAAGGAAGAAATTACAGAAATCGATCAAACAATGAAATCGCACCTTAGAACACACACGCCTTGTTGTAATATTGTTTACAAATGTAGTAGTGACAGTGAAATCGATCAAACAGTGATTGCTTGGTAGGTTGCTTAACCCTTCTAGGACATCCTTCCGTATCATGACTAAACACACAACAATGCTTACACCTTGGAGGCTTCCATTCTATATTCAACATGTATTGTTTCCATAAGAATGTCATCGCTATCCGGATCCGGAACTGCCACCTGAATCACTTCCTTATAATCATGATCCGCAGAGATCTCAATCAATGCTCTAGCAAAGCTACTTCTACCCCAAGAATTCGAGCACATGGAAGCTGTAAGAGAGTCTAAACCTTTTGGTAACCCAATCTTAGTAGCAATCAGACTCAAACCAAACTATTTCTGAAACGAAACTGAAAACATTTTGAGATTCATGAGAATCCGGTAAACCGTTTTAATATGGCTAGTGTAGGTTAAAGTCTAAACCACATGATATCACATGATCTCTAAGGATTGCCTTTTAACTGAAAAAGTCCTCAACTTAATTGTGCCATTAATTGTAAAGCGAGGGGATGTTGGGTAGATCTACTGGAGTTTGACAAACTCCGCCTCGTGACACTCCGGTGCATGGAGGTACAATATCAGCCTATCTGACCGTGATCCCGAGAGGACACGGGGGAGGCAAAGCCGCGATGACGTATGTCCGCAAAACAAAATAGATGATGGCGATGCCACTACAATACTTATTAGTCAGCTTTGGTACAAACTTCCTTAGTGCATGGAACAACGGATTAGCTACCCGCGATATCGGTTGAGCACTTTAATTTTACAAAACTAGTACATACCCGATAACGCATGTTACGGACACTACTTTTACTAAATCACGCTACTATGATTATGGACTCGTGTATTATCACTGAGCATTGCTTTTCACAAATAAATATTACATAGGTATATGTTGACACAATTATGATTATGAGACCGGGCCACTGCGTGACAAGCCCACTGTGAACTCACCAACCGTTAGGTTGACACTTGCGTGGTTTAAACTTTTGCAGATCGCTGAGGAGTATCCGGAGCGGGTTGGCATGGCACACGAAGACATTTTACTTTTGTTTAAATCGAATTGGGAATTTAAAACAATGATTTTGTAAAGCTCGTGGTTAGTGCTAAGACAATATTTTCCGCTGTGTATTTTGAGACTTTATTTATGACATATATTTGGACTAACTCTGATTCGTTTAGTATTTGTAACTAATGGTTGTGGTCCTGGTTTGCTCGCACCCCTTAACGGTGTAAACTCCGTTAGTGGTTAATTTGGGGGTGTGACAGATGATGTGGCGACCCTAAAACTTTTGCTTTCTTTCCCCAGCAACGACAGCAACAACGACAGCCGAGGCTGCGAACGCTACAACGCAAGAATAATTTTCGGGACGAAAATTCCATTTACAAGGGGATGATGTGACATCCGAGAATTCCGAGGTTAACTTCCGTTAGACAATCTCTGTTAGTTACGTTATAAGTGTTGACTAAGTAACCAATGCTTAACTAGACCGAATACGTCCACGACCTTTGGTTGATCACCGAACCCGACCACTTGTGTTATGTGTTTATGTGTTTATTGTCATTATGTGCAATGTGATTTAAATGCATGATTTAGTATTATTAATAGCATGACAAATTGTGAATTCTTGATTTTGTGATAAATTGACCACTTTTGGTTGCCAGCAAAACTACCGAGCGAAACTGTAGATTCGCTCGGTAGCTAAACTTGCGATTCACCAGCGTTCAGAACTAGTTTCGCTTGGCCAGCGAAACTGCCAGCGAAACTAGCTCCTGATCTATATATTTTATAAAACCCTAAACCCTCATTACTTACATCATTTCACAAAACACACACTCCTACACTCTCCCTCTCTCTCGTGAATCCTGGTCAGCCGAGAAACACCACGAGCCGCCGTGATCTCAGCCTCGAGACATCACCCATTCGGATCCTTGATCGAACCGTGAGTCTCCAAAACCATCTTTTCTTGCATACTCTATGTGTTTTCTTAAAAAGCATGCTTAGACCTTCATGAAATCGTGTATGCTTGTAGTATAATGCTTAGGAATGCTAGATCTATCATAAAGTCTGTAACTTTACGTGTGAAATCAAGCCACAATGAAGATTCATGCTAGTTAGGTTAACTTTGTGCTAAAAATGAGCTTTGAGGTGTTTTTGGTGATTTGATGATGAAAACTCATGTTTAAGGTGTTAAAATTGCCTCTGTGATGTTGCTAAATGGTTATGCATGCTAGATATTGAATTACATGATGTATGGAAGCTGTTAGATTGATTTTTGGTCTTAAAAACGAGTTTTTTTGCGACTAGCGAAACTGTGTGTTCTCTGGGCGAAACTATGTAGCGAAACTGTGTGTTCTCTGGGCGAAACTATGTAGCGAAACTGTTTAGAAATTCATCCAGCGATACTATACAGCGAAACTATAGTGTCGCCGGTGAAAACTAAGTGTTATGCTCGAACGAAACTACCGAGCGAAACAATACCTTTTCCCTGAACGAAAGTTCAAACCAGTTTCGAGCGAATCTATGCTAGCGAAACTGTGTCAACAGTTTCGAGCGAAACTAGCTAGCGAAACTGTGTCATCGGGTATTCCCTAGCGAAAGTGCTGCCCGTGCACATAGCGAAACTGTGTAGCGACACTGTGTAGCGAAACTGTGACCTGACCCAAAACCCAAACTTGTGCAACTTATTTGAATGTTATGCCATGACTTACATGATTATGCAATAATGAAACATGCTTTGATTTCTGAGTTATGTGAACCCCCGTTTATGATCAACCATCGGTGTCGTGTGTTGGTATGTCGTGTCATACTTCCAACGTGCTATGTTATGGGCCATAGTGACGTAAGTTAAATATTAGACAAAAAACTAATACTTAAGACCTAAACGTGTTCTTAGGTCTTCTTTAAGCAAACAATACCTGGATTATTTAGCAAGTGTAGCAGTGCAACCAAAGGTGAGTCTCACTAACCCGTTTACTGTACAACCTTATGAGTGCTACGCACCTCTTTTATGAACTTGAAACCTTATGAGTGCCACGCACCTCTCTGATAAACTTAAAGTGTTTTATGGGAAACACTTGTGGAACTTAAACAAACTATTTCTGAAAGGAAACTGAAAACATTTTGAGATTCATGAGAATCCGGTAAACCGTTTTAATATGGCTAGTGTAGGTTAAAGTCTAAACCACATGATATCACATGATCTCTAAGGATTGCCTTTTAACTGAAAAAGTCCTCAACTTAATTGTGCCATTAATTGTAAAGCGAGGGGATGTTGGGTAGATCTACTGGAGTTTGACAAACTCCGCCTCGTGACACTCCGGTGCACGGAGGTACAATATCAGCCTATCTGACCGTGATCCCGAGAGGACACGGGGGAGGCAAAGCCGCGATGACGTATGTCCGCAAAACAAAATAGATGATGGCGATGCCACTACAATACTTATTAGTCAGCTTTGGTACAAACTTCCTTAGTGCATGGAACAACGGATTAGCTACCCGCGATATCGGTTGAGCACTTTAATTTTACAAAACTAGTACATACCCGATAACGCATGTTACGGACACTACTTTTACTAAATCACGCTACTATGATTATGGACTGGTGTATTATCACTGAGCATTGCTTTTCACAAATAAATATTACATAGGTATATGTTGACACAATTATGATTATGACACGGGCCACTGCGTGACAAGCCCACTGTGAACTCACCAACCGTTAGGTTGACACTTGCTTGGTTTAAACTTTTGCAGATCGCTGAGGAGTATCCGGAGCGGGTTGGCATGGCACACGAAGACATTTTACTTTTGTTTAAATCGAATTGGGAATTTAAAAAAATGATTTTGTAAAGCACGTGGTTAGTGCTAAGACAATATTTTCCGCTGCGTATTTTGAGACTTTATTTATGACATATATTTGGACTAACTCTGATTCGTTTAGTATTTGTAACTAATGGTTGTGGTCCTGGTTTGATCGCACCCCTTAACGGTGTAAACTCCGTTAGTGGTTAATTTGTAACTAATGGTTGTGGTCCTGGTTTGCTCGCCCCATCGTGGTATGCTTCAGAGTTAAGAGGGCGAAAGTTAACCAAATTGGAGCTTAGAGGACCCCCTACACAGGAGGCATATGAAAACGGACCTCCCTGTTGCAATCCAACCTCTGGCACCGTCACCGTCGGACACTCGGAAACAGCCGGGGTAACAGATGGATGCACAGCAGTTGTTGACGGGGCCGGAGTCACAGTCGGATCGTTTGTCGGAGTGACAACAATACGTGTTGGGGCTGTACCGGCATTCTGATGGCCATCCATTTGTGCCGACGGCACCTTGTCACCCTGATTATCCATACGTAACCCTACCGTTTTTCCATTAGTAGCTTTGGTCGTAACATATGTGTTCTTCAATATACCACGAGTGGGAATAGGCTTCCCATCAATGTTTTTCAACCTGCGAATTAAACTCGGATCCTTCTTACTATCGGGCGGCTGACCCGGATTGGAACTTGCCATGCAAAGTGATGCAAAAGAACACCCGTAGAAACCCTAATCAGAAGCCTACAACGCTAACAAATTCGTTAAACCCCCACACCAAAATCAGGATATAGACAGATACAACTGAGATTGATATAGAGAGTAGACACAGATTGTTACACGCTAAGGGATCACGATCGGAGAATACGAAAACCAAGAAAACCCTAATCGGAAAACAAAGAACAACGACGAAAAAGAAACCTAAAACGGAAGTTGAAATCTGCTAGTAAGACTCGTACCCCACTAATGTCAATCCATACCGATCAGAGAGCATAACACAGATGAAGATGGGAATGAACGAATCCAAACCCTAACAAAATCCACCTGCAGTACACGTCCGGGACAGTATAGAGAAATCAATTAAATGTTGCTCATTCTCAATGCAGGTTCAGGATATGGCTAGAGGTGGACGTACTGGGAGACGCACACGTGCAAACCCTGGACCAGAAGGAAACGCGAGGGCTAACGCATTTAGTGATGAACAAAGAGCAACTATTGCTACAAAATTAACTCAGGCGTTGCAGGCTGCATTGCCAGGATTTTAGTAGCACAGCTCTAGGGAGCTGCTGGCGTGGGGGAGCTGGCGGGGCTGGTTTCGGAGAATGTAAGAGCGCAAGTGGCGGATCGTCTACTCGATCATAAGGACATCAATGTAATTCGAGTTGTAAAGATGACACGAGAAGGTAAATACAATGAGATTTGTATTGCAAACAACTCATAGAATACACACACAGAAACACACACAGATCTGACAGAAAGTTCCTAAAACTATACAAGACAAAGCTATTAATACTTGTACAGAACTATGCGAACTGGACATCACCCAAACTGCCACTTCGGGTCAGTTTGTGTGCACCCGAACTGGCAGTTCGGGTAACTTTGGACACAGACTCTTTTGTAGCTTTTGTCTAGTACTTGATACTTCACACGACGAACTAGATTATGCACTAACAAACTCCCTCTTGACGTGTGCAGTATCAGTCTTCATATAAACTCGTATCTTCAATCAACTCTCCCTCATCTTGACGATTAGTCTGATCTTGAATATTTGACGTTGCAGCGCATGTAATCTCTTTATGAACATCTCCAGAAGACTTGAAGTTATGATGTTCTTTTTTCCACTTAGTACATGCCAACATAAATAATCTTGGTGCAAAACGTCTCTTCGAGACTCCAAGATATTCAGATTTCGAAAATTGAATTGTATCCCGTGTTGATCAATCGAAAATAAATAAGAAACAAAATATTTTTGATTTTTCAAAACTTTATATCAAAACACACCTAAAATCTTTTTGGTAATATCTTATATGAAAAGTAAATGTAATACAAAGTCAGACACTATTTTTGTCTTTTGTGAAAAACATGACGACTTAGGATCATATTGGTCATAACATGTTGAACTACACTTCAATTATTGTAGCACATAAGCCATGTCGATTGTAGATATAATTTGTCCAACTTTAAACTCAGGTACAATCATACTCATAACATTTGGATATGTTAAGATATTAATGAGATTTGCTTTGACCAGTGTACCCCACACTATCAGACATACTCATATGCTTATCACACTTTGTTAATTCATTTGCGATTTAACACATAGTGGTTGTATTTATAATGTAGTCAACTGTGTTCCATGCAAAAAGAAATAAGAACATTAAATTGTCTACCTTAAGGTCGATCTTTTGATACGTAGATAAGGCCTCGGATTTAACAAAATAAGAAAAATAAAAACAAGTTGAAATTGTACAATTCAACAACAATCAGGTCGGTCTTGTGGACACGTAGAGAAAGTCCGATGAATTATATGATTCACCAAGAAAATAAAGCAGATTCTCAAACAAACAACAATCAGTTCGATCTTTCGATACGCAAAGAAAGTCCGATCGTTTGAGACAATAAAGAAAATCAAACAAGTTTACATTTTTGCAAAATGAACACATGTTTACACAGTGACTTCTCATTTTTCTTTTCACATATCTTTTTCTTGATATATCATGAAATACGCATCAAGATGTTGTCCACTAGGTCAAGCATCAGATTTAGTGTATATCACATTTGTATACTTTTTGATTTGCCAAGCCTACTTAGCACATCGAACAATGATCTTATGGCTTTTTCATCTAGTCTATCCATGAGTCAGACAACATTAGCCAATGTACCATCATTTCCTAATCTTGTCGGATACAATTTCTCATTTTTCAATGTTTTTGTCTTTTCCAATTTTTCAGTTTTTTTAATTTTTCAATTTTCTCCCCCTAAAAATGACAAACTCTATTTTTAGATTTTCATTTTTACCAATTGAAAAATGACACACTATTTTTGTAGTTTTCAATGAAACAAAACTCCCCCTCAAAGTGAAAAATAAGAAAAAATGATTAACCAACACAAATACTTGCAGTTTAGCATTTTGAAAAACACGGGATGTTGAAACTAATTTGGAAATGCATTTTAAGTTAAACACAGATATTTCACCACCAGCAATTATGTAATTACCGATAGGTCTTCCTAAACTGCCTGTTGACACCAAATAAAACATTAGCGGCTTCGGGATCGACCCGATTCAACAGCCTCAGGTCGCCCGGTGTCTTCCACGTAGTCTGTCTTGGCCTTGGAAACAACTTTCGGTTTCCATTTCATTGAAAACCTTAATATTTAATCAGATGCTGAAAATGTTTCAACCGGCGTCTTTGACGAAGATGACTTACTAGTTGGTTTAAATTTCGAGAACCATGGTTCATCAAAATTTTTACCATTTACATCCACATATTTTGCATTGTTGTGGATATATGTAGTCATTGGACAATTTACAGCAAGATGTCCAGGTCGACGAAAAGCATAACAAATTCTTTCACGAAGTTGTGGTGAAAATTTTGAGAAATGTTTTAGTTTCCAACTATGATTCGTAGCTGGAGAATCATTGTAACAGAAAAAATGATCAGAAGCAAATGAATCAAAGAAATTATCAGATGAATCATACCTAGGAGATGATCTTCGTGGTAAGTAGTAAGAACCACTTGAAGAACCTCCAGAATGATGATGACCATTTCTTGATGTAAATGCATTCGGATTCTTCTGTTGTGCTTGCTTTTGTTGATGCTGAACATGTTTAAAAACTTGTTTCTTCGGTTGTTGTTAAGGTTGATGAATCAGAATAGGCTTAACAACAACCTCCTTCTTTTTCTATTTTGTATGTTGCACTGAGACATCCTTGACTTCATAACCCAAACCTTTATGCTTGTATCCAGGAATTTTTGAAGATTCAAATTGAGAACCAAAAGCATTTCTTGCATTGGCTTCTCTAGTGATATTTGCCTTAATATCTTTCAGCTTATTCTCATGAACCAGAGATTTATCAAATTCAGCTTCAAGAGAAGTACTAATAGACTTCTTATTCATATCAAATATCTGCTCATGCCTCATCGTCCAAAAATGATGAACCATCATCAAACTTTGGAACGTTGCCAGTTTCAAATTTCTTCTTCCTAGACTTAGATTTCTTTTTCTTTGCGGGAGCAGGATTTGCAAACTTTGAGTAATCATGCATTTCTCCATTTGGATTCCAGAAGCAGATGGACGACTTGACATATCAACTGATGAAGGAACTTTATGTAAATCATTCTTAGCACTCTCTTCACTTTTCTCCTATTTGTAGATGTAATTCAGAAATGCTGGTGACAAATTACAATTCTTTACTTGACGTTGCAAATCCATAATCTCAATTTTTAATTCAGTGATCTTCACTTGAGCATCCAACAAATCTTTTAGAGAAGCAATGAACTGTTCCGACAACTCATTATATTCATACTTATGTCTTTTTCTCAAGTCACACTCTTCCAAAAGTTCTTCGGTAACCTTTTCCCATTTCTTCTTGAAATTATCAAACATCTCTTGTTAAAATTTCGTTCTTTTCTTGGAAAAGAACATTTTCATCTCGAAGTTTTGAAAGCTCTTCTTGAAGACTGTTTATTTTCTCAGTAGCTGCAACAACAATCTGATTAGCTTTTTTATATTTCTGTTGAGCAGGATAAGCCTTTTTGAATAAAGCTTCATAATCTTGAGCAACTTCTTTAGCCTCAGCTTTAGCTTTTTCACATTCTTCACTCAAAACTTTCTTTTCTTTCAAGAAATCATCATTAATCTTAGCAAGTTCAGCACACTTTGGACATATTGAAGAAACTTCAATCTGAACTTCTTCTATGTCACTATCATCCCCTTTATCATATATCACACAAGAACTTGTTTCAGAATCATAATCAGTTACACAACCATCAATTTGTTCAGTCTTGAAAACAGTATTGAAAAAGCAAGTTATCCCCGTGGATAATTGCCGCCAAATCAGATAGAGAATAGTAATGGAAAAATGAGATGATTCAAGTAGAAATGTTGGATTTCATTAATTTTCTAGAGAGAGAAAGTATACAGACGCAAGTGCAATATAGAAATTACAAATGACATCTGGCCCTTAATCTATACAATTCCTTGGGTATTTATAGGCCTCGAACTTGACTCCCCAGCCTCGCATATGCATAATAGCATCTGCCTGTATCCTGCAAAACACTTCCACCAGAAACATATCCGAAGGACTTGGAAGTAAGTGATTGGATTTGCATAACACATCCAAACCATCTTTTACTTCATCAAGTATCATAAACCTTTTTGTCTGAGAACTCATTACTTCCTGATTCTAAACCACTAGATGCTGAATCATATGATTTTGTATCAGTAGATTCTGAGCCAATCTTCATGGTCTGAATGTTTGCACAATATTGAGAAACATTCAATGCACATGTCTCACCTTTTCCTTTCAATTCATTTCATTTATCTTTAGCAGTGTGATACACTGTGAATTCAAGAAATAACTCTCTTGAAAGAGCTGTTTTGAGAATGTCTCTAGCTTTGTCTTCGTATAAGCCTTTTCTTCTTGAGAAAGATGTCGATGTATATTTACATGTCCTCTTCCATCAGTAGGCCATTTGAACTGCTTATCAATTATCTTCCAAAAATCTTTGAAATGTTTGTTGATGTAACTCTCAAAATCAACTTTCCATTCATGATAATCGTCCAGTTTCATCAATTTCGGTATCATAGGACTAGCTTGTGATGCACTCATTTTCGAACAGTTTATGATTAATCAGTTCAATGTGCTGGAATAACTCTTTACCACAACCAAAAATTGACACTCCAAGAACTTCAAACTCAAAATATGAAGGTCTTAGAAGTAGATTTTGGGGGTCGAAACAGAGGGTACTGGCCGTTAGGCGAGTAAAAGTGTAAATCTCTCCGAGACAGTGGTTTTGGCTGGTATTAGCTCCCGTAACTCTTAAGGAACTCAAGTTACGTCAGTTTTAGTAAACCACCCAAAATTGAAGTCACTTGAACTGATCCGAACTGGTAAGCAAACTGAAACGAAACTATGACTTCGGTTATACGAACAGGAACCCAAACTTAGATTGACCGAACTAGTACTTCGCTTGACCAAAACCACCCAAACTGGATACGAACTCACACTTCAGTTGAACGAACACACCCGAACTCAACCGAACTCGCACTTCGGAGCGGTTATTTTTCTGACAGACAGATATTTACATGAACTCAGACGAACCAGAATGATTTCGAACTAAATTTTACGAATTTGAGTATTTTAGAATAAGATTTTCAGCAGTAGAAAAGTAAAGATGAACAAGAATGATTTAGGAGTGAATTTTCCATGGAAAACACAACAAAGATGAATGAACGGAATAAAAAAGTGTCAAATTTGCGGAAAACCCCACTTTTTAATCCAAACACTTGAAAAAAACCATGAAATCTAATTAGTAGATTGAACCGAAAGCTCTGATACCACTTGTAAGAGCATGAGCAGCAGATCGTCTACTCGATCATAGGGAAATCAATGTAATTTGAGTTGTAAAGATGACACGAGAAGGTGTATACAATGAGATTTGTATTGCAAACCACTCATAGAATACACACACAGAAACACACACAGATCTGACAGAAAGTTCCTAAAACTATACAAGACGAAGCTATTTATACTTGTACAAAATTGTGTGAACTAGACATCACCCGACTGCGACTTCGGGTCACTTTGGACACAGGCTCTTTTGTAGCTTTTGTTTTGAACTTGATACTTCACATGACGGACCAGATTATGCTCTAACAGAGAAGTCGCTGGTGGAGGCGTCGGAGGGGTCGATGCAAGGGGAGAAGGAGGAGAAGGTGCTGGGGGCGGACTAGGAGGAGAAGGTGCTGGGGGCGGACTAGGGGGACATGATTGAATGATTTAAAAGAATTGGTTATGGGAAAGTTTTGTCCAAGACATGACCTGGAAAGAATTGAATTGAATTTCCTAAAGTTTGAAGCGGGCTATATGACTCATCAGGAGTTTGCCAGCAAATTTGATGAGTTGGCTAGATTGGTACCCAAGCTGGTGACACCTGAGGAAGATAAAGTGAAGAGATATATGTCCAGGCCCTTCCTGGAGTAGTGAGAAAGATTGTGAAGATACATGCTCTAAAGACCTATCAAGAGGCAATCGATTTGAGTGCCATAAATATGAGAAGGAATATGGGTTCGAAGGTAGGCCTGAGGAGTAGAAGGGGAAGTGGTCAGAAATTGAAGGGAGTTCCAAGAAAGGTGACAGGGGTCATCACAAGAAGGATAGGGAGTTCCAAGAAAGGTGACAGGGGTCATCACAGATGGTGTTCTTGTTGATCCATCTAAAATAGAAATGTTAATGAGCTGGAAGCTGCCTAAAACACCCACGAAAATACGTAGTTTCTTGGGTTTAGCGGGCTATTACCGTAGATTCATTCAATACTTTTTGAAGATTGCTATGCCTCTGATGAAATTGATAAAGAAAGTTGTGAAGTTTGTATGGGGCCCAAGTCAGCGGAACGCTTTTGAAGAGTTGAAGACTCACGAGACAAATTATCCAACCCATGATCCAGTGTTAACCTTACCGGATGGGACAGAAGATTTGGTAGTGTATTCAGATGCTTCTTACCAAGGATTGGGATGTGTATTGATGCAGAGGGGTAAAGTAATTGCTTATGCATCACGATAGTTATAAACCCACGAGACAATTTATCCAACCCATGATCTGGAGTTAGCTGCCGTCGTGTTTGCACTCAAGATATGGAGGCATTATATGTATGGGGTGAAGTGTACCATTTACACTGATCATAAGAGTTTGAAGTATTTCTTCGAGTAGAAGGATTTGAATATGAGGCAACGTAAATGGGTGGAGTTGATTAAGGATTATGATTGCGAGATCTTGTGTCACCCGGGTAAGGCCAATGTAGTGGCCGATGCCTTGAGTAGAAAGGAGGAGCATCCTCCAATTCGGGTGAAGTCATAGAAGCTGGTCATTACTCCATATTTCCTGGTTCATCTTAGAAGAAACCAATACAAACCTTTAAATGGAGAAAATATTAAGAAAGAAAGAATGGTGGGTCACGTTGATTCTTTGCAAGAAAATGAATATGGTGTTAAGACCAGATTCAGTAGGATGTGGTTGTCACTGTTTGGTGATTTGTGTAGTAAAATTTTAGATGAGGCACACAAGTCGCGCTATTCCATTCATCCGGGTGCGACCAAGATGTATCAAGATCTGAAGAGGGATTATTGGTGGCCCAGAGATGAAGTTTAATGTTATGCAATACGTAAACAGATGTTTGACGTGTGCAAAGGTAAGGGCAGAGCATCAAAAGCCTTATGGGAAGCTTCAACCATTAGAGATTCTGGAGTGAAAGTGGTTCACCTTAAGATGGATTTTATAACCAAGTTGCCACGAACCAGTTCAGGTTATGATACCATATGAGTAATAGTGATAGGCTGACGAAAAGTTCTCACTTCCTGCCTATTGGTGAGACTCACTCTTCTGAGATGTTAGCAAGGTTGTTTGTTAAAGAGGTAATTGTTCGTCATGGAGTGCCTGTGTCTATTGTGTCAGACAGAGATACGCGGTTCACTTCACGATTTGGGAAGAAGTTTCATGAGAAAATGGGAACGAGATTGCATATCAGCACGACATATCATCCATAGACAGATGGGCGGAGTGAAAGAATGATTCAGACGTTAGAAGATATGTTGCGTGCCTGTATTATCGACTTTGGGGGAAGTTGGGACAATCACCTGCCACTGGCAGAGTTTTCCTACAACAACAATTATCATGCTAGTATCGGCATGCCACCGTATGAAATGTTCTATCGAAGAGAGTGTATGACGCCAGTGTGTTGGGGTGAGGTCGGTTATCGAGAGTTGGGAAGAAAAGATGAAGTGCAGAAGATCTATAAAAACAAGTTTTCTTCATTTTCTGCTCACTTTTTACCTAATCAGTTCAAGAGTGATCCAAGGCTTGCGGGAGTGTTCTTGTTGTTAACCAAGGTTAGTATATGTTTAGTTTTGCGTTTGATCATGATTTTGGACAAACCCACCTCTAATACTTAGTGATGGTGCATGCAAGGAAGGATATAGCATCTGGAGTTTGCTAGGAGGCTTGGTTAGTGAAGACCCACTTGTATTTGCCTTAGTACAAAGTTTGTTACGTAAGGTACACCTAGTTAGTGCATGCATGTTATTATCTCGGGTTTAGATTGCAAATCTGAGTTGTGGTCAGGGAAACCTGACAACCTCAGTGGCCAAAATATTACAAGATGAGGATTTGGTCACTAGGGGTGGACACCCATTGTTGTATTTTAGTGTTTGAACCCGAAACCGAGTATTTTGGACTTTTGGAAATGGGTTAATGACACCTTGATGATCTCAGTGGCTCTTGGCCCTAAATCTGAGTTAGAATCAGTCCATAAGTGGAAACCAAAGTGTTGGATTGATTGAAATTGGTTAAACCCGCTTGCAATATGATTTCGGGTAAGTTTGGAACAAAACGGGACTTGTAACTTTCGTTGGACAAGGCCCCATTTCCTAAATTCTTGATATTTTGTTCATGGAAATGTTTGGAACAAAACCCCATTGTCGAAACGGGTCAAAACCGAAAAATGGTAAAAGTAACTAAAAGTCAAAATAGTCGATGCGGGGTGCATCGCCTTTGATGACCCTGTCGCAGCCCGCATCACCCCCAGAAATCATCACTTCTGACCCAATGCGGGTGCATCGCTTGGCAAGTAAACCTTTGCGGCCCGCTTCGACTCTTTGACCAGAATTAGTGATTTTGTTTGTTGTGTGTCTTTGGAAATATCAAGCGACCCGATTTGATTATTTTTACGAGTATGGGCATAATGGTTTCCAGTAATGATATTATACTTCCCTGTTGGGGCCCTATGATCTCGTCGTGTGTTTATTGTTCGCTTGGTATTTTCCCGGGAGTGTTGTTAAACCTCCCATTTGTTTATGCATTGTTGCTACCAATTGCTTCAGCATTTTTATTTGCGGGTAGGTTCTGATATAATTATACATATATCATTTTAGTAAACTTGCCAATGTGATACACTTGGCCGTTTGGAATCTTGTACCCCATGACACTTGTTTGATCCACCGCTTGTTAATATGTGAGTATAAAGCTTTCCCGTACTTTAACTTACGTTTTGGGCTGTACATGAACCATGTCAAACTATTGCTTGTTTGTTTGTTGTTGTGCTTAGGTATTTGTTACCGTGTTAAAAATTTAAACTCACATGTTACGAGACGTTCATGTTGATTAGTATGGTTAATTTGGGCGCCTGAGTGTTAGGCCATAAAGACATATATTGCACCAATACAACTGTAGAGATAAATAGTGTCTCATACCCGTTTGTTGGATCCATTAGGGGTCAAGTGATGGCGTATATGCCTAGTCCACAAAGGGAGGCGTGTGGCCGTAGGATCGTACCGCAGGAGTGCTGGTTTAACCATAGGAATTTATAACAGGCATAGTGTAGTTACTTGTTTTATGGCAACTTGGATTTGAGTCAAACGCGCTATACCTCACGAACAACTTTTTTCGTTGGCGTATGCTGTCACGTTTGGATGTTAGGGACGAGTTAGGTTTTGTACCCGTTGGGGTTGATTTTGTTGATTTTGGGATTTGTTCCCCGTCATGACTATCCTATGTTGCTATCTTTTCTTTTGACTGTGCTGGTAGCCTTAGGTTCTGCCTGGGCGTAGACTGATGTGTAATACTTGAGACTTGACATATTTAAGTCCATTATGGTCTGTATTTGCATTTGTTCATATGGATGGGTCGTCTGTTTGGGTGTGACGCCCTTTCCCATCTGATCATAGCAACCACAATAAACCATAACATCAAAAGCACCCCAACAATCTTCATGATGATGCCATTTTGCTG
This sequence comes from Deinandra increscens subsp. villosa, assembly GCA_039602395.1. Classification (NCBI taxonomy): domain Eukaryota; kingdom Viridiplantae; phylum Streptophyta; class Magnoliopsida; order Asterales; family Asteraceae; genus Deinandra; species Deinandra increscens. The sequence goes on from JBCNJP010000003.1 coordinate 66,197,791, forward strand.
AAGTAAAATCATCCTCCTCCATCCTAGGTAACCCAACTCTCTATTACTACCCAACCATTTGCAGCAAAAACTAAACCAATTATCATACCAAACCATGAAACCATTAGGAAGTCTAACACCCCACATCAGCTTCCCCAAATAGCATCTGATAGGAACCTTAGTTTCAAATAAAATGAGAAGCTTCCTATTAGCATTAGCCACAATATTCCACATAGACCCAAAAAGCACCAGATGTAAATCACCACTTATCCACCTCAAACACCCCAAAATCATGTTTTAGGTAAATGTTTCCCACCTCAAACACCCCAAAATCAATACCTGTCCTCAAGGAAGAAATAATATAACAAATGCAGACACATAAAGCCAGCAGCCTTATAGTACCCTCAAACTCACCACTTTTAAAGCTCCATCATGACCTTAAATCCTTGCCAAAAATTCCAGCAACCAGCCCCACATTAAGCAAACCAGTGAACAATTTGCAGTATCCAAAATCCAGAAGCTCAGCAAACCTTCTACACAAGATCCCACAAAAAAACCCAATGGCCCTCAAAAATTAACCAGCACTATAATGAACACACCAGGAATTCCCAGATCATTTACACCAGTTAGTCTTTACATTCTTTGAGTGACTAATTTTCTTTCCAAGGTCTCCTAACTCACACTCCTTGCTGTAATTACTGCCAGAAATTATATACCAGCCCATATACTTGTTAACTATCCATCCAAATATCCAGAAGCCAAAATTCCTAAACAAACTCCAAAAAACACATATCCGACTTCTAACATCAGGAATGCTCCATACTTTCATAATGAAGTGATTCCAACCTTGGTTATGAAGCACAATCCCAGCCTTGCAACTACTGCAATAGTCACCCTTCATTCTAACCATTTCTAATAACCAGTCCTCCAAAAACTTTAGACCCACCAGCCCCAAGGGTGTGACACCCTTGTATTCTTGCATCTATATGTTTGCTTACGCGTGTTCTGATACGGGCGCCCGGACCCACTCTCCTCTCCCCGCGCCTGGCAGGGTGTGGTGGTGCGGGGTGTGACAGGTTAGTATCAGAGCCCAAGGTTCCAGCAGATTAGGTGACTCTTAGAGCCCCTAAGCTTGAACCTCTAAGAAAGAACTTTAAGGCTAATCTTGGAGCTAAGTCTGGGACTTAGGTGGACGTCTGTGTGGGGAGTAGTTGAGGTTTAGTTTAAGGTCGGTGGTAGTTTCAGCTTTGCAACCTGACATTCCTACCCACATGTGCATTAAGACTCAGTGAACCCTAGCAGACATACGAAATCGGATAGTCTTTCCTTGTAAACCTAGGTGAAGGTTTGTGTGTTAGGAGGATCTCAAGGATTAGTGTAAGGTCGGTAGTAGTTACAGATTTGCAAATTGCCATTCCTACGCATAGGTACACTAAGACTTGTCGAATCCTAGCAGACTAACATAAGCCGAAAGTCCCTCATTGTGTGTTTTTGCTTTGGGTAATAGGACACACCGTCCTTAGTGTGAGTGAGGGTAATGGTACCCTAGGCATGCATGGGAGATTTGATATCTTATATATTGTACTGACTTTCAACTTGACAGGTACCCTGAAGAAAGCATGGTTTTTGGTCGAAGCAAATCCTCATCTTCCCGATCTAGTGGAGAAGGGAAGAAAAAGTCTGAGGCATGCCCCAGCAAACCGGTTATCCCTCTGAGTCCCGACTCATCTGGATATGTAGTTTCTCCATTCGCCTTTATCAGGAACACTCCTTTATAGGAGGAGCAGCCTCGGGACATTTTGCGACCGTCGCGGAAGCGCATTGGAGCACGTATATCGATATGCCACATTCCCCAGATCCGCCTCACACAGGAGGAGATTGATTTCAGGTTTGCCGTAGCAGCAGCAGCCCCACTCATGGTCTTGACAACGATGATGACGTGGAGGCTGAGGAGCAGGCAGACGAGGTTGAGCCGCCATAGCAGCAGGAGCCCCAGGATCAGCAGCAGTCCGATAACCATCTGGTTATCAAACTTTCAGCAGGCCATTCTGTTATTTACAATTCTCAGCACCACGAGCACCACATTTACGCATCTCCAGCTTACGCTTCAGCTAGCTATATTTCCGATGTTAGCTACGACTCAGACGAGTCCGAGCCCATAGTCGAGGTCCCCATTGTTACAGCAGCCACGACTTCAGTCGCTATTGCTCCTGGACACCCTATTCCCCCACCTTACCCATCGCTTGCCCACGATATGCGTGATGTGACAACTGTCAAATTCCCAGGTTAACATCGTTAACTATTCTGTTAAGTCAGTTAGTTCCGTCAATTCTATTAACGAACTATGTTATCTATTGTGTGTCATGGTGTCATGTACATTTATGTTATTGAGTCTGTCCCCGACCGTTGGTTGATCAATCATATAAATCCTAGTCATATAACTATGACATCATCCACTTGCTTTTCTTGTGGTATGTGATTTCATGTGATTATGTGTGTTAGAGAATTAAACAATGATAATTACATACTAAGTGAATTATATGTCTTTAACATATAATTGTTTAGCGGTTTTGTAAAACGCATGCTTTTATATGATAACTCGTTAATTGCTAATTGTATAAATGTATTAGTTTAAACTTTATTTGTTATTAGTACTAGTGTGTAGGCCCGTGCGATGCACGGCTGGGGGGAATTTAAACCGACCCCAACATGTTCCAGTATGGTTGTATACATGACATGGTTTTACTCACAGCAGTCTTTGGCAAAAAGTGTAACAGTTTAAGTAAAGGAGGTCTATAACAGTTGTTTGGCATTAGCAATAGTCATATATTCATTATATTTGTTAAAGATAGCGCACACCATGTATATATAATTACAAAAACAGTTATAGGTCAACACTGTAGAAGTAACATATAAATAGTTTAAGTTTGTCAAAGTAGATCTCATTAAAGCAAACCAACAAATACTAACAAACATCAAACATGGCAGTTTCATCCGGTTGGGCATGTTCCTTGTGAAGTTGGAAGCGCAACAGCTTGTGTCGAGGAAGGCCCGTTGTCTGGAAGAATGCTGCCCAGTCTGCTTTCATCCTTAATCGAGGGTAGATGTCATCCTGCTCGGTCCGTAGGATCTTAACCGTAAACTCTGTCAGTCCAAACCTCAGAATTGCCTAATTGTAAACATGGATGTTGTGGTTACGAAACAGTGCCTTAGGAATGGACTGCAAGAGTAAATTATTATTATAAGATATAAGTAAACCGTTAATCAAAGTTACATATTAAAAGATATAAGTAACTAGTTGTCTTGTCGGTGAAAATACCAGTAGCTGACTCTCCAGGTTGTGGGTTGTCAGATGCTTAGAGTAGTGTGGGCTGAGATTGTTGTGAACATGGGTGGGCATGGAAAGGGTGCAGTGATGTTCAGGGTCTTGGTATAGTGCAACACCAGAGTTGGTGAATAGAGTAACTCCATAGTTGTAAGGATGGTGTTCAGCACTCCCATGGTCTGTAAAGATAAGCCATCTGCAGCTTCAATTTTGTTCTCAATATAGAACAGGGCCGAGCTTTGACCAGTGAATGCTATTGGGGCATGTTGCCGTGTCTCTAGATCGAGTTCTGAAAGCACATCTATCACTGCATCTTGTTTGACTACATGAAGTTCTACCGTGTTTTGCCCTCCTCGTAACCTCCATTGTGGAAACTGTATTGGTAGAATCTATAGTTTAACAATGTTGAATATTAGCAACTGATTTAGAAGGGCATAACATAATAGTGATAGAATGTTGAAATCTTTAATAAACCTTTATCCTAATTAATTAACATAATATTACCTATTTTGCACCTTTTATGATTAATGGAAGTCCGTTTCGAATGGTGAAAACTGTGTAACATAATTAAACCCCATGTTTTAACTTTTACATGTCAAATTATGATTACAGATTGTTCGTAATCTGGTGTATGAATATCACACCGTTATCTGGTTTTGGTGTTGTTTTATTTATTTCATCACATATAATATATCACCATTAGTATGACTAACTTTGTATGGAGAAGAGTAATGGAAGACAATAATAATGGAGGTTATGAGCATTGAATGTATTATAGCACCTTATGTTCAAGTAGATAACTCTATTGTGTTTAATTAGGCAATAAGATGACAACATGGGTGGTTGAGGGTAGTCATGTAAAGTGTTTTATAGGAAGGTTGTGTGAAGTTGGGGGTGTTTGAAATATGTGAGTTATATCTGAAGCATTTCTGCCTCTCGATAGTTTCCAATCAAAAACCAAAATAAGTTATTAAAGTATAGCATATGCATGCGATCATAACAATACTTGAAAGTGGTTATTACCTTAAAATCAGTAGTAAGAAGAAGAATTTTTTACAGAATGTGAAATCACTGACCTTGTGTTCTTCTGTTTCGTCCCAAGTTCAACTTTCACCTATAAGACGTGCTTATGAAGGTGGTTAGTTGAGGATTTTGAAACAAATTGTTTTGGTAGCAACTGCAGTGTAAAAGTTAAGTTCTTATATTAGTAGGCAGTCACTTAAGTATTAATAAAAACGACAGATAATGGTGGAATGTTAGGCATTATATGTATAGGTAGTAAGAATAGCACCTGTGTATGATATGATTGATCATCTGCCTGAACAACACACGAATGAACAAACTCTTGTCCATTCCTATTCCTTCTGATCTCTAGCCTATCTTGGCGAGCTTCAATCTTGGCGAGCTTCTTCCATTTTAAGCATACCTTTTGTATACCATGCATAGTGAATGCATTTACAAAGACAACCATGTGGCATCCTCAGCTCCCTACAGACCATTGCTTAGGTTATTGATGTTGACAGTGAATTTGTTTCTCTGGTAGTCAACAAATCAAACAGATGTGTAGTTTTTTTGGCAAGTGTCGTGTGAATTGGAGCGAGAAAACCTACAGAAACAATATATTAGTATGTGTGTGTTATAATATTTGGTAACCAGTGAATTGTTTAAACCAAAAACTAACCACTTCGCGAGGTTCTTTATTTTCTGGAATAAGATCAAGCAGCAGTTTATAAGGCATCTGCAAAAAAGTAAAACATAGGTTAGGTGGTTGTGATATAGGTGTTAGTGGAACCATGTAACAGGTCGAAACTGTGTAAAAAAAATGTATAATTTATTATTAGTAGAACCCAAATTAGATAATAATTTATTATTAATAGAACCCAAATTAGGTAAGTGTTTTAAGTTAATATACATATATGTAGTGTCTGAGCATGCAGATTAGCGTGAGATCCATCCATTAATTACTGAATCCCGTTAGAGTAGAATCTGTCTAAAAAGTTTTTACTCTCTATTTCTTAAGTGTTAGGGTCAGCTAACATTTGCGTAGTGATGAGAGAGTTTGAAGGCATCAGTGACATGTGGATTAGTTTTGTGATCGCAAAATGGGTTGATAGAATTAGAGATTATAAAAGGGGAAATACCTTATAAGCACACCAAAAGAGAAAATAGGAATGTAAACAATTTTGAAAGGCCATGATTTTGAATTACTTAATAGTGATTATGTTGTCAAACAGTTTAAAGAACTGATTTTAAAGTTAAAAGATCATTCAAACATCATCCATAACATACAGTTTAAAGAACTGATTTCAAAGTTAAAAGATCTATCAAAGTTGAGTGATTCTTTTTGCACCATTTAAATCAATGTCTTATATTTAATTTGGCTATTCATAGACCTGCTAAAACCCCCATTTGGTCACTTAACTTTCTGCTACAACATATGTGTGCAAATCTGTCAACTGTTGAACATGCAAACAATACGTGTTTCAGACATCAATAATATCAGACAAAATATTTCAATTGGCATTCATAAATTCTCCTCCTTAGTTTAGAAAACAGAAAGGTAAAAAAGGCACCATGAAAACTCACATGAAATGACGATGAACAGACAAATATGAATTGAAATTTTAGCCAATGTTCAAGGTTCAAGGTCAAGTCTTGATAGGAACTACCCGTGGTATTGATGAAAATCATGAATTAGTTATTTGTTGGCAAACAGATAATGTTAAGTTAGGAAAATGAATATTTATTTGAATAAATAAATATTATTTACGTTTAGAAAATATTATATTGAATAATATATTTATATTCACAGAATGACACAGAAAATATAAATATTTAATATCATTAAATATTTATAAGGTTTTGAATCCCTAAAATAAAAAATAAATTCCTTCATTTATTAAGGTTCGAACGCGTGTTTTCTATCGCACGTCAATACACGGTATTAGTCGTGTTTTTATGAAAAAATCATTTGACATATAAAAATATATTTATATTTATGAAATAATGATTTCAAAATATAAGAAGTTATATTTTGTAAAATTGAACGTTGGTTCACCCGGTAAGGTGCCGGTTTCATCGGTTTAAGTTTTGAGTTTTTGTGAAGTTTTGAGTTTCCTAATACTTAGGAAAGGTTTATGGGTCTGTTTTAATGTGGTTTAAGGTTTTAAATTACCAAGCTTGTTGGTAGGAGTCTAACTTGTAAAATTTAGCATTTTAAGTTTTTGTCAGGTTTCTTTCTAAAAACATTATTTTCCAATTTTGAAGTTCATGAAACATTTTTATACATAAAAGTGAGTCTAATTTAGGTTTTGGACCAAACCCTTATTTAGTTCAAAAATCTCTAATATTTTAGTTAGAGAAGTCGTGTTTCGGGTCTTGAATATCCCGTTTTTGAATGTATAACATTCCGGGTTCAAAGGTGACTTTGGAAAAACTTATTGGTAATCTACAAACACACATTTAATAGGCCTCAAACACATCATTAGATTAGTCATGCTTTTTTTTGGGTAAAGGGTTACCCCGGTGATTCTATATATATACCAAACAGAGAAAAACAAGTAGTAAGGAGAAGCCTTTACTAGTTTATACTAGGGACATGCCCCTAAGTATGTAAACCAAAAACAAACCATACAAAACACAACCCAAACAAACCACCTAACAACAAGCTAGGAAAAAACAAGACAACAAAAGATTATGTCACTCCATTATTGTCTCTAGAATCACCATAAATTCCCCAACGATCAAAAATCTTCAAAACTCTAGCCGTTGTCTTCAACTTCAAACCAAGTAATCTTGATCTGACCGCATCAATAATCAAGGCACCCAGAACATCAGGAGGACGAGCATGATTATTAAAAATCTGATTGTTCCTTTCTTGCCACACGAAGTAAGCAGCACCATGAACCACCAACTTGTCCACCACACTATGCAAAGAGGAACCTGGCCTACCAGTCAGAAACTTGAAGATGTCAACCCAAGTAGCCAGAATAAAATGCCAGACCTGTAAAGAATACTGACACTCAAAAAACAAGTGAGAATGAGAGTCATGATTCGCATAACAAAGAAGGAAGCATAACATGTTCATGTTCTTCCTTCTCGAAAAGTCCCAACTTAGAATCTTATCTTGAGTCAGAAGCCTTCTACGCATAATAAGCCAAACAAGGAACGCATGGCGAGGAATACACTGAGCGAACCAAACAACCTTCACCCAATCAATCTCCATACCCCAAACACGGATGGAATCCCACGCCAAAGAGGAGGTAAAATCATAAAGAACATCACCAACTTTCCATCTAGCCACATTCTCCACATCAGGATTAAGGGTGACGTTGGCCACCTCCAACAGAACCGGTATAGATCAAGCCAAGCCGTAGGCCACGAACCCCCATTATGGTCAACCAGCTCCGCCACCTTTGAACTAGACGAAAACCAGCCGAGTAAATGGAGCGAGAAGAAATGTAATTACATAAAAGACCCGAAGTGGACCATTTATCAAACCACACAGAAGCAGTACGACCATTACCAATCGCATACCAAACGAACTGGCGGATAATGGGACGAATAGCCATAATTTTCCTCTAGCTCCAACAGTAGGTAGGACATTTACAGTCCCAAAAGTTTCTGTTCTTGATTCTATACACATAAATCCAAGAAACCCAAAGAGAACGGCGCTTAGTAATAACACTCCAAGCATGAGAAGCCATGAGGGCTTTGTTCATATAACTTAAGCGCCTAATACCAAGACATCCCTTAGTCTTTGGAACGCAAACATCCTTCCAAGCCACCTTAGCCATCCCCTTACCGTAGGCACCTTGGCACCATAAGAAATCCCTGATCTTCTTCTCAAGAATAGCAACCGTTCGGCCGGCAGAATGAACACAGAAGCCCAATAAACATGCAAAGAGGAAAGCACAAAGACAATAAGTTGCACCCGACCTGCAAACGATAGAAATCTATTACGCCAACTCAGGATACGACAATCAAGCTTCTCCACAAGAGGGGCACAATCCCTAGTAAGCAATCTGTTTGAGATCAAGGGGACTCCCAAATAACGAACGGGGAGCGTGCCCTCCTCCATACCCATAACATGTAAGATACTAACTTTAACATTACCTGAAACATTGCAAAAGAAAGCAATACTCTTGCGAGGACTAGGGACTAAACCCGACATTTGGGTGAACTTATCCAACGAACAAACAATACATCTAGCAGACTTAAGCTCACCTCTCAGAAAGATAAACAAATCATTAGCAAAACAAAGATTAATAATCTTCTGTTTTTCACATCTATTATGGAATCTGAAATAGGAGTCAATCCGAACATCATGATGAAGAATCAGAGTAAGAATTTCCATCACCAAGGAAAACAAGTAGGGAGAGAGAGTATCTCCCTGTCTAAGGCCCCTTTTACCTTTAAAATACCCATAGATATCACCATAATGCATAAGGAACAAGATGGGGTAGTAACACAAACCATAATCCAATTCACCATAAGAGTATGAAACCCAAAACCAATCAGAACTTTTTCAAGGAAATTCCAATCCACAGTATCATATGCCTTTTGAATATCAATCTTAAAGGCGCACCGAGGAGGCCCCAGATTGCGATGATAGTTATGCATGAGCTCTTGGGTAAGAAGGATGTTATCATAAATTTTCCTACCCCTGATGAAGTAGATTAATTAATATCAACAATATTCTCAAGATCCGATTTTATCCTATCCACAATAATCTTAATGATACACTTATATATCATATTACAACAAGAGATAGGCCTATAATCCGCTATCACCGAAGGAGTAGGCACTTTAGGAATAAGAGCAATAACCGTATGATTTAACTTATTTAGTAATCTCCCCTTACAGAAGAAATCACGCACAACAAGAGAAACATCTTTATCAATAATCGACCAAGCTTTTTTAAAGAAACACGCAGTAAACCCATCAGGACCGGGCGCTTTGTTATCTCCCATAGCAAAAAAAAGTGTCCTTAATCTCCTCATCTAAAACGTACCTAATCATATGATTAGAAGCAGACGGATCAATGCAGTTTAAAAATAACTCCAGAGAGGGAGACTGAACAATATCTCTAGATTAGTCATGCTTATTTTTTGCTAAAATTCATATTATATGATTTTAAGTCATAAAATCATTATTTAGATATTTATTTATGTTTAGTATCCCTTTTAACAAAATAGCACTTTAGTTTCATAAAATGACCATTATTATTTATATTGCTAAAAATGCTAAACAAGATAATAATTTATGAACTTTTATGTGGACTTTTAGAAATACACTTTTTATGACACACAGTTTTAATGTTATGTTTTCCATAACTTATTTTTATTATGAAAATTGTACACTATTTTAAGCGTGTTGTTAAAACACTTCATATGCATGTTCATAGTGACATAACATCAAGAAATATACATATTAACATTCTAGGATCTCATCAAAGATGATTTTTGAACTAGCTTTTACTATATGATGATACTTATGCCATAACAATAACATAACATCAATTAGATTTCAAAAATAACATGATGATTTTTGAAATAATTCCATCAAAGTAGGCATATAGTTACTAACAACATGGTTAGTTCGTAAATCATCAAACAACAACATCAAGACTTGATTGAACATGGGTTGTGACATGATTATGAACAAAATCAAGGATGAAATCAATATGAGGTAGAAATCTCATGAAAGCTTCCTCAGGATCGGTTAGTGACTTTGATGGGTTGTTGATTAGCTTCCGGGTTAAGCTCCAAATCCACCCTTGTAGCTTGAGTGATGAAGTGATGATGATAGGAAGAAAAGAATGACATCAATATGTATAGAAAACACAAGGATTAGGATGGAAGATATAGATGATCATAAAGAAATGATGAGGAATGATGATGAATAGAGATTACCTTGAGTTTAGATGAGTATTAGAATCTTGAATGATGGTTGAATGGTGGTGGTTGGGTGTGAACCGAGAGGACGAGAGAAAGAGTGAGGAGAATGTTTGTGTTTCTTGAAAATGTCTAAGTGTTAGGATGGTAGTTTAAGTACATGAGATAGCTTAAAGAGGTACGTAGGTTCGATTTAAAAGGAACTGAAGAGGGGGTGTTCGGTTTTTGCTTGGTTCGAGACAAGAAAGGGAAAAGAAAAGAAGGAGGTATGAACCACACTTGACCACACTTGGTTCCTTAATACTTGAAAAGTGGTTAAATGGTGGTCTAAAGGGGGTGTGGGAACCGGCTCAAGGAATAAAAAGGAGGGAGAAGTGGAGGAAAACTTTGGTCTCATGGGTATTATCTAACACCCCGGCCCTTGGGAGGCCGAGATAGCCAAGATCGTATCCGTTTGAAAGCACAAAATAAATACATTCTATTAAAACTTTAAGAGTACATGGTTTAGTTAAGGAAAATAGTACAACATCTAGGAATTTTAGATGTAAATTTAAGACGTAAGCTAAAGTCTTCTAGGGTTGTCTTCATGCATACGCGAGTGAATCTACTTCATGGTCTTCTATTTCAACTTATCCGAAGCTAGGTACCTAATACATACTCAAAAAGGATTTGTGTCAACTACAAAGTTGAGTGAGTTCACTAGGTTAGTAAAAGTAATCGTTGTACGAAAATGAGTTTCCTTTAGGTTTGTCAAAAAGGTTTAGTTTTATTAAAAAGAGTGTTTGAGTTTAGTGAAAATATTGAACTTGTTGTGTTTGCCAAAAAGTATAGTTTTATCTTACGTAGTTCAAAAATATAAGTTTTATCGTACATCGTCACAATAGAATTTAATTAGATGACCTATCGGCCATGGGATGTTATGCTTTCAAAATGAATATAGTTCTACAATCAACCATTCTCTATCCGTCGTGGTCATACCCGATAGTTACGTGCGCAAAACCACTCACCAATAGAGCCTTCCCGAAATAAATAAATGAAGTGAACCCAACCATGGGGTTTCGATGTGCCAAAGGCCAAAATACCGTTCCTTGTGAGGGAGTCTTGAAATACATGGGCACAAGGACGTGGGGGCATTATCCCCAAATAGCGCTATCCATTTACCCGCGGTCCTATACCAAGGACTAAGATTGTGTACGTGTGGGACTTGCCGGGGTAAGTATCACTAGTCTGAACATGTGTGTATCGAGCATCCAAATGTAATCAAGACATGTAAATATAGAAAGTATGATAATTGAAATAAATGTATGTTTGAAGTAAAAGATAGTATGTATCACCCCAAAATAGTAAAAAGTCAAAAAGGGGAACTAGTAGTGAAACCTCACATAAGAACTTGCATTTCCCAAGTAGTTTGGGTTTCCTTGACTTCAATGCTTTGCACCTAAAATAATGACTAATGACCAATTAAGTTTTAGGTTCGGGTGATTAACCCATTGTTTGCGTTTCCATATTCGATGGAGATTCCTAGTTCTTTTCATTTCCCCAACCTATGTATTCATGTTGATTCAATTTATATGCCTACACCCCCACTATTAATTGAATTCAATTAGTTCATTTGAAATGATAGCTTGTGAATAGATCTATTTGGGTTGACAACCCCGCCCTGATTTGGTCACTCCAATCATGACTCCACGGTTATAGTCAAGGGGTACATTAGTTTTTCTGGTCATTCGGTGTAATTGGGGAAGAACACCAGGAGTGGGTAAACAGTTAGTTTTGAATTCAGGGTTCATGCTTAATCTTTACAATCACAGTAATCAACTATTTAATATCACGACAGCCAAACATGGTTTTGAAACGGTTCAAGTGTCATTAAACCTGTGAGCTCACCAACATTTCGTTGGCTTTTTAAATTCTTGAATTCTCAGGTGTTTAAGGATGCAATTCACTGACTTTCTGCATAGATCCTGCTTGTTCATATCATGGTCTGCTTGCCGAGTGTTCATGCATTTCATTTGAAGATTTAGACGCATTACACCTTAGGGTTGTTATGTTTATAAATCTCATGACTATGTCTTTTGAAACTTAAACTTGTATTCACCACTACTACTTTCCGCTGGCACCAATTTAAGTGTTTAAATAAATGTTTAAGACTTATGCTTTGAAAGACAAATGGTCTAAATAAATGTTCACTTAGATGTCAATCATTCATAACCATGACCATGATGCCAAATCAGTCACATGCCCACATTTCGCCATTTCCGGGGTGAGACAAATTGAGTGAGCGTCGGATCGTCTACTCGATCTAGCTATTTCAGATGAGAAACATAATTAATAGATTGTTTTATTGATCAACACATGAACAATTACAATCTGGAAATAACTCAGAGAAACACCTCATAGACCACACACTTAACACTCAGACAAATGCTCAACTCATTACTGAAATACAAAGCAAAACGGGTATTTATATCCAGCTACACGAACTGACCCGAACTACGAGTTTGTGTGCATCCGAACTCATCCGAACTATGAGTTCGGAGACAGTTCGTGTCACTTCGGACTCCAGTTCGTGTGACATCAAATCTGCATCTTCGTCTTGTTCAGATAATTCACACGACGAACGAATCATGTACTAACAAACTCCCCTCGACGTGTGTAGTATCTGTTCATCCAATCAATTGTACCTTCGAACAAACTCCCCATCAACTTGATAGTAGCCAGATCTTGAATACTTGACGATGCAAAGTGTGTTCCTATCTCGATCAACAGCTTCAGAAGACTTGAATGTGACATTCTTCTCCACTAAGTACCTGTCCAATCATGAATAATCTTGGTGCAAAACGTCTTTTCGAGACTCCAATATGCTTTTTGAAATTTTGATTTGTACTGTTGGGTTTTAACAACTTTATCAAAGTCATATTAACCACTTAATATGTAAAACGCAGCGGAAAATCAAAACCATAGTTTGATTAGTTGATGTAAAAAACGATTTTTAACACTTGATAATAATAAACCCAAACCGAGGATCCAAATACGAAATGCATGCTATCAAAACACAACCATAGGATGTTTAGAAATCTACCTTTCTCCAAGAAAGAAGATGAAGAGGATGATGGTTCTTGAATGTGAATCTCCAAGGTAGAAGATCTCAAGCTAGTATACCCGTCAAGCCTCCAACAAACACCTCGAATTGCTAGGATTTCTTTACACTTGAAATGGAAACTCCTTTCCTATGTTCTTGCATTTACTTGGCCGAAATTATCAAGTGGTGTATCAACATGGAAGTGTCTTGCACTTATTTAACCAAGAAGAGAGAGAAAATTGCATGGCTAGGTGGGTTTTGATTGGGGGGGGGGGGGGATTATCAAGACTATCTTGGGAAGTGGAAGACCAACTCCACACTCCACCTCCTTTGTTTATTAAATTATATATATAAATACCCACTTTTATTTTGTCATGTTACATAAGTCTTACACTTTAAATGTAACATGTCCAAAATATATGTATGTGACATATAATCCTTTATATATGTCATGTAACAAATTATTTAACCTATTAAATAATATTGTTACTTAATCTCTCTAATTAAATCATCCATATGACTTAAAATAATAAGTGCAATTATTTAGAAAACATTTTTCTAAATATCCTTTCAAGTGATAATATTTATTTATTTGATCATATCTAAATAAATATTGTAGGTGTTTGTCTAGCTTGTTATTGGGTATGTCCCGACTTGGATCATGACGTACTAGCCACATCAATCTAACATGTGTCTTGGGCAGACCGAGTCCAACAATCTCCCACTTGCACAAGATTCATAGAAGATTGATGCAAGCAACAAATACCGCCTAACAACGGTTTGTTACCCCTAATACGTATGACTTAGTGCCATTCAATAACATCATCTCCTTCAAGTCACTACTTGAAATGTTTTAGGTGAAACGATCATTTATCCTTTTGTCACAAATGTCATGTTAAATCCTAGAGACATAGAGTGATCACTCTCTATTAGATTTAACTTAATTCAGGCCTTAGACATTTAACTCTCAATGAATAAGAGGGACAAATTCCATCTTGCCTACATACGTCTCTCACAAACACCTAGTACTATGCCTGAGCTTAGCCTTACGTACTGCCATGTTTCAGAACAGCGAAGAACTAAGTCAAAGCATAATACTGGGTGAATATCAAGACCCAATATGTATCTCAGGTCAGAGGATACAAATGATATTCTCCTTTACTCAAGCTTACTTATGATCAATCAATTTAGATTCCATGGGGTAAGTCTTGAGAGCGGGTCGTCCAATATTTGTCTCCCACAAATATCTATGAACTTTGGCAGCAACCCATTGCTCCATATTCATACCTTATGAATATCCACCAATCCAAGTTCATAATTGTCTTACCTTCATATTTGTTCCCACAAATATGATCGATTACGGACATTTAGAATAAGTAACTTATTCATGGATTATAAACATGCTAAAAATGGAACATTACACAATTTAAATGAAAAATACCATAATCATATAAATGTGTCAAAATAACAACCGTTCCGATATCCAAATACAAAACTAGACTAATTCCAATCCACTTATGCCGCTTGCCTGCCTTTCTCCACTTATGCCGCTTGGAATTCACTCCGGGTGGCGAGCGAATTGGTTACGTGGACTCCCCTGGTGTGGTTTCCGTCATGCATTCCTAAGCATGCTTTTCTTTTGTGGACTGCTGTTAATGGTAAACTTAGAACTCAAGATCGTTTGTTGAGGTGGTATTGGCGAAAGGGGTGTATGAACTTGATGTGCTGCCATCTTTGTTATGAAGACGTTGAGACCCATTACCACCTTTTTTTTGAGTGTAAATACTCTAAGTCTGTTTGGGGTATGGTTAGCAACAAGGTGCATGGTCCTGTTCCAACGTGTTGGAATTCCATCATGAAATGGGGCTCGTCTCTTACTAACCCTAAAAGTCTCTCGGCCATCATCTCCAAGCTTGTTATTGCAGCGTCGGTGTACCATATATGGAGGGAAAGAAATTTGAGACTTCACAACAATCGCGCTAGGCCTCCGGAAAAGGTTTACTCCGACGTTATTGAGGATGTTAGATATAAGCTCCTTGGTCTGAAAATTATCTCACGTAATCGTGTTGCTGCTACTCTGGCGAGGTGGGGGATATCTGGAGATATGACGTTTGATGATGGTGGCTGACCTTGGTTCACCCTTTTCTTGATTCATGTCTTCTAGTTTGTAGCTAGGTGTTTTCTCGTGGTTTTTCCGTATTTTGTTGTTTCTTGGTTAACTTTGTAGGGGCCTGTCCCTATAAAGAACTAGTAGGGGTTTCTCTCTGCTACTTGTTTTATTTGGTTGTGAATATAATACAATCACCGGGGTAACCCTTTACCCAAAAAAAAAAACAATCACTAAAATATCGAAGTCCCATGGCACAAGTGTGACGCTCATGCTTTGGCCGTTCTAGGAGCTTCGTGAGTATATCCGCAATGTTTTGATCGGTGAACTTTGCGAATACATATCTTTCCCTTTTTAACTTCATCCCTTATGTAGTTAAATTTCCGCTCAATGTGCCTTGTCTTTTGATGATCACGGGGCTCCTTGATTTGAGCAATCGCACCCGTGTTATCACAAAGAATCTCTAGGGGTTCTTGAATGGTAGGAACAACCCCTAGCTCGGCAATAAATTTCTTCAACCAAGCGGCTTCTTGCGCGGCCAAAGAAGCGGCGATGTATTCTGATTCCATAGTGGACAATGCAACCACCTCTTGCTTTGAACTCTTCCAAGAGACGGCTCCTCCATTCATAATGAAGATGTACCCCGATTGTGATCGAGAATCATCTCGATCCGTTTGGAAACTCGCATCCGTGTAACCCTTTACAACGAGTTCCTCCTCACCAGATCCATATATTAGAAACATATCCTTAGTCCTCCTAAGATACTTTAATATGCTCTTGACAGCCATCCAATGACTATCACCTGGATTTTGCTGGTATCTGCTTGTCATGCTTAAAGCACATGACACGTCCGGTCTAGTGCACATCATAGTGTACATGATGGATCCTATAGCAGATGCATATGGGACTCCACTCATTCTACGTTGCTCATCCCTTGAGCTTGGACATTGGGACGTGCTCAATATAGTCCCTCTCTGAATAGGTACCAAACCTCTCTTAGAGTTTTCCATCTTGAACCTTTTCAAGATCTTATCTATGTATGCACTTTGACTCAAACCTATCAAGCGCCTTGATCTATCCCTATAGATCTTTATTCCCAAAATATAGGCGGCTTCACCTAGATCCTTAATAGAAAAGCAAGTTCTAAGCCAGGCTTTTACACCTTCCATGGTTGGAATGTCATTTCCAAATAATAAAATGTCATCGACATATAACACTAGAAAAGTGATAATGCTCCCACTAGCCTTCTTGTACACACAAGCTTCATTAGCCTTCTTGACGAATCCAAATTTCTCAATTTCTTCATCAAAACGGTGATTCCAACTCCTTGATGCTTGTTTCAATCCATAGATTGATTTCTTTAACTTGCACACCTTATTAGGATGTTTTGGATCCACAAAACCTTCAGGCTGAGCCATATAGACATCTTCCTCAAGATACCCATTTAGGAAAGCCGTTTTGACATCCATTTGCCATATCTCATTATCATAGTATGCAGCTATGGCAAACATTATCCTGATCGACTTTAGCATTGCCACTGGGGAGAAAGTTTCATCATAATCAACCCCTTGAGTTTGAGTGAAACCTTTTGCTACTAGTCGAGCTTTATAAGTGTCCAAGTTACCATGCATGTCAGTCTTTCTTTTGAAACCCCATTTACTTCCAACTACTTTGGAATTAGGAGGTGGCACAACCAAGTCCCAAACTTGGTTGTCATACATGGATTGCATCTCAACGTTCATGGCTTCCAACCATTTGTCTGAATCTGATTCGGACATTGCATCATGGTATGTGGTTGGTTCATCAGAATCTACCACATAGCATCCTTCCACGAAAAAACCATATCTTTCAGGTGGATTACTAGTTCTACCAGATCTACGAACGTTACGTGTGTTTTGATCAACCATTTGATCATCTTCAACAACCTTTTGTTGTGGGCTAGTATCAACCAAACGTGTATCGGCTTGTGGTTCTTGATCCTCATCAAGTTCCACCATTCTAACACTAGTTTCTTCCATAAGGAACTTAGTTTCCAAGAATTCAGCCTTTCTAGCAATAAATACTTTTTGCTCTGTTGGATTGTAGAAGTAATATCCTATAGAATCCCTAGGATATCCTACAAATATACACTTAGTGGATCGGGGTTCCAATTTGTTTGAAGCATCGTGTTTTACATATGCTTCACAACCCCATACCCTTAGGTATGATAAAGATGGAACTCTTCCATGCCATAATTCAAAGGGTGTCTTTTTCACTTTCTTGGTTGGGGCCATATTCAAAATACGGGCCGCTGAGAGCAAGGCATAACCCCAAAATGATAAAGGTAGTGAACTTCTACTCATCATAGACCGAACCATATCCAATAGGGTTCGATTCCTCCTCTCCGACACACCGTTATGTTGTGGTGTTCGAGGTGGAGCGAGTTGTGAGACAATCCCACAACTCCTAAGATAACTTTGAAACTCATCACTTAGATATTCACCTCCTCTATCCGAACGAATGATTTTTATTATTTTGTTGAAGTGATTCTCTACTTCATTCTTAAAGATTTTGAACATTTCAAAAGCTTCATACTTGTGTGCCAACAAGTATACATACCCATAGCGACTATAGTCATCGGTAAAGGTGATGAAGTATCGTTCACCATTCCTAGCCATTGGCTTAAAAGGTCCACATACATCCGAATGTATGATCCCTAGAAAATCTTTTGTCCTTTCGGTGGTTCCACTAAAAGGTGCCTTAGTCATTTTACCTTGTAAACAAGATTCGCATACATCAAATGAATCATGTTCGTTTGTTTTCAAAAGACCATTCTTTTGTAATGCTAGCATGCGATTCTTATTTATATGGCCAAGGCGGCAATGCCAAATGTAGGTGTCACTCAAAACTCTTTTGAGTTTCTTGGTGTTTGTTTGGTATATTGAGCTATCATATGATGTGTTTTCAAGTACTAATTCATAAATACCATTTATAGGCATAGCTTTAAAATAAAACACATCATCCAAGGAAACATGGATATCATTGTTAACAACTTTAAAATCATATCCCAGATGTCTTAAACGGAAAACAGAAATTATGTTCCTAGTCAAACTAGGAGCATACAATACATTATTCAAAATTACTTCCAAACCATTTGGAAGCTTCAAAAGATAGTCTCCTTGGGCTTCAACATGAACTTTTGCTCCGTTGCCCATGAAGAGACTAATGTCTTTCGTTTTCACTTGCCTATTTCTTTTGAACCCCTGCATCAAATTACAAATATGAGTTCCACATCCGGTATCTAATACCCATGGTTCGAAGAAATAGCATTAAGCTCAATATTAATCATGAAGATCGTACCAGAGTTCTGACCGGCATCCCTCTTTGCCTTCAACTCCTTGAGATAGGTAGGACAATTCCTCTTCCAATGTCCTACCTCACCACATTCAAAGCATGGATCATTCGCAGCAACCTTTTGCTTCTTTTCTTTCGGTTTTGGGGTTTCTTTCTTTCCCTTTCCCTTCCTTTTGACGTGCCCTTTCCCTTTGGCAACATTTGCCTTGGGGCTAGAGCGAGGCCTCTTCTTGTTGCCACCTTCATTGATCGTTAGAACGGGCAAAACCGTTTTGCCCATCCCTTGCTCGGCCGTTTTGAGCATTCCATGAAGCTCGGGGATGGTCTTGTCCCAACCATTCATGTTGTAGTTTAAGACAAAAGTCTCAAACTTCTTTGACAAAGAGTTGAGGATCAAATCCGTAGCTAACTCTTGTGAAACGGGACAATTAAGCCTCTCGAGACGATGAATGTGGCTCTTCATCTTAAGCACATAGGATGAAACCGATTGGGACTCGTCCATACGACATGCATGGAGTGCTCGAACCATTTCGAAGCGCTCAACCCTTGCCTTTTGTTGGAACATTTCCTTCAATTGGGTTATCATGTCATATGCCCCGTGATTCTCAAAGTCCTTTTGGAGTTCGGGGATCATGCTCGCTAGCATGAGGCAAGAAACTTGCACGGAGTCCTCGGTGTATTTCACCCAATCGGCGTAGGCCTCATCGTCTTCCTCATCGGGTTCATCGGGAATGGGATCGTCCAACACATAAGACTTCTTTTCTTGCTTGAGAACAATTCTCAAGTTGCGGTACCAATCCACAAAGTTGTCTTGATTGAGACGATTCTTGTCTAGTATGGATCTTAACGATAGGTGGTGGACGGGTGGGGGGTTTGCGTCATTATTATTGGCCATCTACAAAATTTAACACAAGTTCAAGTCTTAGTATTTTCGATATGAATATTAATTTTAAATTTATTAATGCCCTTTTATGTCTCATAGACAATTAATTTAAAATCTAGAATCCAACGTTGCATTTACATAATCGGTTAGGTGACCTTTATCCCGACTATTAAATCAACAAGGTAGTCAACGTTTGACAATTGCAACCCCTTTGCAACTTCTAGAAGTATGGGATCGGTTAAACATCATATGTTTAGTTGGCATGTTTAATCCCATCAACCTCTTTGGTCCGCCATGCTTCGGTGACCCTAATCACATGGTTTCCAAATCAAGTTGCCCTACTTATACGCACGTGTGAGTTTATTCATACAAGTGGTTAGGTGGCCTTTATCCCACAGATATGGTAAACTCACCTCAACTACACAAGTTCCCTCAATGTGGTTAGGTGACCTTTATCCCATAAAGAGTTCACAAGTAAATCGAGTGTCGTGTAAAAGGGTGACGTTAAAACTTGTTTTTTAAAAGGGTCTTTTAGTTTTCAAAATTCTAGTTTTAGAAAACACTATGTACCATGCAATTCGCATGCATTCAAATGCGTGGTACCTTAATGTTGTGAAATCCATATTTCATGGTTCTTTTAATAAAATCCATTTTTATTATTGAATCATTAACCTTTAACAAAACCCATTTTATTTTTATTATTGAATCATTAACCTTTAACAAGATGAGCAAGGCTTATACTAATGTAGTATTTGGAATTTGGATAATTTAGAACAATGCCTTCTAGATCATTAATGTAGCGTGAGATGTATTGGTAGATCTACTGGGGTTGACCACCCGTACTCACTGATCAGTCGCTCTGGTCGCGAAACATGGTGAGAAATACGATCGAATATGGGTCTAGTTTTGATTTAGAGCTTACGATTAGTTTGTGCATCGTAAACCTAGCTAGTTTACGAACCAGATATATTCTCCATTTGGATTCACTCTTTGATTCATGAATTGAATGAAAGGGACTAAATGATAAAGTGGAAACCAAACGTTTTTGTTAGTGGACTCACCAACCTAGTGTTGACTTGTGGTTTTAAACTATTTTTCAGGTAACTAATGGGGTTCCTGGAGATATGGATTTGGTGGTACGAGGATGACTACGTGATGTGCTATCGAGTCTATATTACGTTTTGGTAGTGGTGAAATGTAATACGGACCTAAATATGGGATGATAGACTCATCCCAAATCTTTTGTAAGCACTTTAGGGGATAATTAGTATATCCCAATTTTGTATATGAAAAGTGTTTTAATATAAATTATGTTTCACTTAACACTACTAAAACTATGGGTTAATATAAATTACTACCACGTAAGCCTTCCGCTATATTATTAAAAATTTTGGGGTGTTACAATGTCTTTAACCTGCATCTTTAAAAGACAAAAGAACGATTTTCCCTTTTCACCTGGCCAACATAATTTAAATCTTGGGCAAAAATCTCCTTCGGAGAACCAATATATATTAATTTCGAGATAATATCGTATCATGTGTCGATTGGTCGAAAAAAACAAGAAATAAAACAATTTTGGCTTTTACAAAGTTATATCAAAAACCCATACTCTTTTTGAATTTTCTAAAGGTTATGCTAAAATACACCAAAAATCCTTTTAAATTTTCTAAAGTTTAACATAATGCAATACTTAATTAAACTCTAATTTTGTTTTGTGAGAAAAATTACGACGTCAGATCATATAAGATATAACGCATCTAGCACATTTCAATTTCATCCATAATCAGCATGCAAGTCAAGGTGATCGCAAATACAACATTTATGTTTATTTTAGCATGAAGCAATCATATTTATCGTTTTAAGATATGACTAAGGTAATATTATCATGCACTGAAAACCTGCCCCCACTCTATCAAATATACCAGCAAATCATCATGTTTTATCACATAGAAACAACTTTATAGAGATTTAATCATCCTTGATGAGACATGCAAAAAGAAATGTTAGAGCATGAACCTTGTGTGACCGTTACTGTTCGAATTGCCAAATAGACTAGAGTTTTAGAAGAAGTTCGTAGGGTCACGAACTGGGTTACGAACCGAACAACGAACTAGAGGTTCATAAGTAACAAAGTGTGAGTTCGTTACAATGAACTGTGGGTTCGTGAATCATTCCAGTTCGTTGGACAGTTAGTGTATAAATAAATAGTATCGATTTTGTGGTTCAACTAAGTTTTTAGTCATATTATATTCTGATCTGTGTGTGTGAGAGGGGAGGTTTTGTCCAACCTCCCCCAGGGGCTTTAAACGATGTATACTCATTCAGTTTATGTAACCATTCGACACACTTTAATGACAAAACTTTCGTCTCTATCTTTTATCGACCTAGAAACGTTCCGCTACATGCTTTTTTAAGAAAGTAGAAACTCTAATACATGGCAATGAGGTCGGTCTTGTGGACACGCAGAGAAAGCCCAAGTAGTTGAGAAATAAAGAAAATTAAACAAATTGAAATGTTTAACACTTTCACTCTCGGGTCGACCTTGTTAGTACGCAGAGAGGGCCCAAAGTCTCGAAAACCCAAATTACTACCTAGCAGGTCGATTTTTCGATACGTAGAGATAGTACAGCCATTTGGTCATTAATTATTAAAGAAATCAAAACAAATTGAAATCTTTCAAAATGAAAACATGCATTCATCAGGATATCTCTTATTCTATTTTTAGAATCATCAAAAAGCATTCATCAAGAAGCGAATCACCAAAATCAACAAGGAAACTTTATGTTTATATCCTACTTGCAATTATCAGATTAACATGCACATTCACATATCATGCAAGAACCTACAGCCTTTAGACTTATTCTATTCATGGCAAATAAGTATATGCTGATGTACCATCATTTATCACTTTTGTCGGATCAATTTCCCATTTTTGTTCTTTTCATTTTTTTTATACTTTTTCTTTTTCTTTTACTTTTCATTTTATCATTTTTTTTATATTTTGCATTGCTATTTTCTCCCCCTAAAATGATAAACTTTATTTTTTGAATTTTTCATTTTTCAAATGCAAAGACACTATTTTTTTGGCTTTTTTTAATCCCCCCCCCCCCCCAAACTAAAAAGTAAATCTCCCACAAACTATAAATGAAAAATTAAAGAAAGAAAATAGATCAACCGACATGGATACCTTCTAGTTTAAGATTGTGAAATTCAGATTTGAGATATGAAATTTTGGAATTTAAGTTAAGCAAATTTTCCACCATTAGCAAGTCTTGAATCACCAATAGGTCTTCTTGAAGAACGTACACACACCAGTCATAATAATTAGTTTTTAAAATGACTTAATCCCTCAGCTTTAGGTTGACCGGTGTCTTCAATTCCTTTGGAAACAACCTTTAGTTTCCACATCACCTATGATATACTAGGTTTTGAAGAGTCAACAACAATTTTAACATTTAAAGGACCATCCTTATCCTTAGCAGCTCGCTTTAGAACAAATTTAAAGTGTTTTGACTCATCAAAAATGCCCTTTTGATTTATAATCTTGGCAGGGTCAACAAACGTTCCATTAGATGGTCTCTTACCCTTCTTAAGAATATTTGCAGGACAATTAGCAACAATGTGACCTCGTTTGTTGTGTTGGTAGCATTTAGGACGATCAGTGAACTTATTCGTCGAGCTATCATCAGAAACAGTCTTAAGCCCTGAGGTCTTTGTCCTATTCTTCTGTTTTGAACCTCCACATTCTCACAAACAACATTAGAAGCAAAATAATCATAAAAATTATCAAAAACTTGAAATTGATTATTTAAAACCCATTGTGGTATATCAATTTTTGATGGATCACTAACAAATTCAACTTTTGAAGTTTCACCCACACCCTTACCCATGGTTTTCGTTTGAAATTAACTAGTTGTGGGTTTTGATTCATAAAATATTTTGCCATTTTTGTTGCCCATCTTCACATTTGCACCAACAAATGGCATTTCTTCTTTGTCACATGAAAAATCAACATTTTCAGTACAATCTTGTTGAATGTGTCCTCTTTGACGACATTGATAACATTGTCGATTTTCATGTTTTTCTACTTTATAGCCTGCATTTCATTCCAAAGACTATCAGTGTTATAATAATCATCATAAGCATGAAAACCTTTGTAATGAACCAATTTTGATGTAGGACTTCTTGGAAAAGAGTTTGAAGCACAAGAAGAAAATCTTGGTGTTGTCAAACCAACTCGTTCGAGAAGACATTCTTCTTGTTTTGTTTACCATCGAGCTTCAACAAAATGCAGTGGAAACTATTTATCAGAATAAATCTGATCAGAACCTTTTAGCTTATACAAATGTTCAGCTTGAACCATTTCACCATCTAACACATCCTTATTTGGTTGTTTCAGATCAACCTTTTTTGAATCTCTATTGATCCTTTTTCTTGCCTTCACCAACCTCGACATTTTTCTTCTGAAAACCCAAACCAACCTGCTTATCATACTTCTTTTCTTGAGAACTAGACGTCTCATGTCTCTTCTTAGCAAGTCTTGAAAACTCAGCTTTAACATCTTGAAGATTCTTTTGTTCATAAAATATTGATTCATCAATATTTGTATGAGTTATGATTTTTTCAGTTATCTTAGCCCCTTTTTCCTCTTCAGTCGATGACGATCCAAAGATAAATTTTGACATCTTGGAAATTTCAGATTCCTTGTTTTCAACTTTCTTGTTATACTTCTTTGACTTCGAATCCTTTTTCTCTTCTGATGCTGGATCAGCAAACCTTGAATAATTCAAATCCTCTTTCTTTTCCTTCAGCTCATTAACAAACTCTGTAATAACTAAAGGAGGAGGAGTAGCCTTCAAATCAGCCTTGTCAAACACCTTCTGAAAATTCTCATCTTTGCAAAAAAAAAAAAAAAAAAAAACTTATGAAAGATTACGAATTAGTGATGGTATTCAGCTTTCCGTTGACATATATCACTCTAATCTTCAATTCAGAGATTTTATGTTGTGCTTCAGCAAGTTCTTTCTCAGTAGCAATCAACTTTCTTGATACTCTGTTAGTTTCAATTTTTTGTAATCTCATGTTCTCAAGCTCATCAAACAACTCCTTTCTGATCTTTTTTTTTTTGCTTATGAATTTCAATGTTTGTAACCCTCAGTAGTTTTTTGTAGAAGATGCACTCTGAGTTGCTTGAACCGATATTGTGACATTACAACCATCAGAAAAACCTTGAGAATCATTATAAACTCCAAACATATTCCCAACTAAGAATGATGTTTTTTTTGATGTTTTTTTTAGGTATAGGGTTACCCCGGTAATTGTATATATATACCAAAAAAAGAACAAGTAGTAAGGAAAAGCCCTTACCAGTTCCTACTTGGGACATGCCCCCAAAGTATATAAACCAAACAAAACAAGGCAAACCCAACCAAAGAAAAAACAGACCACCTAACCACAAGCTAGGAAGAAAAACCAAACTAACAAAGGACTACGTCATTCCATTATTGTCCCTAATCCCTCCATGAATTCCCCAACGACTAAGAATCTTCAAAGTTCTATCTGTTGTCTTCAACTTCAAACCAAGAAATCTGGATCAGACCGTATCAATAATCAGAGCACCCAGCACATCAGGAGGTCACGCATGATTGTTGAAAATTTGGTTTTTCCTTTCTTGCCACACAAAATAAGCCGCAACATGAAAAACCAACTTGTCCACCACAATATCCAAAGAGGAAACCGGCCTACTAAGCAAATAATCAGTTATATCAACCCAAGAACCCGAGATGTGATTCAAGGTAGTAAGCCCTCTAACAAACTACCAGACCTGTAACGAAAATTGACACTCAAAGAACAAGTGAGGATGAAAATCATAATTCGCATAACAAAGAAAACAACACATCATATTCAAGTTCTTCCTCCTCACAAAATCCCAACTGAGAATCAAGTCTTGAGTAAGAAGCCTACCACGCATGACTAACCAAACAAGGAAAGCATGACGGGGGATACACTGAGCGAACCAAACAGCATTAGCCCACTCAATCTCCAAACATCTAATCCGGATCGATTCCAAACCAGAGAAGAAGAAAAATCATAAAGCCCATTACCAACTTTCCATTTAACCATATCCTCAACTTCAGAGATAAGAGTCACATTAGCAGCCTCATTTAAAATAGGAACGTGCTCCCATTCTGATCAAACAGCTCCACCACCTTTGTAGACGACGAATATCCCGCCGAGTAAATGGACCGAGGAGATATAAAATTGCACAACGGACCCCACTCAGTCCATTTGTCAAACCATGCAGAGGCCTTGAGGCTATTCCCAATCACATACCAAACGAATTGTCGAATAACGGGACGGATAGCCATAATTTTTCTCCAACTCCAGCAACAGTTGGCAGGGCACACAAATATCCCAAAAGTTTCTGTTTTTTACTCTACACACATAAACCCAAGAAACCCAAAGAGATCGACGCTTCGTGATAATACTCCAAGCATGAGTCATGAGGGCTTTATTCGTATCAGATAGTCTTCTAATACCAAGGCCACCCTCAATTTTTTGGACACAAACATCTTTTCAAGCCACCTTAGCCATCCCTTTACTGTACGTACCTTGGCACCATAAAAAGTCTCTCATTTTTTTCTCAAGAATAGCAATCGTTCGCGCCGGGAGAATGAAGTCAGAAGCCTAATAAACATGTAATGAGGACAACACAGAGACAATAAGCTGCATCGGACCCGTAAAAGAAAGGAATCTATTTCACCAACTCATGATACGGGTCAATTTTCTCCACAAGAGGGACACAATCCCTAGCAAGTAACATGTTACAAATCAAAGGCACACCCAGATAACGAACAGGAATGGATCCCTCCACCATACCCATAGCTTGAAGAATGATCTCTTTGATATCACCCTTGACGTTACAAAAGAACGCAGTACTTTTGTCAGGACTAGGGGCAAGACCCGACATTTAGGTAAACTTACCCAAAGAGCGAATGATACATCTCGCAGCTTGGACTTCACCCCTCAGAAAAATAAACAAATCATCAGCAAAACAAATATTAATAATCTTCAGCTTCTCACATCTATTATGGAATCTGAACGATGAGTCAATTTGCGTATGCCTATGAAGGACCAAAGTAAGAATCTCCATCACGAATGTAAATAAATATGGAGAATGATGTTGGAGGAGATGAACTCATTTTTTGCTTTGGTTTTTGCATTCACACTTATAGCATTTTTACCATAGTAGATCTCTGGATTCTATAATTGTGCCAGTGTTTGTGGTCAACATTTCCAGCTCTCTTGCTTGTAATTTTCTCGTCAATTCATGAAATGTTAAATTTGAAAATTTTTTGTCATGCATACGCACCAAAATATAATTTTCCCATTTACTTAGTAAAGCTTCCAACATCTTCTCCTTCAGTTCATCCTCTTTCTTCTTAATATCTACAACCTCCATTTCACTGACTAAATGAGCAAACCTTGAAACCAAAGCAGTAATATCCTCATCAGGATAATGTTTGAAGTTATCAAACTCTTTATTGAGAAACTTCTTCTTGGTCTTTTGTATTGATCATTTCCTTAACACCTCAACTTTAACGCATCCCACAATTGTTTAGATTTGGTGCACGTTTTGAATTGATGTAATACTTCCTTCGGTAAGGCCATCATAAGAATCCCATAAGCTTTCTTTTCACTCTGATATAATTTCATTTCTTCAGAAGAAAGATCCCTTCACATCTCAGGCTCGCCATTTTTGTTGTGGATAAGTGTACCCTTCCTCAATCGGTACCCATAAATCAACATCATTAGTGCCAACATATGCTTCAAATATTTTCTTCCAATTGTAATAATCTTCTAATTTCATCAACTTTGGTACCTTCTGACTCATACCAATTTTGTTATCATATTTTTTTGCATCGTGGATTGACATGATTTGGGCAAGAAAACTCTCCACTCATTCCCTCAACCTTTTGCCCCTTATGTGGCATTCATTATAGAAAGCCGAGACTTGAACACGGCTGACTACATGGATTTGATAGATAAGATGAGGGGCTATGAAGTCCGAGCTATTGATCGTGAAGGTGTTTCACTGATGTGTATTGTACCAGCTAAAGTGCAACTGCTGCAGTTCCCATTGCTGCATTTATAGCTCCTTCATCAGAAGTGCACTACCAATTTTCTTACTATCCTTGCTCTAGCATTCCTTCTTCTAGTCCAACTCCGCCAACACAAGATGCTTTCATTGCTCATCCTACTCTAGCTCAACACCATGTTGGATCCTCTTCTCACCAAACACCTGTTGTCCCTCTATGTTTCAGTTAACAACCAAGAAGTGTGTAATGCTTTTATGGCATGTCTTTCATCTCAAATGTCTGATGGCATCAAAAGCATGAATTTATGTCAAGAAAATCTTGATCAAATTTCATGTGACGACCTTGAAGAGATGGACATTAAGTGGCAAATGGGTATGATTGTTGCAAGAACTAGGAAAATTTTCAAACGGACTGGAAGGAAAGTATTTCAGTTAGTCGACAACACTGGAACCTCTTCTTATCAAAACCTGCTAATTTTGTCTATCATCAACAGTCACAACCTTCTGATGCTGGCAAGCAAGTCGACAATACTGGCAAAGCTTTAGTGGTACTAGAGGATGGGAACTATAGCTGGACTTCATCTCCTCAGAATCAATCTTCTAGTCAGGCTGATTATGCTCTGATGGTCAAACCTGCTTAATGTGGCAACATTGAATCTGAAACAACTTTTGATTCTCTCTTTCCGACCAACTTCGTGCTGATGGGTGGATTGGAAGAAATTACTAAAGATTCCACCTTGATTGGTGATACTGTTGAGGAAAATTCTTCAAAGGATGATTTTGAAGCAGAAAGAAAGAAGATTGATCTTCAAAAGGGTTTCATACTCGATGAGGTAAAATCTCGACTTTGTTTGGAATAATGTATCAAAGCTGTTGCTCGCTACCGTCTTTACAACCTAGAACTGGTTGGGAAAACAAAAGAGAGTAAACACAATGTTGAGGCTATGCAAGCCAAAGAGAAAGATTTTATAATTAAAATCAAATATCTACAAGATGATATTGAAGTCATGAAACACACAGAGTCATCTTTGAAAATTCAGATTGCAGACCTTTTAGAAAAGAAATCGGCCCTGAGAAAGGACTATGCCCAGGCTCGGGAGACGATTGATTTAATGAAACTGATTTGCTACTATTACGAATTTTATTAAGGGTTAGTAACCATCCCATGAGGTTTAGGACTTATTTAAATGATCAAACAAATTTTTATATCAACTTAGATAAACCACGTTTTTGGACAGATTGTTGTCAGAATTTTGGGTCAACTTCGGGATGCCATAACTCACTCAATTCTTAACCAAACCGAGTGATTCTTTTTCCAGAATTTACCTTAATGTGTTAGCTTTCAAGCCCAGGTGGTGGCACTCCATTTAACTGAGGCTTCGACCTCCATTCTGCCCTCACAAAATCAGTGCGCAACAGCTCTATTTTTTTCTGAACACATGTTAAAGAAATAAATTATTTGACTTTTATAAATTAATTGTATGTTTGAGATTTTTGGGTGATTGATCACAACTCGTGTAGGTTACTCTAGTTAAATTATAGGGTCTTAACTATTTACGAAAAGCTTTAAACTTGGTAATTTTAGGAACCGTGTTGGTGAATGTGGTTCATGGTAGTATTGTGTTTAGAATTGCATGCTTAAACTAGAAACTTTTGCATGAAACTTGTATGATTCACTATTATGCATTCTTAGCACGAGGTGTATGATGTATATAAGAACTACGTATGTTACTTGAATTATTTGGCAAACTTGGGGCAACGTCGTATGGCTAATAACATGACTTAGGTGCATTCTAGAGTACATGTATGTCAGTCATCTAACATGTTTTTGCATGTTTTATGTGATAACTTGCTGTACATGGAAATATACTATTTATGGAAACTTTCCTGAAATAATAACCTTCCAATAGAGGAAGGTGAAGTCAAACAAACAACACAACTGTTAATTGTGTCACCAACGTGTTGTCAGGATCGATAGAGTCAGTCTAAGTGTTCATACATTGTTATCTCACACGCACTCTCATTTAGGTGATTCTTAGGAAGTCATATGGTTAAGTTTTTGGTTTCAAACTCTTGCCGAGCTCCCTAAGGTGAGTTCTCTAACATTTTTCTCTCTAAGTATCTCCTTATGAGAGAAAAGCATGCTACAAACATTTCTGGTAATATAATTGTATAGCTGATCACGTATGTGCGAACATAACACATATTTGAAGTCCTTACATTTTCGGACCGTTAGTTTATGAGAAAGCGAGGTTATATCGAGTAGTACTACTGGTTTTGACAAACCCCACCCGCGTTAGTCGCTCTAACTCGACAGGATTTCGAACGGGTGTAACATATCCTAGACAGTATCATCATTGTCCGTGTTAGACATTGATGGAAAGGCAATACAAACACAAACAGTCACGCTTCTGTTGCGAACCACGTGGTGATAGCGATTTTGGCCTAGCTAGCTACATATTACAATTATGATTACATTGTTCAAACATTGGTACAAACATTGGTTCTTACATTATATATTTATGAACTCACCAGCCTTTGCGCTGACCCACATAGCATGTCTTTCACAGGTATTTAGGTCCGGAGCACGATTAGGGCGCATGCTTTGCATTGGGTCTACAACACACCTTTAAAGTCTCGTTGTTTTATTTATTTATTTATTGGGTTGAGCGCGTGTATTGCGCCACCTTGTTATTACTATTACTTACGCTTCCGCAATCCTTTAAAACTGTTTTTGCATGGTTTGGTATGATTAATGACTCGGATCCTAGTTTGTCACACGTCTCGCGGTATAAACCCTGCATGTGGGAATTTGAGGGTGTGACATATAACACCACCTCCTGTGTTGAGAAAATTGAAAATGTAAACAAGGTTTCGGCGCCTACTTCGTCGCCAAAAAATAAGAAACCGAATCGTATGAGAAAGAAGAAGGTTGTTGAAGATACTTAGAAAGAAGAAAGCACTAAATCCTTTGAACCACGAAGTGTGGCTCCTCATGCCGTAGTATCAACACCTCAGTGCCCCCTAGTGGTCCGGTCGAGACTGCTAGATGTTTTGTTTGTGGAAACCCTCATCGTGACGCTAGGGTGTTTATACACAACCCTGGTTATTCCACTTATGGATACTCAGACCAGTCTCTTGCACTCTTCTATGGCCAAGGAATGATGATACCACATGAAAGTCAACCGGCTCAGAGATATTTTGGTAACTATAGCAAGGACTATGACTATCAACGTGATCAGTCAATGTTTCAGCACTCTTACCTGACTCAGCCT
Source organism: Deinandra increscens subsp. villosa (assembly GCA_039602395.1). NCBI lineage: Eukaryota > Viridiplantae > Streptophyta > Magnoliopsida > Asterales > Asteraceae > Deinandra > Deinandra increscens. The sequence goes on from JBCNJP010000003.1 coordinate 66,228,769, forward strand.
TACATTCCACATCAAGCTCCTCATACACCATATGGGTTGGGAATGCATCAAGGCAACTTTAGGCCTGTTACTTCTGATAGAGTGAGGATCAGTGCCCCATCTCCTATTTCAGCAAGGTCATGGACTCCGAGACCTGCTCTTGCTCCAAGACCTGTCCAAGTTCCAAGACCTTCTCCAGCAATTCTACCTACTCCAACTGTTCCACTTCCTGCTGCACCACCTCTCTCAAAGAAAGATTTAAAGAAGGCCCAAGGTCAAAATGACCGGGGTCCCTCCTCCAACTGATTTCTTATCTTTTGTATATGCAGGAACAGACTCACACATGGTATATGGACATTGGGTGTTCTAGGCATATGACGGGTAACAAGGATTTACTGCATGATATGAAGCCTATATCACACGGTGGTCCTGTTTTTTTTTTTTTTTTTTTTGGAAAACCCGGCAAAATGAATAAATAAAAGAAACAAGTACAAGAGCACACACAAAACCATTAGGTTGGACAATTCCCAACCTTAACAGTTAAGTGAGTGAGGGACCACCAAACAACAACTTTATCACTCAAAATACAACCAAAAAACAAACAGAGGATACTAAAAGACCACCGGTTCCAATAATCCAAGTACAAGAAAGTTGCCTCAAAACCTTTAGCATCCTTATACCACCAGCTCGTCTTGTTCATATCAATATGTGCTAAACGAGGCCGATATTTCATACCCCAGCAACCGAAATACCGAAGACCAACAATCATCTCATAGGCCCAGCAAAAATTCCAACCATACAGGCCCAATATCAAAACCAAATGGAAACCAATAAGCACCTGGACACTTAAAACTTTCCAGAATTTCAGAAGAATAAGATAAGCCACTACTCCTCTTTGAACCATTTAGGGACATAAACTCAATCTCAATCCTTATTTCATGAACCTGCTGCCACCATGAATTGCACATATTGAACTTTACCCAAACTTTTAATTCAACATACCAGAACACCTTCCACATGATATTCTTACATACAGCTCCCATAAACTGCCTGCACCAAACCGAAACTAATATGATCACCATAAGACTTGCCCCCCCCCCCCCCCATCAGAAGGATTCTCAATTCTATAGGCCAAATTCTCCATCCATCTCCTATAATCTGTTAGCTTGAAAACAAGATCTGTGATACACCAGCAGACATAGACACAGGTATTGATATCACAATCAGTAGCAAAAGTATCCCACAACCCAAAACCATTATAGAAGCCCTTATAACTGTCAATTATCTCATAGCAAGTAACAGCAGGTTCACACAAACCATTTCTATTCATCACATTACCACAGGAATGGCTGTCATTCTCCCTCATCCCATTTAGCCCCCACCCCAAATCCTAAAAAACCTATCCCCACAGGGCCTCTCAGCTCCTTCCTCAAGAAAATGTCCCAGACACTCCCCTCCTTCCCCTCTAGATGCCAAGAACGTGGTAGGTAGTGTGTACAGTGTACCATGATTCCCCCATAAACCAACCCCAAACCTTCCCTCAACATATAGAGCCCTTCCTCTCCCCTTCCCACCAAATCCCACCACCCAAAGCCCAAATGGGCATACTCAATATTGCAAACCAAGAAAAGGCCCGAAAAAAACCATTCCAAATAAAGGGGATTGCAGACCAGGGGTTTGTGCTACAAAAGAGAAAATTAAGACCAAAATAGAAGAACCTAGTGCCCCTGATCTGCTCAAGCCACTCATCACCAAGGGAAAAGCAAACACCATCTTACCAAACCTAAACCACCAAACCATCAAAGCAGATATGCACAGCAATCTTAACAGACCCAACTATGCATGAGAATAAATGACACACAACTGCCTTTGCCATAAAGCAAAAGGCACAAAGAACAAAAAATAGAGGAAAACTGATGAAGACACAAAAATGTGCCTGATGACTACCCACAAGAGCTTTTTAGTCCCTGCTTCAACAGAATTTCCCCAAATACCCCCCCCCCCCTCCAATCCCAGATCCTAAAATATCTATCCCCACAGGGCCTCTCAGCTCCTTCCTTGAAAAAATATCCCATACACTCCCCTCCTTCCCCTCTGGATGTCATGAATGTGCTTTGTGGCGTGCACAGTGTACCAAAATCCCCCATAATCCCACCCCAAACCTTCCCTCAATATAAAGAGCCCTTTCTCTCCACCACCTTCCTTCCCACCAGGTCCCACCACCCATAGCCCAAATGGGCAGACTCAATATGAAAAACCAAGAAAAGGCAAGAAAAGAGTTATACCATATACCCCCTAGTCCCTAAACCACACAAGCCATTTATTTAACAAACTGACCCAAAAGAAAATCATAACATCCCGGAAATGCCATAACCTTTCACAACTAAACCTCATTGGAAAGGTGGTAAGGAAGAAAATGCCATATACCATCAGCCAATAGAACCTGGTTAGAGAATTTCATCATTGTCCCTTTCAGCTTGAGCCTAACAGCTTCAGTGATTAAAAACTCCACCACATCAACAGTTCTACTTTTATTCTGAAACATCCTCATGTTCCTTTCCTGCCATAAGAAGTAGACAACAGCAGCTATAGTTAGTTTCTTTATAACAACCCAAATAGACCTACCTTTAGGCAAAGAACTCATATAGCAAATCATGAAATTCCAACAGTTAGTTAGAATTTCTTTAAGCTTCTTATCCCTACCAACTTTGTAATCAATTGGAATAGCATCTAAAAAACTGTTCTGTAATTCAAATAAATGTTTCTCAGTATAAGCTTAAACAATGCTAATACCATAGGGTCATTATCCTCAAAAGAAAAATTATCACAAGAAGCCTCAAAAGGACTTGAGAAGATTGCACTAAACTTCAAGTGAGAGTACCTACTTATCCATCCAGAATCAACAGGAATTACAGATTCAAACTCCTTACCAGTTAGGACCACACACTTAGTAGCCATTGGCTAAATGAAAATTTCAAAATTACCTTCCAATTGCTTAGCTACATTGTTTAATAGATCCACATTGCTCAACAACTCAAAGTATCTAGTAGAAAATTCAACCTCATTTTGGTGCAGGACAATGAATTTTACCATTAAGCTCATAAACTCAAAATCAACATTAGCAAATTCAAAGAGATCCTTCATGGCAGAATCCACCTCCCCTCTCTGAGCATAAATAGTCCCCAACCCATTGTTATTATCTCCCCTAATCTCAGCCAAATTTCGATCCGCTGCCTCACACATTTTCAACTCAGGATTACTCTTCATAGCTGCTGTGGTAAACATCTGAGCCCGACACTCAATTTTGATATCCCTAACCTCGCAACTATCAATTTCATCCTTACTATATCCGTACACAGCATTTCTCATTCCCGATTCACAGATATTCACTAAATCAGAAGCAGAATGCGAAGATACCTTGCAATTATCAAGCTCAGTGGATTCCTCATTAATTGCAGGAGAATTGTTAATCGGATTCACCATTAGCTTCTTATCTGGCACATTAATTTGGTTTATCGCCGCCTCCATTAATGACGGATCCAAGCTCCGAGCATTTAATACTTCATTAATCGTCGAGTCCACCAGTTTTTGGAGATTCTGCGGGGAATATACCCTCGAGGGACTCGAATTCTCTCCTGGATCGAGTAGATCAGCAGATTGAACCACAAGGTGTGGATCCAATCTCAATGATTTCATGGAATTAGGAAACACGAAGGAAGAAATAACAGAAATCAATCAAACAGTGAAATCGCACCTTAGAACACACACCCACACGGCGGTCCTGTTGCTTTTAGGGGTGATGTACATGGAGGAAAAATTATTGGTAATGGTTTCTTGACGAATGACGAAATCTTATTTGAGAAAGTCAATCTGGTGTCCAATCTAAAATTCAATCTACTCAGCGTTTCGCAAATCTACGATAACAAGATGCGTGTTCCAATGATTTAGAGTTTCTGATTCTGAAGCCTGACTTTAAGGTTCCTGAAGATCAAGTCTTGTTTCAAGCTAAGAGAACAGGGAATATGTATGCACTCAACATATCTGCTATAAAGCCTACTGGTTCAGTTGCATGCTTCTTAGCCAAGGCCTTAGAAGATGATTCCACTCTGTGGAATAGGCGAATGGGACGCGTTAACTTTCAAAACATGAATTGCCTTATGAGGGGAAAACACATGTTTGGCTTGTGAAACAAGAAGTTTGTCCAAACCGAAAACTACGTTGCGTGTTTGAAAGGAAAACAACACAAAACGTCTCACAAACCAAAGCCACCGCGACAGACCACAACAATACTTCAGTAACTCCATGATCTTTTCGGGCTAGTGAACATCAAAAGTTTAGGGGGAAAGTCAAGTCATACTGCCTTGTTATTACTGACAATTACTCCTGATACTCCTGGATTTTTTGCCTGAAAGAAAAGTTCGAGACAGCAGAGATACTGAAGGATTTTATGAGTCGTATTGAAAATGCAAGCATAGAGCAAGTTAGAATCATTTGATTGGACAATGGATATAAGTTCAAGAATTAGACGTTTGACGCGTTTTGTAATTTAAAGAGCATCACTCGATAGTTCAGTTCACCATACATGTCGCAACAAAATGGTGTAGCTGAGCGAAAGAATAGAACTATCATCGAGTGTGCCGGGACCATGCTTGCTGACTCTAATCTTAAAATTTTCTTTATGGGCAGAAGCAGTGAACACTGCCTGCTACAGTCTAAACAGAACACTCCTGGTCAAACATGCTAATAAGACCGCATTCGAGTTGTTTTCTAAACAAAAAACCGGTTTTGAAAAGACTTAAACCATTCGGATGCCCTTGTACGATCTTAATCCAATCTGAACAGTTAGCTAAGTTTGCCCCTCAGACAGACGAAGGTTATTTTGTTGGATATTTGATGACCTCTGTGGCCTATCGAGTATACAACAAAAGAACTTAAGTAATTCTTGAGTCGTGCCACGTTACTTTTAACAAGCACACTCTAAATACTAGAGATCATGCACCGGATTGCATGTATGACCTAGAGTCCTTCTCTTCCACATTTAATATGTCTGAATCTAATGTTGTAGGTAAATCTGCTGATGCTAATGCAAAGCATGTGAATGAAGATGTCACTCCTGCTGCTGAAAAGGTTAACCTTTGTACTTCATTAGTTCAGATACAATTTACTTGGTAGATCCACAAGAGTTGTTATTGAGAAACACTTCAACACCATCAGCCTATGTAAACGGAGCTTCAACTTCATCCATTGTGCCAGATCAACCAGCAATTCAGATTCCAAATCATGTACTTGTAGAAGTAGAACCAGGAATGGCAATTGTTCAAGATGACAACACAGTTGATACTACACCTGCGGCACATGAGTCTGATTCAGACGATGCTACGGAGATTGATACGGGGGAAACTCCTGGAGATGATCTTCAAATTTGGAATCTGGACTCAAATATTCAAGTACTTGCTATTGAAGAGTCCCAGATTCACAAGAATCACCAAGTGAATCAGATGACCGGTCCAGTCGACAAGCGGGTCACCCAAAGTCAATCAAGGGTAGTAAATACTTGTTTCTTCTCCTGCTTTATCTCACAAGAGGAACCTACTCCAGTGGTTGCCGCGTTGTTAGGCAATAATTAGATTAAGGCCATGTAGGCTGAGTTACTTCAGTTCAAATTGCTTAATATTTGCAACTTAGTCGATCCACCAGAGGGTGTAGAACCTATACCGGTCAAAGGGATTTTCAAGAACAAAAGAGACGATCGAGGAATAATAATTAGAAATAAAGAAAGATTAGTAGTGAAGGGGTAGACGCAAGAAGACGGCACGATTAGTAGTGGACGTATATGTCGACAACATCATATTCGGATCAATGAATGTCGACTTATGCCATGCATTTGAGGACCTCATGAAGAAGAAGTTTGAGATGAGCGCTATTGGTGAATTGACTTTCTTTCTTGGAATTTAAGTGAAGTAGACACCAGAAGGTATCTTAATCAGCAAGGGAAAGTACGTCAAAGAAATTCTGAAGAAGTTAGGGTATCACGACTCTAAAGAATTCCCTACGCCCGTAGATACTCGTGTCAAGCTAAATCAAGACTTAGAAGGTGTTTGTGTGGACGAGCATCTCTATAGGTCAATGATCGGTTCTCTTATGTATCTGACAGCAAGTCAGCCTGTTATTATGTGTGGGGTATGTTTGTGTTCAAGATTCCAGAGCAAGCCAAAAGAGTCGCACATGACTGTTGTGAAGATACTTTTTAGAATTTTGTTTGTTCGTTTGTAACTAAGGTTTTCAAGTTGCAGTTTCCAAATCGTTTTTTCAAAATGATTCCAGTTCTCTGCAACTTATGGCTCTGATACCAATCTGTCACACCCCCAAGTTAACCACTAACGGAGTTTATACCGTTAAGGGGTGCGACCAGACCAGGACCACAACCATTAGTTACAAATACTAAACGAATCAGAGTATAGTCCAGGTGTTCATAATCAAAACAGTTTTTAAAAGTACGCAGCGGAAAATAAACATAAGTATCTTAGCACTAACCACGTGCTTAAATTACAAAACCTGAATTGTTATTAAATTCCCAAGTTTTGAGTTTAAAATAAGAAATCTTCAAGTGCCATGCCAACCTCCAGCGGATACTCCTTAGCGATCTGCAAAAGTTTAAACCACGCAAGTGTCAACCTAACGGTTGGTGAGTTCACAGTGGGCTTGTCACGCAGTGGCCCGGTCTCATAATCATAAACGTATCAACATGTACTTTAAGTAATATTTATTTGTGAAAAGCAATGCTTGTGATAACCAAAATCATAGTATCGTGGTTTAGTAAAAGTATTGTCCGTAACCTACGTTATCGGGTATGTACTAGTTTTGTATAGTTAAAGTGCTCAACCGATATCGCGGGTAGCTAATCCGTTGTTCCATGCACTAAGGAAGTTTGTACCAAAGCTGACCATATATTATTGTAGTGGCCGTGCCATCAGGTTCTGTGGAACTACGTCATCGCGGATTTGCCTCCCCCGTGTCCTCTCGGGATCACGGTCAGAGTAGGCTGATATTGTACCTCCGTGCACTCCCCGTGCCACGGGGCGGAGTTTGTCAAACTCCAGTAGATCTACCCAACATCCCCTCGCTTTACAATTAATGATACAATTTAGTTGAGGACTTTTAAGTTTCAAGGCATCCTTAGAAATCATGTGATATCATGTGGTTTAGACTTTAAACCTACACTAGCCATATTAAAACGGTTTACCGGATTCTCATGAATCTCAAAAGTGTTTTCAGTTTCGTTTCAGAAATAGTTGTTTAAGTAATTCTCAAGTGCTTCCCATAAAGCACTTCAAGTTCATCAAGTGGGTGCCGAGCACTCCAAGTTTTCACGTTCATCAGGGAGGTGCAAAGCACTCTCGAGGTTGTCAGCATTGTTTTTCATTTAGTTATTCGGTGTGACCCAAACGGGTTCACGGTAATTGGGTTAGTGACACTCACCTTTGGTTGCACTGCTACACTTGCTAATAATCCAAGTACTGCTTAACGAAGACCTATGAACACGTTTAGGTCTTAAGTATTAGTTTTGTGTCTAATCTTTACTTAACGTCACTATGGCCCATAACATAGCACGTTGGAACTATGACTCGACATACAGACACACGACACCGATGGTTGATCATAAACAAGGGTTCATATACATCATAAATCAAAGCATGTATCATCATGGCATAATCATGTAAGTCATGGCATAACATTCAAATAAATTGCACAAGTTTGGATTCTGGTCACAATTTCGCTAGCAGTTTCGCTAGGCAGTTTTGCTGTGTGCACGGGCAGCACTTTCGCTAGGCAATACCCGATGACACAGTTTCGCTAGGCTAGTTTCGCTCGAAACTGTTGGCACAGTTTCGCTAGCCTAGTTTCGCCCGAAACTGGTTTGAACTTTCGTTCAGGATATTTCGTTCGGTAGTTTCGTTCGGACAGGTCTGGTTGGTTTACCCGGCGACACTATAGTTTCGCTGTATAGTGTCGCTGGAAGGAGATATACATAGTTTCGCTATATAGTTTCGCCCAGAGAACAGGCTAGTTTCGCTGGTCGCGAAAAACACATAAATCAGCCTAAAAATCAATCTAACAGCTTCCATATTACATGCAATTCATTATCTAGCATACATAACCATTTACCAACATCACAGAAGTCATTTTAACACCTTTAGCATGCATTTTCGTCATCAAATCACCTAAAAACACATTTTAACCTAAAATGACCTAATCTAGCATAAATCTTCATCATGGATGGATTTCACACGTAAAGTTACTGACTTTATAACAGATCTAGCAATCCTAAGCAACATATCAGAAGATCAAGTGATTCCATGAAGATTCAAGCATGCTTTTTAAGAAAACACATAGAAAACATAAAAATGGTGGTTTTGGGACTCACGGTTCGATCTCCTATCTTGATGGATGATGGTTCGGGGCTGAGATCTCGATGGCTCGGTGTGAATCTCGACTGACCAGATTTCCAGGAGAAAGATGGAGTGTGTGTGTGTTTTTGTGTAAAAGAGGCAAATGGTGAAACTAGGGTTTTATTAAGATATTATATATCAGAGGCTAGTTTCGCTGGCAGTTTCGCTGGCCAGGCGAAACTGGCTCTGGTAGTCAGAGGGTAGACTAGCCGGGCGACACTATAGTTTCGCCCGGTAGTTTCGCTGGAAACCCGAAAGTGACTAGTTTACATTTTAAGCAAGATAAGTACAGTTCATGGGTTGTCAAGCTATTCACAATACTAAATCATGTATTTAAATCACATTGCACATAATGACTATAAGTAAATGAACACATAACACATATGGGCGGGTTTGGTGATCAACCAAAGGTCGTGGACGTATTCGGCCTAGTTAAGCATTAGTTACTAAGTTAACACTTATAACGTAACTAACGGAGTTTGTCTAACGGAAGTTAACCTTGAAATTCTCGGATGTCACATCATCCCCTTGTAATTGGAATTTTCGTCCCGAAAATTATTCTTGCGTCGTAGCGTTCGCAGCCTCGGCTTTCGTCGTTGCTATATTTGCTGGGGAAAGAAAGCAAAAGTTTTAGGGTCGTCACATCCTCCTCCTGTTACAGGAATTTTGGTCCCCAAAATTAAATCATACCTTGAGTATCTGTGGACGTTTGCTCAAACAAGTGAGGATACATTTTCTTCATTTGATCCTCTCGTTCCCAAGTATATTCAGGTCCACGCCTTGAGTTCCATCGCACCTTGACGATCGGAATCTTGCTACGTTTGAGGGCTTTCTCCTCGCGTCCCATGATTTCTACCGGTTGCTCGATAAATCTCAAATGTTCGTCAATTTGCAATTCCTCCAAAGGAATTATTTCAGTATCTTCAGCCAGACACTTCTTCAGATTCGAGACATGGAACACGTTGTGAACTCCATCGAGTTCTGCAGGGAGTTGTAATCGGTAGGCCACCGGGCCTACTTCACCAATGATTTCAAATGGACCGATATAGCGAGGATTCAACTTTCCACGCTTTCCGAAGCGTATCACACCTTTCCAGGGAGATACCTTCAATAGCACCTTGTCGCCTACTTCGAACTTCAAAGGCTTACGGCGTTTGTCGGCATAGCTCTTTTGTCTGTCACGTGCTGCGGCTATCCGCTTTCTGATTTGAAGGATCCGTTCAGTCGTATCATGAATGATTTCCGGTCCAGTGAGTCCTTTCTCACCCGTTTCGGCCCAACACACGGGCGATCTACATTTTCTGCCATAAAGGGCTTCAAAAGGTGCAGCACCGATACTCGAATGATAACTGTTGTTGTAGGAGAACTCCACCAACGGAAGGTGAGCTTCCCAGTCTTTACCGAAGTCGAGAACGCAAGCTCGGAGCATGTCTTCTAAAGTCTGAATAGTTCGTTCCGTCTGACCATCGTTCTGCGGGTGATAAGCTGTACTCATATCCAGTCTGGTTCCCAGTGCTTCTTGCATAGATTGCCATAGTCGGGAAGTAAATCGAGGATCTCGGTCAGAGATAATGGTCTTAGGCACTCCATGACGTGCCACAATTCGGTCAATGTACAGCTTAGTTAACTTATCCATATTGTCACTTTCTCTCATTGGGATGAAGTGTGCAGATTTGGTTAATCGATCAATGATAACCCAAATCGCATCTGGTCGATTCGATCGATGAGGTAATCCCGTTACAAAATCCATGGAGATATCCTCCCATTTCCATTCTGGGATCTTTGGCTGCTGTAATAATCCAGAAGGCTTTTGGTACTCGATCTTGACTCTTGAGCACGTTAAACACTTAGCCACATATCGCGCGATGTCGGCTTTCATATTCGGCCACCAATACAAACCCTTTAAATCTTGATACATTTTATCCGATCCAGGGTGCACCGAATACCTTGACTTGTGAGCCTCGTCCATCACGAGCTCACGAAGATTTCCAAGTAGAGGAACCCAAATTCTGTCCTTATAATACCTGAGTCCGTCGGACTTAATTTCGGAGTTGCCATTTACACCACGTAGTGCTTCAGCTGCGAAGTTTTCTTCTTTTAGAGCTTCTTGTTGGGCATCGCGGATCCGATCCGGCAATCCCGTGTGAATGGTAAGTTGCAGCGCTCGTACTCATCGAGGCTTTTCATACTCTTTCCGACTTAAGGCATCAGCCACAACATTGGCTTTTCCCGGGTGATACTTAATCGCTAAGTCATAATCATTCAGTAGCTCGACCCACCGTCGCTGTCGCATATTGAGATCCTTCTGTTCAAAGATGTGCTGTAAGCTTTTGTGATCGGTAAATATTGTGCACTTTGTTCCGTAGAGGTAATGTCTCCAAATCTTGAGTGCATGAATAACGGCTCCCAATTCCAAATCATGCGTTGTATAATTCTTCTCAGTATCCTTCAGTTGCCTGGACCCATAGGCAATCACTTTGTCCCGTTGCATCAACACGCAACCGAGTCCTTGAATGGATGCATCACAATAAACTACAAAGTCGTCAACCCCATCGGGTAACGCGAGAATTGGAGCTGAGCATAGCATGTCCTTAAGAGTTTGAAACGCGCGTTCTTCTTTTTCACCCCATCTATATTGCACTCCTTTGTGCGTTAAAGCCGTTAAGGGTTGAGCCAATTGCGAGAAACCCTTAATGAACCTTCGGTAATATCCGGCAAGTCCCAAAAATTGTCGGATTTCGGTCGGCGCTCTTGGAGTAGGCCAATTCTTGATAGCTTCCACTTTAGCCGGGTCGACGTGAATTCCATTCTGATCGACAATGTGTCCAAGAAACTGGACTTCGCGAATCCAAAAATCGCACTTCGAAAACTTAGCATAAAGCTGTTCCTTGCGAAGTAATTCCAAAATAAGTCGTAGATGCTCCTCGTGTTCTTCCTTCGTCTTGGAGTAGATCAAAATATCATCAATGAAAACTATCACAAACTTATCGAGGTACGGCTTGCACACTCGATTCATCAAATCCATAAACACAGCAGGTGTATTAGTTAGCCCAAACGGCATAACTAGAAACTCGTAATGACCATAACGAGTTCTGAAAGCAGTCTTGGGGACATCCTCATCTCGAACGCGAAGCTGGTGATACCCAGACCGTAGATCAATCTTTGAGAAGTAGCTCGAACCTTGCAGCTGGTCGAAGAGATCGTCGATTCGAGGGAGGGGATAACGATTCTTGATAGTAACCTTGTTAAGCTCCCTATAGTCAATACACATTCGGAACGTTCCATCCTTCTTTTTAACAAACAATACCGGTGCTCCCCATGGAGACGAACTTGGACGAATAAACCCTTTGTCGAGTAGCTCTTGGAGTTGTGAGGAGAGTTCGTTGAGTTCACTTACTGCCAAACGGTAAGGTGCGCGTGCAATCGGAGCGGCTCCAGGAGCTAAGTCGATCCCAAACTCTACTTGTCGAAATGGAGGCAAACCAGGCAGATCTTCAGGAAATACATCTTGGAAGTCGCGGACTATCGGGTAGTCATCGATTCTGCGCTCGGGAAGTGTCGAATCGGTGACGTTTGCAAGAATCGCGAAGTGACCTTTACGAAGGCACTTTTGAACTTTGAGGAAAGAGATAATACCGGTGACTGCTCCACCTTTTTCACCTTGAACCGTTAACACTTCACCTCCTTCGAGTGGGATACGAACCACTTTTTCTTTACATAAGATTTCAGCTCGATTCTCAGATAACCAATCCATTCCTACTATAACATCAAAACTACCAATCGGGAAAGGCATAAGGTTGATTCCTAATGTATGGCCAGCTAGTTCTAACTTACAGTCCTTAACTATCTGAGTCGTATCATGAAGTTTACCATTTGCTAGCTCTACCACATACTTAGCGTCTAAGGCAATTGGTTTAGCATAAATCAACTTAGCAAATTTAGTGGAAATAAAGCTTCTTTCAGCACCAGAATCAAACAATACAGTAGCAAAGAAACCATTAAGGATGAATTTACCGTTAATCACGTTGGCATCATTGCGAGCTTCACCTTGACCCATGACAAAAGCTCTTCCCCTGCCATTTCCACCATTCCCGTTGCCATTCCCGTTACCATTTCCTCCGCCATTACCGTTCCCACCATTGTTTCCTTGATTACCATTACCCTGCCTTCTCAACTGCGGGCAGTCCCTCTTAATGTGGCCTTGGGCACCACATTCAAAACAGCCACGGGCTCCACCATTATTGTTCTGATTATTTCCTTGCCCGTTACGGTTGTTCCCATAGTTGTTACCATGATTGTTGTTGTTGTTGTTTTGCCTTTGGCGGTGTTGTTGCTCAGGTAGAGTTGCCCAACAGTCTTTTGCTTCGTGGCCTTTCTTTCCGCACCTTTCACAGCTCAGATTCTTTCTACAAACACCAGCATGATGTTTCCCACACTTGTTGCACAGAGGCAGGTTACCCCTGTAGTTGCTTTGCCCATTACCGCCCTGGCGGTTGTTGCCACTGTTGTTTCCAGACCTCTTACTTTGACCTTGAGAATTATAAGACCTCCCAGTGCTGTTTCCAACACTCTGATTGTTCATGGAGTTTTCAGGAGCTTCATCATCAGCTTTTCTCTTGCCACTAAGGGCAGTCTTCTCAGTGGCCTTTGCAGGAAGTGTACCCTTCTCAACCTCCTGATCAGTAAGCTTGTGAGCCAAACGGATGGCTTGCTGCACGGTTGCGGGGTTGCTGGCAGTCACTAATCCTTTGATTTGAGGCGCGAGGCCTTCCAGATAACGTTCAATGCGTTTGAACTCAGCATCGACCATCGTGGGGCACAAGACCGCGTACTCATGGTAACGCGCAGTATATTGCTCAACTTCAGACCCAATCATTTTCAGATTCAAGAATTCGCCCTCTAACTTCTTCACTTGGTCACGGGGACAGTACTCCTCCATAATCAGTTCCTTAAATGCTTCCCATTGCATGTTATTAGCCGCATCAATCCCAATCATCTGGATTTCAGCGTTCCACCAGGAGAGAGCAGCTCCCTCAAAGGTACCAGTCGCATACTTCACTTTGTCCCCAGCAGGGCAGTTGCACATAGAGAAGACCTTCTCAGACTTCTCTATCCACCTGAGGAGTCCCACCGCTCCTTCTTCGCCGGAAAACGTCATTGGCTTGCAGTCCATGAAGGACTTGAACGTGCAGTGGTGGTGGTTTCCTGATGCAATAATAGTTCGGGTTTCAAATTTAAACAGGTCAAATATAATTCGTTTTGTGCCTTAACCGGCATAATAATTACCCTGAGCGGCATATGCAGCTTGGACGGCTGCCACCGCGGCTTGCACGTGTTCGTTAATCATCGCTTGCAGCTGTGCAGGTGTCATGTTAATGTTGTTCCTTCCGTGTCCTCTTCCAGACACTTTGCTGGACAGTTAAAGTAGCCAGTGCTCAGTCACAGTTATACTTTATACATATCCCATAATATGCATGTTAACAATTTCCCGTTATCCCACTATTAGTCCAAAAAAAAAATTTCGTGCAAAAATCGAGGCGTCGTCGGAGAACGTCGTAAGTCGTAAGTAGCTATCGCCGAAAGTCGGCTTCCCCATAGAAGTCACCGTCGGCGTAGTCATCGCAGTAGAAATCAGGACGTAGCGTGTAGCATCGTTTCGTTGTCGCTTTCCCCCGGAGTAGTGTGCGTATTAGCGTTCGCGTTTCGTATTCGTGTGTGAAAATTTTCCTAAAGGTTTTCCGTTAGACTTCCTAGACACGGTCTGTGTATATATTATATATATATATATATATATACATACGTATTAAGCTTTTACTTACACAGCAGAGCGAGTATCCCAGGTTGGCACGTAATTATTTTGGTTTTGAGAATTTTGTTTGTTCGTTTGTAACTAAGGTTTTCAAGTTGCAGTTTCCAAATCGTTTTTTCAAAATGATTCCAGTTCTCTGCAACTTATGGCTCTGATACCAATCTGTCACACCCCCAAGTTAACCACTAACGGAGTTTATACCGTTAAGGGGTGCGACCAGACCAGGACCACAACCATTAGTTACAAATACTAAACGAATCAGAGTATAGTCCAGGTGTTCATAATCAAAACAGTTTTTAAAAGTACGCAGCGGAAAATAAACATAAGTATCTTAGCACTAACCACGTGCTTAAATTACAAAACATGAATTGTTATTAAATTCCCAAGTTTTGAGTTTAAAATAAGAAACCTTCAAGTGCCATGCCAACCTCCAGCGGATACTCCTTAGCGATCTGCAAAAGTTTAAACCACGCAAGTGTCAACCTAACGGTTGGTGAGTTCACAGTGGGCTTGTCACGCAGTGGCCCGGTCTCATAATCATAAACGTATCAACATGTACTTTAAGTAATATTTATTTGTGAAAAGCAATGCTTGTGATAACCAAAATCATAGTATCGTGGTTTAGTAAAAGTATTGTCCGTAACCTACGTTATCGGGTATGTACTAGTTTTGTATAGTTAAAGTGCTCAACCGATATCGCGGGTAGCTAATCCGTTGTTCCATGCACTAAGGAAGTTTGTACCAAAGCTGACCATATATTATTGTAGTGGCCGTGCCATCAGGTTCTGCGGACCTACATCATCGCGGATTTGCCTCCCCCGTGTCCTCTCGGGATCACGGTCAGAGTAGGCTGATATTGTACCTCCGTGCACTCCCCGTGCCACGGGGCGGAGTTTGTCAAACTCCAGTAGATCTACCCAACATCCCCTCGCTTTACAATTAATGGTACAATTTAGTTGAGGACTTTTAAGTTTCAAGGCATACTTAGAAATCATGTGATATCATGTGGTTTAGACTTCTTAACCTACACTAGCCATATTAAAACGGTTTACCGGATTCTCATGAATCTCAAAAGTGTTTTCAGTTTCGTTTCAGAAATAGTTGTTTAAGTAATTCTCAAGTGCTTCCCATAAAGCACTTCAAGTTCATCAAGTGGGTGTCGAGCACTCCAAGTTTTCACGTTCATCAGGGAGGTGCAAAGCACTCTCGAGGTTGTCAGCATTGTTTTTCATTTAGTTATTCGGTGTGACCCAAACGGGTTCACGGTAATTGGGTTAGTGACACTCACCTTTGGTTGCACTGCTACACTTGCTAATAATCCAAGTACTGCTTAACGAAGACCTATGAACACGTTTAGGTCTTAAGTATTAGTTTTGTGTCTAATCTTTACTTAACGTCACTATGGCCCATAACATAGCACGTTGGAACTATGACTCGACATACAGACACACGACACCGATGGTTGATCATAAACAAGGGTTCATATACATAAGAAATCAAAGCATGTATCATCATGGCATAATCATGTAAGTCATGGCATAAAACATTCAAATAAATTGCACAAGTTTGGATTCTGGTCACAATTTCGCTAGCAGTTTCGCTAGGCAGTTTCGCTGTGTGCACGGGCAGCACTTTCGCTAGGCAATACCCGATGACACAGTTTCGCTAGGCTAGTTTCGCTCGAAACTGTTGGCACAGTATCGCTAGCCTAGTTTCGCCCGAAACTGGTTTGAACTTTCGTTCAGGATATTTCGTTCGGTAGTTTCGTTCGGACAGGTCTGGTTGGTTTACCCGGCGACACTATATTTTCGCTGTATAGTGTCGCTGGAAGGAGATATACATAGTTTCGCTATATAGTTTCGCCCAGAGAACAGGCTAGTTTCGCTGGTCGCGAAAAACACATAAATCAGCCTAAAAATCAATCTAACAGCTTCCATATTACATGCAATTCATTATCTAGCATACATAACCATTTACCAACATCACAGAAGTCATTTTAACACCTTTAGCATGCATTTTCGTCATCAAATCACCTAAAAACACATTTTAACCTAAAATGACCTAATCTAGCATAAATCTTCATCATGGATGGATTTCACACGTAAAGTTACTGACTTTATAACAGATCTAGCAATCCTAAGCAACATATCAGAAGATCAAGTGATTCCATGAAGATTCAAGCATGCTTTTTAAGAAAACACATAGAAAACATAAAAATGGTGGTTTTGGGACTCACGGTTCGATCTCCTATCTTGATGGATGATGGTTCGGGGCTGAGATCTCGATGGCTCGGTGTGAATCTCGACTGACCAGATTTCCAGGAGAAAGATGGAGTGTGTGTGTGTTTTTGTGTAAAAGAGGCAAATGGTGAAACTAGGGTTTTATTAAGATATTATATATCAGAGGCTAGTTTCGCTGGCAGTTTCGCTGGCCAGGCGAAACTGGCTCTGGTAGTCAGAGGGTAGACTAGCCGGGCGACACTATAGTTTCGCCCGGTAGTTTCGCTGGAAACCCGAAAGTGACTAGTTTACATTTTAAGCAAGATAAGTACAG
Organism: Deinandra increscens subsp. villosa; assembly: GCA_039602395.1. Lineage (NCBI taxonomy): Eukaryota > Viridiplantae > Streptophyta > Magnoliopsida > Asterales > Asteraceae > Deinandra > Deinandra increscens. Next base: position 66,245,560 of record JBCNJP010000003.1, read on the forward strand.
TTCATGGGTTGTCAAGCTATTCACAATACTAAATCATGTATTTAAATCACATTGCACATAATGACTATAAGTAAATGAACACATATTCATCGGGGTAACCCTTTACCCAAAAAAAAAAAAAAAAAAAATGAACACATAACACATATGGGCGGGTTTGGTGATCAACCAAAGGTCGTGGACGTATTCGGCCTAGTTAAGCATTAGTTACTAAGTTAACACTTATAACGTAACTAACGGAGTTTGTCTAACGGAAGTTAACCTTGAAATTCTCGGATGTCACAGAATTTTTGCTTGATTTTTCTTATGTTGCTTGCCTTACCTGTTACCAGTGGAAGATGTGAAAAAACACATTTGAAAAATTGCAAAAGTATCAAAAGTAGTGTCAAATATTGCAATCCAATAAGTGTTTTATACACATGTGCAGAACTTACGCAAAAATACATAACAAAAAAAATTGGTCTGTGATCAGAAAATTATGTGGAACATGTATAATTTTGTTCTTGTCGATCTAACCATAGGATATGATTCAATCGAATGGTATTTCTATCATTTGATGTGCCGGTAGGCTCATCATACTAAGAAGTAAACAAATTTCTGTGATTACACACTAAATTACTGGGAAATATGGACCAAGAAGTTTAAACAATGCTAAATTCTTTAAATTTGCCCTTCTCAATTTTCTAAAAAAGAAAACTCTAATCACGCGTCCTTTGTTTCTTCAGTATTAAGTTGACTTATTTCAAACACTGAGCACTTTACTATGTTTGTTCACACGGGTATTTGATGGTGCTCAAAGAGACTCATATGTTTTGCGTATGCAAAGACCTTGAGTTCTCTTCCACCCTCCATAATCAATCTGAGACACATCTGCTTTGCGAAAGCAATGACCTTGTGTTCTCTTGTATCCATCTTTCCATCAAATAAAGTGAGAGGTCATCTACTTTGTGAAAACAATGACCTTGACTATCTCACACCGCCAAATTCTCACTCCTATAGTCATAAGTGAAGGGATAAAAATGAGTTTATGACTATTCCATGAAATAAGTCACTTAACACTAAATAAAAGGGGGGAGGGGGGGATTACTTTAAATGTGTGACTGAGTCTGAAAAGCTACTTGATGATTGGTAGAATACTGTTTAGCCAATATGGATCCCACATATATTTCTCTAATATGGACTAAAACATGATAAACACATCACAAAGATTATGTTTAAAACTACCATGTATGAGCTTAAGTGGATAAACAATACCAATAATCTGACTTAGGTTACCTGATCTGAGAGGTGAGTTGACTTATAAGTTTTATTGATCACATAATTGATCGGTATGATTCAAAACATAGTCTGACCACCACCAAGCAATAATATATAGTTTTCTACAGCTACTTGCCTGCAATTTGAATTTTATGTGCAAAGGAAAGCCAAGTGCTTGAAATTTTAAGTTTGGTAAAAAATTGACAAATTAGTAGTTTATGTGTGTCATTTAATTCAAAATTGTCTTCCTGGTAGGTAGTGTGCTGATGACTTGTTTTATTTTGGTTAAGTCAGATAAGTTTGCACAATTTTTCATGTTTTCTTAAATTTTTCAGGTTTTCTAAATTTCTCCAAGTCCTTTGGCCTACACGACCAACTTTGGCCATATAGCTTTAAATTAGCCGTTTGGGCAAAATTGCTCTTTACTAACAAGTAATTGCACTTAGAAAAATTTTGAGTATGTGAGCCATTTGGCCTATACGGACAAGTTTGTATCCATACGAACAAGTTCTTGGTCGTTTGATAAACTTGGCCGTGTAGCTCAAATAGTTTGGCCGTTTGAGATTTCGTTCCATACAGCCATCTCATAATACTTAGAAATTTTTCGTCTTTTGAAGCTTTTTGTCCTTACGGACAACTTTTGGCCCATAGGGACAACTTGGCTAAACGAACACCATAGTTGGCTTTTTAGCTTTGAGTTAGCCGTATAGTGCAAAACTTGGCCGTTTAGAATTAAAGTTGGCTGTATTGTTTTTTTTTTGATAATGTACGTCTGAAAGTTGTACTATACGACCAAGTGTGTCGTCAGGTAGATTGTTCTATACGACCAAGTTCTACACTTGGCCTATACAACCAAGTAAGGTTTCCCATACGGACAACTTAATCTCAGACGACCATCTCCTTAACTACACGACCATCTCTTTTGTCCAAACGGACATCATCTTAGACTTAGATATTTTTCTTTTCTTTCGTCATAAAGATATATATGCGTCAAAAGTTCTCCTTATTCTTCACTTTATCCAAAATCACAAACAAATTCTTATGTTCTCTCTCTTCGTTCTCGAACCCTCCGACGAACCATAAACCAACACTGTTTCATCTCTTTTCTTTCAAATCTGAGTTCGAATCTAAACATTTGTGCGTAGTGGTTGATTCGCATAGCTCTACGTTGAATTTACGTAAGATTTACATGTTTGATTCAGGTTTTAGATGGGATTTAGGTTTGGTTTGTGTTTTTTAAGGCACGCATCTGTTGAGTTTCTTTGTGTGAATTTCTTAAAATTTGTGCTTGTTAATATATAGATTCGTTGCTTCTATTATCGTCCTTGATTCACATTTAGGACTACATTGAGGTATGGATCTCGAAACTTTGCATTAATTTTGAATGTCTTGAATTCAACAGAGAAGTTCAAGAACATGAGCAATCTTTGTGAAATTGACTAATTTGAAACTGTAATTCAGATTTGTAAATGATATATGTGAATCATGATGATGCTAAAACTGATTAAAATTTTAAATTTGGTTAAAATACTTGAATTCTTGTTTCAAATATGTGTTAGTGCTCATCTTTGTCCATATAATTCATTTGTCAAATGGAAGTACATTGAAAATTAGTAATGTGGATATGAATAGGTTATAAATGAGATTGGTTGAGTTAATTTGAACAATTGATGTTGTTATACTTCAAACTTAAAGAGCTAGGCTTAAATGTTGGAAAATTGCATATCTTGTTCATAATGACTCACCTTTGACCTATGTTCTGTTTTCTTCATTATTTGGATATCATTTGAGGTACTTTGGGTGTAAATCGGTTAAAGGTAAAAATTGATGATGCTAAGATAGATTTTAGCAAATTTATGAACTTTATGTGCTTAATTTGTTAATCTTGGCTCTCTAGTTCATTCTTTGACTACTGTTCCCAATTACTTGGAGTTTTATCAAGTAAGTTGTTTCCTGTTGTGTATTGAACTCATTAAGGTACTATCAAGTGATCTGACTCACCAAATTGTTTGATTGAAGGCCTATGTGCATGTCTTAGTGATTAGGACTAGTAAAAGGTCTTTGCATGATTATGTGAACTCATTGTTTGCTTGGTTGTTTTTTAATTTGAGTTAAATGCACTTTTGGAATAAAGATAGTTCAATTGAGCTTAATTGTTGCATTTGTCTGCATTTTTCATATGTTTCAATGATATATGCTTGATTCCAACAGATTCTACTCAGATTCTCAGTGAACACTTCATCTTTTTAGATCTTAGCAAACTTTAGATCTTCAAAATGGTTTGTTCTTCTGGGCTCTAGTATTTAACATTTTAAACTTTTGAGTCCTGACTCAGCAGGACTTTCTTGCTCTTTGAACTTCAAAATTCTTTTGTTATTTGTATCTGACTATTTTATGTCTTTGAGATTTATGTCTATTCAAAAGGTGAATTGCATGATACACTAGAACATAAATGAGGACACTTATCTTGATTTTTGCTATGTCTTGTGCATGATAGACTATGATTTAGCTATTAGATACTAAGATGTGATACTTTGATTGTGTTATGTCAAATCTGGATTCTAAGTATGCATAGTAGTCTGTGATGAGTATAGATGATGTCAGTTAAGAAATTTGTCAAAAGGACCAAATTGTACTTAAAGATTCTAACTTTGCTCTCCTTGCTTCATTTTTGACTCTGCGTGACTCTGATTTCTGGTTTTGATAAAATGTTAGACTCTTGTTCCTGCTTTATCTAAATCTGATAAATAACATGTATTGATCAATTGGGCTATCTTGACTGCTTGTTGCACAAATTAATGTTTAGGACTGCTATAGTGATCTTTGTGCGTGTTGAATGGAATATATGCATATGTGAGTCAGTTTTTGACTAAACTTGTGAAATTTGGTATTATAATTCATGAAACATATATACTCTGGCTATTCTCTCTGGGCGACGTAGGCAACTTTAGGGTTCATCCTAGAATCGAGTTCCTGTAAGTTCTTTACTGATTCTTCCCGCACTGATCTCGTTTGTCATCAGCACCTACCAATCCTGTGATCATCACCCTTAATCGCTCGTTTGATACTTGATGTGTTAGCGGTATTCATTGGATTAGGGTTTTGAGTTTTCTTTGATCCTGATTTACTCGAATACTGTATAACTCCTCCCTGTGACCGAACTGGCTGAGATATTGGTGGGATACGAGTACTGTTAGCAGCTAATCTACATCATGATTGTGTGTTCGTTTATATGTTTCTTTTACGATCACTGTTACTACCGTAATTAGGGTTTCTTTATTCCGGATCCCTTAGTCGTATTTTTCCTGGAGTATAGCAATCTGTTTTCGTGCATTGATTGGATTAAGCTGCATCTGATTAGATCTTTATATCGGGTCAATGTGTGTAAACGAATTTGTTAGCGCTTAGGAAGGCGATTAGGGTTTCAACGGGTTGAGTGTGCATGGCGAGTAGCACGCCAGGTCAGCCTCCACCGGTCCTCAAGGGTTCGTCGGTTAAATTTGCTAATCTTAAAAAAATCAATGGCAAACCTTTTTTGGGTAAGGGTTACCCCGGTGATTGTATGTATATACTAAAGATAAGTACAAGTAGAGAGCATATATACTCTCTAGTTCAGACAGGGACATGCCCCTGAAAGCAACCAAAACAAACCACCAAAACAAGGAAAACCAGAGAAACAACCTAAACCAAAACTAGGACATTAAATCAAAAGAACAATAGTGACATCAGCCCCCATCATTAGATAAGGCATGATCCCCTACACCCCAAATCCGCCAAAGCAGCAGCAACATGAGCCAACTTGCGAAATATAAGAGTAGAAAGCTTCATTCGAACAATATCCAGCACTTAGGTCGCTAAAACTTCAGGAGGGCGGGCATGATTACAAAAAATCATGTTGTTTCGCTCCTGCCAAACAAAGTACGCAGCAGCAGCAACCAAAAGCTTACCCACAATGGCACGAATAGTTTTTGAGGAGGCCATAGAGTCAAGATAGTCAACAATGTAATCCCAATAGTCATGGATCGAGAGAAGCCATCCATATACATCATACGAGAGGTGATCCTATCACATAAAGGCCCATCATCATCCCACCAATTAAACCAAGCAGAAATAGACTCACCATTACCAATAATAGACCGAATATGGGGACGAATACGAGGATGAATCTAAGGCAATTTCCTCCAACTCCACCCACAATTAGAAGCTATGCGAACGTCCCAAAACACCCACTCAACCCAAAGTGAAGGACATTTTGATACAATGCTCCAAATATGAGTCAACATAAGGGCAATGTTAAAGTCTTCAGTTCGCCTAATTCCGAGGCCACGTTCTAATTTAGGAAGGCAAACATCCTTCCAGGACACCTTCGCCCTACCAGCCTGCATAGGCCCCTTACACCAAAGAAAACCCCTAATCATTTCCTCTAAATCATGAATGGTGGATTTAGGAAGAATAAACATAGTGGCCCAGTAAATATGCATGGACGAGAGAACAGAAACAATAAGTTGAACTCTACCAGCATAGGAAAGGAATCTAGAGGTCCAACTGTTGATCCGAGAATCCAACCGCTCTCCGAGGACTTTGCAATCATGAGATCTTAATCTCGAGGAAACTAAAGGAACACCCAAGTACCGAACCGGTAAAGCACCTTCCAGAAAAGGTAAAGACTCTAAAATATCCTGTTTAGTAGCATGAGGGACATTACAGAAGAAGGCAGTACTCTTAAGTTTATTAGGGAATAAACCTGACATCATAGAAAAATCCCTTAGAACCTTAGTCAATCTAGAAGCCGAATAGATATCACCATGAGCAAAAAGGAACAGATCATCAACAAAGCATAGGTTAATAATCTTTTGCTTAGCACACATATGATGGAATCTGAAAGAAACATCATTAGCCACATGCTAACGAAGAAGCAGAGTGAGGACCTCCATAACAAGGGTAAACAAGTAAGGTGATAGGGGATCTCCCTGACGAAGCCCTCTCATACCCAGAAAATAACCATGGATGTTACCATAAATAGAAATACAGAAGGACAGGGTAGTAACACACTTCATTATCCATTTGATCATAGTAGGGTGAAATCCAAACCCATATAAAATTCTCTTCAGAAACTTCCAATTAACCGTGTCATAGGCTTTCTGAATATCGACTTTAAACGCAAATCTAGCCGGACCATAATGACGATGATAATTGTGCATGAGCTCCTGGGTGAGTAAAATATTATCAGAAATGCGACGACCCGGAACGAAAGCTGATTGATTCTGACTTACAATTTCATTCAAACCCACTTTAATCCTGTTAGCGATGATCTTGCTGATGCACTTATACAGAACATTACAACAAGCAATAGGGTGAAAATCAGTAACCAGAGCTGGAGTAGTAACCTTAGGGATCAGAGCAAGAGTGGTGTGGTTCAGTTCCTTTAACAGCTTGCCCGTGATGAAAAAGTCCCGAACAGCAGCAATAAAGTCCATATGAATAACCGACCAAGATTTTTAAAAAAAAAGCCACCGAAAACCCATCGGAACCAGGAGCTTTGTCATCCCCCATAAAGAACAATGCCTGTTTTATCTCCTCATCCAAAACCAGGGCAACCATAGTAGAAGCCCTATCATTATCCAGCTTAGTATGGAACAACTCCAAAGGAGAAACAAGATCCATATTACCATCATTACCAAGGAATTTACGGAAGTGATCAACAAAAGCAATCTGTAAATCATTACCCGTATGAATCACACCATCACCATCTTTGATAATATCAATTCGACTTCGGTAATTCCGACATTTCAAAGAGTTATGGAAAAATTTGGTATTGGAATCCCCCGTAGCAAGCCAATGCACCTTTGACTTTTGTTTTAAAAACCGCTCCTCATCAATACTTGCATCAAAGAGACGCTGCAAACACTCCCCATGGATCACACGAAGATTGAGATCATTCGGGTCAACATCAATAGCACGTTGAGCAACATCAAGCTCATCACATAACCGGGCAACTTTATTATGGAGGTTGCCTTGACTACAGAGAAGAGAACGCAACGGCTTCTTAAGAAGCTTCAACTTTTTAACCAACCTAAATTGGTGCACACCACTAATATCAACCTTCCAATGCTCCTCAACCACCTCCAAGAATTCCTTCTTATGAGTAAGGAAGTTAAAGAATTTAAACGGCTTCGGCTTACCTTTCGACAACGAAGGCATCGTCAAAATAGAGGGGGAGTGGTCCGAAAAAAAGCATAAGAGTTTGGAACTTTATCAATGAAACGCATATTCCCCATAATACGATCCAATTTCTTCATCACACCAACGCCACCTTTAGGCTTTTGATTCCAGGTAAAGTGCATTCATGTGTCGTTAACATCCATTATTTCCATATTATTAACACAATCCTTGAAATCAGCCATGCCAATATCTACTCTAGAAGAGCCCATCGATCTGTCCTCCATGTTTAAGATTGTGTTAAGTCACCAAGAAGGACCCATGGCTCATCCTTGACGACCTGCTTGTGTAAGCTGAGCGAAGACCACAAATGACGTCTATACATGTAGTTATTACTAGCATAAACCATAGAACAAAATAGAACCATAGAATTATGTTTGAAAAATAACCGAAGGTGAATAACTTGATCATTCATATGAAGAACCATAGCATCAACATCATTAACATCCCAACCGATAATGATCCGAGTACCCTTAGGAGAATGCAGGCCATTCGAAGTCCAGTCCCAAGAACGAAAAACACCCTTGCACACTTTGAATAAGTTATCAACATCCACATGAGATTCAAGAATTGCACACAACGAAAGATTATTTTCACATAACACTTGCTGAACCTCTTTTTTCTTTAGAGAGCGGTTCAACCCCCTAATGTTCCAAGAATCAATACTAATCATTGAGAACCTTAGAAGAAGGAGTGCTTGCCCTGTTTAATCCCATTACCATAAATGTTCCCGTTTCACAGTC
>JBCNJP010000003.1:66279879-66605428 GCA_039602395.1 Deinandra increscens subsp. villosa
AACACCGAAGTTCCCAGATTTCTCCAGATGGTCATGACATTTCTATCCCTGTAACCAGGTTTGCACTTTAACCCCATTAACTTGTACCGAACGTCAGATAAGATATCCCCCACTACCATATTTGGCCTTCGAGGTTTATTACCATGAAATCGATTATTTCTTTCCCTCCACACATGATAGACAGCAGCCGACAATGAAAGCTTACAGATGACATTAGACAATGCCTTTGACTTCAAATTCGCTACACTCCAGTCGACCAATACGGACCAGTTACTCGGCATAAGAAGCGGAGTGCTTCTCCTAACTGTATCCCAGACTTGCATGGAAAACGGGCACTCAAAGAAAAGATGATTATGCGACTCTATGTCAGAGTAACATAAAAGATAACACATCATGTTCATACACCCCTTCTTCCAATTCCAACGAATTAAAATATCCTGGGTACGAAGTTTACCATTTATAGCCAGCCATAAGCAAAATGCATGTTTAGGAATGCATGTGGAGAACCACACAAGATGCTTCCACATAACTTCAGCGTGAGACTGCCGAAAAGAGTTCCAGGCCGTAGTAGTAGAAAAATCAATGAGAGCATCAGCCACCTTCCACCCATGTTTATCAGCCATATTAGTAAGGACCGGGATTTGGATACTGTTAAGAATAGGGGAGCTGGTTAACCACTCCACCGGCCAATTCCAGTTGGGGCCCACAAAGACATCAGCAACACGAGAGTGAATGTTAAACCCAGCATTATGAATTTGTCGAGGGGTGACAATATTAGATAAAGGACCAACATCGTTCCACCTGTCATACCATGCAGACGTGCACATGCCATTTCCAATAGTGATAAAGATGTAATTCCGAATAAGGGGTCTGATCTTAATAAGATTTCTCCAACTCCAACTACTAGATATATTATCCTTACAATTCCAGAAGGTACGATTCTTCAGCCTATGCGTATGAATCCAATCAACCCAAAGCGAATTTCGTTTTGTGATAATACTCCACACATGCTTAGTTAGGAGAGCCCGATTCATATCAGAAATACACCGGATTCCAAGCCCTCCCTCACATTTAGGACGGCAAACCATATTCCAAGAAACTTTTGCAGCCCCCTTCACCCGTTTTCCTTGGGACCACAAAAAACTCCTCATCTTAGCCTCTAACTCGCGAACCACTCTAGAAGGCAGAAGAAAAACCGAAGCCCAATAAATGTGCATAGATGAAAGGACCGAGTGAATGAGTTGAAGCCGACCAGCAAAAGAAAGGTTTTTATTTCTCCAGCTTGAAATGCGATTATCCACCGCTTCCAACAACGGCAGGCAGTCCCTATAATGGAGACCAGCCGAGAGCAGAGGCACCCCAAGATACTTAACCGGAAGGGTTCCCTCTTTAAACGGCAAGCAGCTAAGAATAGCAGATTTAGTATTATTCCCCACGTTACAGAAAAATATGGTACTTTTTGGGAGACTAGGAACTAAACCAGACATCTTTGAGAATTCATCCATAGACCGCATCAAACACATAGTGGATCTAGAGTCACCATGAGCAAAGAGGAATAGATCATCAGCGAAACAAAGGTTCACAATCTTTTGGTCTTTACACTTCTTATGAAACTTGAAATAAGGATCCCTGTCGACATCACGTTTAAGCATAAGAGTTAATACCTCCATAACCAAAGTAAACAAATAGGGGGACAATGGGTCTCCCTGCCTTAAACCCCGTTGGCCTCTAAAGTAACCATGAATCTCACCATTCAAGCATATCGAATAGGACACCGAAGTAATACATTTGGTAATCCAGTTAACCATCGCCTCTGGAAATCCAAAGCAGCTCAGAATGTGAATTAAGAAGCCCCAATCAACAGTATCATACGCTTTCTGAATATCAACCTTCAAGGCACATTTTGGCTCCCCCACATTACGGTGGTAATTATGCATAAGCTCATGGGATAGCAGAATATTGTCAGTAATGAGCCGTCCAGGAACAAACGCAGACTGATTAGCACTCACAATGTCACCCAAGTAGCCCTTAATCCGATCCGCAATAATTTTACTTATGCATTTATACAAGACGTTGCAACACGCAATAGGACGATAATCGGTAATATTCACAGGGGTAGTCACCTTTGGGACCAAGGCAATAATGGTATGGTTAATTTCTTGAAGAAGCTTACCATATTTGAAGAAATCACGAACAGCCTGCACAATGTCCTTCCCCACAATAGGCCAAGCACTCTTAAAGAAAGCCGACGTATAGCCATCCGGGCCCGGGGCCTTATCATTATCAATCCCGAATATCGCGTCCCGAATCTCCCAGTCCTCAACAGGACGAGACATAGAAATAGCAGCCCCGGCATCAAGTTTTTTAGTGAACAAAGATATAGGAGGCAAAGTAGAACTCACCCCATTAGCACCAAAGAAATTCGTATAGTGAGCCACAAAAACCGACGGGACATCATCTCCCTCATGGATAATACCAGCCGCATCCTTAATAACATCAATCCGACCCCTGTGATTCCTTATCTTCAAAGATTTATGAAAATAGGAGGTGTTACGATCACCAACGGCAAGCCAATGGACTTTGGACTTTTGCTTAAGAAAACTCTCCTCATCAAGACTAGCAGTTTGGAACTCATCAAGGAGTTTGGCCTCCTGCACCTTAAATTCCAGGTTGAACGGGTCCACATCCATTGCCATTTGAACCTCATCTAATTCCGCCCTGAGCTTACTCACCTTTGCATGCAGGTTTCCCTGCTTAAATAGCATAGATCGAAGAGGAGACTTTAAGGATTTAAGCTTCTTAACAACACAAAATTGCGGAACACCGGAGACATTGGTCTCCCAAACTTTTTTAACAATGTCCATAAACTCAGGTTTGGAAGTAAGAAAATTAGCGAATTTGAACGTCCTTGGTTTTTTAGGCATGTTACACGTGAATTTAACCACACTCGGGCAATGGTCAGAAATTCTATAAGGTTGGAACAAGGCAACAGCCGTAGGGAATTCCACCACAAATTTATCATTCGTCAACACTCTATCCAATTTTCTAAGAGTCCCTATCCCTTTCCTTGGTTTTTGAGTCCACGTATAGTGCATTCCCATACCTTTCAAATCTGTAAGCTTACATCGATTAACGCAGTCCTTGAACTCACGCATACTAATATCCAGGGATGAAGAACTCGCTAATTTATCTTCCAGAAACAAGGTAGAATTGAAGTCCCCCATCACAAGCCAAGGACTCGTACTCGCAACAGTTGTAAACCTGACCAGATCATCCCATAACTGACGTCTCGTTATGTAGTAGTTACAAGCATACACAATCGAGCAGAAAATTACTTTCTTATCCTTCTTGAGAATAATTTGGAGATGCATAACTTGATCCGAATGAAACAATACCATGATATCCATTACAGTTTTATCCCACCCAACAATAATACGAGTACCCTTTGGAGAGACCCCACCATTAGAAATCCAGTCCCAAGATTTGAAGATATCACCACACACCTTTATGAGCTTCTTAACATTAACATGAGATTCCAACACAGCACAGAAATTTAAAGAATGTTCCCGGACTAAAAAACGAACCTCCTTTTGTTTCAGGGGGCGGTTCAAACCCCTAATATTCCAAGTGCCAAGACTAATCATGGGTAACCTGTTTTGAAGGAGTGCTTGCCCCTTGTTTTTGCAGATTTAGCCCCGAGGCCATAAACACTGCCGTTTCATCCGTCGAATCCAGAATTTCAATGTCCGGATAACTCACCTTAGACGTATTACCATCCTTGAGCTTCCTAATCTCGTTTTGAAGCTCCTCCACCTGAATGACCCGATCCTCCCCCCCTTCCAATATGTCAAAAGGATTATGGGTTGACACATTAACCAACGGTTCCTTAGCCTTTACCTTGCTCACTGTTACCGGATTACTACTCGACGAAGCCCCTTGTTCCGAAGCTTTGACAGTCACAGGTTTATAGACAAACTTTGGCTTCTGATTTTTAACATTCACACCCTTTTTAGCGACCTTCTTCCTATTTGGCTCCACAAACCCTTCCTCATCCAGCTGGTGTATGGGGTTCTTTTGATGATCATTGACTTTTTTAGGGCAATGTTCCGTATCATGGCTGAACACACAACACTTGTTACACCTTGGAGGTTGCCACTCATACTCAACATGAATCGTTTCCACCAGTGATACCTCACCATCAGGGTCCGGAACACTAACCTTTATCACCTCCATGTATTCTTGATCAGCAGAAATTTCAATTAAGGCTCTAGCAAAGCTGCTCCTCCCCCAAGAGTCATAACACATGGAACTAGTTAAAGCATCCAGTCTCTTAGGCACCCCCACTTTAGTAGCTATCATACTCAAGCCATCCGCAGTAAACGCAGCCAGAGGAACATCATGAAGTTTGACCCAAACCGAGACCTTCTTAATATCCTCTTTTTTGAGTTGGGTTGTAGGACTCCAAATATTAAGAAACATGGGCCTGTTTTTAATCTGCCACGGACCACCTTCCAGGACCTTAATCATTCCCTGTTCATCACCAAATTTAAAGAAAAAATACCCGTTAGCATTCATCATTGTTTTTTGAAGCCCATACTTCTTCTAATTTTGCTGAGCATAGTACTCAACTACAGGAAACGCAATCCTATCCCCCAGAAAATAGCCGAAAAGTGTATATGACAACTTCTTTTGCACACTTCTAACAGACTCCTTTGGCAATACAACATTAATCCCTGCCTGGTTATGTGACGAGATTAACGGCCTAAAATTGATTTCACGTGTAGTAGTCACACCCGTAACCTTTGCCGCAAACGAGACCTTCTCGTCACTAGACTTAGCGTTTTCATTCTTTTTAGAAGTGTTGAGATCCGGTTGCTGCTGTAGCTCCGAATTAACATTCAAGTCAGGAGACAAATTTGCCAGCGAATTGGTATTCTCCATAGCAGGTGACGTCAGCCCTACTTTCACCCCAGTATCATCTTTGGTTGTAGATGCATGCGAACCCGATTTCATCCCATCACTAATATTTTTCAGTATGCCCCTAGATGGAATTGGTTTACCATCCACAAGTTTAAGATTAGTAAACTTCGACGTGGAGGTTTTCTTATCAGGTGGCTGGTTTTTGGTAGCCATGCACGAAACAGGATAGGGGACCCGTTAAAACCCTAAATCACTCACCAACAGTGCTAACACGTACGTTCCACACCCTAATGGAGCCAAGGATCTATATCAGATGCAGCTTAACTCCAGTTAGACGATGGAACCGACAGTTATACACAAGGAGAGCAAAATAGAGAATCCGGACGAAAAACCCTAATCACGCAAGACGATTAGGGAGACACAAACAGAAAAAACACCGTTATCGATGCAATGAAGCCGCTAACAATACTCGTACCCTTCCAATCTCTCAACTAACTCAATCACAGGGTGCTAAACGAATGTCGAGTAACCAGAGAATGAATCCACAAACCCTAATTTACCGAAAACGCTAACACACTCGTACTAAGTTAATGATTAAAGGAAGAAATCACAGGAATGCTAGGTGCAAATCACAGACGAAAACAGTGTAACAAGATCAAAAGCAGATAACGAATCACAGACCAACAATTTTGGAAAGAGGATAAATCCTAGTTCGCCAAAATCGCCAGGATGCCAGAGAGAAACATAAGCATTCTTCTTGGTCTTTTTTGGGTGCTACTACGTGAAGTAGGTTGTATGTATATTTGTAGGCTATTCGAAAAGAAAAAAAAACTAGCAACCCCTGCAATTATGTCGAGTACTATATTTATATGGGCTGTTGAGATAGGGTTGGCATGGTGGAGAAGAAGACACTCATTCTGTTGCATGTGAATAAATAAATTATAAATTGGATTTATTAACAAACTAGACACTGACCTAGTGGTTGGTTCTATGTGTGGAGATCGGAGGGACACGGGTTCAAACCCAGCGCCCAGCTGTTCTTTAATTCTTTTTTTTTCTTTTCTTTCAATCTAGTTTAGCCCACACCCTCATGCCTTATAATTGACTAAATGTGTTTTACAAAGTGTTTGGTGGTGACTAGGTTTTGTGTTTCAAGAAAGGGGTCACACTTGATGCAAATCATGACACATAATTTATATAATTAAAATTGTGAATTTTGTATTCGTGTATGTATTTTGTTTAATGACCTAATGGCACCATAACGTATCTTGCATGTTAAAAGATTATGTGATTGTGTGATTGTAGGAATTTTGTTTGTCTCGCTATATAATAAATGACTGCGTATGTGGTTAACATGTTTAAACGATAAATCCTTGCATGAAACATAATTTGGTATAATTAAATTTGGTTAACATGCGTACTTGGTTAGCAAAATTATTGAGACGTGAAAACCTTTTGTGTTTCCTGCCACCGCTTTGAAATGACTAGGATGCATGCCCGTTAACGTGTGCTTACCTGCTATAATTAGAAACTTGCTAATTAAAGAAGCTTTCCATATATGGAAAGTTTAACTAAACAAATAAACACAACAGTTATTAAGTCACCAACGTGTCGTCAGGGTCGACTAAGTCAGTCCAATTGTTCATGCACTGTAGTCTTACACAGTTACAAACATATAGGTGATTCGTAGGAAATCATCAGCATTTTTGTTAAACTTATTTGCCGAGCTCTCAAAGGTGAGTTCTCGAACATTTTCTCTAAGTATTTCAGTTAGAGAAAGGAGCATGCTACAAACATTCTAGTAATATAATTGTATTGGTTGATCACGTATGTGCACACATAACACGAATTACAAGTCCTTACATTTCGAACCGTTAGTTTATTGGAAAGCGAGGTAATCTTTGGTAGTACTACTGGGTTTGACAAACCCCACCCGCGTTAGTCGCTCTAACTCGACGGGATGTCGAACGGGTGTAACATAGCCTAGACAGTATCATCATCGTCCGTGTTAGACGGTGATGGAAAGGCAATACAAACACAAACAGTCACGCTTCGGTTGCGAACCACATAGTGATAGCGATTTTGGCCTAGCTAGCTGCAAATACAATTATGATTACATTGTTCAAACATTGGTACAAACATTGGTTTAAACATTGATTATTACATTATGTCTTTATGAACTCACCAGCCTTTGCGTTGACCCACATAGCATGTCTTTCACAGGTATCTAGGTCCGGAGCACGATTAGGATGCATGCTTTGCACTGGGTCTACAATACACTTTTAAAACCTCGTTGGTTTATTCTGTTAATTTTTTTTGGGGTTAAGTGCGCGTATTGCACAACATTGTTATTACTTTCACTTACGCTTCCGCATTCCTTTAAAACTGTCTTTGCATGGTTTGGTATGACTAATGACTCGGATCCTGGTTTGTCACACGTCTCGCGGTATAAACCCCGCATGTGGAAATTTGAGGGTGTGACAGATTGGTATCAGAGCCATTGGTTATAGTGAATTAGGTCTTGCATGTAGGCCAGCTATAGCCTTTTTTTGGGTAAAGGGTTACCCCGGTGATTTTGTATTAATTACCGCAAAATGAAAACATGTAGTAAGGTAAACTCCCTACTAGATCTCTAAAGGGACAGACCCCTGAAGAGTTAAACACACGAAACAAAAACAAAAGCAAACGCCTAGCCCAACGCTAGAAAGAAAAACATACAAATACAGCCACAAAAACGATTTAGCCACCATCATCAAACACCGTGTTCCCTAGGATCTCCCAATCCTCAAGCGTATCCCGGACCCGCTCACGGTTAACAATCTTCAACCCCATCAATTTATATTTGACATCAGCAGTGATATTAGAAAAAACTACATCCGGGGGTCTCGCATGGTTATTATGAAATCTGCAATTCCTTTCTCTCCATAGATGGTAAACCGTAGCAGCTATCATCAGCTTGCGAATCACTTTTGCCAGAGCCTTGGAGGTGGTACTAGCCCAGTTAACAATGTCAATCCAATCAGAGGGAGCAATCACTTTCATTTTCGAACACGCCATCTTCCAAACCTTCATAGAATAGCTGCACTGAAAGAATAGATGGTGATGTGACTCAATATCATTAAAACACAGAAGGCAACACATCATGTTCATGCCACCTTTCTTCTGGTTCCATCGCACAAGCCTGTCTTGAGTACGAAGCTTGCCATTAATCACCAACCATAACACAAACGCATGTTTAGGAACACAAGTTGAGTGCCACACTAAATCAGTCCACGAGGTCACACCCAACGGGTTTCTAATAGCGTTCCAAGCAAGAGTAGTAGAGAAATCACCACTTTTACCCGCATCAATCCAAACAGAAGTATCCGGCTGAGTACTCAACATCGGAATGGAAAGGTTGTTAAGCATGGGGAACCTAATCAGCCACTCCACCGGCCAAGCCCAACCATCATTTGTAACCAGGTCCGCCACCTTCGTATGAATAGAAAAACCAGCGTTATGAAAAATTCTTGGGGATATAAACTCAGACAAAGGGCCCCCAGGACACCAAATATCATACCAAGCAGACGTGGAGATGCCATTCCCAATATTAGCCCATATAAACTTGCGAATCACAGGTCTAAGATGAATCAGGTTCCTCCAGCTCCAACTACTCGCAGAAGTGGTCCTGCAGTTCCAAAAAGTTCGGCCTTGAAGACGATGACAGTAGACCCATTCCACCCATAATGAGTTACGCTTAGTTATGATGCTCCAAATATGACGAGTAAGCATCGCCCGATTCATATCACTGATACGTCTAATCCCTAACCCTCCTTCAGATTTTGGTTGGCATACCGAGTGCCATGCCACTTTAGCAGCCCCTTTCAGCAGTTTCCCTTGGGACCACAAAAACCCCCTAAATTTAGATTCCAGCTCTCTAATTAGACGAGACGGGAGCAAAAACACCGAGGCCCAATAGATGTGCATAGAAGAAAGAACAGATATAATCAACTGAAGTCTCCCAGCAAACGAAAGATTTTTATTCTTCCAACTCAGAATTCTATTGTCAGCAGCTTCAAGCAGAGGCAAGCAATCCTTATACCGTAACCCTGCTGAGATAAGAGGCACACCAAGGTAACGTACCGGTAAAGTACCTTCAGTGAAAGGTAGACGAGTAAGAATGGCAGCCCTCATATCATCCTTGACATTGCAAAAGAATATAGTACTCTTTGGGAGGCTAGGATTAAGGCCAGACACCTTCGAGAATCCCTCAATGGAGCGAATCAAACAAGTAGTAGATCTGATATCCCCCCTAGCAAAGAGAAAAAGATCATCGGCAAAACAAAGATTAACAATTTTATTGGCCTTACACTTTTTATGATATCTGAAATGAGGATCCTGCTCCACATCACGCTTCAACAAAAGGGTAAGCACCTCCATAACAAGAGTAAACAAATACGGTGACATGGGATCTCCTTGACGAAGCCCACGTTTACCCCTGAAGTAACCATGTGGCTCACCATTAATACAAATTGAATAAGAGGCTGTCGTAACACATGTCATTATCCAATTCACCATTGTTGTATGAAAGCCAAAGCAGTGAAGAATATGTTCTAAAAACGACCAGTCAACAGTATCATACGCTTTCTGAATGTCCACTTTTAAGGCACACCTTGGTTCACCAATGTTGCGGTGGTAATTATGCATTAACTCTTGAGACAACAAAATATTATCTGTAATCAATCTCCCCGGAACAAAAGCAGATTGATTAATACTCACAATATCATTAAGAGCACCCTTAATCCGATCAGCAAGGATCTTGCTTATCACCTTGTAAATAACATTACAGCAAGCAATAGGACGATAGTCATTGATGGAGGCAGGTGTCGTAACCTTAGGTATTAAAGCAATCAATGTGTGATTAATCTCCTGAAGAAGTTTACCATAGTGAAAGAAGTCCTGAATAGCCTTCGTCACATCCCTGCCAATCACCACCCACGCTTTTTTAAAAAACGCAGACGTAAAGCCATCCGGTCCCGGCGCTTTAGCGTCATCAATGTCAAACACAGCATCATGAACCTCCTTCACAGTCACAGGACGCACCATGTGACCAGCCACATCACTCGCAAGCTTGGACGTGAAAATCTCGGGGTCCAAATCCATCCAAGTAGTACCTTTAGATCCAAAAAACTTAGTATAGTGATTCACAAAAACTTGAGGGACATCACCACCTTCATGCATCTCCCCCAACTCATCTCTGATCATATCAATACGGCATCTATGGTTATTGATTTTAAGGGACTTGTGAAAGTAGGCCGTATTTCTATCACCTGTAGCGAGCCAGTTAATCTTGGATTTTTGTTTTAAAAAGCATTCCTCATCCAAACTGGCCTCTTGAAACTTTTTAAGAATCACCTCCTCCTTAGTCTTTAAGTCAACATTCATCGGGTCAAGGTCACTAGCCTTTTGAATAGCATCCAATTCATTCCTTAATTGCGCCACCTTTGCATGTAAATTGCCTTGTTTAAACAACAGGGATCTCAGCGGTGTCTTAAGAGACCGAAGCCTCTTGACCAAACAAAATTGTGGAACTCCAGAGACAGGCGTCTCCCAAGCTTTTTTAACCACCTCCATAAACCCAGGTTTAGTAGTCAAGAAATTAGCAAACTTGAACGGTTTGGGTTTAGCAGAAAAGACATGATGTATTTTAACAATACTGGGACAGTGATCCGATAATCTGCTAGGATGGAACATGGCAGTAGCTGAAGGGAACATCTCCACAAATTTATCATTAGTGAGCACTCTGTCCAGTTTCTTTCTAGTACCCATACCCGTTTTAGGTTTTTGAGACCACGTATAATGCATCCCGGTACCCTTCAGATCAGAGATTTCACAATCCATCACACATTCCTTAAATTCACGCATACTAATATCCATAGTGGAGGAGCTGCTGAGCTTGTCTTCTAGAAAAAGAGTAGAGTTAAAATCGCCCATGACAATCCAAGAGTTATTACACGTGATAGTTTTAAACTTCTGCAAATCCTGCCATAGCTCACGCCGAGTAATATAGTAGTTCGCTGCATAGACTATAGAACAGAAAATCACTTTATTATCCGCTTTCAAGTTCATTTGAAGGTGCATAACTTGATCCGATAAGAAAAGGACCATAACATCCATAACATTTTTATCCCAACCCACAATTATTCTAGTACCTTTAGGGGAAACCCCCCCATTCGTAGTCCAATCCCAATTACGAAAGATGTTACCACAGATTCTAACCAGCCTGTTAATATCCACATGCGACTCAAGAATAGCACAAAAACTAAGAGTATGCTCCTTAACAATATGTCGAACCTCCTTTTGTTTCAGAGGGCGGTTCAACCCCCTAACGTTCCATGTGGCGAGGCTTATCATTTTGATATTGTATCAGAAGGAGTGCTTGCCCCTTTATAAGACTTAGTTCCCGACATCATAAACCCCGTTGTTTCATTATAGACTTCCTCCACTTCTTCCTCCTCCTCAAGTTCCCTTTGTCCACTTGGTCTACAATTTAGCGATGAAGCATAAGCTTGGAGATCATTCATTTCAAGCACCCTATTTTCTTCACCAGCAAGTATAGCAAAAGGGTTAGCTGAGATGGATGACTCCACAGTTTTTTTTGGAAGAACTTTACTCGTCGAAGCCCCTTTTTCCTCATTAGTTCTCACATGAACCGGTCTATAGACCAGTTTCTGTCTTTGGGTTTTGACCGGTACACCAGATTTCTTCTTTGCTGTCACCTTCGTAAACCCATCCTCATCAACCCCGCTGGTTCTCTCCTGTTCAACCATAATGGGTTTCTTCGGGCATGCATCATCAATATGGCCAAAAACCTGACATCGTTTGCATCTAGGAGGCTTCCATTCATACTCCACCATAACGTTTACCACAGTATAGTCATTTCCATCTAAGTCTGGTATAGCAATGGAAACATATTCTACAAAGTCCTGTGATGAAGAGATTTCCACTAACGCTCTAGCATAACCACTTCGTCCCCAGTTCTCATGGCACATCAATTCAGTTTGCGTATCGAGGAGTTTTGGTTTCCCCACTTTAGTGGCAAGCATACTCAACCCATCCTCCGAGTAAGCAGCAATGGGGACATCATGGAACTTGACCCAAACCGCTACCTCTTGAATATCTTCCTTTTTAAGTTTTGCAGATGGGGTCCAAATATTTAGAAAAATCGGTTTGTTACGGATTAACCATGGCCCACCCTCAAGAACATCCATCATCCCCTTTTTAGTAGAAAACCGAAAGAAAAAAAATCCACTCCCATTCATCATAATTCTTTGAAGTCCAAATTTCTTCCAGTTAGTTTTAGCAAAGTATTCAACCACCGGGAAAGCAATCCTGTCACCCAGAAAGTATCCATACAAAGTGAATTCCATCTTCTTTTGAATCACCCTTACCGATTCTTTAGAGAGAACCACATCAACCCCCGGGATAGGAGTTGTGTTCGTCAGTGCACGAAAGTTTATAGGCTTTCTTTCAGGCTGCGCAGCAACTGTAGCAGCAAAACTCAGTTGGTTTGTATTATCAGGCATTATGGTTGGGGCATTAGGGTTTGGGGCATTAGGAATACCCGAGTTAACAGTGCTAGGCCCCGAGTTTTTCAAATTCTCCACCGGTGTCGTAATGACAGGAGCAGTGTTAGTATCCATAGTAGGTTGCGTCACGTGGGTACCATCCGAAACCCTAGCATGGTCAACCTCTTTCAACTGTGCATGCATGCTTGCACCATTCTGATTAGCATCAGTCTTTGGAGGAACAACTTTTGGTGGGCCATGATTCTTGAGAATACCACGAATTGGTTGCCGACCACCCCCGCCGGAACCACTTTTAATTTCAGGAGGCCTAGTACTCGTCATGCAGCGTTACCAAGAGAAACAGCCGTCGAAACCCTAATTGACACCCACTAGATGCTAGCGAATTCGTTCCACCCGTTAATCAACGACAAGGATCTGATCAGATACAGCTTGCAATTGGAAAACAAGATGAACACAGATCGCTACACACCCGGAGTAAGTCAACGCAGGAATCCGGATACAAGAAAACCCTAATCGGACCACAGAAAACAGTCCGACGCAGGAGGAAAACTGAATACTGGTATCGACGTGAAATAACTGCTAACAGTACTCGTATCTCATCTAACTCTCAGCAGATTCGATCACAGGGCATTATACGATTATCAAGTGGACTAGAATTGCAAAACAACCCTAATCCGGTGAGAACCGCTAATACTACTCGTACCGAATCAACGATTATAGATGAAGATCACAGGACCGCTAGGAGAAGATCACAAACGAAAACAGTATAAGAATCAAACAAGAAAGGATCAAATCACAAGCTAGAAGGAACCCTAGTTCGTGAGTCGCCAGAGAGAACCCCACCTCTTTTTTGGTTTGCCAGCTATAGCCTTAGAGTTGCATTAGTCATACACATACGCACGCACATGTTCTTGTTAAACTTGCATTTCATTACATATACATATATGTGGATATATATATATATATACACATATTACATTACAAACATGTTGAGAAGCATCCCCTACATCATCCCGAGCGGGTAAAAGACCTGTTAATCCATCACACGTCTGAACTGAAGGAACGCCGAATGAAGCTGAATAACTACATTGACACTCGTGAGGATCAGACCCACGTAACAGGTTCTCACATCGGGTGCTGATCAAGTTGGACCACGAGCTGCCGGACATGCTTAATATAACATGAAGGATCATGAGCTTACTAGAGATTGAGAAGAATCTTTGACTCCTTACGAGCAGGTTTATCTGCGACATTGACTCATTTGTCATGAACCACACTGATTCTCACGTAGAGTCGGAGAAGGTTTTTTTTTACAACTCTCAAATTTGGGGACGCTGAGGCCCGAGCGATTGTAGCAAAATCTAGAATTAACAACAGGGCCACGGGCAAGATAGCCGAGGCATGAGCCGTGGTTGTCGTGTGTACGATAACCGAAACACTTCACGCTGAGGATGGTGAATAGGAGCCGAGGAAGAGGTCGTGGTGGCACTAACACTAACATGACTATAACCTAATGGGAAACACTAAATGATCAACACTAAACGAAAACACTAGCAGTTCATGTCCAAGAGTAGGGGCCAGGAGGTCAAGGAACTTGCACTTTCAGGAAGCTTTTAAGGCTGTGATCCTCTTGAAATCAACGACACATAAAGAGTGGTTAGCTCACTCAGCTATACCGAGAAGACATAGATCGACATTCGGGACATGTGATTTCCCTTGGCCAACAAGGTCAAACAAGTGACAGTAACATTTGAGGGAACCACACTCACCTGGTGGAATACCCAGGTATAAACGTTAGGTCTAAACGCAGCAAATCCACTACCTTGGAAGGAAATTCACTACATTCATCTAGAAAGGAGTAGAGTTTCAGAAATGTTATTTAGAAACTAGAGAGCAAGCCACGAAATCTCAGGACGGATAATTCTGAAAACGAAACTTATATAACTATATCCAATGAATGGACTCTTTCACGTTCTCGCACAATGAAACCGGGTTGCAGGAAAATAGAACTTCACGTGGCTGGGTTAGCCATCAAACTCGGAGCATGTTAACTCCATCGAAACCCTCTACCATTCAACAAGAAACTCGATTAGCCTGAGGGCTTACCAACCGGGTTGTAGCTACAAGTACCCCTTCTTTAGGAAGCTTGTTATGGGTACTTCTACACAAGATAAAGTGGTACGACATAAGTGGCAACATTCCTAGAATTGAGTTTCACATGCTAATCAATGGCAACAACAAAATCACGAGCTTTGTAGCTCGACGAGTAACTTCTTCAGCAAGCAGAGCAATCAGGACTAAACAATTAGGGCCGAGGCGGGTGCACTAGAAAGTAGATTGAAGTGTAACGAGTGTAACTTCCATTACACCGGCACATGCGGCAGGCATCGTTGCTAGAACAGTGGGAAAGATTGGTCGTATGGCCAAGAATTGTGGGGTTAAAAGTCGGAACAATCAACTCAAAGGCTACTGAAGCCGTAACTGGATGTTTAAGGCAGAGGGAACACCTTAAGAGAAAATGGCCATGGAACAAACGCTTGTGTGTTCATGCTTGGTTTGGGTAACGCCATGAATGATATAAGCCTTGAATGATACAAACAGGTAGTGAGGGACGTCCAAACCTCAAGAGGGGCTAGGCATACACTGGAATTAACAAATGGAAGAATTGAGTGGAAACAAGAAATGTTGTCAGGAAATATAACTGGAACCAACAGGCCCATGTGCTAATCACTCTAAGTATATCTGACGAGGATTGTTGAATGGATTGGTTGTCCAAGCGTCAAGCCGAGACTCTCTATCAGGTGAAGAGTCGTCTACATTCACTTCCCTAGTAGGAAGGTCTTGTCAAGTTCAAGGACAGAGGGATAGGTCTATCCTAAGCAACGTATCACATCTAAGGACACGAAGGTGTCTGCGGAGGGATCACATCACTATTCTAGCTTCTATTGATGAGAAACTTAAGTAAGATAAGAAGATCAAGAATTTTCCTGTCATCCATAACCTTCGAGAAATATTCACCAAAGACCCACTTGGTCTTCCACCTCATTTTCAAGTCTAACCATGGATTGACCTTGCACCCAGTGCAGCGTCTAATGCCCGAGCACCATACCAACTCGCATCTGATAAACTACAGTATTCGTACACCCAGCTTCATGAGTAGATAGATAAAGGTTATATCAGGACAAGCTTAGCGATGTGGGAAGGCCTAATTCATGTCCAGGAAAAAAAAACAAAGACGAGAATTTGTGTATGTGCATCAGTTTTCATGAGAGAGCAAGGTTACCTACCAACACCATTAACGTTACCTCGAGTTTATGATTTATTATTGCTAGTTTTAGACATATCCGGTAGGTTGACCAACGCACCCGCGGTACTCAGAAATCTCAGGAACCGTGCGTGTGAACACTACCTTGATTAATTCGACATCGAGATATTAACGATATTCGAATAATCCCAAGACCTAGGAAGAACATGAAGAAACACCTTCGTCTGAACCTATCGTGCTTAAAAAGGGATTTAGGTTAATCTCTCTACTTAGGAGGTCACCAAGGATTGGCTAGCTTCAACAACACCATCAAGGATGACGTCAATTTAGTATTTTGAAAGATGGCTTTCGATGATTTACCGAGAGGATTTTCTATGACTGCCTAACTCCTTACCCCCGTGGACCATAAAAGATACTACATACACTGAGGTGATGACCATGAAGCGACTTTCCAAATGCTAAAGCAGAAGCTTCGCAACACACTGATATTATCTTATCCTAGGAGACTAAAGACTTCATGGCATATTGAGATGCCTCCAAGCAAGGTCTCGGTTGTGCATTGATACAATGCGAGAAGGTCACTACCTATTCCGCTCGTCAGATTGAGATACACGAGTGGAATTACACCACCCATGACTTGGAATTGGGTGAAATGGCGTTCATATCGAAGGTCTAAAGACATTATCTGTATGGTACCAAACACACCGGCCGCAAAGATTACTAGATTTTGGAGAGCATAACGTGCGCGTGGATGCTTAGGTACAATGGTATGGGTTAGAACCATATTTTGTAACTACTATCATGAGCCTTGTCACATCTCTAAACTCATCAACTTACTAACAAGAGGGAGGTCAGTTCTGGTAGGCGTCTAGTACGCTTCTAGAATACCAAAGGTGTGGTGGGTTAGCTGTGGTACACCCTATATATAAACACTAATGGTGCTTTGGAAGTGGGACTGAGCGTCAGATCAAGAACTAGCCCTATTCATCATTCGGGCAAGGCTAGCATTGTAGCTGGTTTCCTGAGCGGAAAAAAAAAGAACTCCTAAAATCAACCGAGATCGAGCATTTAAGCTTACTATACACACTGGGCTACCAGAGCAAACTCAGGAAGGCCAGTTCGAGGCGCTATGAGAAACTAATGTAGGGATGAGATCTCTACAAGGAAAAGACAAACTCTTGAGGTCAAACTAGATGAAACTTACGGATGTATGGGTCCCCTGGTATGGGAAGCACAGAGAGTTGATAAGGGAAAAAAAATTATAGTTCTCGAGAATCTGCTCATTCTGGTTCGCACACGCGATACAAACATTTGAAAGCCCTCTACTGATGATCCAACAAGAAATCCAAAACGTGAAACCTATGTGAGCAAGAGCTTGACTTGTTCTAAGGTTAAGATCCTACATCAGCATATGCCTGGACTATTACTACAACCAGAAACATCCCTAATTGTGTAAGTGGAAACAAACATCTATGGACTCTAGCACCAAACTACCTCGAACATCAGGCGAACGTGATACGATCTGGTTGATCACTAGCCGACTGACTAGACTTACACACTTTCTAACGATTGAAAGGACTAGCAGAAGAGAGAAGTTATCTGAGCCCTACAGATAAGGAATCAAAAATTGGCACAAGGTACCACTTCAAGTATATATGGTCGTGACACTTAACCTACAACTCATTCTGAAGAGAATTACCAAAGGCTTTGAAAGCACGCCTAGACACGAGCACTGCATGACATTCTCAAACCGATGGACGGAGCGAACAAACTACCCAAACCATTAGAAAATATTTGTAAGGCATGCGTGATGGATTTCGACAATAGCTGGGGAACACTCTCAACACTTGGTGGGGTCGTCTACAACGATAGTTATCACACTAGCATTAAGACAACACCGATTGATGCACTTTACGGAGAAAGGTGTAGATCACTTATCTGCTAGGCAGAGATTGGTGGTAGTCACCTCACAAATCCTGAACTACGCATGAGACATCAGGAAGAATCATACAAAACCCGAGACTGTATGTCCGCGTCTCGCAATCACCAGAAGGACATGTCGACAAACATTATATCGAAAGTCTCACTTTGGCAAGGGTAATCCGTTTTGGGAAAACAGGGCAAACCAAACCTATGATACGTTGAACATTTCGAGATCGTGGATATAATTGGTTTTGCAGCACACGAGTTGAATCTATGGGGAGAATTTAAGGGTATACGCAACACATTCCATGTATTTAACCTGAGAAGTGGCTCTCAGATAAAACACTCATCGTTTCACCCAAGGAGTTGGAAACCGATGAACAATTGCATTCCACTGAGTAACAGTGGAAGTGATGTACCAAGATGGAAAACAAAAACAACTCATGCAAAACAAACTTTCATTCTTCAAGCTTCATTGGAAACTTAAGGTGTGGATGAAAGTTCATATGGAAACACGATAATCAAACAATGCGAAAGTATCCTCAGTATTCAGATAGACAAACGTCAACAATCAAAAGTACTATCTAAATTTCGGGGCGAAATTTCTTTCAACAAGGGGATAATGTGACAACTGGAAATTTTATTTTTCTTTGTATATAGAGAACCAACAACGATCTTAATTTTCGGGACAAAAATTTCTTCAACAAGGGGATGGTGTGACACCCGACAAATTCAGGTGATTTTTCTCTGGACAAACACGAACATGAATAACTATTTATTCAAAGGTACATGCATTCATTCATACATCTAATAGTGTTAGATGGGTCATCGAGTCCACAGTCAGTCACATATGAGTCGAGTTGGCCCTGCATGTTGGTTGACATGAAAATAATAAACATTAAACGAACGAACGTAACTCGTGCAAATTGTGATTACATGATAATGTGTGATGTCGAATGTAATTGATTGAATGTCAATTGACTTATGTGAATCTAACTTCATAGTACTTTATGTGTTCTTTAAAGATTCATAAACTAGGATTATGGGTTTAAGATGTATTTGAAGCAATTGTGAACTTATAAAAATCCCAAGATTAGTTGATCCATAAAAACTCACAATTGAATAATCACGAAATAAATTGCAACGGTTGGTACAAGAAAATTTCGAAATCCTTGAGGGGCTAAAGGAGATTGTCCACAACAAAGGATAAGAACCCACGTTGGATTCAAATATTAACTTGGAATGCCTAAAAATCCTCAATCTCCCCCTTTAGTCTCTCATAACCGGCGCATACCTCTCCCCCTCGTCCCACTTTCACGATCCAGCCCCCTCTCTCTTCTCCCTCTTTTCTCCGATCAACAAGGCTGCAACACCTGCGGTGCTACCGTAGCTTGAAGACGAGGAGGCCGTTACGCCGTCGTGACCCGAGTAACCGATCTTGAGGAGTGCAGGAACCCATCGCAACCATAGGTAAACCCCATGATTTTTGGTTATGTTCTCTCTTTTCCTTTGAAAACCATGATGATCCGAAATTCGAGTTCACATAATTTTTTTTGGGTATAAACTGTGTATCATGATTTGCTATTGAATGGGTAGTATTCTGGACTCTCGAAAACACGTCGTGTATTGCTCGATAAGGTCCTAATCGCAATCTAAAATCATGAATATTCTTGGCTTCAAATAACAGTGATGTGTTTGAATTTTTGGGTGCTACTACGTGAAGTAGGTTGTATGTATATTTGTAGGCTATTCGAAAAGAAAAAAAACTAGCAACCCCTGCAATTATGTCGAGTACTATATTTATATGGGCTGTTGAGATAGGGTTGGCATGGTGGAGAAGAAGACACTCATTCTGTTGCATGTGAATAAATAAATTATAAATTGGATTTATTAACAAACTAGACACTGACCTAGTGGTTGGTTCTATGTGTGGAGATCGGAGGGACGCGGGTTCAAACCCAGCGCCCAGTTGTTCTTTAATTCTTTTTTTTCTTTCTTTTCTTTCAATCTAGTTTAGCCCACACCCTCATGCCTTATAATTGACTAAATGTGTTTTACAAAGTGTTTGGTGGTGACTAGGTTTTGTGTTTCAAGAAAGGGGTCACACTTGATGCAAATCATGACACATAATTTATATAATTAAAATTGTGAATTTTGTATTCGTGTATGTATTTTGTTTAATGACCTAATGGCACCATAACGTATCTTGCATGTTAAAAGATTATGTGATTGTGTGATTGTAGGAATTTTGTTTGTCTCGCTATATAATAAATGATTGCGTATGTGGTTAACATGTTTAAACGATAAATCCTTGCATGAAACATAATTTGGTATAATTAAATTTGGTTAACATGCGTACTTGGTTAGCAAAATTATTGAGACGTGAAAACCTTGTGTGTTTCCTGCCACCGCTTTGAAATGACTAGGATGCATGCCCGTTAACGTGTGCTTACCTGCTATAATTAGAAATTTGCTAATTAAAGAAGCTTTCCATAATTGGAAAGTTTAACAAAACAAATAAACACAACAGTTATTAAGTCACCAACGTGTCGTCAGGGTCGACTGAGTCAGTCCAATTGTTCATGCACTGTAGTCTTACACAGTTACAAACATATAGGTGATTCGTAGGAAATCATCAGCATTTTTGTTAAACTTATTTGCCGAGCTCTCAAAGGTGAGTTCTCGAACATTTTCTCTAAGTATTTCAGTTAGAGAAAGGAGCATGCTACAAACATTCTAGTAATATAATTGTATTGTTTGATCACGTATGTGCACACATAACACGAATTACAAGTCCTTACATTTCGAACCGTTAGTTTATTGGAAAGCGAGGTAATCTTTGGTAGTACTACTGGGTTTGACAAACCCCACCCGCGTTAGTCGCTCTAACTCGACGGGATGTCGAACGGGTGTAACATAGCCTAGACAGTATCATCATCGTCCGTGTTAGACGGTGATGGAAAGGCAATACAAACACAAACAGTCACGCTTCGGTTGCGAACCACATAGTGATAGCGATTTTGGCCTAGCTAGCTGCAAATACAATTATGATTACATTGTTCAAACATTGGTACAAACATTGGTTTAAACATTGATTATTACATTATGTCTTTATGAACTCACCAGCCTTTGCGCTGACCCACATAGCATGTCTTTCACAGGTATCTAGGTCCGGAGCACGATTAGGATGCATGCTTTGCACTGGGTCTACAATACACTTTTAAAACCTCGTTGGTTTATTCTGTTAATTTTTTTTGGGGTTAAGTGCGCGTATTGCACAACATTGTTATTACTTTCACTTACGCTTCCGCATTCCTTTAAAACTGTCTTTGCATGGTTTGGTATGACTAATGACTCGGATCCTAGTTTGTCACACGTCTCGCGGTATAAACCCCGCATGTGGAAATTTGAGGGTGTGACAGCCCGGGGTAAAACTATGCTTCCAACATCATTTGATTTCTGAGAGACAATTTTAGCATCTATACTTTCATTAGAAATATTTGGTAAGTCAAATTTTAAAGTTTTCCCAATGCCTTTTTGTTGATTTTAGAAGTGCTAGCCAGTTGATTTGTAACTATAGGTGATACAACCTTTTCTTGTTTTGAACTTTTAATTTCAATATTTTCTTTTGGTTTAATAGGTGTTATATCTGAGGTTATGTTGTTTGTGGTCAAAGGAGTTTCCACTTCAGGATCAGGGTTGAGATTTACCACTGTTTCACCATATTTAATGCTTTCAATGCATTCACTGAATGAATCAGGATTTGTTACTTTCCTATACCCAACCCCTTTGAACCCAGAATTTCCAATCTTTTGATTTTGCCATAACTTCAGATTCTTTTCATTTGAGGCCTGAAATTATTCACAATCAGTGATGGACTCTTAAAGTTTGATTTCAGTCACGGATAATTCAATCCTGGCATCTTTAGTTTCTTTATTAGATATTTTCAATTTTGACAGAAGATCATCAATTTGAGTGATTAAATTTGTTTTGTCATGCTTATGAATACTGATGCTAATGTAGTTCTTCAATTTTGTTATTATATGCAATAACAGCTTTTCTCGAGTATTCCTTAGTTTCCTTGAGGCTAACCATTTCCTCAATGAGTGACAAATTATGGTTTTCTCTAATTTTCAACTTGCTCAATTCAAGCAGGTGTGCATAGCAGTGAAAGTACTTCAGATGGTGTTTCATTGTTTACCTTAGAATTTGAAAAGGTAGCATGTGAAGATACTTCATTTGCCATTGTAACATCTGCACTTTTCCGATTATAAAGCCCGACCCAATTTGAAACCATGCGTTTAACGAATTGCGAATTGTTGAGCACTGCGAGAATTTTCAGATATCTATAACCCAAATGATGCTTTTGAATGACTTATAATGGTTTTTCAAAATGAAATACGTAATTAGGATCAATTCGGTTCAAGTTGGATTCCTTGGTTTGGAAAATAAAGCAAATCTGCGGCTTTTATGCAATTTCGGTACGCGATCCATTATTTACCGGGAATCTCGTATTTGAGTATCGTAAGTCAAATTAGGTATGATTATGGATCTAATAATCAATTATGATGTCACGAATCATCACACACTTAATCGAGTCACGAAACGTTGGTGAATTGCCCAAAATCGATACGTACGTCAAAACCGACCAAAATGTGTAATTTAACCTAATTTGTGCATCGTTATAAGTTACTCGACGTATTTATATTTGTCCTAAGTGGATTAAATGTGGTTAACATGATGGAATGATGAATTGGGTGATTTGGATGGAAACGGGACTCGAGACTCAAAAACATAAAAAAATGGCAAAACGATCACGCGAAGCGAGGAAGCGGTAAAGCTTTGGCGCGGGGGGTGCTCTAGGCGTATCGCTTAGAGCAACCCCAAGCCCTAAGCGATACGCTTGCTGCGTCTTTTCCAGAAAAACCCTAATTTGCCCTCTATAAATACCCATTAAGTCCCATGCTCCTCATTTGCACCCCCCACTCTCCTTCTACAGCCCCCAAACGGTAGTAAAACCCTAGACCCACCATTTTTTAAGTTATAAGGCTAAATTTTGAGGCATTCAAGGCTAGTTTTGTGTGACACCCGGCAAATTCAGGTGAATTTTTCTGGACAAACACGAATATGAACAATTATTTATATCAAACACGCATGCATTCAGACATCTAATAGGAATGTTAGAAAGATCGTCGTGTTCACAGACAGTCACACAAGTCGAGTTGGTCCTAATCATTGGTGACTAAAATATTAAAACGCTATCGAATGAACTCAATGTGCATAACTTATAACTTTATAATTTTACGTGTATACGTGTGCAAATTGTTCTTTTAGGTGATTATGATTTCATGTGGAACTATATGCTACTAGAATTACTTGAATCGAACACGTGGGTATACCGTATACGTCGAGGTTGGAATAAACTGAGGATGCAAAGCTTTAATTTAGAAAGTGGAGGGACTTAAATCGATAGTTTTGAGACTTGAGGGACCTATGATCTAAAAATCACAATTCAAAATTTTGAGATTGAGATATATCTCAATCTGAGAGTCGTAACCCTCCCCCACTCTCGCTATCCTCCGTATTTTTCTCGATTTTGAACGGCAAATTCCATAAATCTCGACCCTCCCTCATTCTTACGTAATTGCAAATCCCGCTGGCTCTCGTTCTCCCCCTCCGATCATCAAAGGTGCGAAGACTGCTGTGCTACGGGAGCTTGAAGACCAGAAGGTTACTTCGTCACCGTGACCCGAGATCTCGAGGAGTACAGGAACCCCCACAACCGTAGGTAAACCCCCGACTCCGGATTCGTTCTTTCTTTTCCTTCGAAACAGTGATGATCCTAAACTTGGGTTCAAATATGCTTTGAGTATAACCTGTTTATCGTGATTTCCTATTTTATGATTCATGTTCTGTGTTCTTAAAACCGCTGCGTATCGCTCGATAAGATCATAATCGTAAACAAAATCGCGAATAGTATTGGCTTTAAATAAAAGTGATGTGCTCGATTTCCTTTGGGTTTTACGTGATTTAGTTTTATGAGAATTATATGTCCATTAGAAACCTGCAACTGATATACGCATATATATGTATTTGGGTTTTAAAGGGATGGGACGTAATAAGTTGGTAATATGAAGAAGAAGTCACCTGAATATCATCAGTTATATATTTGAGAAGCTGGAATAATCTACAAACATGAAACTGTCCCAATTGGTAGTATACGTGGGTGTTGACCAGAGGGTCACGGGTTCTAAACCGGTGCCCAGCGCCTATCCCTGTTTTTATTTTTTTTAGATGTTGTAGTTAATGTATAAGGATCAGAACTGTTTTTAATTATACGAATTGGCTATTAACAACAAACCGGGAGCTGGCCTGATGGTTAGGGCTTTGCGTTCACGACTGGGAGGTCGCATGATCGAACCTAGCGCATTGCTATTTGATTACTATTTTTTTTCTATTCTGTTTCTTTAGTAGAGAGATGACACCTGAATGCAAATGATTAAATAAAGAGGGGCTGGATTAAAATAACAAAATGTAATCTACTCTGGTGGTTAGTGCTCATGTTTGTGACCGGGAGGTCGCTTGATCGAATCCAACGTCCAGCATCTTCCTTCTTTTTAATTTTGATTCATTATGTTTAACACCCACATGATTGATAATGGATTAATATGTGTAGAATATGGTGATTAGGTTTTATCTTTTTATCTTTCATAAAAAGTGTTACACTTGATGCAATATATGACACACTAATTATATAATTAAACTTTTAGAAATTATTTTGTTGGATGCATCGAATTTAATAACCTAATGGCACCATAACGTACCTACATGCTACAAAGATTATATGATTGTTGATCTTAAGAGTCGTGTTAGTTAAGCTAGAGCTTTTAAGACTTCTTGTGTGCCAAACATGTGTAAACGTGAAAATCCGACGTGCTTCTTGTTAAATGCTTACAAACTAATTAGGTGCATGCTAGAAACGTTTGACATGTTCTTACCTGTTATATTTGGAAATGATTAACCAAACAAACAAACCCAATTGTTAACGAGTCACCAACGTGTCGTCAGGGTCGATTGAGTCAGTCTCGTGTTCATTCACTGTAGTCTTACACGTTCACAAACATATAGGTGATTCGTAGGAATTCATCAACGGTTTTAATTGAACTTTCTTGCCGAGCTCCCAAAGGTGAGTTCTCGAACATTTTCTCTGAATATTTTATTTAGAGAAGGAACATGCTACAAACAGTTTGGTAATATAATTGTATGGCTGATCACGTATGTGCGAACATATAACACGAATTACAAGTCCTTACATTTCGAACCGTTAGTTTATGAGAAAGCGAGGTAATCTTTGGTAGTACTACTGGGTTTGACAAACCCCACCCGCGTTGGTAGCTCCAACTTGACTGGATGTCGAACGGGTGTAAAATTAGCCTAGACAGTATCATCAGCGTCCGTGTTAGGCGATGGTGGAAGGCATTACAAACACAAACAGTCACGCTTCGGTTGCGAACCACATAGTGATAGCATTATTGGCCTTGCTAGCTACATTTACTATTATGATTACCATGGCACAAACACTTTACAAACATTTATTTTCTTGCATTGACATTATGAACTCACCAGCCTTGCGCTGACCCACATAGCATGTCTTTCGCAGGTCTTTGAGGTACGAGCACGCTAGGATGCATATTATGACAGTTTAAACATTTTGAGTTGCATTTCAACTTTTACCGTTGGAGTTATTTTCTTTTGTGTTTGGTTTGGAGGGCGCGTGTTTTGCGTAACACTTTTTACTTACATGTTACGCTTCCGCATTTCTTAAATTGTTTTGGTGTGTTTGCATGGTTTGGTATGACTAATGACTCGGATCCTGGTTTGTCACACGCCTCGCGGTATAAACCCCGCAGGTGGATTTTGAGGGTGTGACAGATTGGTATCAGAGCCATTGGTTATAGTGAACCCGGTCTTGCATTTAGGCCAACTATAGCCTTAGAGTTGCATTAGTCATACACGAGAGCACACACTTGATTTAGTTATATACCGATATTTCATCCATTACAAGCATTTTAATATACATAAATACATATATTAATATACATAAATACATATACAGACATGGCTGGTTCATCATCCGCTCCTTCCTCTACTCCTTCGACGAGCAACAATGGATCCGCACCTGATAACTGGGCCTGGTATCCTTTCGCGGTGGACCTGATGATTCGCAATGAAGGAGTGCCTCCACTTCCCCAGGAGCCGAACGCACACATGTGGCCATGGACCCTACCTCAAACACTCTATCCCTCGGAACGAGTCGTTGCATCCCTTGTGTCTAAATAGGGGAAAACAACTCAGCAGTGTCAGGAGATGGCTGCCGCAATCGAAGAGCTAAAAAGGGAGAACAAGGAAATGCGTGGGAAATTACGCGTTCAAGATGAGAGGTTGCTGAAACAAGAGCGTCGTAGTACGAAACTAAAGGAGGATGTGAGGTTGAATGACGAGGGGCGTGGAAGGTTGTTGGTACAACTTGAAGAACTGCGAAAAGACCTTCGAGACCTTAGACACGAGTTTCATACTGAAAGAGATGAGTCCAAGTTCAGAGAGGAAGATTTAGAACAACTCAGGGGCAGAATAGAAAATTTGGAATTAATGTTGTTGGCCCAACAGGGTGATATAGCACCTGCACAAGCAGAGCCTGCAGAAGAACTCGAGCCTGAAGAAGAACCTGAGCCCGAAGAGGAGATGGAACCTCTGGAGGAAGAGGAACCTGCAGACGACGACCATTCAGATATCTCCTCTGTTGATACTGATGTTTAATCATGGACCTAGATGGGTTTGGGTTGTTCCCATCAACTAGTACTTTGAATATTAATTTCTGAATTTCTGGATATTTTTGTGAACTAGTTGCAAATTTATTTGAATTGAAATTATCATTTAATTTATTATGTTGTGTTCAGACGTTGTTAAATTCGTTGTGTTGTGTGTATGTATCTGGGTGATATATTACATTAGATTCTTTGTCTCATTTTGGATATTTGTGATTGAAAGGATAATGTCGGGACGTAGAAGCGGAAACCCTGCTAACTTGACGGCGGCTCAAATCAACACACTGGTGAACAACAGGGTCAATGCTGCACTGGCAGCCTATCAACAACAGCACCCGCCGCAAAACCAAGGTAAGATTTTACCCTCATACTAACATGCCAACTCATTGAGGACATGACGTAACCGGTGTGTCTATCTCCATGAATTGCAGGTGCAGGCACCAGCGCCCATAAGCAATTTATGGATGGGAAGCCACCCACATTTACCGGAGAGACTGGCGCAGTGGGGATGTTGCGTTGGGTTGAAAAGACCGAGTCTGTGTTTGCTGTATGCAACTGCCTTCAAGCGAACAAGGTGAAGTTCGCTGCTAGTACATTGGAGGGCCCGGCTCTCACATGGTGGAACCTACAGGTACAGATGTTGGGAATGGCTGAAGCTAACGCCATGTCTTGGGATGATTTCAAAGCAGCATTGACTGAGGAATACTGCCCAAGAGATGAACTTCAGAAGCTTGAACGAGAACTCCAGGATTTGAAAATGCAGGGGTCAGAAATTGAAGCCTACACTCGGCGCCATAATGAACTAGCAAACTTGTGCCCGAACTTGGTACAACCAGCTTACAAACGAATTGAGATTTATCTTGGTGGGTTAGCCCCACAAATCCAGGGAATGGCCGTCTCCAGTAACTCTACTACTATACAACAGGCCATCCGTATGGCCCATAAGCTGACTGAAACAGCCGTGAACCAGGGAATTCTGCCAAAAAGAGGTGCCTCTGCTAATGCATCAGAAAACAAGAGGAAATGGGAAAACAGTGACTCAAAGTCTTCATCGTCTCAGCAACAACCGCACAAGCAAGGAAGGCATGATCACAACAATCGAAGTAACAATCAAGGTGGTTCAAGCAATCAAGGCAAGTATAATGGGAAGTATCCCAAGTGTAACAAGTGTGGGTACCATCACTATGGTCAGTGTGAGAAGTTTCAATGCCGACGGTGCGGGAAAATAGGCCATGCCGCCAAAGATTGTCGCGGAGAAATTCAGACAAATCAACAGCAAAAGGGGTGCTATCAATGTGGAAAAGAAGGCCACATCAAACGAGACTGCCCACAATTGAAGCAGAACAACAACAATGGTGGTGGTGGTGGTGCTAGGGGCAGAGCATTCACTATTGGCAAGGGAGATGCTAAGAACGACAACAATGTGGTGACTGGTAAGTTCCCTCTAAACAACCGCTTTGCTAATGTTCTTTTTGATTCGGGTGCCGATAAAAGTTTCATATCAAAAGACTTTAGTAGACTGTTAGGGATCGAACCAGTAGAATTAGAAACTGCTTATTCCATAGAATTGGCTGATGGAAAAATAGTGAGGGTAACACACATTTACAAGCAATGTAGGATAGAACTATCTGGCCATAGTTTTCATATCGACCTTATGCTCACACCTCTCGGAAGTTTTGATGTCATCATTGGCATGGATTGGTTGTCTGACCACAACGCTGAGATCGTATGCAACAACAAAGTCGTCCGTATTCCACTTCCCAACGGGGAAGCCATTTCTGTTCAAGGTGAAAGAAGCGGTACTGTCAAAGGAATTATTTCCTTTATGAAAGCGCAGAAATGTCTGAGAAAGAAAAACTGCACGGCATTCTTGGCACTAGTAACTGACAATGCTCGGGAAGAGAGAAAGATAGAAGACATTCCTATAGTCCGCGATTTCCCTGATGTTTTTCCGGAGGACTTGCCTGGTCTTCCGCCCCATCGTCAAGTTGAGTTCGAAATCTCACTCGCCACCGGTGCAGCGCCAATTGCTCGTGCTCCCTACAGATTAGCCCCACCTGAGCTGAAAGAATTATCTACGCAATTGCAGGAACTGTTAGATAAGGGCTTCATTCGACCTAGCACGTCTCCATGGGGAGCCCCTGTCCTTTTTGTGAAGAAGAAAGATGGGACTTTCCGCATGTGTATTGATTATCGAGAACTAAACAAGGTCACTATCAAGAATCGTTACCCCCTGCCTCGCATAGATGACCTGTTCGATCAACTCCAAGGGTCGAGCTATTACTCAAAGATCGATTTAAGATCCGGCTACCATCAACTACGTGTGAAGGAGGAAGACATTTCCAAGACGGCATTTCGCACAAGATACGGTCACTTTGAATTTCTGGTTATGCCATTTGGGCTAACTAACGCACCCGCCGTATTTATGGATCTCATGAATCGGGTGTGTAAGCCGTACCTGGACAAGTTTGTCATCGTTTTTATTGATGACATTCTCATTTACTCGAAGAGCAAGGAAGAACACGAGGAACATTTACGGTTGGTTTTGCAACTGCTACGACAGGAGGAACTATACGCAAAATTCTCCAAGTGTGACTTTTGGATTCGAGAAGTGCAATTTCTCGGCCACGTGGTTAACGAAAATGGAATCCATGTTGATCCGGCAAAAATCGAGGCGATCAAAAACTGGGAAGCACCCAGGACTCCTACTGAGATTCGACAATTCTTGGGTTTAGCTGGTTATTACAGGCGCTTCATAGAGGGCTTTTCGAAGATTGCTCAACCCCTTACAGCGTTAACACAGAAAGGCGTCGTTTTTAAGTGGAGTGACAAGCATCAACAGGCATTTCAATTGCTTAAGCAAAAGCTAAGCAGTGCACCTATCTTATCCTTGCCAGAAGGAACAGAAGACTTCGTGGTGTACTGTGACGCGTCCAACCAGGGTCTCGGTTGCGTATTGATGCAACGCGAGAAAGTTATTGCTTACGCTTCTCGACAATTGAAGGTACACGAGAAAAATTACACCACTCATGATCTAGAGTTGGGAGCTGTGGTCTTCGCACTAAAGATTTGGAGACACTATTTATATGGTACAAAGTGCACAATTTATACGGATCACAAGAGCTTGCAGCACATCTTCGAACAGAAAGAACTTAACATGAGGCAGCGTCGGTGGGTCGAGCTGTTAAATGATTATGAATGTGCGATAAAGTACCATCCGGGGAAGGCTAACGTGGTAGCCGATGCCCTCAGCAGAAAAGTAAATGCCAAACCGAAACGGGTTCGTGCTTTGCAATTCACAATACACGCAGGGCTACCTGATCAGGTCCGCAACGCTCAGATCGAAGCATTAAAGGACGAAAACCGAGCGACTGAATCGCTTCGTGGGATGGACAAACAGTTAGAAACAAAGGCAAACGGTACAAGATATTTCCAAAATCGGTTATGGGTTCCTTCCTTTGGGAATTTACGTGAGCTCGTGATGGACGAATCTCATAAATCCCGATACTCAATCCATCCTGGTGCAGATAAGATGTATCATGATCTGAAGGTAGCTTACTGGTGGCCAAACATGAAAGCAGACATTGCTACCTATGTGAACAAGTGCTTGACGTGTTCCAAGGTTAAGGCAGAATATCAGAAACCATCGGGGTTACTTCAGCAACCAATAATTCCTGAGTGGAAGTGGGAACACATATCAATGGACTTTATTACAAAGTTACCAAAGACCTCTAGTGGTTGTGACACTATCTGGGTGATCGTCGATCGACTAACCAAGTCCGCGCATTTTCTGGCCATCAAGGAAGAATACAAGACAGAGAAACTCGCTAAGATTTATATAAAGGAAATAGTTTCCAGGCACGGGGTGCCAATCTCCATTATCTCAGATCGGGACGCCCGATTTACCTCCCACTTATGGAGATCATTGCATAAAAGGTTGGGTTCGCGACTTGATATGAGCTCGGCATACCACCCTCAAACGGATGGCCAGAGTGAGCGAACTATCCAAACACTTGAAGACATGCTGAGAGCATGTGTTATAGACTTTGGGAACAATTGGGAGACTCACTTGCCGCTGGTGGAGTTCTCCTACAACAACAGCTACCACACGAGCATTCAAGCAGCACCATTTGAGGCACTGTACGGGAGAAAGTGCCGCTCACCAATCTGCTGGACGGAAGTTGGGGATAGCCAACTCACGGGTCCAGATCTAGTGCTCGAGATGTCAGAAAGGATCGTTCAGATTAGAAACCGGATGAAGGCGGCTAGGGACCGTCAAAAGAGTTACGCAGACAAAAGACGGAAACCACTTAAGTTTGAAGTTGGTGACAGAGTTCTTTTAAAAGTGTCACCTTGGAAAGGTGTTATACGCTTTGGCAAACGTGGCAAACTGAACCCACGCTACATTGGACCATTTGAGATTGTCAGTGAAGTTGGCCCGGTAGCGTACGAGCTAAAGTTACCAGAGAAACTGCGTGGGGTGCACAACGTATTCCATGTGTCAAACCTGAAGAAGTGTCTATCAGATGAAAGCCTAGTAGTACCACTAAACGAGATCCAAGTCGATGAACAATTGCGCTTTATCGAGGAACCGATTGAAATCATGGATCGTGAGGTCAAGACGCTCAAACGCAGTAAGATCCCGATAGTTCGAGTTCGCTGGAACTCGAAACGCGGACCAGAATTCACGTGGGAACGTGAAGATCAAATGCGAAAGAAATACCCACAACTCTTCGACAAACAAGCAACGACGAGCAGAGGTACGAACTAAATTTCGGGTCGAAATTTTCTTCAACAAGGGGATGATGTGATGACTGAAAATTTTATTTTCTTTGTGTCTAGCGAACGAGCAACGATCTTAATTTTCGGGACGAAAATTTCTTCAACAAGGGGATGATGTGACACCCGGCAAATTCAGGTGAATTTTTCTGGACAAACACGAACATGAACAATTATTTATATCAAACACGCATGCATTCAGGCATCTAATAGGAATGTTAGAAAGATCGTCGTGTTCACAGACAGTCACACAAGTCGAGTCGGTCCTAATCGTTGGTGACTAAAATATTAAAACGCTATCGAATGAACTCAATGTGCATAACTTATAACTTTATAATTTTACGTGTATACGTGTGCAAATTGTTCTTTTAGGTGATTATGATTTCATGTGGAACTATATGCTACTAGAATTACTTGAATCGAACACGTGGGTATACCGTATACGTCGAGGTTGGAATAAACTGAGGATGCAAAGCTTTAATTTAGAAAGTGGAGGGACTTAAATCGATAGTTTTGAGACTTGAGGGACCTATGATCTAAAAATCACAATTCAAAATTTTGAGATTGAGATATATCTCAATCTGAGAGTCGTAACCCTCCCCCACTCTCGCTATCCTCCGTATTTTTCTCGATTTTGAACGGCAAATTCCATAAATCTCGACCCTCCCTCATTCTTACGTAATTGCAAATCCCGCTGGCTCTCGTTCTCCCCCTCCGATCATCAAAGGTGCGAAGACTGCTGTGCTACGGGAGCTTGAAGACCAGAAGGTTACTTCGTCACCGTGACCCGAGATCTCGAGGAGTACAGGAACCCCCACAACCGTAGGTAAACCCCCGACTCACGAATTCGTTCTTTCTTTTCCTTCGAAACAGTGATGATCCTAAACTTGGGTTCAAATATGCTTTGAGTATAACCTGTTTATCGTGATTTCCTATTTTATGATTCATGTTCTGTGTTCTTAAAACCGCTGCGTATCGCTCGATAAGATCATAATCGTAAACAAAATCGCGAATAGTATTGGCTTTAAATAAAAGTGATGTGCTCGATTTCCTTTGGGTTTTACGTGATTTAGTTTTATGAGAATTATATGTCCATTAGAAACCTGCAACTGATATACGCATATATATGTATTTGGGTTTTAAAGGGATGGGACGTAATAAGTTGGTAATATGAAGAAGAAGTCACCTGAATATCATCAGTTATATATTTGAGAAGCTGGAATAATCTACAAACATGAAACTGTCCCAATTGGTAGTATACGTGGGTGTTGACCAGAGGGTCACGGGTTCTAAACCGGTGCCCAGCGCCTATCCCTGTTTTTATTTTTTTTTAGATGTTGTAGTTAATGTATAAGGATCAGAACTGTTTTTAATTATACGAATTGGCTATTAACAACAAACCGGGAGCTGGCCTGATGGTTAGGGCTTTGCGTTCACGACTGGGAGGTCGCATGATCGAACCTAGCGCATTGCTATTTGATTACTATTTTTTTTCTATTCTGTTTCTTTAGTAGAGAGATGACACCTGAATGCAAATGATTAAATAAAGAGGGACTGGATTAAAATAACAAAATGTAATCTACTCTGGTGGTTAGTGCTCATGTTTGTGACCGGGAGGTCGCTTGATCGAATCCAACGTCCAGCATCTTCCTTCTTTTTAATTTTGATTCATTATGTTTAACACCCACATGATTGATAATGGATTAATATGTGTAGAATATGGTGATTAGGTTTTATCTTTTTATCTTTCATAAAAAGTGTTACACTTGATGCAATATATGACACACTAATTATATAATTAAACTTTTAGAAATTATTTTGTTGGATGCATCGAATTTAATAACCTAATGGCACCATAACGTACCTACATGCTACAAAGATTATATGATTGTTGATCTTAAGAGTCGTGTTAGTTAAGCTAGAGCTTTTAAGACTTCTTGTGTGCCAAACATGTGTAAACGTGAAAATCCGACGTGCTTCTTGTTAAATGCTTACAAACTAATTAGGTGCATGCTAGAAACGTTTGACATGTTCTTACCTGTTATATTTGGAAATGATTAACCAAACAAACAAACCCAATTGTTAACGAGTCACCAACGTGTCGTCAGGGTCGATTGAGTCAGTCTCGTGTTCATTCACTGTAGTCTTACACGTTCACAAACATATAGGTGATTCGTAGGAATTCATCAACGGTTTTAATTGAACTTTCTTGCCGAGCTCCCAAAGGTGAGTTCTCGAACATTTTCTCTGAATATTTTATTTAGAGAAGGAACATGCTACAAACAGTTTGGTAATATAATTGTATGGCTGATCACGTATGTGCGAACATATAACACGAATTACAAGTCCTTACATTTCGAACCGTTAGTTTATGAGAAAGCGAGGTAATCTTTGGTAGTACTACTGGGTTTGACAAACCCCACCCGCGTTGGTAGCTCCAACTCGACTGGATGTCGAACGGGTGTAAAATTAGCCTAGACAGTATCATCAGCGTCCGTGTTAGGCGATGGTGGAAGGCATTACAAACACAAACAGTCACGCTTCGGTTGCGAACCACATAGTGATAGCATTATTGGCCTTGCTAGCTACATTTACTATTATGATTACCATGGCACAAACACTTTACAAACATTTATTTTCTTGCATTGACATTATGAACTCACCAGCCTTGCGCTG
The DNA here is from genome assembly GCA_039602395.1 of Deinandra increscens subsp. villosa. Lineage (NCBI taxonomy): Eukaryota > Viridiplantae > Streptophyta > Magnoliopsida > Asterales > Asteraceae > Deinandra > Deinandra increscens. Next base: position 66,313,836 of record JBCNJP010000003.1, read on the forward strand.
ACCCACATAGCATGTCTTTCGCAGGTCTTTGAGGTACGAGCACGCTAGGATGCATATTATGACAGTTTAAACATTTTGAGTTGCATTTCAACTTTTACCGTTGGAGTTATTTTCTTTTGTGTTTGGTTTGGAGGGCGCGTGTTTTGCGCAACACTTTTTACTTACATGTTACGCTTCCGCATTTCTTAAATTGTTTTGGTGTGTTTGCATGGTTTGGTATGACTAATGACTCGGATCCTGGTTTGTCACACGCCTCGCGGTATAAACCCCGCAGGTGGATTTTGAGGGTGTGACATTTTGTGTCCGTTGTCATCCTTTCGTTATGTATTCTCAAAGCTATGTTTCTATTTTCTCAAATCTATGTTTCTTCACATTAAGATCTGAACTTTATGTTATGTTTAGGTTAGAATAGTGTCATGCATGATGTATGATGATAGATCTATGGATTATTTGATCAAAGATTGCAACTTTATTATGTTTCGGGATGAGATCTACATGCTACATGAAGGTTAAGCCTAGATCTATGTGATTCATGATCAAGATTGCATTTTTATGCCAGATTAGGGTTAGATCTATGTCATGCATGTTGAATATTGTTAGATCTATGTAATACATGATCAAGATTGCAACTTTATACTAGATTAGGGTTAGATCCATGTCATGCATGTTGAGTGTTGCTAGATCTATGTGATTCATGATCAAGATTGTAACTTTATGCTAGATTAGGGTTAGATCTATGTCGTGCAGGTTGAGTATTGCTAGATCTATGTGATTCATTATCAAGATTGCATCTTTATGTCAAATTAGGATTAGATCTATGCCATGCATGTTTGTTATTAGTAGATCTATGTGACGCATCATCAAGAATTGATCTTTATGTGGTAATATGACTAGATTTATGACACGCATGTATTCCAATGATAGATCTAGGGTTTCTCATGTTGAAATTGTAGGAAAGATCGTGCATGTTGTGTTATGATTATCTTTTAACCTAAATTGACTTTCATGAAGAATGTGCATAACTCTAGGACATTATGTTTACATCATTAATCTAAGATTTACCCTCATAAACGTCCGTATCACCATTACCAACGTGTGTCATGTCGATTGTATCAATGTGTGTCGTAAGGTGAATTCACTTATTCTCTATCATCCTCTAGTTGTCAAGGTTATCATCAGGGTTTAGCTATTTCATTAGTTGGTGTCATTGTCCATCAGTGTCTCCATTGCCAGGTGAGTATTCATAGTCCCTTTTCTTTTATCCTTTAGGGTGCAACATGTACACCGTATCAATCTCAAATATCTATTTCATTATTTTTAGAATTTCATGCGAACTCTATGATTGTTATGTGTGTTCCAGTATGTTGAACTTGTGTGGATTATTATTGTTATGGATCGGATCTATTTCAATGTTGATGTCAATGTCAATTTCAATGTCAATTTCAAGGTGTAATTATTAACACAAAAAGGCCCCCATAGATCTATTGGTTTGGCAGCCCACCTAACTTGACCGGTAACTAGCGTAATTGGAAGCCTTATTGTTCAAGGGTTGGATTACGCCACTCTATGTGTACTATATCAATACTTGTTTATCATATCAAGAACGTTCATATCATTCGTGGATCGCATGTTTAATCTATCATAGTATATAAAAATATGTTTACTCACCAACTATTCGTAGTTGACCATTATTTTCTACATGTTGTAGGTATCCTTGCGAGAAGATGATTTCATGGTGATGACACTTTAGGATGCATGCGGACTTAGTGAGACCTAATCATAACAAGATAATGTGTTATTAGTATCGTTATATGGTGATAGAATATTGTATTATTTGATTGGTTGAAATGGGTTAATTAAGAATATCGCAACCTTCAATAGTGTTGTGTGCAACTGGACAATCATCGTGCCCCGACGTATTCCGCCGTCGGTTCGGATGTGACAGATTGGTATCAAAGCCACGGCTCTAGGGATCTAGGTTATTAGAATCGGCTTGACCTAGACTCATACCTTAGGTTTCCTGCATGAGCGCCTCATGCATAGTATGCCTATATGATTTGTATGTCCTATATTGCTTCTTAATTATGCCTGTTTCGAATTACTGTCTTCGTTGATCAGCACACACTTATACACAAATCACTTGAGTCTTCCTAGCCTCCTTCCTTAGTTATGGTGCCTTACGTACCATCTAGGAGAATTAGTTTCCTGTTATTATAATTTCGTCAGAAGTCGGATCTTGGTGATCGATGTCTAGTAACTAGAAGGGTGAAAGCACCGGTAGTCGGGGTCTCTCATTGGAAAAGCGTTGCATACTAATTCGAATTAACAGATCTGGACGCTCACCAAGGACACCCCGATGAAAGTCCCTAAACCTATTAGGCCAAAGCACGTCAATTACTTGGAACTTACCCTGATTAGTCAACGGTTCTAGTTTCCTAATTGGGAGATGAAGACAGAAGACCACTCCGTTATGTTTTGCTAAAATCATTCGATTTCGCTATTTTGTTTGCTATGAATCTTGCTAATTAGGATGTTCTATGTCACAACACTTCATGATTCACTAACACACGCGGTTACCAATTGGTCTCATACACCCCAAATTGGTTATCGATAACATCAAGTCTTGTGTTTCCTGATTATCTACCCTATTTCTGAGAATGTCGACTCATCACAATGGTCGTCTTAAGGGCGATAGCGACCGCAAAATGGCCTCGGTTATTGCCAAATAGATGGCAGAGGTCATTCCTAACATGATGGTGCAGATTTAGCGATGTCTGAATGCAAACCCAGTCAACAAAGCTACTAATGTACCTTGCTCTTTCAAGCATTTCAATTCATGCAATCCTCCTCGATTCAAGGGTAATGAAGGCCCTATCGGTTTGCTCCAATGAGGAGAAGGGATGGAAAACACTTTCGTCAACAGTGATTGCCGCGACGCGCTCAAGGTTCCTCATGCCACCAGCACTTTGACTGAAAAAGCCCTTACTTGGTGGAATGGCAAGAAAAGGATTCGTGGGGCGGATGAAGCTCTAGCACTAACTTGGTCACAACTCAAGGATCTGCTTAAGGAGAAGTATTGCCCTCGTAGTGAGCTAAAGAAACTCAAAGATGAATTCCAGGAGCTAAAGCAATTAAGTGGTGAAAATCAAGAGTATACTGACCGCTTTTATGAACTGGAGATTCTGGTACCCGATGATGTCACCCATGAGATCCGAGCTATTGAAAGGTACATTGGTTGGCTACCAATGGTCATTCAGGATGTTGTCTAGGTGAGTAGCCCTCAGACTCTCGCGGATGCCACTCGCCTTGTTGCTCGTCTGACGAATAATCATGTGAAGGATGGTGATCTAAAAAGAAGGAGTTCTAAAAAGGAATCTATGACTGAGAAGACGGAAACTGCAGCCAAAAAGGAGACTAAAGCAGAACCCACCTTTAACAAAAAGAAGCGAAAGGGTAAGAATTTTGCTGTGACTGCCACACCTGCAACTCTAGCAGCACTTGCCATCGTTGCTCCTCTAATGGCTCAATGGATTCCTACCGCACCACCTGCCAAGAAGCCCTACACTGGTCCCTACTCTTTGTGTAACCGAAGCGTCCGTCACCACCCCACTCATACCCCTTGCTGGAAATCAACAACTGTGATCGCCTTGGTCATCACGCGAATATTTGCCCCTTCCTATTCAAGCTCAGCCATTGCAGGCTCAACCCCTGTTCTAGCAGCCTGTTCAGCCGTTGATCGCTCAAGCGCCGAATGTTTAGGTGCAAGTTCGAGCCTGTTATCACTGTGGATGTCCTGGACATCTCCGCAATGCATGCCCAAGACTTGCAATTGTCAACCCTGCTGCGAACAATGCCAATCATGATGCACCAGCTTGAAGCTTCCTACCAGGATGTCGTCTGAAGAATAATCATACTAATGGCTAGTAATCATTTGGATTTTGTCATGTTTCAAGTAGTTGTTGTTCTTATGGTTGTGTTCAAAATTTGTTAGGATTTGGTTTTCATGTTTTATGTTCCAAAATATGTGTTGTGGTCTCTTTAGTTTTTGAATCATTCTCTTTAATGCCATCAATGGTGTTGTGGGTACGTTGGGTGAATTCTCATAAATGGGTTCACGAATCTGCAAGTTGCATTGTTACGAGATTACATGTATACATGGAGACAAATGGACACATTAGCAAGTTTACGAACCTACGTGCACATGACTATCTGTATCCTAGAAATTTCAAGTTGTTTATTCTAAATGTTATCATTTTGAGCTCTCTTGTAAATCTTCTAAGTATGTGTAGCGGGGAGTCTACCCGTTTGGAAAATTTATGAGTTAACAAGTCCACATGCTTAGGCGATTGCATGTGGATGAGTTCATGACTTTATGACCATTCGAGTAGACAACATTACGCACGTACAGATTTTAAAAATACGTACCCATGTTAAACCTTCATGATCATTGAGTTATGTCTGCTCTGCGACCTAACTCATTGATTTTTGTGCTTTGGTGTCGTTCACCGTTAGCATCTTCGAACTCTTCTCCTCTCATCTCAGCATTAAGCCCACAGTTACTTGCGTATGGAGTGCGTGCACCTAGGACTCAGATCATGGAAGTTCATGATAATGAAGCAGGAATCAAAGACATCCGAAGGAATATCGGGTCTTCCTTCCATTCACCGAATAGACTTCCATAGCGACCTCATGCATCATACTACTCCAGCTGCAAGTCACATTATTGTCCGTTTCGCTTGATTTTGCCCCGTTCTTTGCGGCAAAACTCTTTGATCTGTGCACTTCATGCGTTCAGACTCTCAATTGTATGGTTCTATCTGTGGATGTGATCAGTAATTCTAGTTATTCGAGCTATTCTTCCTCTCATGTCATTCGATCCAGCGGGTTGTGTATTTCAGGATTATGTAGTTGTACGATTTATGTGTTCCAAATCATGTTATTCGTTTCATGTTAATCGGAATCATGCATTTCAAATCCTATTATCCGATTCATGTATCGAGTTTCGTGTTTTACGAATCACGTGGCTCATTCAACACTATGGAGCCATGTTATCCGAAAACGTACGGTTCAATTCGCGCTAATCGTGATATTCGAACAAGTACTAATCGATTCACGGCATCCAGTCCCAATGTTTCGTTCCCTTGTGGTACTCAAGTCCATTTTGTATCGATTGTTTTGTTGGTTGAAGCTCTTATGCTCATCGCTCAAAATTTTTGGTTGTATATCGTTAATTCGAGTGTTGACCATTGCTCTACTCTTGCTGAATCAAGGACTTGTACATGCTACTACCAAAGGTTGTGTGTGATGCTAGCTTAGCATACAATCGATATTGGTCATGGGTATAGGTCTTGGGTTTCAGTAAGGGCTGATTCGGATACTGTCCAATCATTGTGCCTCGTAAGGTAAGTCGGATGTGGATCGCTACCCATCTAGTTCACCAGAGCCTGACACTTTGCATTGGTAAGAAGCCCGAAGTTCCAAATTTTATCAATGGTGATCTCAATTTATCAAGGTTGGTTTGGCAATGTGTCACCCCTGTAAAATCTGTGTCGGGCGTGAACGAGATGGAATCACAGTCAAGGTTACACAAAACGATCTCTGCATGGTTAAACAACTAGAGCCGTTTTAAGGAGTCGAAAAACATTTCATTTCAGGTTTAGCAGCGGAATTTAATAATATGTTTCATTTGTTTCATAGTTTACAAAACAAGTATAAAAAAGATTTAAAGACATGACACCGTTAGGTGTTATATAGTGAAATCTCCAAAATGGCTAGTGTGACCATGACTCTAGATAGATATGATAGGTCCTAACGATATGCACAAACGAGAGTTTCATACAAGCAAGCAGCTGATCAAGTACCTAAGAATTCATATACTAAAAGGTCAACATAAAGTTGGTGAGTTCACAGGTTTAAGTAAAATCAGAACTATGATTGACAATAAAGTTTAATATCAGTTTTATCACCCATTTGATAATTCGTTAAGATATTGTATATTATTATTACTAGAAACCTTGAATTCTGAAACTAACCGATTACCCACTCATGGTATTCTAGCCAGGATTACCGCATGGCGATTATAACTGTATGTACCCTATTGACTGTGATAACGGAAGTCAGGATTGGAGCTACCAATTAGGACAAGGGCGTTAACCCAATAGATCTATTCACGAGTCAACGTTTCTTTTGAAATTAATCATATTCAATTAATAGTGAGGCTTTGATCATAACATGAATCAACATGAATACGACAGAATGGACGAATAGTTCATGTAATCAATAACGGTAACTGATTATCTACTTATCAGGCATGATATGTGTTATATGAATTCTTCCCCAAGAGCATTTAAAAACAGCTTAAAGAGGGGCCGTGAAAACTCACAAGGATCAGGCAGTGTCTGGATGGTACAACGGCAGATAACATGTAACCTAGCAGTCCTTAAGCAATATAAGACAACTTAAGGTCTAGGGTTTGGATTGACAATTAAGTCACTCCCAAATAGTGGTCAAGTCTTGACGTCATGATGACCCGGGTTGTTGTTTGTTAATGGGCAGGCTTAAGGAATTATTTATTTTCAAAACCTAATTAAATTGATAACGTTCCGAAAAATAAAGATATACATATTCTCAAAATATATAAGAATTTTCTTATGTTATAGAATTATTTATGCCAACATCTAAGTCAATAAATATTACCTTAAGATATGGGCTCAATTTGGTTTACAAAAGTTGTTTACGTAAAAAGCCCGAATACGCGGTTTTCACTGGTATTTACCAATACACGTTATTTCCCAATATCATTATAAATAAAGTTATAATAATAAAAATATTCTTATTTTTATTAATGGATTTCAGGAAATACAAGTTTTTGTATTTAAAACCCTAAGATGCCGGTTTTGACGGTACATGCTCGGTTTTAACCATGCGACTAGTTTTAAGGCCCGATAAATTATCCAAACACTTTGTAATTTTAACTTAAGCTATTTTTGGTCCTAATAAGTGTTCCAAATCAGTTTTGACCTCAAGTTGCATATCTTTACGAAAACGGAGTTTCCAGGTCCGTTAAATACTCGTTTTTAGCCGGTTTTGACCTAATTCTAGCTCTAATGAAAAGGAATCTATTTAGCCAACTTTCACCACATATGTTAACACTCAAAATCACAGGTTTCATGTCCAAAATTTCTGGAAAATTTGGAGTTGACCAGAGGGGTCGTTTTTAGGGCTTTTCGGCTTATGTTTTGGAATTCTAAGGCACTTGGGATCATTTCCAAGAAAAGTGGCTTCACGAAAGTTGTTTAAAATATGTCATAAACAGTGTAATGTTTCAGATTTGGCAAAAATGGTACTTGAAGGTTTAGTCAGAAAACTAGCTTAGTTTAGGCACTTTAAACTTGGATTAAGTGTTGATTAGCATTTCTAAGGCCTTGGATCTAAGTTTAAGGATCATCTAAGCATACTAAAACTTATTCTAACCATAATATCATCATAAAGTTATAGATCTATGATTCTAAGGCATAAACATGAGTTTATTAAGTGTGATTAGTATAGATTAGTGTTTTTACTAGGATTTAACCACCAATGATCGTCACAATGCTCAAGACTTGTCAAGGGAGGATAGGTTTTCGGTTTTGAGACATAAACAAGGGTTAGAACATGAAAACTCATAAGAAAAGTCTCTAAAAACTTACTTGATCTTGAAGAAAGTTACGATAATGGAAGGAGGATGGATGGATGATGTTTGCTAGTTGCTTGGATCTCCTCCTTCTTGCTTGTTGTTGGCCGAAATGAAGAGAGGGAGAGGAGGGAGAGAGCTGTGAGAGGGTGAAGAGAGGGAGAGGTGGTGGGAGGTGTTTTGGTTAGGGTTTTTAAATGAGAGATGTGTGTGTTATGATGTATATATATGAGGGAAAGAAAGAGCCAGGGGGTGTTTGGTTGAGCTTGTTCGAAAACCGGTTTGGGGGGGGGGGGGGGTTCTTTACGGGTTTGGTGAAGAGGAGAGGGAACAAAAGTGTTTGTGTGTGTTGTTTCATAAAAAAAAATAAGTGTGTGTGTTGTGTTTGTTTGCGTGACCAAAAGGGAGAGGGGGAGGGGGCCGGTTCGGTCAAGGGTGAGGGGAGAGGGATGGTGAGGTGAGGGTGAGGTGATTGATTAGTGATAATGGGGTATAGGATGGAGGTAAGGTTGTGAATGATGATGATGTGCATGGGAGTGGGGTGGGGCCGACGTGAAAGGTGGCGGCAGTGGTTGAGGTGGCCGGTGGTGGTAGTCATTTGTGTCGGGTGGTGGTTACATGCAACATGCAAAGGTGGCGGTTTCGGAATAAAAGAGAATGAAACGGTTCAGTTTTTGTTGCGCTCAAATGCGATTAACGAGTGAATGTATTCGGTGAGTTTTAGGTTCGAATTTTCGAAACGTGTGATGATCGGTGATAAAGTTTTGATAAAAAGATTCCATTTTTATTAAATACATTAAACGAGACGTTAAATAAATATTTAACGAAAATGTTGAATAATTAGACGTAAATCTAAATATTTTCAACGTGTTGGGTTTTATGTAAATATTAGACGTTCGAGTTACAAGTTTTTTTGTATAAAAAATATACTACAAAGGTAACGGGAATGATAAATAAATATATCATTTTTATTTTCTTTCTTATTATTAAAATTCCACCGACTATAATTATATATATTATAACACAATTTAAGGTGGACGATATTGTTTTATCGCGGGGTCACGTCAAGACTAAATAATGTTGGCATAATACATTATCTAAGTTGACAAACATAGATTATATGCACAATTAACAGTTAAACATGTAATTAAACAAGGTTTTAGAATTGGGAAACTTACGGGTTGTCACATTCTCCACTGGTTAAGAGAATGTTTTCCCGAAATTCAGACGGGGCCAGTTACTGGAGCTTCATTAGGAAAGAGGTGAGGATACTTAGACCGAAACTGGTCTTCACGTTCCCAAATGAACTAGCGTCCTCGACGGGAATTCCGATGAACTTTGGTGATTGGGATTCGGCTTCGCTTCAGTTTCTTGACTTCTCGATCAACGATCTCAACAGGTTATTCCATAACATGCAAGGTCTCATCAATTTGGATTTTGTCCAGGGGAATGATAAGCGACTCGTCAGCGAGTTACTTCTCCAGGTTACTAATGTGGAAGGTACTATGAACGCTACTGAGATCGGGTGGCAACTGCAGTCTGTAAGCGACGGGTCCGACTTCCTTAAGAATCTCGAACGGACCAATGTAACGGGGGTTCAGCTTACTGTGTTTGCCAAAACGGATTACGCCCTTCCACGGGGATACTTTATGTCACACCCTCAAAATCCACCTGCGGGGTTTATACCGCGAGGCGTGTGACAAACCAGGATCCGAGTCATTAGTCATACCAAACCATGCAAACACACCAAAACAATTTAAGAAATGCGGAAGCGTAACAAGAAAGTAAGAAGTGTTGCGCAAAACACGCGCCCTCTAAACCAAACACAAAGAAAATAAACCCAACTGTAAAGGTTGAAATGCAAATCAAAATGTTCGACTTTCATGCAATATGTGTCCTAGCGTGCTCGTACCTCAAAGACCTGCGAAAGACATGCTATGTGGGTCAGCGCAAGGCTGGTGAGTTCATAAATGTCAATGCAAGAAAATTAAATGTTTGTAAAGTGTTTGTGTCATGGTAATCATAATAGTAAATGTAGCTAGCAAGGCCAATAATGCTATCACTATGTGGTTCGCAACCGAAGCGTGACTGTTTGTGTTTGTAATGCCTTCCACCATCGCCTAACACAGACGATGATGATACTGTCTAGGCTAATATTACACCCGTTCGACATCCTGTCGAGTTAGAGCTACTAACGCGGGTGGGGTTTGTCAAACCCAGTAGTACTACCAAAGATTACCTCGCTTTCTCATAAACTAACGGTTCGAAATGTAAGGACTTGTAATTCGTGTTATATGTTCGCACATACGTGATCAGCCATACAATTATATTACCAAACTGTTTGTAGCATGTTCCTTCTCTAAATGAAATATTCAGAGAAAAATGTTCGAGAACTCACATTTGGGAGCTCGGTAAGAAAGTTTAATGAAAGTGTTGATAAATCCCTACGAATCACCTATATGTTTGTAACTGTGTAAGACTACTGCGTATGAATGACTGTACTGACTCAATCGACACTGACGACTCGTTGGTGACTCGTTAACAATTAAGTTTCTTTGATTGGTTAAAATTTTCCAATTATAACAGGTAAGCACATGTTACCTTTCTAATATGCACCCTAATCATTTCAAAGCAGTAACAAGGGCACATACGATTTCTACGTGTAAACATGCTTGATAACAAGGTGTCCTAAATTAACCATGCAAGTCAAGTACACACTTTAATAATTTTTAAATCACACCACTCATATATTTCGGGAAAAGATTTCCCATTTACATGTGTTAGATACGCACAAAATCTTTAATGAACTAACTGGATTAACACGATATCTAAGATTTTGAATTTATATCCACTTTTAACATGCAAGATACATTGTGGTGACAATAAGATCATTTAGTTAAAATAAAATAAGAAAGTCATAAAAATTTAAAAAGTGTAGCTATACATTTTTGTGTGTCATCCTTTGGTTCAAGAGTAACAATTTTCATGAAAATATATATATATATATATATATATATAACACATCAATCACTAACACCATGTAACACATAAATTATATCACTTTATGGGATGATTGCAAGGAATAAAAGGGACAAGAATAAAAAGGAATTAAATTTGCTGGGTGATGGGTTCGAACCCACGACCCTCAGTTCTACACACACATACTCTTACCAGCTGGGACAGTTTCATGTTTGATGTTTTATTCAGTTCCCAGTTTACTTAACCATTTACATTTCTGTGTCATCTCCTATCCATGAAATAGAATTTTAAAAGGAGTAAAAAGAATTGCAGTGTGCTGGGTTCGATCCTGGGAAAACCCAGTCGTAACACCAAGGCACAAACCACCAGGCTAGATTCCGATTTGATTATAAAAACAGTTTGTACAATATAAAACCAACGACTATCAGGTATCTTCTTCTTCACAGTGACTTAAACATCGGTTTACCCACTGAACCAGCAACCCTAGATTTTCCATTAACTACCAATGTTCCCTATGAGATTAAATTATATACATGCAGACTCGAAGGCTTTAAAAAAGAACAATATCATACTTCCAGTGGCATAAAAAATAATAGAACATATTTCCACCAAATTATTCATGATTTTAGATTTCGACTTGGGACATTATCAGAAAACTACACAGCAGATTTGAGGGTCTAGATCTGTATTATACAAGGACAGAGCATGATAATCAAGTTATATCTAACGAGTATGTGGATTAGAGTTTCGGATCGTCATGGTTTTTCGAAGAAAAGAAAGAACGAACACGGAGTCGAGAGGGTTTACCTACGATTGATGATGGGCACTCCACGAGATCGTTAGTTTGTGTCACGGCGGTGGAGCGGCCTCCTTGTCCTAAGCTACGGTAGTGCGATGGCAGCCTTGGTGATCGAAGGAGGATAGGGAGAAGATGGAGGGAAACAGATCGTGGGACTTGGAGGAAGGAGTTGTGAGAATCATGAAGGATTAGGGGGGTTTTTAGCGGCAGGTTTAGAGGGACTCGGAGGAGATATCGGCTCCCGATGGGATTTAGTTGGGTTTATCCCATCTCAATTTTTTTTTTTGAATTGAGATTTTACACTATAGCCCCTCAAGTCCCTTATGTTCTCGGGTTAAGCCCCTTCACTCTCCTAACCAAAGTTTCACATGTGTATGGTTTATGCTAAGTTCGACGTATACATAAGTGCTCGGTTCATGTACTTCTAGTAGCATATAGCTCCACATGAAATAATAATCATCTAAAAAAAAACCAATTAGCACACGTGTACACGTAACATCATAGAGTTATAAGTTATGCACATTGTTTTCGTACGATAGTATTTTAATAATTTAGTCACCAACGATTAGGACCGACTCAACTCGTGTGTGATTATTCGTGGACTCGATGACCCATCTAAAATTCTTATTAGATGTATTAATGCATGTATGTTCGAATAATTAGTTGTTAGTGTTCGTCCAGAAAATCACCTGAATTTGCCGGGTGTCACATCATCCCCTTGTTGAAGGAATTTTCGTCCCGAAAATCAAGATCGTTGCTTGTTCGCTAGACACAAAGAAAAATAAAACTTTCAGTTGTCACATCATCCCCTTGTTGAAGAAAATTTCAACCCGAAATTTAGTTCGTACCTCTGCTTGTCGTTGCTTGTTTGTCGAAGAGTTGTGTGTATTTCTTTCGCATTTGATCTTCACGTTCCCACGTGAACTCTGGTCCACGTTTCGAGTTCCAACGAACTCGAACTATCGGGATCTTACTGCGTTTGAGCGTCTTGACCTCGCGATCCATGATTTCAACCGGTTCCTCGATGAAGCGCAATTGTTCATCGACTTGGATCTCGTCCAGTGGTACTACTAGACTCTCATCTGATAGACACTTCTTCAGGTTCGACACGTGGAAGACATTGTGCACACCACGCAATTTTTCTGGTAAGTTTAGCTCGTACGCTACCGGGCCAACTTCGCTGACAATATCAAATGGTCCAATGTAGCGTGGGTTCAGTTTGCCACGTTTGCCAAAGCGAATGACACCCTTCCAAGGTGACACTTTTAAAAGAACTCTGTCACCAACTTCAAACTTAAGTGGTTTTCGTCTTTTATCTGCGTAACTCTTTTGACGGTCCCTAGCCGCCTTCATCCGGTTTCTGATCTGAACGATCCTTTCTGGTGTCTCGAGTACCAGTTCTGGACCGGTGAGTTGGCTATCCCCAACTTCCGTCCAACAGATAGGTGATCGGCACTTTCTCCCATACAGTGCCTCAAATGGTGCTGCTTGAATGCTCGTGTGGTAGCTATTGTTGTAAGAGAACTCCACCAGCGGTAAGTGAGTCTCCCAACTGCTCCCGAAGTCTATAACACATGCTCTCAGCATGTCCTCAAGTGTTTGGATAGTTCGCTCACTCTGGCCATCCGTTTGAGGGTGGTATGCCGAGCTCATATCAAGTCGCGAACCCAACCTTTTATGCAATGATCTCCATAAGTGGGAGGTAAATCGGGCGTCCCGATCCGAGATAATGGAGATTGGCACCCCGTGCCTGGAAACTATTTCCTTTATATAAATCTTAGCGAGTTTCTCTGTCTTGTATTCTTCCTTGATGGCCAGAAAATGCGCGGACTTGGTTAGTCGATCGACGATCACCCAGATAGTGTCACAACCACTAGAGGTCTTTGGTAACTTTGTAATAAAGTCCATTGATATGTGTTCCCACTTCCACTCGGGAATTATTGGTTGCTGAAGTAACCCCGATGGTTTCTGATATTCTGCCTTAACCTTGGAACACGTCAAGCACTTGTTCACGTATGTAGCAATATCTGCTTTCATGTTTGGCCACCAGTAAGCTACCTTCAGATCATGATACATCTTATCTGTACCAGGATGGATTGAGTATCGGGATTTATGAGATTCGTCCATCACGAGCTCACGTAAATTCCCAAAGGAAGGAACCCATAACCGATTTTGGAAATATCTAGTACCGTTAGCCTTTGTTTCTAACTGTTTGTCCATCCCACGAAGCGATTCAGCTGCTCGGTTTTCATCCTTTAATGCTTCGATCTGAGCGTTGCGGACTTGGTCAGGTAGTCCTGCGTGTATTGTGAATTGCAAGGCACGAACCCGTTTCGGTTTGGCATTTTCTTTTCTGCTGAGGGCATCGGCTACCACGTTAGCCTTCCCCGGATGGTACTTTATCGCACATTCATAATCATTTAACAGCTCGACCCACCGACGCTGCCTCATGTTAAGTTCTTTCTGGTCAAAGATGTGCTGCAAGCTCTTGTGATCCGTATAAATTGTGCACTTTGTACCATATAAATAGTGTCTCCAAATCTTTAGTGCGAAGACCACAGCTCCCAGCTCTAGATCGTGAGTGGTGTAATTTTTCTCGTGTACCTTCAATTGTCGAGAAGCGTAAGCAATAACTTTCTCGCGTTGCATCAATACGCAACCGAGACCCTGGTTGGACGCGTCACAGTACACCACGAAGTCTTCTGTTCCTTCTGGCAAGGATAAGATAGGTGCACTGCTTAGCTTTTGCTTAAGCAATTGAAATGCCTGCTGATGCTTGTCACTCCACTTAAAAACGACGCCCTTCTGTGTTAACGCTGTAAGGGGCTGAGCAATCTTCGAAAAGCCCTCTATGAAACGCCTGTAATAACCCGCCAAACCTAAGAATTGCCGAATCTCAGTAGGAGTCCTGGGTGCTTCCCAGTTTTTGATCGCCTCGATTTTTGCCGGATCAACATGGATTCCCTTTTCATTAACCACGTGGCCAAGAAATTGCACCTCACGAATCCAAAAATCACACTTGGAGAACTTTGCGTATAATTCCTCCTGTCGTAGCAATTGCAAAACCAACCGTAAGTGTTCCTCATGCTCTTCCTTGCTCTTCGAGTAAATGAGAATGTCATCAATAAAAACGATGACAAACTTGTCCAGGTACGGCTTACACACCCGATTCATGAGATCCATAAATACGGCGGGTGCGTTGGTTAGCCCAAAGGGCATGACTAGAAATTCAAAGTGACCGTACCTTGTGCGAAAAGCCGTCTTGGAAATGTCTTCCTCCCTCACACGCAGTTGATGGTAGCCGGACCTTAAATCGATCTTTGAGTAATAGCTCGACCCCTGAAGTTGATCGAACAGGTCGTCTATGCGAGGCAGAGGGTAGCGGTTTTTGATAGTGACCTTGTTTAGTTCTCGATAATCTATGCACATGCGGAAAGTCCCATCTTTCTTCTTCACAAAGAGGACAGGAGCTCCCCATGGAGATGTGCTAGGTCGAATGAAGCCCTTATCTAACAGTTCTCGCAGTTGTGTAGATAGTTCTTTAAGCTCAGGTGGGGCTAATCGATATGGAGCACGAGCAATTGGCGTTGCACCCGTGGCGAGTGAGATTTCAAACTCGACTTGACGATGGGGCGGAAGACCAGGCAAGTCCTCCGGAAAAACATCAGGGAAATCGCGCACTACAGGAATGTCTTCTACCTTCCTCTCTTCCCGAGCATTGTCAGTTACTAGAGCCAAGAATGCCGTGCAGTTTTTCTTCCTCAGACATTTCTGCGCTTTCATAAAGGAAATAATTCCTTTAACGGTACCGCTTCTTTCACCTTGAACGGAAATGGCTTCCCCGTTAGGAAGTGGAATACGGACAACTTTGTTGTTGCATACGATCTCAGCGTTGTGGTCAGACAACCAATCCATGCCAATGATGACATCAAAGCTTCCGAGAGGTGTGAGCATAAGGTCGATATGAAAACTATGGCCAGATAGTTCTATCCTACATTGCTTGTAAATGTGTGTTACCCT
This sequence comes from Deinandra increscens subsp. villosa, assembly GCA_039602395.1. NCBI lineage: Eukaryota > Viridiplantae > Streptophyta > Magnoliopsida > Asterales > Asteraceae > Deinandra > Deinandra increscens. Next base: position 66,329,306 of record JBCNJP010000003.1, read on the forward strand.
CACTATTTTTCCATCAGCTAATTCTATGGAATAAGCAGTTTCTAATTCTACTGGTTCGATCCCTAGCAGTTTACTAAAGTCTTTTGATATGAAACTTTTATCGGCACCCGAATCAAAAAGAACATTAGCAAAGCGGTTATTTAGAGGGAACTTACCAGTCACCACATTGTTGTTATTCTGCTTCAATTGTGGGCAGTCTCCTTTGATGTGGCCTTCTTTTCCACAGTGATAACACCCCTTTTGCTGTTGATTTGTCTGAATTTCTCCGCGACAAATCTTTGGCGGCATGGCTTATTTTCCCACAACGTCGGCATTGAAACTTCTCGCACTGACCATAGTGATGGTATCCACACTTGTTACACTTGGGGTGCTATTTCCTCCATTGGCTCTTCCTCTTCAGGGTCTTCTATCGGTTCAGCCAGTGCCTCCAAGTGCTGAATTCGGTTTAGATGTTCTTGTGCTTCTTCTTGTAGTGCTTGAACTTCTTCTACTATGTTGTCATGGACCGCATCTGTCTTGCCCAACTCGTCAACTAATTCCCCTATGCATTGTTGTTGATCCCTTAGTTGCTGCTGTTGTGATGTCAGTTGAGCCTGTTGGTTAGCCAATTGAGTACGAAAAAGTTGATTATCTCTTTTCAGTTCTGAAATGGTCCCGTTAGATTCTCTAAATTGTAGAAATTCTTTTCCCGCCATCGAGATGAACGTCGCAAATACCCGTTTAAAACTAACAGGCAATGGGGGTAGGGTGCTTGTCGAACTCGATGCACCTTCCTCGTCAGGGAGTGGAGGTACTCCTTCACGGCGTACCAGGCCTTTCATCGCCCCTAGGTACCAGTCCCAATCTTCCACTGTGCCAGGAGCATCTAGTCCAAGCCTTCTCCTTTTTAGTGTTGGTGACGAGGGTGAGGAGGGTTCGGTCACAACCACCGGTTCTTTCCCTGGAGCATGCTGAGGACCAACTGATGACGAGGATGATGATGATGATGATGATGATGATGATGATGGTGACAACCAACCATTTTGTTTCTGTTCCGCCATGTATGTATCATATATATATATATATACATATATATATTATTTAAAATGCTTGTAATGAATGGAATGTCGGTATATACTAAATCAAGTGTGTGCTCTCGTGTATGACTAATGCAACTCTAAGGCTATAGTTGGCCTAAATGCAAGACCGGGTTCACTATAACCAATGGCTCTGATACCAATCTGTCACACCCTCAAAATCCACCTGCGGGGTTTATACCGCGAGGCGTGTGACAAACCAGGATCCGAGTCATTAGTCATACCAAACCATGCAAACACACAAAACAATTTAAGAAATGCGGAAGCGTAACATTAAAGTAAAAAGTGTTGCGCAAAACACGCGCCCTCTAAACCAAACACAAAGAAAATAAACCCAACTGTAAAGGTTGAAATGCAAATCAAAATGTTCGACTTTCATGCAATATGTGTCCTAGCGTGCTCGTACCTCAAAGACCTGCGAAAGACATGCTATGTGGGTCAGCGCAAGGATGGTGAGTTCATAAATGTCAATGCAAGAAAATTAAATGTTTGTAAAGTGTTTGTGTCATGGTAATCATAATAGTAAATGTAGCTAGCAAGGCCAATAATGCTATCACTATGTGGTTCGCAACCGAAGCGTGACTGTTTGTGTTTGTAATGCCTTCCACCATCGCCTAACACAGACGATGATGATACTGTCTAGGCTAATATTACACCCGTTCGACATCCTGTCGAGTTAGAGCTACTAACGCGGGTGGGGTTTGTCAAACCCAGTAGTACTACCAAAGATTACCTCGCTTTCTCATAAACTAACGGTTCGAAATGTAAGGACTTGTAATTCGTGTTATATGTTCGCACATACGTGATCAGCCATACAATTATATTACCAAACTGTTTGTAGCATGTTCCTTCTCTAAATGAAATATTCAGAGAAAAATGTTCGAGAACTCACCTTTGGGAGCTCGGTAAGAAAGTTTAATGAAAGTGTTGATAAATCCCTACGAATCACCTATATGTTTGTAACTGTGTAAGACTACTGCGTATGAATGACTGTACTGACTCAATCGACACTGACGACTCGTTGGTGACTCGTTAACAATTAAGTTTCTTTGATTGGTTAAAATTTTCCAATTATAACAGGTAAGCACATGTTACCTTTCTAATATGCACCCTAATCATTTCAAAGCAGTAACAAGGGCACATACGATTTCTACGTGTAAACATGCTTGATAACAAGGTGTCCTAAATTAACCATGCAAGTCAAGTACACACTTTAATAATTTTTAAATCACACCACTCATATATTTCGGGAAAAGATTTCCCATTTACATGTGTTAGATACGCACAAAATCTTTAATGAACTAACTGGATTAACACGATATCTAAGATTTTGAATTTATATCCACTTTTAACATGCAAGATACATTGTGGTGACAATAAGATCATTTAGTTAAAATAAAATAAGAAAGTCATAAAAATTTAAAAAGTGTAGCTATACATTTTTGTGTGTCATCCTTTGGTTCAAGAGTAACAATTTTCATGAAAATATATATATATATATATATAACACATCAATCACTAACACCATGTAACACATAAATTATATCACTTTATGGGATGATTGCAAGGAATAAAAGGGACAAGAATAAAAAGGAATTAAATTTGCTGGGTGATGGGTTCGAACCCACGACCCTCAGTTCTACACACACATACTTTTACCAGCTGGGACAGTTTCATGTTTGATGTTTTATTCAGTTCCCAGTTTACTTAACCATTTACATTTCTGTGTCATCTCCTATCCATGAAATAGAATTTTAAAAGGAGTAAAAAGAATTGCAGTGTGCTGGGTTCGATCCTGGGAAAACCCAGTCGTAACACCAAGGCACAAACCACCAGGCTAGATTCCGATTTGATTATAAAAACAGTTTGTACAATATAAAACCAACGACTATCAGGTATCTTCTTCTTCACAGTGACTTAAACATCGGTTTACCCACTGAACCAGCAACCCTAGATTTTCCATTAACTACCAATGTTCCCTATGAGATTAAATTATATACATGCAGACTCGAAGGCTTTAAAAAAGAACAATATCATACTTCCAGTGGCATAAAAAATAATAGAACATATTTCCACCAAATTATTCATGATTTTAGATTTCGACTTGGGACATTATCAGAAAACTACACAGCAGATTTGAGGGTCTAGATCTGTATTATACAAGGACAGAGCATGATAATCAAGTTATATCTAACGAGTATGTGGATTAGAGTTTCGGATCGTCATGGTTTTTCGAAGAAAAGAAAGAACGAACACGGAGTCGAGAGGGTTTACCTACGATTGATGATGGGCACTCCACGAGATCGTTAGTTTGTGTCACGGCGGTGGAGCGGCCTCCTTGTCCTAAGCTACGGTAGTGCGATGGCAGCCTTGGTGATCGAAGGAGGATAGGGAGAAGATGGAGGGAAACAGATCGTGGGACTTGGAGGAAGGAGTTGTGAGAATCATGAAGGATTAGGGGGGTTTTTAGCGGCAGGTTTAGAGGGACTCGGAGGAGATATCGGCTCCCGATGGGATTTAGTTGGGTTTATCCCATCTCAATTTTTTTTTTTGAATTGAGATTTTACACTATAGCCCCTCAAGTCCCTTATGTTCTCGGGTTAAGCCCCTTCACTCTCCTAACCAAAGTTTCACATGTGTATGGTTTATGCTAAGTTCGACGTATACATAAGTGCTCGGTTCATGTACTTCTAGTAGCATATAGCTCCACATGAAATAATAATCATCTAAAAAAAAAACCAATTAGCACACGTGTACACGTAACATCATAGAGTTATAAGTTATGCACATTGTTTTCGTACGATAGTATTTTAATAATTTAGTCACCAACGATTAGGACCGACTCAACTCGTGTGTGATTATTCGTGGACTCGATGACCCATCTAAAATTCTTATTAGATGTATTAATGCATGTATGTTCGAATAATTAGTTGTTAGTGTTCGTCCAGAAAATCACCTGAATTTGCCGGGTGTCACACTTTAAGCATGACTCTGTCTCTAACTTTGAACGACAAAGGTTTGCGTCTTGTGTCGGCGTAACTCTTCTAGCGATCTCGAGCGGCTTTCAGATGGTTTTGGATTTGAGAGACTTTCTCAAATCAACAGGTGGGGGATCGATGACAATACCAGTTAACTGGCTGTCTCCGATTTCAAACCAACAGGTGGGGGATCGGCGCTTTCTACCGTAAAGTGCCTCAAACGGGGCGGCTTGAATACTGGTATGGTAGCTATTGTTATAGGAGAACTCGCAGAGAGGCAAGTGCTCATCCCAGTTCTTGCCGAAATCGATTAATTAGGTGCGTAACATATCTTTGAGAGTCTGAATGGTTCTTTCGCTCTGACCATCGGTCTGGGGATGGTAGGCTGTACTATGTTGAGTTGAGTACCCAGAGCCTCATTAAGTGATTTCCAAAACCTAGTGGTGAATCAACTGTCTCGATTGGAGATGATGGAGATAGGGGTTCCATGACGAGAGAAGATCTCCTTTAGATAGTGTTTGGTAAGCAGTTCCATCGAGTGACTTTATTTCATCGCTAGAAAATGAGTAGACTTCGTGAGACGATCGATGAGGGTGTACTTACCTCGGAAGAGGTTTTCACAAGAGATACCCTTCTTAAGAAAGTTATTCCGGGTGAAGTTATCTCGGATGAAATATCTTCATCCGCGATATAGAAAGTTATTCCGAGTGAAGTTATCTTGGGTGAGATTACCTCGAACACACGTTTGACAAAAAAAATTGTGACTTAAGAACTTTTCAAAGGTTTTTACCCGAGATAAGTTATCTCGGGTGAGTATTTCACAGGTTCTTCCGGATAAGCTTATCCCGGAAGAGAAAGAAAGTTTCTCTTTCTTTTTGTATCAAGAGATGGATCCAAAGAATCATTTTAAAGCATTAATAAGATGTTAATCAAAGTTCATCATTCCTATGGCTGTGAAGATGAAGTTTGATTAACTTCTTGTCAACACAATCACGAATAAAATGATACATGATCTCAATGTGCTTTGTCATTGAATGTTTCACTGGATTGTTGGTGATGCTGATGGCACTTGTATTATCAGCATACATAGAGTCTCCATAAAGTTGATGCCATAATCCATCACCTGATTTTAAATCCACAAGACTTGAACCACATCATACAAAAGCTGCAATGTACTCTGATTCTACTATAGAAGTTGAGACACATGTTTGCTTCTTGCAGTGCCAGGAGACAAGTCTGTAACCAAGAAATTAGCAACCACCAGATGATTATTTCTTGTCAATATTACATCCTCCATAGTCAATAGGTTCACCATTCAAGTCAGAAGTTAACTTGTGTGATGTTGATATAGGATTTTTAATTAGCAGTAGAGGATGACAACATGTCAAACCTCTTAAGCATATCCTGAACATATTTTGCTTGATTCAGAAAAATGCCTTCTTTTGATTGGTTTACTTGAAGTCCTAAGAAGAAGGTGAGTTCACCCATGGAAATCATCTCAATTTTTTCTATCATTAGGGCTTCAAACTCCTTACAAAGAGCATCAATAGTTGAACCAATGATTATATCATCAACATAAATTTGTACCATAAAGAGATCCTTACCAACTGTTTTGATGAAGAGAGTTTTGTCAATGGCTCCTCTTTTGTAACCATGATTAATTAGATAACAAAAGAGGGTCTCATACCAGGTCATTAGTGCCTGTTTAGACCATATAGAGCTTTTATCAGTTTACACACCTTGTTTGGATGATGTAGATCTTCAAACCTAGGTGGTTGACACACATAAACTTCTTCGTTCAATAATCCATAGAGAAAATGTGACACCCGGCAATTCAGGTGATTTTTCTGGACAAACACAAACATGAAAAACTATTTATATCAAACATACATTCATTCATACATCTAATAGGATTGTTAGATGTGTTATCGAGACCACGGATAATCATACACGAGTTGAGTCGGTCCTGAACGTTGGTGACTAATTAATGGAACATTACTCAAATGTACGAAAAACCATACAACTTGTTGGGTGTGTCTTATTTTTAGGTTTGAACTTAGGGGACTATTTGTGACTTAGCTAGACTTTCTAGGGGTCTTCTTGTCATTCCATGAAATTTGTTAAATGGATCAGCCGTAACTGACATCCATGATTTTTGCAAGCAATCCCAAACCATCACGTAGATCCCCCTCGTTTCCCCTTTTATACGGCTAACCTCCACCATATTGCGATCGATCCCTCCCTCTTTTACTCTCTCCCTCGACGCACACAGCAACTACTGCTGTTCTACACAATCGTGAAGGTCGCCAAAGGCTGCTGTTCGGCCTCTTCAGTCCGCCGCAAGCCCCCAAAACAAGCACGGTTCGAGCGGGCGAAGGTAAACCGTCTAATTCCCATCGATGCTCCTTCTGTTTCTTTTTTTTCTTTTTGAAAACTCAAATGGTTTTAACTAGAAATCTGTATGTTCATTCATGCTACTGTGATATATGCATTATGTGCTATTTGATTTAAGATTCAATGATGTATGAAGTTCATGTGCTAACCGGATAAACTTACTAGTTCGAAAACCCGATCTCGCGCGGTGTGTATGTTACAAAAGTTTTTTTTAAACAAATTCTGGATGTAAATCTTAGCCTCCTACGGACGTGGAGTATTGTATGCGTGATTTTTCTGTGCCTTATGAAACCTGCAATTTGAATTTAAAAAGTTTCGGCTGGGGTTGACGGGTTAGTGTCTTTTATTGTAGAAGATGACATCAAATCTATGTGGTTAAATACTTTGCAGACCAGGTTAAAGAACAATTAAATTGTAGTCCAGCCGGTACACTACGCATGTTGTAACCAGAAGGTCGCTGGTTCGAACCCAGCGACTAACACTTTCTGTGTGTTTTTTTTGGTTCCTTTCTAAATCCTGTATTTAATTTAGTATTAACAGAACTGGTTAAATAACTTACAATCAGATTTTAACAGCAAACCAGAAATGGCCTAGTGGTTAAGGCCCTAGTGTTGTGACAGGGTTGTCCCAGGTTCGAACCCAACGAACTGCAGTCTTAAATTCTTTTTTTAGTTCTGCTTCATTTATAAGGATATGACACCAGAAATTAAGGGTTAAATATATTTAAATCTGGTTTGATTAACAAAGTGTGGGCTGGTCGGGTTGGTAATGCTTGTGTGTTGGGACTGTTCCACCGCGAGTTCAAACCTCACGCCCAGCATTCTCTTTTCTTTTTTTGGGTTCTAGTTTATTTTAATCCTTACAATTCTCTCAGGTTTATTTATAATGCATATGTTACGGTTTTAGTGGTAGTTAGGTTGTATATTACCATGAAAAGTATTACCCTTGATGCAAAGCATGACACACAAATTATATAATTACCCTTGATCATGGGACGCGAGGAGAAAGCCCTCAAACGTAGCAAGATTCCGATCGTCAAGGTTCGATGGAACTCAAAGCGTGGACCTGAATATACATGGGAACGAGAGGATCAAATGAAGAAGAAGTATCCTCACTTGTTCGAGCAAACGTCCACTGAAACTCAAGGTATGATTTAATTCTGGGGACCAAAATATCTGTAACAGGAGGAGGATGTGACGACCCTAAAACTTTTGCTTTCTTTCCCCAGCAACGACAGCTGAGGCTGCGAACGCTACGACGCAAGAATAATTTTCGGGACGAAAATTCCAATTACAAGGGGATGATGTGACATCCGAGAATTTCAAGGTTTACTTCCGTTAGACAATTCCGTTAGTTACGTTATAAGTGTTAACTTAGTAACTAATGCTTAACTAGGCCGAATACGTCCACGTCCTTTGGTTGATCACCGAACCCGTCCATATGTGTTATGTGATTATTTATGTATTGTCATTATGTGCAACGTGATGAAAACGCATGATTTAGTATTAGGAATAAAATGAAAATTTGCCTTTCTTGGTTGCCAGCGAAACTAACGGGCGAAACTATAGTGTCGCCCGGTAGCCGGTTAAACTATTGGATCTCATGAAATCAGAGACAGTTTCGCCTGGCCAGCGAAACTAGCCAGCGAAACTAGCCTCTGATATATAATGGCATAAAACCCTAGTTGTCTCATTTGTTGCACCATTTCTCTCAAACACACACACTCACTCTCCTGGAATCTGGTCAGCCGAGAAAACCACCAAAGAAACACCATCTCAGCCTCGAGACAACATCTATTTGGATCCTAGATCGAATCGTGAGTCTCAAAAACCTTTATTTATGCTTTTCTATGTGTTTCTCTTAAAAAGCATGCCTAAACCTCTATGGAATCACTTGATCTGCTAGTATGCTACTTAGGGATGCTAGATCTGTTATAAAGTTTGTAACTTTACGTGTGAAATCCATCCATAATGAAAATTCATGCTAGATTAGGTTATTTAGGGTTTTAAATGTATTTTGGTGATTTGATGATAAAAAATACATGAATAAGGTGTCAAAACTGCTTCTATGATGTTGGTAATTGACTATGCATGCTATATACTGAATTACATGAAGTATGGGGACTGTTAGATTGATTTTTAGGCTGATCCGTAAGTTTTTCGCGACTAGCGAAACTACCATGTTCTCTGGGCGAAACTAACCAGCGAAAGTATGTATATCTCCTTCAGGCGACACTATGCAGCGAAACTGTAGTGTCGCCAGTGAACAAACTTGCCTAGCGAAACAACCATAGACCTTGTCCCTGAACGAAAGTTCAACCAGTTTCGGGCGAAACTAGTCTAGCGAAACTGTGCCATCAGTTTCGGGCGAAACTAGCTAGCGAAACTGTGTCATCGGGTATTGCCTAGCGAAAGTGCTGCCCGTGCACACAGCGAAACTGTGTAACGAAACTGCTGGCGAAACTGCTGGAGAAACTGCTAGCGAAATTGTGACCAGAACCCAAACTTGTGCAACTTGCGTGAATGCTATGCTATGACCTACATGATTATGCTATGATGAAACATGCTATGATTTCTGTATTTTGTAAACCATTGTTCATGATCAACCATCGGTGTCGTGTGTCTGTATGTCGAGTCATAGTTCCAACGTGCTATGTTATGGGCCATAGTGACGTTAAGTAAAGATTAGACACCAAACTAATACTTAAGACCTAAACGTGTTCATAGGTCTTCGTTAAGCAAACTTGGATTATATAACAAGTGAAGCAGTGCAACCCAAGGTGAGTGTCACTAACCCAATTATCGTGAACCCGTTTGGGTCACACTGAATAACTTAATGAAAAACAATGCTGACAACCTTATGAGAGCTATGCACCTCTCTGATGAACTTGAACTCGGGAGTGCTTGGCACCCACTTGATGAACTTGAACTCGGGAATGCTTGGCACCCACTTGATGAACTTGAAGTGCTTTATGGGAAGCACTTGCGAATTACTTAAACAACTATTTCTGAAACAAAACTGAAAACACTTTTGAGATCCATGAGAATCCGGAAAAACCGTTTTAATATGGCCAGCGTAGGTTAAAGTCTAAACCACATGATATCACATGATTTCTAAGGATGCCTTGAAAACTTAAAAGTCCTCAACTAAATTGTACCATTAATTGTAAAGCGAGGGGATGTTGGGTAGATCTACTGGAGTTTGACAAACTCCGCCCCGTGGCACGGGGAGTGCACGGAGGTATAATATCAGCCTATCTGACCGTGATCCCGAGAGGACACGGGGGAGGCAAATCCGCGATGACGTAGGTCCGCAAAACCTGATGGCACGGCCACTACAATAATAGTCAGCTTTGGTACAAACTTCCTTAGTGCATGGAACAACGGATTAGCTACCCGCGATATCGGTTGAGCACTTTAACTATACAAAACTAGTTCATACCCGATAACGTATGTTACGGACATTAATATTTCTAAACCACGTTACTATGATTTTGGACATTACCGAGCATTGCTTTTCACAAATAAATATTACTTAAGTACATGTTGACACAAATATGATTATGAGACCGGGCCACTGCGTGACAAGCCCACTGTGAACTCACCAACCGTTAGGTTGACACTTGCGTGGTTTTCACTTTTGCAGATCGCTGAGGAGTATCCGGAAGCGGGTTGGCATGGCACGCGAAGACTTTTATTTTTAGTTAAACTTAATTGGGAATTTAAAACACTGATTTGTAAAGCACGTGGTTAGTGCTAAGATGATATTTTGTTCCGCTGCGTAATTTGAGACTTTATTTATGATATATCTTTAGACTTAACTCTGATTCGTTTAGTATTTGTAACTAATGATTGTGGTCCTGGTCTGGTCGCACCCCTTAACGGTATGAACTCCGTTAGTGGTTAATTTGGGGGTGTGACAGATTGGTATCAGAGCCATAAGTTGCAGAGAACTGGAATCAATTTTGAAAACGATTTGGAAACTGCAACTTTAAACCTTAGTTACAAACGAATAAACAAATTCCCAAAACAAAATTTTTACGTGCCAACCTGGGATACTCGCTCTGCTGTGTAAGTAAATACTTCGTACGTATGTATATATATATGTAGATATATATAGACCGTGTCTAAGTAGTCTAACGGAAAGCCTTAGGAAATTTTCACACACGAATACGAAACGCGAACGCTAATGCGCGCACTATGCCGGGGGAAAGCGACCACGAAACGATGCTACGCGTTACGTCCTGATTTCTACTACGATGACTACGCCGACGGTGACTTTTATGGGAAAGCCGACTTTCGACGGTAGTACTTACGATTTACGACGTTATTCGACGACGCCTCCATTTTGCACGAAAATTTTTCTGGACTAATAGTGGGATAACGGGAAATTGTTAATATACATATTATGGGATATGTATAAAGTATAACTGTGACTGAACACTGGCTACTTTAACTGTCCAGCAAGATGTCTGGAAGGGGGCACGGAAGGAGCAACATCAACATGACACCTGCACAACTACAAGCAATGATTAACGAACACGTGCAAGCCGCGGTGGCAGCCGTCCAAGCTGCATACGCCGCACAGGGTAATTATTATGCCGGTTAAGGCACAAAGCGATTATATTTTGACCTGTTTAAATTTAAAACCCGAACTATTTATGCATCAGGAAACCACCACCACTGCACGTTCAAGTCCTTCATGGACTGCAAGCCGATGACGTTTTCCGGCGAAGAAGGAGCGGTGGGACTCCTCAGGTGGATTGAGAAGTCTGAGAAGGTCTTCTCTATGTGCAACTGCCCTGCTGGGGACAAAGTGAAGTTTGCGACTGGTACCTTTCGAAGGAGCTGCTCTCTCCTGGTGGAACGCCGAAATCCAGATGACTGGGTTAGACGCGGCTAATAACATGGAATGGGAAGCGTTTAAGGAGCTGGTTATGGAGGAGTACTGTCCCCGCGACCAAGTGAAGAAATTATAGGGTGAATTCTTGAATCTGAAAATGATTGGGTCTGAAGTCGAACAGTATACTGCACGTTACCATGAGTACGAGGTCTTGTGCCCCACAATGGTTGATGCTGAATTCAAACGCATTGAGCGTTATCTGGAAGGCCTCGCGCCTCAAATCAAAGGACTAGTGACTGCCAGCAACCCCGCAACCGTGCAGCAAGCCATCCGTTTGGCTCACAAACTTACTGATCAGGAGGTTGAGAAGGGTACACTTCCTGCAAAGGCCACTGAGAAGACTGCCCTTAGTGGCAAGAGAAAAGCTGATGATGAAGCTCCTGAAAACTCAATGAACAATCAGAGTGTTGGAAACAGCACTGGGAGGTCTTATAATTCTCAAGGTCAAAGTAAGAGGTCTGGAAACAACAGTGGAAACAACCGCCAGGGCGGAAATGGTCAAAGCAACTACAGGGGTAACCTGCCTTTGTGTAACAAGTGTGGGAAACATCATGCTGGTGTTTGTAGAAAGAATCTGAGCTGTGAAAGGTGTGGAAGGAAAGGCCACGAAGCAAAAGACTGTTGGGCAACTCTACCTGAACAACAAAACCGCCAAAGGCAAAACAACAACAACAACAACAATCATGGCAACAACTATGGGAACAACCGTAACGGGCAAGGAAATAATCAGAACAATAATGGTGGAGCCCGTGGCTGTTTTGAATGTGGTGCTCAAGGCCACATTAAGAGGGACTGCCCGCAGTTGAGAAGACAGGGTAATGGTAATCAAGGAAACAATGGTGGGAACGGTAATGGCGGAGGAAATGGTAACGGGAATGGCAACGGGAATGGTGGAAATGGCAGGGGAAGAGCTTTTGTCATGGGTCAAGGTGAAGCTCGCAACGATGCCAACGTGATTAACGGTAAATTCATCCTTAATGGTTTCTTTGCTACTGTATTGTTTGATTCTGGTGCTGAAAGAAGTTTTATTTCCACCAAGTTTGCTAAGCTAATTAATGCTAAACCGATTGCCTTAGACGCTAAATATGTGGTAGAACTAGCAAATGGTAAACTCCATGATACGACTCAGATAGTTAAGGACTGTAAGTTAGAACTAGCTGGCCATACATTAGGAATCGACCTTATGCCTTTCCCGATTGGTAGTTTTGATGTTATAGTAGGAATGGATTGGTTATCTGAGAATCGAGCTGAAATCTTATGTAAAGAAAAAGTGGTTCGTATCCCACTCGAAGAAGGTGAAGTGTTAACGGTTCAAGGTGAAAAAGGTGGAGCAGTCACCGGTATTATCTCTTTCCTCAAAGCTCAAAAGTGCCTTCGTAAAGGTCACTTCGCGATCCTTGCAAATGTCACCGACACGACACTTCCCGAGCGTAGAATCGATGACTACCCGATAGTCCGCGACTTCCAAGATGTATTTCCTGAAGATCTGCCTGGTTTGCCTCCATTTCGACAAGTAGAGTTTGGGATCGACCTAGCTCCTGGAGCCGCTCCGATTGCACGCGCACCTTACCGTTTGGCAGTAAGTGAACTCAACGAACTCTCCTCACAACTTCAAGAGCTACTCGACAAAGGGTTTATTCGTCCAAGTTCGTCTCCATGGGGAGCACCGGTTTTGTTTGTTAAGAAGAAAGATGGAACGTTCCGGATGTGTATTGACTACCGAGAGCTTAACAAGGTTACGATCAAGAATCGGTATCCACTTCCTCGAATCGACGATCTCTTCGACCAACTGCAAGGTTCGAGCTACTTCTCAAAGATTGATCTACGGTCTGGATATCACCAACTTCGTGTTCGAGATGAGGATGTCCCCAAGACTGCTTTCAGAACTCGTTATGGTCATTACGAGTTTCTAGTTATGCCGTTTGGGCTAACTAATGCACCTGCTGTGTTTATGGATTTGATGAATCGAGTGTGCAAGCCGTACCTCGATCAGTTTGTGATAGTCTTCATTGATGATATTTTGATCTACTCCAAGACAAAGGAAGAACACGAGGAGCACCTACGACTTATCTTGGAATTACTCCGCAAGGAACAGCTTTATGCTAAGTTTTCGAAATGCGATTTTTGGATTCGCGAAGTCCAGTTTCTTGGACACATTGTTAATCAGGATGGAATTCATGTCGACCCAGCTAAAGTGGAAGCTATCAAGAGTTGGCCTACTCCAAGAGCGCCGACCGAAATCCGACAATTTTTGGGACTTGCCGGATATTACCGAAGATTCATCAAGGGTTTCTCGCAATTGGCTCAACCCTTGACGGCTTTAACGCACAAAGGAGTGCAATATAGATGGGGTGAAAAAGAAGAACACGCGTTTCAAACTCTTAAAGATATGTTATGTTCAGCTCCAATTCTCGCGTTACCCGATGGAATTGACGACTTCGTGGTCTATTGTGATGCATCCATTCAAGGACTCGGTTGCGTGTTGATGCAACGGGATAAAGTGATTGCCTATGGGTCCAGGCAACTGAAGGACACTGAGAAGAATTATACAACGCATGATTTGGAATTGGGAGCCGTTGTTCATGCACTCAAGATTTGGAGACATTACCTCTACGGAACAAAGTGCACAATATTTACCGACCACAAAAGCTTACAGCACATCTTTGAACAGAAGGATCTCAACATGCGACAACGACGGTGGGTCGAGCTACTGAATGATTATGACTTAGCGATTAAGTATCACCCGGGAAAAGCCAATGTTGTGGCTGATGCCTTAAGTCGAAAGGAGTACGAAAAGCCTCGACGAGTACGAGCGCTGCAACTTACCATTCACACGGGATTGCCGGATCGGATCCGCGATGCCCAACAAGAAGCTCTAAAAGAAGAAAACTTCGCAGCTGAAGCACTGCGTGGTGTAGATGGTAACTCTGAAGTTAAGACCGACGGACTCAGATACTACAATGACAGAATTTGGGTTCCTTTACTTGGAAATCTCCGTGAGCTCGTGATGGACGAGGCTCACAAATCAAGGTATTCGGTGCACCCTGGATCGGATAAAATGTACCAAGACTTGAAGAGCTTGTATTGGTGGCCGAATATGAAAGCCGACATTGCGCGATATGTGGCTAAGTGCTTAACATGCTCAAGAGTGAAGATTGAATACCAAAAGCCTTCTGGGCTATTACAGCAACCAAAGATCCCAGAATGGAAATGGGAGGATATCTCAATGGATTTTGTAACGGGATTACCTCATCGATCGAATCGACCAGATGCGATTTGGGTTATCATTGATCGATTAACCAAATCTGCACATTTTATCCCGATGAAGGAAAACGACAATATGGATAAGTTGACAAAGCTGTACATTGACCGAATTGTGGCACGTCATGGAGTGCCTAAGACCATTATCTCAGATCGAGATCCTCGATTTACTTCCCGACTATGGAAATCTATGCAAGAAGCATTGGGAACCAGACTGGATATGAGTACAGCTTATCACCCGCAGACCGATGGTCAGACGGAACGAACTATTCAGACTTTGGAAGACATGCTCCGAGCTTGCGTTCTCGACTTCGGTAAGGATTGGGAGACTCACCTTCCGTTGGTGGAGTTCTCCTACAACAACAGTTATCATACAGGTATCGGTGCAGCACCTTTTGAAGCGCTTTATGGCAGAAAATGTAGATCGCCCGTGTGTTGGGCCGAAACGGGTGAGAAAGGACTCACCGGACCAGAAATCATTCATGATACAACGGAACGGATCATTCAAATCAGAAGGCGGATAGCCGCAGCACGTGACAGACAAAAGAGCTATGCCGACAAACGCCGTAAGCCTTTGAAGTTCGAGGTAGGTGACAAGGTGCTATTAAAGGTATCTCCCTGGAAAGGAGTGATACGCTTCGGGAAGCGTGGAAAGCTAAATCCTCGCTATATCGGTCCATTTGAAATCATTGGGGAAGTAGGCCCGGTGGCCTACCGTTTACAACTCCCTGCCGAACTCGATGGAGTTCACAACGTGTTTCACGTCTCGAATTTGAAGAAATGTCTGGCTGAAGACACCGAAATAATCCCTTTGGAGGAATTGGAAATTGATGAACATTTGAGATTTATCGAGCAACCGGTAGAAATCATGGGACGCGAGGAGAAAGCCCTCAAACGTAGCAAGATTCCGATCGTCAAGGTTCGATGGAACTCAAAGCGTGGACCTGAATATACATGGGAACGAGAGGATCAAATGAAGAAGAAGTATCCTCACTTGTTCGAGCAAACGTCCACTGAAACTCAAGGTATGATTTAATTTTGGGGACCAAAATATCCTGTAACAGGAGGAGGATGTGACGACCCTAAAACTTTTGCTTTCTTTCCCCAGCAACGACAGCTGAGGCTGCGAACGCTACGACGCAAGAATAATTTTCGGGACGAAAATTCCAATTACAAGGGGATGATGTGACATCCGAGAATTTCAAGGTTTACTTCCGTTAGACAATTCCGTTAGTTACGTTATAAGTGTTAACTTAGTAACTAATGCTTAACTAGGCCGAATACGTCCACGTCCTTTGGTTGATCACCGAACCCGTCCATATGTGTTATGTGATTATTTATGTATTGTCATTATGTGCAACGTGATGAAAACGCATGATTTAGTATTAGGAATAAAATGAAAATTTGCCTTTCTTGGTTGCCAGCGAAACTAACGGGCGAAACTATAGTGTCGCCCGGTAGCCGGTTAAACTATTGGATCTCATGAAATCAGAGACAGTTTCGCCTGGCCAGCGAAACTAGCCAGCGAAACTAGCCTCTGATATATAATGGCATAAAACCCTAGTTGTCTCATTTGTTGCACCATTTCTCTCAAACACACACACTCACTCTCCTGGAATCTGGTCAGCCGAGAAAACCACCAAAGAAACACCATCTCAGCCTCGAGACAACATCTATTTGGATCCTAGATCGAATCGTGAGTCTCAAAAACCTTTATTTATGCTTTTCTATGTGTTTCTCTTAAAAAGCATGCCTAAACCTCTATGGAATCACTTGATCTGCTAGTATGCTACTTAGGGATGCTAGATCTGTTATAAAGTTTGTAACTTTACGTGTGAAATCCATCCATAATGAAAATTCATGCTAGATTAGGTTATTTAGGGTTTTAAATGTATTTTGGTGATTTGATGATAAAAAATACATGAATAAGGTGTCAAAACTGCTTCTATGATGTTGGTAATTGACTATGCATGCTATATACTGAATTACATGAAGTATGGGGACTGTTAGATTGATTTTTAGGCTGATCCGTAAGTTTTTCGCGACTAGCGAAACTACCATGTTCTCTGGGCGAAACTAACCAGCGAAAGTATGTATATCTCCTTCAGGCGACACTATGCAGCGAAACTGTAGTGTCGCCAGTGAACAAACTTGCCTAGCGAAACAACCATAGACCTTGTCCCTGAACGAAAGTTCAACCAGTTTCGGGCGAAACTAGTCTAGCGAAACTGTGCCATCAGTTTCGGGCGAAACTAGCTAGCGAAACTGTGTCATCGGGTATTGCCTAGCGAAAGTGCTGCCCGTGCACACAGCGAAACTGTGTAACGAAACTGCTGGCGAAACTGCTGGAGAAACTGCTAGCGAAATTGTGACCAGAACCCAAACTTGTGCAACTTGCGTGAATGCTATGCTATGACCTACATGATTATGCTATGATGAAACATGCTATGATTTCTGTATTTTGTAAACCATTGTTCATGATCAACCATCGGTGTCGTGTGTCTGTATGTCGAGTCATAGTTCCAACGTGCTATGTTATGGGCCATAGTGACGTTAAGTAAAGATTAGACACCAAACTAATACTTAAGACCTAAACGTGTTCATAGGTCTTCGTTAAGCAAACTTGGATTATATAACAAGTGAAGCAGTGCAACCCAAGGTGAGTGTCACTAACCCAATTATCGTGAACCCGTTTGGGTCACACTGAATAACTTAATGAAAAACAATGATGACAACCTTATGAGAGCTATGCACCTCTCTGATGAACTTGAACTCGGGAGTGCTTGGCACCCACTTGATGAACTTGAACTCGGGAATGCTTGGCACCCACTTGATGAACTTGAAGTGCTTTATGGGAAGCACTTGCGAATTACTTAAACAACTATTTCTGAAACAAAACTGAAAACACTTTTGAGATCCATGAGAATCCGGAAAAACCGTTTTAATATGGCCAGCGTAGGTTAAAGTCTAAACCACATGATATCACATGATTTCTAAGGATGCCTTGAAAACTTAAAAGTCCTCAACTAAATTGTACCATTAATTGTAAAGCGAGGGGATGTTGGGTAGATCTACTCGAGTTTGACAAACTCCGCCCCGTGGCACGGGGAGTGCACGGAGGTACAATATCAGCCTATCTGACCGTGATCCCGAGAGGACACGGGGGAGGCAAATCCGCGATGACGTAGGTCCGCAAAACCTGATGGCACGGCCACTACAATAATAGTCAGCTTTGGTACAAACTTCCTTAGTGCATGGAACAACGGATTAGCTACCCGCGATATCGGTTGAGCACTTTAACTATACAAAACTAGTTCATACCCGATAACGTATGTTACGGACATTAATATTTCTAAACCACGTTACTATGATTTTGGACATTACCGAGCATTGCTTTTCACAAATAAATATTACTTAAGTACATGTTGACACAAATATGATTATGAGACCGGGCCACTGCGTGACAAGCCCACTGTGAACTCACCAACCGTTAGGTTGACACTTGCGTGGTTTTCACTTTTGCAGATCGCTGAGGAGTATCCGGAAGCGGGTTGGCATGGCACGCGAAGACTTTTATTTTTAGTTAAACTTAATTGGGAATTTAAAACACTGATTTGTAAAGCACGTGGTTAGTGCTAAGATGATATTTTGTTCCGCTGCGTAATTTGAGACTTTATTTATGATATATCTTTGGACTAACTCTGATTCGTTTAGTATTTGTAACTAATGGTTGTGGTCCTGGTCTGGTCGCACCCCTTAACGGTATAAACTCCGTTAGTGGTTAATTTGGGGGTGTGAATTCATGACTAAAATTAGGCTTAGGAAAATTTAAAGGAGTAAATCTAATCATAACCACTAATTCTGGGGATTCTTGAGATAGTGATGCAACAGGTTCAAGTATAGATTCATATATCTCAGTTTCACCAACTACAGAAGGAGAACTCAATTTCTCAGCAGAGTGAGAATCTGAGTCACTACTGTTAGTGTCAGTTGAAACCAAATTTGGAGTTTGATCATCTTAATTTCCTTGATCACTTTGATTACTTGAGTTTCCAAGGTCATCAGCTGGATCATTGCACATTATCAGATTGTTTTCTTCAGCTAATACAACTGATTCATTTTAAAAAATTTGGAATGGGAGTTCCATCAGGGTGAAGTGAATGACAGTTCCTAGAGTCAGGTCAAATCATGTTGATGGAATGAAAGGCTTTGTGCTTACTGAAGAGAAGAATGGAGGATCAACACCTTTGAACCTACTAAAATCATCAGTTCTTGAGGTACCTGTACCTGCATACCTGCACATTATCACTGGTTGGCTTCTCAACAGTTATGTTGAAAGCATTGGTTAGTGAACCAATATTAAATAACCATGTGGGCTTGGCTCTATACTTGTTTCTTTGATTTTTCATTAAAGATAACATTAATAGTTTCTTCAACAAATTTAGAACTGGTGTTGTATACTCTATATGCTTTTGAAACACCAGACTATCCAACAAAATAGCCATCATCAGATTTCTCAGCAAATGTTGATAATTGCTCATTGGTTACAGGACAGCCAAATGATTTTAGAAAATAGATATTAAGTTTTCTTTTTCTCCAAATTTCATAAGTGTCTTGTTTTGCCCTTTCACAATCAAAATCTTGTTTTGCATATAACATGCAGTATTTACTGCTTCTGCCCAAAAAGTTACAGGCAATTTTGATTCAGCTAACATAGATCTTGCAGCCTCAAATAGTGTTCTATTTTTTTTTTTTGGGAAAAAACCCGGCAAAATAAATAGACAAACAAAAGGTACAAAAGGAGCACTCACAAACCCATTAGATTGGACAATTCCCAACCTTAACAGCAATGTGAGCCTGGAAACACCAAACAACTAACCTATCAACAAGAATACAACCAAAAACAAAATTAATCATACGAAATCTAGCACACCTCATACAAAGAAAATAAACAGCAGCACAACTAATCATAGTAACCAAGCTGCAACCAAGCCTCCATAAACACCAAGCAATCATAGGACTCCCCTTGTTCATTTGCAAAATATTAATCTCCGCAACAAATGACCCAAAACTCTAACAATGTTCATCCAAATGCGACATCCTGTAACCCAACTTTCATACAAAGCCATGATCAGATTAGTGACCACATACTTGGCACTAAAAATGCCTTCATTATACCACCAACAATAATCAACCCAGCTGTAGCAATCCATCAGCAAAATAGTCTCCAAGCTAGACCTTGACCACCTATCCTTGCTATTGGTACTGCTGCCAAACCTCACATCCAAACCAGAACCAATGGGCTTCAATAAACTACCAGCCCTATAATGAACACACCAGAAATTCCAAAGCCACATACACCAACCAAAAAACATCAGAAATAACCCACAGGCCCAGAAAACAACAACCTGCCTTCTAACATCAGAAATAACCCATAGGTCCAGAAAATAGGGATTCCAAACTTTATACCAACAGCTTCTAAAATTCTTGAAGTTACCAACATAAATACTCACAATAAGCATCCAAACAGCAACATTACTGATGTAAATCATATCAGTTCTCAGACTGCACCTACTCTCCCTCCCACTTATCCAGTAAGTCCAACTCCACCCAAGCACTACCAATCATATTCCAGTCCCAAATCATAGCACCATGAACCTCCCTCATCCCAACACATCCCCCTCCCCCCCCCCCCCCAAGTCCAAGTGGACAGACTCAAGAAATCAAAGCCAAAAAAAGCTAAGGCCAAAAAACAAAGAAGCCGGTTTGAGTACCAAGGTATGTTCTAAATAACAGAAAAATACCAAGAAGCTGAAACCTGACCCAGATGGTACTCTTAATATAACTACTCCAGTGGTTAATGCTATTCATCAGCCATTTTAAACACCAATCCCTAATCATAACCGCGGAAATGGAAAGAAGAGATTCAAATCTCCTCCCATCCATCAGAGTAATGACCCAAAAGACATAAAAGTAAAGCAGAAATAAGAGTTTGGAGGATGGAGATGTATTACTACACCAGATAACTACCCACGCTATTTTGTGCAACTCAACATCAGAAATGTCCCATTTATATCCCCCCACCCAGCTATTATCACCATTCCAATACATAATATACCAAACACCACAACCACACACAGAAAACCAATAAAAGGTAATGGCCAAAATAAGAGAATGCCGGTTTGAGTACCAAGGGTAAGAGCTAAGTAACAAAAAAATAGCAAAATGTTGAAATTGAATCCTGACCCATATGGCACTCTTAAAGTAACTGCTCCAGAGGTTAATGCTATACTTCAGCCATTTTAACCACCAATCCCTAACCTTTAACGCAGAGATGGAATGCATAGACCCAAGAGTCCACCAAACCATCAGAGTAATAACCCAAAAAATATAAAAATAAAGAAGAATTAAAAGATAGGATAAAGGAGGTATATTACTACACCAGATTACTACCCACGCTGTTTTATGCAACTCAACATCAAGGATGACCCAATTATAACCCCCCACCCAGTAAAGATAACCATTCCATTTCATAAGGTACCAGGGACCAGGACCAAAGACATTAAACCAAAGAAAAGCTATGGCCAAAGATATAGAATGCCGGATTGAATGCCACAGGTGAGAGCTAAAAAATAAAAACCAAGAACCCAAATGAATCCTGACCCAAGTGGCATTCATAGTATAACTGCACCATAGGTAAATGCTGCACTGCAGCCATCTTAAACTCCAACCCCTAGTCTCATAAGCAGAGATGATAAGCAGAAGCTTAGAAAGCCACCTGATCATCAGAATAAAGAGCCAAAAAAAGAAAAAATAAATCAGACATAAAAATTTGGAAACTGGAAGAGCATTACAGCTCCAGATGACTACCCTCACAATATATAGAACCTCAACATCAGGAATACCCTTTAGAATCCCCCCCCCCCCCCCCAAAATATAAGCAACATCCTTGACAGCCACATAAACCAATAAAGCAAAGAACAGTCCCAAGGGAAGGAAA
Organism: Deinandra increscens subsp. villosa; assembly: GCA_039602395.1. Lineage (NCBI taxonomy): Eukaryota > Viridiplantae > Streptophyta > Magnoliopsida > Asterales > Asteraceae > Deinandra > Deinandra increscens. The sequence goes on from JBCNJP010000003.1 coordinate 66,350,917, forward strand.
TACCACCATAGAACTGCCACCCCTTTTCACATTTAAACTTCATTTGACAGATGATAAGGAAGGAAATGCCATACATTATCAGCCAAAAGAACCTGGTTAGAAAACTTTACCAAGGTTCCTTTCAGTTTAAGTCTAATAGCTTCTGTAATTAAGAACACCACCCTATCAACAGATCTGCTTTCACTCTGAAACATTCTCATATTCCTTTCTTGCCACAAGAAATACACAACAGCAGCAACAGTCATTTTTCTGATGACAACCCAAATAGATTTGCTTTTAGGTAAGGAACTCATGAATCTGCCCATCGATTTCCAGCAATTAGGAGCACCATTCATATTAGCCTTGTGTTTCATTCTATCCCACACCTGAGCAGAGAAATTACATTCAAAAAATAGATGACTATGACTGTCAGGCATTTCATTACAAAAGATGCACTTAAGATCACTTCCCCCAGACCATTTATCAAGTCTGTCTTGAGTCAACAACTTAAATTGTAAGGCCATCCATAAAACAAAAGCATGTCTAGGGATCCTGTGAGAAAACCAAACACTACCAGTCCAACCTACAATAGGATAAGCACCCCTCAAATCATTGTAACAGCCAGCAGTGCTAAAATCCACCAACTCCCCATCACTCCTAATCCATCTAACTCTATCCACCTTATCATTGTATAATATAGGGCATTGAATCCAATTCAGAACAGGAAACAAAATCAGCCATTCCTCAGGAAATTTCCATCTACCATTATTAACAATATCAGACACAGTAGAAGCATCATTGAACCCAGCTCTCTTTATTTCCCTATTAGAGATATACAAGTCAAGAGGACCTAATTCATGCCATCTATCATGCCAAGCATTCAGCCCCTTCCCAGATCCAACTTCAAAAAGAATATGAGGCTTAATGAGTTTCCTACAATGCAGAATATTCCTCCAGGACCAGCTTAACCCATCCTTTGGCTGCAAGCTCCAAAAATTCCTATCAGCAACCAAATGTACCTTAACCCATTTTACCCATATAGAGTTTTTGCCAGAAACCAAGTTCCATATGTGTTTGGCAATCAGGGCTTTATTCATTAATTTCAAAGATTTGATCCCTAAGCCCCCTTCATTCCATTTATGACACAATTTTCCCCAGCTCACTCTAATTTTCCCTCTAGCAACCCCGTTTTGCTAAGGGGTTCTTGCTGCACTAAATTGCCTAGCAATTACCTTTTCTTCACAGAAGGAGTTTAAAACATGGTTTTTAAACTCCGTACCATTGTCACTTCTAATTGTTTTGACTTTCAATTTGGACTGGTTTTCAAGGTGAATAATTAAAGCTTTTAAAATTTCAGGGGTTGCATCTTTGGTTGCAAGAAAGAAAACCCAAGTGTATCTTGAAAAATCATCAGTTATTACAAAACAATAAGACCTTTTCCCTAAACTCTTTACCCTTGTAGGACCAAATAAGTCAACATGCAACAGTTCTAAGGGCATAGAAATAGAGCTTTCAAGTTTGGGCTTATGTGAATATTTGTGTTACTTACCATTTGGGCAAGAAACACATTGCTCAGCACATGTAAATATTTTGTTAGGTAAACCTTTAACCACACCGTATTTTACAAGTTTGTTAATTGTTTTAATGTTTACATATCCTAGCCTTCTGTACCAAAGATCCGATTCATCTACAAAGGCCTTGGATATAAGGTAGGTGATACCATCCTTAGATATAGTATGTTCCATATCTAGAATCTACAAACCATCCTTCTAGGTTCCTTTATTAAAATTATGTCCACAGGCAGGTACTTTAACACTAGGTTTAAGGATGATAACCTCTGACTCATTAAACATAACATTCAATTTCCTGTCACACATTTGTGAGACACTAAGAAGAATGAATTAAATACCTCAACATAATTTACCTTATCAAAGGTAAGCTTCCCATTTGTGACTATTCCCTATCCAGAAATTTGACCCTCATTGTTTCCAAAAGCAACCGGTCATCCATTAACTCCTTTTGTATTTTTCAATAATTCTTTATTTCATGTTATATGGAAAGAACATCTGCTATCTACAACCTAGATGTTGTTTTGAGATTTATTGGATGTCTCCTGCACATAGTAAGACAAATGAGTTATTTTCTAAGGGAGACCCAAGCCATTGTGGTCTTGGGTCTGCCCATAGCATCATTATACTTATACTCCTTAAGTACAAGTGTTTGAGTCACATCTTTAGATTTTGATGACTCGGTCTTTGACTAATCATTATTTGAAGATTCTTGACTCATTTTGGGATAAGGGAGATAATTTTGTTGAGACTGAAATTGATAAATTTTTGTTTTTTAGCTGCTTTTCTCTACCTATACTCCATTTTTCTTCTAGCCTTAGACGATTCAGAGTATGTTGTTTCTAAATATGAGGTTTGATCATGAAATTTTGAAAGATTCTTTTGAGACAACGATTTATTTTGGCTATTGAAAACAGTTTCATCTTGATTGGGACGAAAACCTCCTTTTTGAGGTGTAAAATTCCTCCCGGAGTAAAATTGTTCATCCGGGGTAACTTTTACCTCGGGATAATAACTTTTCCCGACCGGGTAAACTTTACCTCGGGAGCCCATTTTATGTCTCTCAGATGTCTTGTAGAGTAATTTTGTCCCTCCAGGTAACTTTTACCTCGGGATAATAATTTTTGCCATCCGAGATATATTTTACCTCGGGATTAAATTTTCTTCCTCTAGGAGCAGACACACTCCTAGATTCCCGATTGTTATGAGGTCTTCTTGAATAATTGTATTCCATATCCTCATAATCATCATTCTCAAAGTAAATTGGTCATTGTTTACCTATAGATCTTGATGGTCCATATCCTGAATGATTGTTTGAGCTCCCGGAGTAATGTTTTCCTGGGTGCTCAGAGTTCCTTCCGGAGTAAGAATGATCTGGATGAATAGACTCTTTGAAGTTAATTGCCTTGTTGACAATATGATTATCACCAACAGTCCTTGATTTTTCAGTGTTCTCCATTTTGTCAACTGTGGACAACTTGACTAGTTTTAAAAAATGGATTGTGGTGACAGTCAATTGCAACATGACCAATTTTTCCACAGATTATGCATTCCTTAAACATCTTAGTTTCAGGAATACCATCAAGTTTTCCAGAAAAAGTGATTGAAGGTGCTTTCTTGATTTTTTTTAAAGTATTTTGTAAATCATCAAATTCATTCTTTTCAATTGATTTTAATTTCTTGAGATCCTTGACAATTTCATCAGAAATGCAATAAAACTGTGGTTTAACTATTGGCGTAACTACATTTTCTGTTACAACACTTTCAAATGTTGTTTCATCAGTTATAGTTTTCAACACAGATGTCTCGATAGAAATTTTAGTTTCATCACCAATTCCAATAATGGGGTCAGGAGTGAGTTGAACTAATGATACTTCATTTTTAACTTTATCAACACACCCTATATAAAAATCAGGGTAAGTGACTTTGTTATACCCAGTCCCATTATTTTTATTTCCCTTTGCATTGTGACTCTGCCATAGCTTAAGTTGTTTTTCATTACTAGCTAGGAGTTTCTCGCAATCAGAATTGGCGTTAGAAAGTTTGATTTCACAGATACTCAATTCAGATCTCACATCTTCACATTCTTTGTTTGCAATTTCTAGTTTAGAAAGTAGGTCCTTAATTTGAGTGACAAGATTGGATTTATCATGTTTTAGAATAATAATGCTACTAATTAGTTCCTCAATCTTGTTGTTATAAGCAATGTCAGCCTTTCTAGAGTATTCTTTTATTTCTTTAAGACTGGCCATTTTCTCTAAGTTCCAAATTATGCTTTCTGTAATTTTCAATTTGTTCTGCACATGCATGTTTGCAAAGAAAAGAAAGTACTTCAGTTGGTATTTTAGTATTTACCTCACAGTTTGAAGAGGTATCCATAGATGATGAAGTGGAAGATTTATTAGCAGAATATGGAACTTAGTTTTCCATTAAGGCATGATTGATGGGAGAAAATTTTTGCATAAATTCTTCCCAATCAACACAACCAGTTTAGTTGGCAACAACAGCAGTTGCATGGTTTTGGGTGTTTGAACTTGATGTAGGAGCAAAGGGACTTTCAGTAGATGCATTCGAGGTTTGTGGCTTTGTGTATGCATTATGAAGTCTTTGGTATTTGTTTCCTCCATCATGGTTCGTGTTCTACCTTCTGGGTTGCTTACATTCACTGGCAAAGTGTCCTAGTTGGTGACAGTTGTAGCACTTTGCTTTACTTTGTCCAACCCAATTTAGGCACTTCTATCTTCATTATAATTTCTACCATTTCTCTTGTAGAATCATTGCGCGCGTATGGAGACCATCACCAGTTGTGTGTTGATGTCCATCTCTTCCAGGCCATTAGCACTAAAACATTCTTGTCACACCCCCAATTTCCACTGACGGAGTATAACCATGTGGGGTGTGATCTAGACCAAGTCTTTAGTTACAACCAAGCCATAAAGGGGAGATGAAATACTCATAAAATATATTTTACAAAAACAGAGTTTAAATAGCAATTCGTCGGAAGCATTTAAAAGTTTACAAAGTTGTTGTTTTGCAAAAGTAGGTACTGAATGTGGTTGAAATACATTTCCCAAAAGATTTTACAAAAGAGAAGCATTGCGAACGCTCGTGCCTCCAAGATCCTCCTAGCAACCTGAAAAGCATTCAACAATCAAGTGTCAGTCAAAGCTGGTGAGTTCACTAAAGTAGCTAGCCTATGCTTATGTTCACCTGAAAGTTCGTAATTGAAGCTGACTATGCGACATAAGTATTAGCTTGAACGATTTGTCTTCCCCGTGTCTTTCCTGATCATTGTAGTTTTAGGCGAACATTGTTCTCAGTCCGGCCACCAGTCGGGAGGGTGCATCCTGTGCACCGCTGAGCGGGGGTGTCAATCCCCATTAGTACTACTCAACAGTACCTCGCTATTTATTATTAACGGCATGACAATGTAAGGACTTTTTGTAAATAAAAATGCATTTTAGTGAAACATGTGATATATAACGGATAATTACTTTAGCATACAAAATACCTTTACCGTTGTGTTGTCACCCTTCACCGGATGCAACTAGTTGTTCAGTTGTGTGTTATCATCCTTAACCGGATATAACTAAATGAAGTAAGTGAAACTCACCTTAGGTTGCACCGGTACACAACACTTGTCTTTAGAGGTGGTTATGAGTGACCTATTTTAATGAATACGGTCTAACCAAGTTAGAGATTGTCACTAGGACGAGTTGCTTATCATAAATCACTTATGTTATCATGCATTCACCTTGGTCCTAAAACCTTGACACAAGTAATAAACATGTAAGAGAACATAGATGCACATTTACAAGACAATATGCACAAATGAAAAGTTCATATGTTAACTACTTAACACACTATTTGCAGACATGCATAACTACCTCCAAACTTGGAGTTGGTTTCTAAAATTTTGCTGGCATACACTTCCCAACATTCTAAACATGCTGCAAAAATAATCAACCTAAAAGGTTAAGTATTGAGTAAGTTATGCGGGTTTGAAGTTGGCTAAAAATCAGCTTTGTTGCTGTTAGACAAAATAGTGAAAATAAACTTGAAAAATTCATAACTTGATCAAAACGTGTAGTTTGTTTACCAAAATTTTCAGATCATAGTTTTAATATGTAAACATCATTTTCATGCAAAAATCCCTTCTTTAGTACCCAAGAATCATGTCCAAAAAATTGCATAAGTTTGTTATTGCTGAATTTTTAACAGCCCTGCACACCCAACTTGCAGTAGCTTTTCTAGTGACCAAATGGAGTTCTTAGAATGCGTACGAGTAGCCAAATTAAAGATAAGACATAGCACTTTACTATGGAAAAAGAATCACTTGATTTGGATGAAAATTGAGCAAGTTATAACCTGTACAAGACGACCCAATTTTTATGACATAATATGTCCAAAAACAGGTGTTTACAAGATTTGAACTTCAAAGGTAACATTTAGGTCGTAAATCTTCTTGTTATGACTAAAGGAACATAAAACTTTAATGTTCAACCATTTTACAGCCCCATTGCACATATGTGATACACCCAACACAATCTATAACATAGACTTACATACATCAAGAAATACACACCTACAATGTCAGTTCATCTACACAAGCATTCAGCATACTTCACATCATAGCAGTTTTTCTTCATATGAACAGCCCCTAATTCGACCTATACTCATCCCCAAATCATCATTTGACAAATTTCAACATGAAACATGTTTCACAAGCATTTATGTACACCAAGTAGCACACAAACTCAAGATAAAACATGCAACCAAGTACTTTCAACTCAAGGATTTCTAGGGCTTACTTCAAGTGAAGAAGATGAGTTGAAGATGATAATGAGATGAAACGTGGAGCTTCACCTAGCTTTCTTGAATCTTGAATGAGCTTAGAAACCCAAAATCTTGCTTGTTTGGTGGATGATTTCAAGAAAACCCAAGAGTAGGTGTGTGTGTGTTGAACCGCAAGAAGGAAGAAGAGTTGGAGAGATGTCGTGAAATGGGGGAGGAGGAAGGAGAATTGGCTGATTTTGTTTTAAATAAAATTACACATTTGGTCCCTCAAATTCCATTTCATGCGTAAATGACCCAAGGTTAGTAATAAGTGGGATTTAAACCCAAAACTTGGTAAATAAAATACTAGGAGTGTTTCCAAGTGTTTACAACGTATTTAACACGTAATACATAGTCGAAAAACACGTACATAGAATTTAGTTCGCGTAAAAAAAACATGATTTTTCAAGAAAGCACAATTTCAACTAACACATAAAGCCACAAAATAAATTACTGAAATTAATTACCAATTAAATATATATATTATTATATAAAAATTCAAATAACACATAGTGGCACATAATTAATTAATATAATTTATTTATGTTGTGATTATTTATTTCACATAATGCAAGCAAATCAAATAGTGACCAGGGACAGACTAAGTCACGTCAAAGCATGTGACACTAACATGATACGAAAGGTATAACTGGGTTTGTTAACGAGAATAACAGACATAGTTAACGGTTTAACCTGGGAATTTGGTAGTTGTCACATCGTCCCCAAGTTGAAAGAACTTTCGTCCCAAAAATTAAACTAGTGCTCGAGGTGCGCTGGCCAATTGGATGAGATGAAGGAGAACGGAACTAAGAAAATTTTCAGTTATCACATCATCCCCAAGTTAAAAGGAGTGATTGACGATATATGTTTAAAAGGCATTGAAAGAACATTTTGTATGAGCGAGTCGAATCGTGTCGCGGGGATTAATTAACACGATGACATAAATGTCTAAAATCAAAATCTTTAGTGGGACGAAGTAACCTTACGTCTGAGTAACCTTCAACTATAGCATTCGATGCTATGACCGGGATTTCATTTCGTATTCCATTATCATTTATGGTATTTTCATTTACCAATAACCTAATTGGACTGAAGATAACAGAGAGTATTGTGTTGGTTGACACGGTAGAGGCATGAGGTGCTGCATAATGTTCAAATGTTGACGTGTCTCGAGGATGGGTATGCACCCTTGAACTTTAGGTAAGATCGGGTGATTCATACAGTTTGCACAAGGGTATGGGCAAATGACGCTACCAGGCATCATAGTACCAATAGCATGGCAAGTAAATGTAGTAATCTCATAAAGAGTCGCTCTGCTTCACCAAGCCGGCGCGACTGGGGTAGCTTGCTCGACTTGTTTTAAATCTAGACGTACACGATTTCAATAATTAACGGAAGGTCAGAAACGCAAAAGCTAGAACCAATTGAAATATTTCACCAACTTCCATTGTCAACCAAGTCGGGCATGGATCCGGATAAGTAAACGTCAAAAGGAGTCTTGAAGAAGTCACATGGGCGTTCAGAAAGAACATGTGGTTTGTCATTTATAATGCAAAACCTGAGTTGTTAAAACTTTGTTGTTTATCTAGGTCAAAACCTACATTTTGAACCTTAATAGGAAATTCATGTTAGGATAGTTCCTCTTAATTTAGAAAGTTGGAAAAATAAGTTTTATTTTGTTAAATTGTGTATGTCCCTTCTAGTGAAAAATATATAAGGGACATGTGCAATTATAGAGGGAGTAACACTAATTTGCATTATTGTGGGCATAGTCCCATTAGACGAAGTTCTCAAAATAAGTCTTTGTGCATGATTCTAAAGTAAATTCACGGTTCAATACTGGTCCCACCTTCCACATGCTGCTAGTGCTTATGTATAGGGTGTAACACAGCTATCCTGTGACGACCCTAAAACTTTTGCTTTCTTTCCCCAGCAACGACAGCTGATGCTGCGAATGCTACGACGCAAGAATAATTTTCGGGACGAAAATTCCAATTACAAGGGGATGATGTGACATCCGAGAATTTCAAGGTTTACTTCCGTTAGACAATTCCGTTAGTTACGTTATAAGTATTAACTTAGTAACTAATGCATAACTAGGCCGAATACGTCCACGACCTTTGGTTGATCACCGAACCCGCCCATATGTGCTATGTGTTCATTTATTGTTGTCATTATGTGCAATGTGATTTAAACGCATGATTTAATATTATGAATAGCATGACAAATTGTAAATCCTTGAATTTGTGAAAATTGTCTAAGTTGTGCAGCCAGCGAAACTAACGGGCGAAACTATAGTGTCGCCCGGTAGTCAGCTGAGCTATTCGATAACACATGATCAGAGCTAGTTTCGCCTGACCAGCGAAACTGCCAGCGAAACTAGCCTCTGATATAAATAATCTTAATAAACCCTAGTTCTCCTATTTGCCTCATTTACACAAAAACACACACATTCTTCTCTGGAAATCTGGTCAGCCGAAAACTATCAGGAGAAACCAAGATCTCAGCCTCAAGACAACATCCATTCGATTCCTTGATCGAATCGTGAGTCCCAAAACCTTCCTTTATGCCATTTCTATGTGTTTTCTATGTGTTTCTTCATAAAGCATGCTTAAACCTTCATGATATTGTTAGATCTTCTGTAGGAATGCCTAGGAATGCTAGATCTACCATAAAGTTTGCAACTTTACGTTTGAAATCCATCCATGTTGAAGATTTATGCTAGAATAGGTCATTTTAGGTTAAAATGTGTTTTTGGTGATTTTGATGATGAAAATGCATGTTTAAGGTGTTAAAGCTTACTGATTTATGTTGGTAAATGGTTATATATGCTAGATAATGAATTGCATGTAATATGGAAGCTGTTAGATTGATTTTTAGGCTGATTTATGTGTTTTTCGCGACCAGCGAAACTGTACTGTTCTCTAGGCAAAATTGTCCGGCGAAATTATGTGAATCTTCAACCAGCGACACTATGCAGCGAAACTGCAGTGTCGCCGGGTAAACCAACCAGACCAGCTCGAGCGAATCTACCGAGCGAAATTCCCTGAACGAAAGTTCAAACCAGTTTCGGGCGAAACTAGGCTAGCGAAACTATGCCAACAGTTTCGAGCGAAACTAGCCTAGCGAAACTGTGTCAACGGGTATTGCCTAGCGAAAGTGCTGCCCGTGCACACAGCGAAACTAACTAGCGAAACTGAGGCCAGAATCCAAACTTGTGAAATTTACTTGAATGTTATGCCATGACTTACATGATTATGCCATGATGATACATGCTTTGATTTCTGATGTATATGAACCCTTGTTTATGATCAACCATCGGTGTCGTGTGTCGTATGTCGAGTCATAGTTTCAACGTACTATGTTATGGGCCATAGTGACGTTAAGTAAAGATTAGACACCAAACTAATACTTAAGACCTAAACGTGTTCATAGGTCTTCGTTAAGCAAAACTTGGATTATATAACAAGTGTAGCAGTGCAACCAAAGGTGAGTGTCACTAACCCGTTTACTGTGAGCCCGTTTGGGACACACTGAATAACTTAATGGAAAACAATGCTGACAACTTTACGAGTGCTATGCACCACTTGATAGAACTGAAAACTTAGAATGCTATGCATCTACTTGATGAACTTGAAGTGTTTTATGGGAAACACTTGTGAAACTTAACAAACTATTTCTGAAACGAAAACCGTTTTAATATGGCTAGTGTAGGTTAAAGTCTAAACCACATGATATCACATGATTTCTAAGGATTGCCTTTTTAACTGAAAAAGTCCTCAACTTAATTATGCCATTAATTGTAAAGCGAGGGGATGTTGGGTAGATCTACTGGAGTTTGACAAACTCCGCCTCGTGACACTGGAGGTGCACGGAGGTACAATATCAGCCTATCTGACCGTGATCCCGAGAGGACACGGGGGAGGCAAAGCCGCGATGACGAATGTCCGCAAAACAAAATGGCTGAAGGCTCTGCCTCTACTATACTTAATCGTCAGCTTTGGTACAAACTTCCTTAGTGCATGGAAACAACGGATTAGCTACCCGCGATATCGGTTGAGCACTTTAATTATACGTGACTAGTACATACCTGATAACTCTGTTACGGACAATAACACTACTAAATAACAAATGTTTATAAATTGGCGTATATAACTGAGCATTGCTTTTCACAAACAAATATTACGAATACATATGTTGACAAGATTATGATTATGAGACCGGGCCAATGCATGACATGCCCACTGTGAACTCACCAACCGTTAGGTTGACACTTGTGTGGTTTTCACTTTTGCAGATCGTTGAAGAGTATCCATTGAAGGTTGGCATAGCACGTGAAGACTTTTACTTTCATTAAACTAACTGGGGATTTTGATTTGAAACAATGATTTGTAAAGCACGTGGCTAGTGCTAAGATACTATTGTTTTTATTCCGCTGCGTAACTTTTGAAACTGTTTGAAATGAATGTTTTGGACTTTACTCTGATTCGTTTAGTATTCGTAACTAATGGTTGTGGTCCTGGTTTGCTCGCACCCCCTTAACGGTATAAACTCCGTTAGTGGTTATTTGGGGGTGTGACAGATTGGTATCAGAGCCATAAGTTGCAGAGAACTGGAATCATTTTTGAAAAACGATTTGGAAACTGCAACTTGAAACCTTAGTTACAAACGAACAAACAAATTCCCAAAACAAAATTTTTACGTGCCAACCTGGGATACTCGCTCCACTGTGTAAGTAAATACTCCATATGTAGATATATATATGTAGATATATATAGAGACCGTGTCTAAGTAGTCTAACGGAAAAGCCTTAGGAAATTTTCACACACGAATACGAAATGCGAGCGATAATACACGCACTACTATGGGGGAAAGCGACAACGAAACGATGCTACACGCTACGTCCTGATTTCTACTACGATGACTACGCCGAAGGTGACTTTTATGGGAAAGCCGACTTTCGACGATCGCTACTTATGACTTACGACGATCTCCGACGACCCCTCGATTTTGCACAAAATTTTTCTGGACTAATAGAGAGATAACGGGAAATTGCTAATATACATATTATGGGATGTGTATAGAATATAATTGTTACTGAACACTGGCTACTTTAACTGTTCAGCAAAATGTCTGGAAGAGCGGGAAGGAATAACATCAACTTGACGCCTGCACAACTGCAAGCAATGATCAACGAGCATGTGCAAGCCGCCGTGGCCGCCGTGCAAGCTACAATTGCCGCGCATGGTAATTGTTATGCCGGTTAAGGCACAAGGCGATATATATATTTTGACTTGTTTAAATTTGAAACCCGAACTATTAATTGCATCAGGAAACGTTCATCACTGCACATTTAAGACTTTCATGGACTGCAAGCCGATGACGTTCTCCGGCGAGGAAGGAGCGGTGGGACTCCTCAGGTGGATCGAGAAGTCTGAAAAGGTCTTCTCCATGTGTAACTGCCCGGCTGAGAACAAGGTGAAATTTGCGACTGGTACATTCGAAGGAGCTGCTCTCTCCTGGTGGAACGTTGAAATTCAAATGGTTGGGGTAAATGCGGCTAACAACATGGAATGGGAAGCGTTCAAGGAACTGATAATGGAGGAGTATTGCCCACGGGACCAAGTCAAGAAGCTTGAGGGAGAATTTCTGAACTCCAAAATGTCTGGGTCCGAGGTCGAAGAGTACACTGCGCATTACCACGAGTACGCGGTACTGTGTCCGTCCATGGTTGATGCTGAATTCAAGCGCATTGAGCGTTATCTGGAGGGTATCGTACCCCAAATCAAGAGTTTGGTGACTGCCAGCAACCCAATCACTGTGCAACAAGCTATCCGTCTGGCTCACAAGTTAACTGATCAGGAAGTTGAGAGGGGTACACTTCCTGCAAGAGTTTCTGAAAAGACTGCCTTGAGTGGCAAAAGAAAAGCTGAAGGAGAAGCTCCTGAAAATTCAATGAACAATCAAAGTGTTGGAAACAACACGGGGAGATCGTTTAACTCCCAGGGTCAGAGCAAGAGATCTGGAAACAACAGTGTTAACAACCACCAGGGCGGAAATGGCCAAAGTAACTACAAAGGTAACCTGCCCAAGTGCAACAAGTGTGGGAAGCATCACACCGGTACCTGCAGAAAAAGTTTGACCTGCGAAAGATGTGGCAAGAGGAGCCATGAAGCGAAAGACTGTTGGGCAATTCTTCCTGAGCAACAGAACCGCCAAAGGCACAACAACAACTATGGAAACAACCGGGGCAATGGTAACAACAATGGTCAGAACCGTAACAACAATGAAGCTCCCAGAGGAAATGGTAATGGGAACTGCTATAAATGTGATGCTCAAGGCCACATAAAGAGGGATTGCCCGCAGTTGAGAAGACAGGGGAATGGTAATCAGGGAAACAATGGTGGAAACGGTAATGGCGGAGGTAATGCCAACGGGAATGGTGGAAATGGTAGAGGTCGAGCTTTTGTCATGGGTCAAGGTGAAGCTCGCAACGACGCCAACGTGATTAATGGTAAATTTATATTGAATGGTTTCTTTGCTACTGTGTTATTTGATTCTGGTGCTGAAAGAAGTTTTATTTCCACTAAGTTTGCTAAACTAATAAATGCTAAACCAATTGCCTTAGACGCTAAGTATGTGGTAGAGCTAGCAAATGGTAAACTTCATGATATAACTCAGATAGTTAAGGACTGTAAGTTAGAACTAGCTGGCCATACATTAGGAATCGACCTTATGCCTTTTCCGATTGGTAGTTTTGACGTTATAGTAGGAATGGATTGGTTATCTGAGAACCGAGCTGAAATCTTATGTAAAGAAAAAGTGGTTCGTATCCCACTCGAAGAAGGTAAAGTGTTAACGGTCCAAGGTGAAAAAGGTGGAACAGTAACTGGTATTATTTCGTTTCTCAAAGCTCAAAAGTGCCTTCGCAAAGGTCACTTCGCGTTCTTGCAAACGTCACCGATTCGACACTTCCCGAGCGCAGAATCGACGACTACCCGATAGTCCGCGACTTCCAAGATGTATTTCCTGAAGATCTGCCTGGTTTGCCTCCATTTCGACAAGTTGAGTTTGGAATCGACTTAACTCCTGGAGCCGCTCCGATTTCACGCGCACCTTACCGTTTGGCGATAAGTGAACTCAACGAACTCTCCTCACAACTTCAAGAACTACTCGACAAAGGGTTCATTCGTCCAAGTTCGTCTCCGTGGGGAGCACCGGTATTATTTGTTAAGAAGAAGGATGGAACGTTCCGAATGTGTATTGACTACCGAGAGCTTAACAAAGTTACGATCAAGAATCGATATCCACTTCCTCGAATCGACGATCTCTTCGACCAGCTGCAAGGTTCGAGCTACTTCTCAAAGATTGATCTCCGGTCTGGATATCACCAACTTCGTGTACGTGATGAGGATGTACCCAAGACTGCTTTTAGAACTCGCTATGGTCATTACGAATTCCTGGTTATGCCGTTTGGGCTAACCAATGCACCGGCCGTATTTATGGATCTGATGAATCGAGTGTGCAAGCCGTACCTCGATAAGTTTGTGATAGTTTTCATCGATGATATTTTGATCTACTCCAAGACAAAAGAAGAACACGAGGGGCACCTGCGACTTATCTTGGAATTGCTCCGCAAGGAACAGCTTTACGCCAAGTTTTCGAAATGCGATTTTTGGATTCGCGAAGTCCAGTTTCTTGGACACATTGTCGATCAGAATGGAATTCACGTCGACCCAGCTAAAGTGGAAGCTATCAAGAATTGGCCTACTCCAAGAACACCGACCGAAATCCGACAATTTTTGGGACTTGCCGGATATTACCGAAGATTTATTAAGGGTTTCTCGCAGTTGGCTCAACTCTTAACGGCTTTAACGTACAAAGGAGTGCAATACAGATGGGGTGAAAAAGAAGAACGCGTGTTTCAAACTCTTAAAGATATGTTATGTTCAGCTCCAATTCTCGCGTTACCCGATGGGATTGACGACTTTGTAGTCTACTGTGATGCATCCATCCAAGGACTCGGTTGTGTGTTGATGCAACGGGACAGAGTGATTGCCTATGGGTCTAGGCAACTGAAGGACACTGAGAAGAATTATACAACGCATGATTTGGAAATGGGAGCCGTTGTTCATGCACTCAAGATTTGGAGACATTACCTCTACGGAACAAAGTGCACAATATTTACTGACCACAAAAGCTTACAACACATCTTTGAACAGAAGGATCTCAACATGCGACAACGACGGTGGGTCGAGCTACTGAATGATTATGACTTAGCAATTAAGTATCACACGGGAAAAGCCAACGTTGTGGCTGATGCACTAAGTCGAAAGGAGTACGAAAAGCCTCGACGAGTACGAGCGCTGCAACTTACCATCCACACGGGATTGCCGGACCGGATCCGCGATGCCCAACAAGGAGCTTTAAAGGAAGAAAACTTCGCAGCTGAAGCACTGCGAGGGGTAGATGGTAATTCTGAAGTTAAGTCCGACGGACTCAGGTATTACAATGACAGAATTTGGGTTCCTTTACTTGGAAATCTTCGTGAGCTCGTGATGGACGAGGCTCACAAATCAAGGTATTCGGTGCACCCTGGATCGGATAAAATGTACCAAGATTTGAAGGGTTTGTATTGGTGGCCGAACATGAAAGCCGACATCGCGCGATATGTGGCTAAGTGTTTTACATGCTCAAGAGTGAAGATTGAATACCAAAAGCCTTTTGGGCTATTACAGCAACCAAAGATCCCAGAATGGAAATGGGAGGATATCTCCATGGATTTTGTAACGGGATTACCTCATCGATCGAATCGACCGGATGCGATTTGGGTTATCATTGATCGACTAACCAAATCTGCACACTTTATCCCGATGAGAGAAAGTGACAATATGGATAAGTTAACAAAGCTGTATATTGACCGGATTGTGGCACGGCATGGAGTGCCTAAGACTATTATCTCCGACAGGGATCCTCGATTTACTTCCCGATTATGGCAATCTATGCAAGAAGCACTGGGAACCAGACTGGATATGAGTACAGCCTATCACCCGCAGACCGACGGTCAGACGGAGCGAACTATTCAGACTTTAGAAGACATGCTCCGAGCGTGCGTTCTCGACTTCGGTAAAGACTGGGAGGCTCACCTTCCGTTGGTGGAGTTCTCCTACAACAACAGTTATCATTGAAGTATTGGTGCTGCACCCTTTGAAGCTCTTTATGGCAGAAAATGCAGATCGCCCATATGTTGGGCCGAAACGGGTGAGAAGGGACTCACCGGACCAGAACTCATTCATGATACTACGGAGCGAATTATACAAATCAGAAAACGGATAGCCGCAGCACGTGACAGACAAAAGAGCTATGCCGACAAACGCCGTAAACCTTTGAAGTTCGAGGTAGGCGACAAGGTACTATTGAAGGTATCCCCCTGGAAAGGTGTGATACGCTTCGGAAAGCGTGGAAAGTTGAATCCTCGCTACATCGGTCCTTTTGAAATCATCGGGAAAGTAGGCCCGGTGGCCTACCGATTACAACTCCCTGCTGAACTCGATGGAGTTCACAACGTGTTTCACGTTTCGAACCTAAAGAAATGTCTGGCTGAAGACATCGAAATAATTCCTTTGGAAGAATTGGAAATTGATGAGCATCTGAGATTTATTGAGCAACCGGTAGAAATCATGGGACGCGAGGAGAAAGCCCTCAAACGTAGCAAGATTCCGATCGTCAAGGTTCGATGGAACTCAAAACGTGGACCAGAATATACTTGGGAACGAGAGGATCAGATGAAGAAGAAGTATCCTCACTTGTTCGAGCACGCGTCCACAGAAACTCAAGGTATGATTTAATTTTGGGGACCAAAATTCCTGTAACAGGAGGAGGATGTGACGACCCTAAAACTTTTGCTTTCTTTCCCCAGCAACGACAGCTGATGCTGCGAATGCTACGACGCAAGAATAATTTTCGGGACGAAAATTCCAATTACAAGGGGATGATGTGACATCCGAGAATTTCAAGGTTTACTTTCGTTAGACAATTCCGTTAGTTACGTTATAAGTATTAACTTAGTAACTAATGCATAACTAGGCCGAATACGTCCACGACCTTTGGTTGATCACCGAACCCGCCCATATGTGCTATGTGTTCATTTATTGTTGTCATTATGTGCAATGTGATTTAAACGCATGATTTAATATTATGAATAGCATGACAAATTGTAAATCCTTGAATTTGTGAAAATTGTCTAAGTTGTGCAGCCAGCGAAACTAACGGGCGAAACTATAGTGTCGCCCGGTAGTCAGCTGAGCTATTCGATAACACATGATCAGAGCTAGTTTCGCCTGACCAGCGAAACTGCCAGCGAAACTAGCCTCTGATATAAATAATCTTAATAAACCCTAGTTCTCCTATTTGCCTCATTTACACAAAAACACACACATTCTTCTCTGGAAATCTGGTCAGCCGAAAACTATCAGGAGAAACCAAGATCTCAGCCTCAAGACAACATCCATTCGATTCCTTGATCGAATCGTGAGTCCCAAAACCTTCCTTTATGCCATTTCTATGTGTTTTCTATGTGTTTCTTCATAAAGCATGCTTAAACCTTCATGATATTGTTAGATCTTCTGTAGGAATGCCTAGGAATGCTAGATCTACCATAAAGTTTGCAACTTTACGTTTGAAATCCATCCATGTTGAAGATTTATGCTAGAATAGGTCATTTTAGGTTAAAATGTGTTTTTGGTGATTTTGATGATGAAAATGCATGTTTAAGGTGTTAAAGCTTACTGATTTATGTTGGTAAATGGTTATATATGCTAGATAATGAATTGCATGTAATATGGAAGCTGTTAGATTGATTTTTAGGCTGATTTATGTGTTTTTCGCGACCAGCGAAACTGTACTGTTCTCTAGGCAAAATTGTCCGGCGAAATTATGTGAATCTTCAACCAGCGACACTATGCAGCGAAACTGCAGTGTCGCCGGGTAAACCAACCAGACCAGCTCGAGCGAATCTACCGAGCGAAATTCCCTGAACGAAAGTTCAAACCAGTTTCGGGCGAAACTAGGCTAGCGAAACTATGCCAACAGTTTCGAGCGAAACTAGCCTAGCGAAACTGTGTCAACGGGTATTGCCTAGCGAAAGTGCTGCCCGTGCACACAGCGAAACTAACTAGCGAAACTGAGGCCAGAATCCAAACTTGTGAAATTTACTTGAATGTTATGCCATGACTTACATGATTATGCCATGATGATACATGCTTTGATTTCTGATGTATATGAACCCTTGTTTATGATCAACCATCGGTGTCGTGTGTCGTATGTCGAGTCATAGTTTCAACGTACTATGTTATGGGCCATAGTGACGTTAAGTAAAGATTAGACACCAAACTAATACTTAAGACCTAAACGTGTTCATAGGTCTTCGTTAAGCAAAACTTGGATTATATAACAAGTGTAGCAGTGCAACCAAAGGTGAGTGTCACTAACCCGTTTACTGTGAGCCCGTTTGGGACACACTGAATAACTTAATGGAAAACAATGCTGACAACTTTACGAGTGCTATGCACCACTTGATAGAACTGAAAACTTAGAATGCTATGCATCTACTTGATGAACTTGAAGTGTTTTATGGGAAACACTTGTGAAACTTAACAAACTATTTCTGAAACGAAAACCGTTTTAATATGGCTAGTGTAGGTTAAAGTCTAAACCACATGATATCACATGATTTCTAAGGATTGCCTTTTTAACTGAAAAAGTCCTCAACTTAATTATGCCATTAATTGTAAAGCGAGGGGATGTTGGGTAGATCTACTGGAGTTTGACAAACTCCGCCTCGTGACACTGGAGGTGCACGGAGGTACAATATCAGCCTATCTGACCGTGATCCCGAGAGGACACGGGGGAGGCAAAGCCGCGATGACGAATGTCCGCAAAACAAAATGGCTGAAGGCTCTGCCTCTACTATACTTAATCGTCAGCTTTGGTACAAACTTCCTTAGTGCATGGAAACAACGGATTAGCTACCCGCGATATCGGTTGAGCACTTTAATTATACATGACTAGTACATACCTGATAACTCTGTTACGGACAATAACACTACTAAATAACAAATGTTTATAAATTGGCGTATATAACTGAGCATTGCTTTTCACAAACAAATATTACAAATACATATGTTGACAAGATTATGATTATGAGACCGGGCCAATGCATGACATGCCCACTGTGAACTCACCAACCGTTAGGTTGACACTTGTGTGGTTTTCACTTTTGCAGATCGTTGAAGAGTATCCATTGAAGGTTGGCATAGCACGTGAAGACTTTTACTTTCATTAAACTAACTGGGGATTTTGATTTGAAACAATGATTTGTAAAGCACGTGGCTAGTGCTAAGATACTATTGTTTTTATTCCGCTGCGTAACTTTTGAAACTGTTTGAAATGAATGTTTTGGACTTTACTCTGATTCGTTTAGTATTCGTAACTAATGGTTGTGGTCCTGGTTTGCTCGCACCCCCTTAACGGTATAAACTCCGTTAGTGGTTATTTGGGGGTGTGACATATCCCACCACACTACCAGAACCTTAAGGGTGTACCAGTTACCTTACCACTTCTAGCTATTAGTCAAATAGGTATTTTAAGTTTTCCCCAATACGTTTGAGTTGTATGGGAGTGAGAGACTAAAATCACAATGCGTCATGTGCAAAATTGGGATTTATGACAAAGAGACTTTTCTATGGTTTCAGTCAATAGGGTTTTCACCCATAGTGAGGATTGTTAAGAGTTTAGTAGGCGCAATATTGCGCGAACATCTGTACGATTTGAATTTCTGGAGTGGATTCAAGAGGTAAAGTAATCCATTAAGTTGAAGTATAAGCTGGGGTTCACCATCAAAGGATATATCACCATGCATATTACCCTTCGGTAAAGATTCAAAATAAGGGTGACGTTCTAATGATCGAAGGGTTCTCTGCAGAAGCATAAATATCATTAAGTATAGGAATAACAAATTCAAGATTGACGCTAGCGTAGGGTAGTAGCAACTGCGCATTTTAATGAAAATCATCCAGTACGATTGACGCGAATTGGAGAAAAGGATTTGAGTCAGCCGATATCAATGTGAATGTGTCAACGGTTGTACCGTCTAGTAGCGTAAATATCATGTATAAACATCAGTTTGTATCGGTTCTCAAAAGTAGTTAATGTGACAACCCGCCAAAAAAATCTAAGGTCAAACCTATACTTTGACCTATATATATACGTATATACATGTGCATAACTTAATAGTATTATTAGTAAACACTATTCACGTAAACGTCCAACCTTGACAATTCCCACGTTTGTAATGGATAAACATACCCGTAACTAAAATTAAATTCAACCATGTGATTTGGTGGAATTTTATTAATAAGAAAAATAAAATATTAATGACTTTTATATTTTTCTTAAAACGGTGTCGTAGGACATCATACCGACACCCGACGAACACTTTAAGCGAATATTTTATTTAAAACTTTAGTTAGTTTTGACTACGAAAAATATTTGAGCTTAAAACAATTTAAATAAATTATTTATTTTCTGGACGCGGTACGCGAGCAAATAAAATAAATAAAAGACGAAATTTCTAAAATAATTAAATTACGACCAAAACAAAATTGTTTATCAATACATGAGTCTCATAATTAATTTAGAAACCTGTTCCAATCAAAACGCTAGAACGATTCGGTGTGATTCCTCCGTATGAAGAATTGGGCCCAGTCCGGCCCAATACTGAGAAATTAGCGAACCGAGCCCAAAAATAAAGCCCAACGGGTCACCCGACACTTTTAAGCTTAAAGATAATATTCCCGACTAATTTTAGTATATAAAGAATCGAACCGCGTGAAAATCCGAGTAAGCCTCGCATACCGGCCTGACACGAACTGTACCGGCCCGACACCCGTTTCCACATCTTCGGCCTATTTAAAGTTTCCATCGGCTTTGAATTAATTATATTATTATGACACTACATTTATATTAGTGGATTTTATAAAGTAATTAGAAAAACTGTTAACTTTTATAAAAATCAACACCACCTAAACCTCCTAACCACACCACCTAACTATAGTTAAACTCACTAACCTAACTAGAGTTAGAAATGAGCACATGTGAAATACATTCACACGCCACCTCCTACAAACACACTAACACCCACTCCCTCATCCTCACTTCAACACTCAACCTCCACCTTAAAACCCCACCTCAAGCACAAGAGCAAACATCACCCCATCTCCTCCCTTCTCCCTCTCTCGGCCGGCGCCTCCCACCGCCACCCTCGGCAAAACCGATGATCTCCCGTCGCTACAACCGGAGCCCACAGCTCCCCTCTTCCTCGTCGCAACTGGAAGCCACAACCACCATCATCATCCACCATCATCATCCGCTAACCTCCACCACCATCATCATCTGACGCCATCTCCACCACCTTCATCATCATCCGACGTCATCACCACCACCTTTATCATCATCATCATCAACGTCCACCACCATCACGATCATCTCCATCATCATCCGCTGCCACCATTAACACCAACCACCACCACCATGACCTTCACCGACCACCCCAACTTTTTCTATCAACCGAGCCTCTCGTTCCTTTCTTTTCCTTCCTATCGAACTAAAACGTGTATATATATATATAGGAATAGGATCATTGGAAAACCATCTAAATATTGGAAAACCTGGAAAACCTTTTTCAACCAATCACATTATTTCTTTTTTTTTTAATTTTTTCTTTAATTTAAAGGGCAATATGGTAACTTGACATAATCTATTTTTGTAAACTATTTTTAATAAATGATTAAACAAATTTTCTCTCTCTCATCTACTCTTTCCTAAAATCTCCCTCACTCTCTCTCTCCTTTACTTTCAAATTTCCAGCTCAAATTAAAAAAAACACAAACCTAATTTACAAACCATGGTGAGTTGAGAAAACTTTAAAAACTCAATTTTGACCCTTGATCACCATGATCTAATGGATGTCATTTTATTTTGCTTTTTCATTTAATTTTAATTTTAATCAATTCACTATTGTCTTTAGTGTAGAAGGGCACAATGGTAATCTCCTTCAATTACCTTTTTGTACTTTTCTGATTAAATATGTTCTACACACTTTCTTATTTCCACCAACTTCATCTTCTTCACTACCTCTTTCTCTCTCTACACAAAGAACTATCACAACCATTTAAACATGGTTCTTTCTCTGCTCTTCTCTACAAAGAATCACCGACCTTTCTTTCCATAACTCGTTCATAAAGATCCCGTCGCCACCCTTTCACCCCCACCATGGTTCTTCTACTCCAGTTCAAACCCTCCATGGTTTTAACCCGGAAGCCCTTAATCGAATTAGATCGATAGATCCGAAACAAGGAAGCGGGTTGCGATGGTCGAAGGAAGCGGGTTGCGATGGTCGAAGGAAGCGGGTTGCGATGGTGTACGGTTTCAACTACATGTATCTTGATTTTAAAACGAGATCTAAGTCGTTGCTCCTCCGTACGATTTCGCCGGAGAAGATCACTTTAACCATTGGTCGACGCATGCGTTGAGGTATATACTAAATCTATCTATTTACTTAAGGAATGAAGACAAATTTGTCGTTAAAAAAAATTAAGAATGAGGAATTTCAAAGCCTATTCATATTCTAGTGGGTCATTATTTTCAACTCCACTTAATAATTAATATGTTTATTTTTTGGATTAAAAAATATTATATTAAATATTTTTTTAAAATCTAGACTATCTCATGGGATGACTTCCTGCTTGTAATTATTCTATATATAATGAGTTCCCTTGTAATTATTTTAAAGGACTTTAAATCTTTAATATGCATTTCATGGGTCTTTTTGTTAGTTGAATAATTTAATTTTACTAACAGTGGCATATTGAAAGAAAAGACGAAAAAGGAAAGGAAAGTAGATGAGGAAGAAAGTAGGTGGGACCTAGGAAATTGTTCTTGTCATTATTTTTAACGATATTATATATGGAAATTTACCTATATACTTATGGTAAATCTTGTCATAATTTTTAATGATTTTACATATGTAACATGCTACATCTTGGTTATCTATCTAAGTTTACATATATAAATGCATGTACTTATGTAATATTTTACGATATTAACTGATTAATTTGTTTTTTAGGTTAAAAGATTTTTGTGTCAAAGATGAAGATGATTATCAAGAACGAAAGCATAATTAGCTTTTATACTTTTTTTATCTTTGTTATATTTTTTAATCATTTAAAAAAAATAGTTTGTATTAATTATCAGTAACACGAATGTAATATATGTAAGCTAACTGAAACATATGTAATGTCCAATATTATGTAAGTAAATTTACTTACGCAACATGTGTGCTCATAATTAAATGCATATCCTAAACAATTATGGTACATATGTAAGTATATATGTTAATTTACTTATGTAATGACGTTGCATATGTTAATTCACTTATGCAATATGTTTCATCTCATTTATATTTTTAAATTTACATATGTAAATTCGTCCTCCATATGTAAATTTACGTATGTTTCATGTTTGAACTAATGTGCCTAAACATTTTGAAGATTTAGAAAAATACGTATCTAAACAATGATTTTACATATGTAAATTTACCTATGTACTTATGGTAAAACTTATATGAATTTTTAACAATGTTACATATGTAAATTTATGTATATACTTAACGATGTTACATACATATTTTATCTAGGTAGCATATGTAACGATACATATGTAAATTTACCAATATACTTATGGTAAATCTTGTCTGAATTTATAACGATTTTACATATGTAATATGCTACATCTCGTTATCTATCTAAATTTACATATTTACATGTACTTATGTAATGTTTTACAAGTATTAACCAATGAACTCGTTTTTTGTAGGTCAAAAGATTTTTTTGTCAAAGGTGAAGATGATTATCAAGAACGAAAGGATAATTAGGTTTTATATTTTTTTAGCTTGGTTATATTTTTGTGAGCATTTTTAAAAATATTTTTAATCGTATGATAATTTTGTTATGTTTTTATATTGATTGTAATGGTTTCTATTAAATTAATAAAAAAAATTATCATTTCTTGTTATACATATTCGTGTAATTAAAAAAGTAAAAATGAGAAATTAAAAAGTATGATAATTAATAATAATTTATTTCTACATAATTGAGAAAATAGTATAATAATAATCATTATAAATATTAGTAAACATGAGAGATAATAAGAAAAAATGTATTGGGAAAGGAGAGAGGACAGATGAGGGATGTGACATGTGAAAAGTCTTTTACTACCATCATATTCCTTTTTCATTTCATCGATCGGCAAATCTCCTTTAACTTTATGAGTATGAAATCTCCAATTTGCCCTTTGAAAAATTTAGTCATTTGATGATGTGGTTCAATCTTGACCATTGAATTGGTTTTGAAAGTTTCTCAACTGGATTGAGTTTTCTTACTAACCATGCCCTATATATATGTATATATATATATATAATGAAAGAAACAAAAAAAAAGAAAAAAAAGAAAATAAAACACAGTCCCCGTCGATTTGAATCAGCGCCATATGAGTTTTTTTTGTTTTTTTTTTGTTTTTGTTTTGGTGCAAAACAGTCTCGAGAGCCACCTTTACACCACCATTTCTTCACCATCAGACCACCACAATACCACCCATTCCCCAGAACGGCTAGTCCACCCGGCCACCTCCCAAACGGCTTTAACGTTTGCCCCTACTGATCATCGTAAACCACCGAAAATTAGCCCGCAAAAGGCCACTTTATCTTTCGGGTGAAACTTTAAAAACTCGATATTGTTCGATCGGGTCTACGGAGATATTCTCGCCTCTTTCGGTTCATCACCTAGCCTAGTGCTAGAGGTAAAAGTCTAAACTTCTCGATTTAATAATTTTCATTGTTCGTTTTTTATATTTATAATCACCCGAAACGAGTCTTAACACTCCACCCACTAAATATATATATAAATGAACAAACCATCCTAGATACTAAACTAACCTTAATATTTAAGCACTTATGTCACAATATATATTTTGACAATCGTTGTGAGGACTAAAAATATTATAGACCAAGCAGTATAAAAACTGACTCGGGGACCGTCAAAGTGACACATTGGACAAAAAAATATATAAACGAATATATTTTGGATAAAGGAATATATTTTGACTATCTGTTATAAAAATAGGTCTATTTTTTATAAAACATATATAATTCTAAATACCGAGCATTGGACTCAAAAGTAATAACTAAATGATCATATTTTTAGGTCTCATTATTATAACTTGAAATATTTACTTTAAGTTATCACAACCCGCTAATATTAAAAAATATAAATATTAGTTTTCATATCGTATTACTTAACGGAATACTTATAAATATAATATATTAATTCCGGACGATGGACCTAAAAATATACGGTGTTATATTTTGAACTTACTCAATGTGAAACTTATGTATTGTTACAAATATATTTTCCTAAAAAGTGTACAAAACACATCACACGGATATCTCATTCTAATATGTTATTATTTTCTAAATATAATTTAGAAAAACTATTTGAGATAACATAAACATAATAATATTTACGGAGTTAAATATTAATAACGATCATATGTCAGATACTTGTACCTTATAGCGCCAAAACCAACAACTAAATTTCTAAAATATAGAGACTTATATTTTTCTAGAATCTCGAGAATATTGTATATCATTTCTATAAGTTATATATATATATTTATTTGCATAAATATTTCTATGACTTATATATAATTATTTGTCTATAATTGTAAACTCGGACTTAAATATATATCGTGAACTTTAAATAATAAAATACTTTATTATTTATCTCGATGTTTAAAACTTGATTCGAATATGTATTCTCATAACTTTAAATAATTATTTGATTTATAATTATTTCTACAAGTTATATATTTATTCAACTATAAATATATTCATTAACCTAAATATTTATTTGAACAATAAATATTCCAAACGGGCTTTCCAAACAATACAAACGGGAATGTTATGTCAAGACTCGACCAGGATCATTTGGGTAACTGAACATTATCCAACCAAAACAGTACCTTAAACTGTCTTAATAATTATCATTAGGACATGGTTTACCTGCTACGTCCAGCGCGATACAGCTTTTATCATCACCTTGATCAAGTGAGTTTCACGGCCCCTTTTCCTTTACTATTTTATCAATGGGGGAGAAATACATGAAACACCAAACTTTATACATTCATCTGATTGTATACAAAGTCTTTCCTTTAAACTATTTTAAATACTTTTGGGAAGAATCATGAAACAAACAAAGACACTTTAAATAATTATTGGAACTATAATTGTTTCTACCAGTCCTATATTTATTAGACAATAAATATGACCGTCCATCCAAACATCTGATTGATATTATGGTACAACTGTTACGCCTTATTGATTATATGTTCTTTCATACCCCTTCATAGTAATTTGTTATACAACATATTGCTACAAATCCCACCAACAATAAATTTCAATTAGTTCCTGTAACGAAACGATAACTAGTGAATAGATAGATCTATTTGGGTTGACAACCCTGCCCTATCTGGTCGCTCCAGTTCTGACACACGCGTAACAAGTCTGGGGGTACATGTCAGTTATTCTTTGCCATTGGTATTTCTTAGGGGAAGTTACCATAGGTGGGTTAATCTGTTAGTGTTTGAAATCAAGGTGCAGGTAGATCAATGCAACGACGAGTAACCATTATAATATCATGTATATCATCAACTGTTTTACAAATGCATTTTGTAGAATCCAAAACCTGTGAACTCACGAACATTATGTTGACCTTTTCAAACTCATGTATTTCTCAGGTAACCAACTCAGACCGTATGCAAATGGGACATCAAACCTTAGGGCCTGCATTATGGAGTCATAGTCTCATTCATCATCATGAAATAAGTTATGAAACACTTGCCTTTTAAATTCTTGGTCGAAGCAATTTCAAGACTTAACTATTTCTCATGTTTCTTATCTTAACATTTCTGAAACAATTTCTATTTCAGTATTGTAAAACAATGTCGTCTTAACATATTTTTCCGCTGCAACTTTGATGACATACTTGGTTTTTCAAACGTATATTAATCTGATAGAGGTCGTTTCTAACTATCCACGACTATGATCCATGACGTCACCCGCCTCCGTATCCGAAAGTTCAGGGTGTGACAGATTGGTATCAGAACCGTGGTTATAGTGAACTAGGTTGCATCATGTAGAAAACCTGGACTATAGCCCGCTCTACGAGTGCCATTTGCATACAAGGCCATCTTACTAACATGTCGTCTCATGTTAGACATACGTCTGCTCATCTTACTAACATGTTGTCTCATGTTAGACACACATCTACCTATCATACTAACATGTTCTCTCATGTTAGGTATACATTGACTATTCATGCTAACGTGTTATATCAAGTTAGATATATATTTACTCGTCATACTAACATGAAGTCTCATGTTATATATATACTTATTAGAATTCTAATATTTATATTAATGCTATTAGTATTATCATGACTTCAGTATATATAGTCCAATTCTCCTTACACTGCCATTTGAGAACCTTTAGAGAAAACATGTCTCAGAAACACCAAACCCGAAACACCTAGACCCCTCTCGTAGTGTCTATTGCCGAAATCGAGGCAATGCTCGCCTAGAGAGTCGTCGAAGCTGTAGCTGCTAGCAAGGCACATCATACCAACGATAGGCATCAAGGTAGATCACCTCGTAGTGCACGTTACTACTCCTACAAGGACTTCATGAGATGCAAGCCTATCTGTAAAATCTATGCTTTTGGTTGTGCCAACTCAAACTCTTCATCATTGAGCATTTTTGATGAAAATCTCCTTGAAGAACCCCCTTAGGATAGGAAGACTTGATGATTTCGAAGATTTTGGTCTGAAATCCTCTAATAGCAAACGTTACCAAACTTGTACTTTAATCTTAGCGAACTTGTTTTTCATCCTAGCGGACTTCAAGATTTCTTCTTAGAGAACTTCATCTCCTCCCTAGCGAACTTAAGCAATGCTTAGCGAACTTAGGTGATTGCGGACTTCACAAGTTATCCCTAGCGGACTTGTAGATTGTTCTTAACGAACTTATGTTGTTCTTAGCGGACTTGCGCAACACTTAGAATATTACTTGCTGATTGATCATGAATATTTGTAGTTCCACACTAGCATTCGTGTATTGGATGAGATCCATTATCAAATAGATCCTGACATTATGAGCTTCAAAGGCACGAAAGGTGCCATGGGACTAATCAGATGGATTCAGTATTTCCCATAAGCAACTGCCCCAAAGGCTACATGGCTAAGTACACTACTTGCACATTCACCAAATGTGCGCTCGCATGGTAGAACTCCCACACCAACTCCATAGGAACCGACTTAGCCTACGCCATGACTTAGAATGAACTCAAGCAACTTTTGCGTGATGAATACAGCCCAAGGGAAGAGCTTCAGAAGTTGGAAGCTGAGTCCTAGAGTTTGACTATGAATGGTGCCGATATCGCTGGCTACACCAAGCGATTTCGTGAACTTATTCATCCTTGTTCAAACCATGGTCACTCCCCTGTACAAGAAGGTACATCTGGGGACTTGCACCCCATATTCAAGGAAATATTCTAGCATCAAACCCGACCTCTTTTTAAAGTGTTGTGCGCCCGGCGCATAATCCGGTTTGTCAAGCCACACGCCAATGTGTGACTTTTGCCAAGAAGAATCCTAAAGCTAAACCTGCAGATGTCAGTGCTGCCCCCTTATCAAGCAAGGAGCCGGATAACAAGTGAAAACGTGCTTTTGGAAGCCCAAGGAGAATACATAAAAGATTCCCGAGAAGAATTCGGAGCCAATAAAGGTCTATGTTGCCACTGCACCTATTCATGAGTCAAGAAAGAATGCTTACTCCAGTAACCTACCTTTATGTTACGTGTGCAACCTTCACCACTCCCTGGATTGTAGGAACATCTATTATGAGAATTGCAAAGCCAAAGGACACATCGCGCGAGATTGCCCGAGCTGAAGAACCAGACTCCCAACTAGGCAAAAGGAAGAGCATTTGTCATCAATGCTGGTAATACCCGCTATGACCCTAACACACTGACATGTAAGTTTCTACTTAATAACCGTTATGCTACCATACTGGCGCCGCTAGAAGCTTCGTGTATACCAATTTTAGTCAACTACTTGAAATCGCCTCTGTTGCCTTAGACACTAACTTTACCATAGTATTAGCTAACGGTAATAGAAACTAGAGAAATTTATAAGGGATGCTCGATTAAACTTTTGGAGCATACGTTCGACATTGATCTAATATATGTCGAATTAGGAAGTTCTGATGTTTGTCGTTAGAATGTATTGGTTATCAAAGAACCATGCGAAGATCATTTTCCATGAGAAGATAGTCAGAATGCCATTCAGAAATGAAAACACACTTAACGTGTAAGGCGAAAGGAGGGAAGCCCAACCCAATGTCATAGCTTGCATAAAGACCCAAAAATTTCTCGGCGTAGGATGTCATGCCATTCTGGCTCATGCCATGGAGAAGAAGCCAAAAGATAAGCGTATTAAAGATGTTCCAACGGTCTGTGAAATCCCAGAAGTCTTTCCTAAAGACTTACTTGGCTTGCCACCACCTCGGCAAGTAAACTTTCGCATCGACTTAACACGTGGAGCCGCCCTCGTTGCCAGATCTCCTTACCTCCTTACAACGTCCGAGGTACAAGAGTTATCTCATCAACTACAAGAGTTGTTAGATAAGGGTTTCATCCGGCCAAGCCACTCTCCTTGGAGTGCTCCTGTGTTGTTCGTAAAGAAGAAAGGTGGAACATATCAGATGTGTGTCGATTATAGAGAATTAATCGAGCTCACGGTGAAAAACCGCTGTCTGCTCCCGAGGATCGACGATTTACTCAATCAACTTCAAGGTACAAGTTTACTACTCCAAGACCGATCTGAGATCAAGCTACCATCAGTTCCGGGTTAGAGATGAAGACGTTTCAAGAGAGCGTTCAGAACACGCCATGGCCATTACGAGTTTCTCGTTATGCCATTCAGTTTGACCAACACACCAGTAGTGTTCATGGACCTAATGAACCGTGTGTGCAAACCTTTTTGGATAAATTTGTTATCGTGTTCATCAATTATATTCTAATCTACTCCCGTAGTAAGAAAGAACACGAAACACATCTGAGACTTATCCTGGAATTGCTGAAGAAAGAAGAATTGTACGCGAAAATTTTCCACATACGACTTTTGGATTCGCGAGGTCCATTTCTTGCGTCATGAGATCAACGATAAAGGTATTCATGTTGATCCATCTAAAGTTGAAGCTAGTAAGAATTGGAGTACTCCCACGAATCCACCATAGATTCATTAATTCTTAGGTCTCGCTGGTTATTATCACCGATTCACTGAGAACTTCTCAAGGACAGCCTAGCCTCTGACCACTTTAAATAAGAAAGTTAAGAAGTTTATTTAGGATGCCAAACTGAAGGAGCCTTCCATTTGTTGAAGCAGAAACTTTGCAACGCGCCGATCCTATCCTTACCTAACGGAATCAAAGATTTTGTAGTGATGCTTCACATCAAGGTTAGGGATGCGTGCTAATGCAGCGAGAGAAAGTAATCGCCTATGCTTCTCGACAACTGAAGAATCATGAGAAGGATTATACAACCCACGCTCTAGAACTAAGAACTGTTGTGTACACTCTGAAGATTTGAAGAAACTACTTGTATGAAACAAAATGTATCATATTCATTGACTTTAAGAGTCTCCAGCATATCTTCAATCAGAAGGATCTGATTTTAAGACAATGCCAATGGATTGAGCTACCCAATGACTACGATTGCAAGAATCGTTATCATCTTGGAAACGCTAACATTGTAGCTAATGCATTGAGTAGAATGGAGCGCGTTAAGCCTCTTCGAGTTCAAGCACTAGGCATGACCATTCATGCTAGTCTCACATTGCAAGTTCGTGATGCTAAACTCGAAGCTCTGAAGGAAGAAGTCAAGCAAGAAGTATGCTTGCATGGAATGGAAGAGAAATTGGTAAGGAAACCGAATGCCTAATCCTTTGTGGATAGACCTTGAGTGCCGAACCTTAAAACGGTAAGAGATTGGTCTTAAATAAAGCACACAAGATTAGATATTCTAGTTACCAGGAATCCAACAAGATGTATGGAAGTATTTTATACTTATGATCAAAGCGAAAGGAAAATTCAAACCTTAAAAGGGGAACGTTGCGTGTTTATGTGACAGATTGTCATCACGCAAGACCAACCCCTGGTAATGGTTGAGGCAACCATTCTCCACTCGCCAAGCTTTCATATAACAATAGTTATCACTCGAGTATTCAAGCCACACCCTTTCGA
This sequence comes from Deinandra increscens subsp. villosa, assembly GCA_039602395.1. Taxonomy (NCBI): domain Eukaryota; kingdom Viridiplantae; phylum Streptophyta; class Magnoliopsida; order Asterales; family Asteraceae; genus Deinandra; species Deinandra increscens. Next base: position 66,381,768 of record JBCNJP010000003.1, read on the forward strand.
AGCCTAATATAGAAGGAAGTGTTGTTTGCCCCTTTGCTGGACCGAAGCCAGTAACAACCAAATGACTGGTCCAAAGATAGTTCACGCAACTACTAAGGAGACCTTTCCAAACTTAGAACCTTTCGAAAACCATAAGTAGTTACCAGAAGAACCTAGGTTAACGTTCGACACGAGCCCCTAGAATCTATAAGAGGGTTCAAAACCTTGTAATGGATTCTTTCTCAAACAAAGGTTGGTAGGCTTGGAAAGCAAGAAATGTTTAATCCTCGTTACATTGGTCTCTAGGAATCCTAGATCGGATTGGACCAGTGGCCTACAAACCCATCATGTTCAGAACCTATCAAGATCTTAAACCAATAAACTGGAGCCAAACCGCATTTCCATCATTACTATCATTAGAACTCTCGGGAATCAAGGAAGATCCCGTCCGATAGCAAATCAACCTAAGCTTTTCCATAAGCCATCTTGCCCCTGATACATTGCATATTCCAACGCAAACTGAAAACTCAAGTATGAGCAAAGCCTAGGCTGGTCATGTAAGGCAAATCACAATTGTGGGTGCCAACATAATTGTAATCTAAACTACATGAAAATCCTGGTAAGGCCCATACGTGAGCAATCATGACTTGCCCGGACCTTTCAAACTCAAAACCGCTTTTATCTATGTGTCTAACACTCATCTTGTTACGAACTATTGTGGATGTTCTATCAACTCCACTTCGTTAGAGAGTCGTAACAATTAAGGATCACGAGATCCAAAGATGGAATAAGAATCGCACTCCCAACGACATGAATCGTTGACATCCTTGTCAATGACAAAACTATCATCTGGGTAAGCGAGAATCAGACCAGACAATATTAGCTTTAAGTTGTCCAGCGATGCAGAGCCATCAATCGGCATTAGTTAAATTTCGGGACGAAATTCTTCTAACAAGGGGAGAATGTGACAACCCGCCAAAAAAATCTAAGGTCAAACCTATACTTTGACCGTATATATATACGTATATACATGTGCATAACTTAATAGTATTATTAGTAAACACTATTCATGTAAACGTCCAACCTTGATAATTCCCACGTTTGTAATGGATAAACATACCCGTAACTAAAATGAAATTCAACCATGTGATTTGGTGGAATTTTATTAATAAGAAAAATAAAATATTAATGACTTTTATATTTTTCTTAAAACGGTGTCGTAGGACATCATACCGACACCCGACGAACACCCGACGAACACTTTAAGCGAATATTTTATTTAAAACTTTAGTTAGTTTTGACTACGAAAAATATTTGAGCTTAAAACAATTTAAATAAATTATTTATTTTCTAGACGCGGTACGCGAGCAAATAAAATAAATAAAAGACGAAATTTCTAAAATAATTAAATTACGACCAAAACAAAATTGTTTATCAATACATGAGTCTCATAATTAATTTAGAAACCCGTTCCAATCAAAACGCTAGAACGATTCGGTGTGATTCCTCCGTATGACGAATTGGGCCCAGTCCGGCCTAATACTGCGAAATAAACGAACCGAGCCCAAAAATAAAACCCAACGGGTCACCCGACACTTTTAAGCTTAAAGATAATATTCCCGACTGATTTTAATAAATAAAGAATCGAACCGCGTGAAAATCCGAGTAAGCCTCGCATACCGGCCTGACACGAACTGTACCGGACCGACACCCGTTTCCACATCTTCGGCCTATTTAAAGTTTCCATCGGCTTTGAATTAATTATTTTATTAAGACACTACATTTATATTAGTGGATTTTATAAAATAATTAGAAAAAGTGTTAACTTTTATAAAAATTAACACCACCTAAACCTCCTAACCACACCACCTAACTATAGTTAAACTCACTAACCTAACTTGAGTTAGAAATGAGCACATGTGAAATACATTCACATGCCACCTCCTGCAAACACACTAACACCCACTCCCTCATCCTCACTTCAACACTCAACCTCCACCTTAAAACCCCACCTCAAGCACAAGAGCAACCATCACCCCATCTCCTCCCTTCTCCCTCTCTCGGCCGGCGCCTCCTACCGCCACCCTCGGCAAAACCGATGACCTCCCGTCGCTACAACCGGAGCCCCCGGCTCCCCTCTTCCTCGTCGCAACCGGAAGCCACCACCACCACCATCATCATCATCCACCATCATCATCCGCCAACCTCCACCACCATCATCATTTGACGCCATCTCCACCACCTTCGTCATCATCCGACGCCATCACCACCACCTTCGTCATCATCATCATCAACGACCACCACCATCACGATCATCTCCATCATCATCCGCCGCCACCATCAACACCAACCACCACCACCATGACCTTCACCGACCACCACAAATTTTTCTATCAACCGAACCTCTCGTTCGTTTCTTTTCCTTCCTATCGAACTAAAACGTGTATATATATGTATATATATATAATGAAAGAAACAAAAAAAGAAAAAAAAAGAAAATAAAACACAGTCCCTGTCGATTTGAATCAGCGCCATATGAGTTTTTTTTTTGGGTGCAAAACAGTCTCGAGAGCCACCTTTACACCACCATTTCTCCACCATCGGACCACCGCAATACCACCCATTCACCACCAACGGCTAGTCCACCCGGCCACCTCCCAAACGGCTTTAACGTTTGCCCCTACCGATCATCGTAAACCAACAAAAATTAGCCCGCAAAAGGCCACTTTATCTTTCGGGTGAAACTTTAAAAACTCGATATTGTTCGATCGGGTCTACGGAGATATTCTCGCCTCTTTCGGTTCATCACCTAGCCTAGTGCTAGAGGTAAAAGTCTAAACTTCTCGATTTAATAATTTTCGTTCGTTTTTTATATTTATAATCACCCGAAACGAGTCTTGACACTCCACCCACTAAATATATATATAAATAAACAAACCGTCCTAAATATTAAACTAACGTTAATATTTAAGCACTTATGTCACAATATATATTTTGACAATCGTTGTGAGGACTAAAAATATTATAGACCAAGCAGTATAAAAACTGACTCGGGGACCGTCAAAGTGACACATTCGACAAAAAAAATATATAAACGAATATATTTTGGATAAAGGAATATATTTTGACTATGTGTTATAAAAATAGGTCTATTTTTTATAAAACATATATAATTCTAAATACCGAGCGTTGGACTCAAAAGTAATAACTAAATGATCATATTTTTAGGTCTCATTATTATAATTTGAAATATTTACTTTAAGTTATCACAACCCGCTAATATTAAAGAATTTAAATATTAGTTTTCATATCGTATTACATAATGGAATACTTATAAATATAATATATTAATTCCGGACGATGGACCTAAAAATATACAGTGTTATATTTTGAACTTACTCAATGTGAAACTTATGTATTGTTACAAATATATTTTCCTAAAAAGTGTACAATACACATCACACGGATATCTCTTTCTAATATTTTATTATTTTCTAAATATAATTTAGAAAAACTATTTGATAACATAAACATAATAATATTTACGGAGTTAAATATTAATAACGATCATATGTCTGATACTTGTATCTTATAGCGCCAAAACCAACAACTAAATTTCTAAAATATAGAGACTTATATTTTTCTAGAATCTCGAGAATATTGAAACGTATATCATTTCTATAAGTTATATATATTTATTTGCATAAATATTTCTATGACTTATATATAATTATTTGTCTATAATTGTAAACTCGGACTTAAATATATATCGTGAACTTCAAATAATAAAATACTTTATTATTTGTCTCGATGTTTAAAACTTGATTCGAATATGTATTCTCATAACTTTAAATAATTATTTGATTTATAATTATTTCTACAAGTTATATATTTATTCAACTATAAATATATTCATTAACCTAAATATTTATTTGAACAATAAATATTCCAAACGGGCTTTCCAAACAATACAAACGGGAATGTTATGTCAAGACTCGACCAGGATCATTTGGGTAACTGAACATTATCCAACCAAAACAGTACCTTAAACTGTCTTAATAATCATTATTAGGACACGGTTTACCTGCTACGTCCAGCGCGATATAACTTTCATCATCACCTTGATCAAGTGAGTTTCACGGCCCCTTTTCCTTTACTATTTTATCTATGGGGGAGAAATACATGAAACACCAAACTTTATACATTCTTCTGATTGTATACAAAGTCTTTCCTTTAAACTATTTTAAATACTTTTGGGAAGAATCATGAAACAGACAAACACACTTTAAATAATTATTGGAACTATAATTATTTCTACCAGTCCTATATTTATTAGACAATAAATATGACCGTCCAACCAAACATCTGATTGATATTATGGTACAACTGTTACGCCTTATTGATTATCTGTTCTTTCATACCCCTTCATAAGAATTTTTTATACAACATATTGCTATAAATCCCACCAACAATTGATTTCAATTAGTTCCTGTAACGAAACGATAACTAGTGAATAGATCTATTTGGGTTGACAACCCTGTCCTATCTGGTCGCTCCAGTTCTGACACACGCGTAACAAGTCTGGGGGTACATGTCAGTTATTCTTTGCCATTGGTATTTCTTAGGGGAAGTTACCATAGGTGGGTAAATCTTCTAGTGTTTGAAATCAAGGTGCAGGTAGATCAATGCAACGACGAGTAACCATTATAATATCATGTATATCATCAACTGTTTTACAAATGCATTTTGTAGAATCCAAAACCTGTGAACTCACCAACATTATGTTGACCTTTTCAAACTCATGTATTTCTCAGGTAACCAAGTCAGATCGTATGCAAATGGGACGTCAAACCTTAGGGCCTGCATCATCATCATGAAATAACTTATGAAACACTTGCCTTTTAAATTCTTGGTCGAAGCAATTTGAAGACTTAACTATTTCTCATGTTTCTTATCTTAAGATTTCTGAAACAATTTCTATTTCAGTATTGTAAAACAATGTCGTCTTAACATATTTTTCCGTTGCAACTTTGATGACATACTTGGTTTTTCAAACGTATATTAATCTGATACAGGTCGTTCTGTGTATCCACGACTATGATCTATGACGTCACACGCCTCCGTATCCGAAAGTTCACGGTGTGACAGTTAAAGGTGCGAATCATAAAATAATAGTGGGTCTTCGAAACACAGAGCGTTGAGGTATTCAGTAGTAATATCTGGCTTAAATGAGTGTAAGTATGAACTGTAGCTAAGGGTTACCTCGGTGATTCTGTATATATACTGCAACACAAAAAACAAGTAACAAGAAAAGCCCAAGCTAGTTCATACTTGGGACATGCCCCAGAGTATGCAGACCAAAGAAAAAAACACCAATCCAAGAATACGAAAGAAACCACCCAGCACACACTAGGAACAAAACAAAATAAAAAGTCTACGTCACGCCTCCATAATCACTAGAGTCACCGCCAATATTCCAATCCTGAAGGATGCACCGAACTTTATATGTCTTCTTAAGCTTAAGGCCCAAAAGTCTACTACAAATAGTATCACTAATAATGGTAGCAATAGAATCCGGAGGTCTAGCATGATTCTGGAAAATACGGTTGTTTCTTTCCTGCCAAATGAAGTACGCAGCATCATGCACCACAAGTTTAGCCACAATATAATACAATCACCGGGGTAACCCTTTACCCAAAAAAAAAAAAGTTTAGCCACAATAATCTCCAACGAAGCGGCCGACACCCCATCAAGAAAATCGGTGATATCCGCCCACACAGGACCATGGAATCTAATGCACGTCTTCTCCCTGACCTTGATCCAAACCTGCGTCGAGTAAGGGCATTCAAAAAATAGGTGCGTGTGGGAGTCGTGGTTTTTATAGCAAAGCATACAACACATCATATTCATATTTTTCATTCCAGTAAAGTCCCAGGCTAGGATTTTATCTTGAGTAAGAAGCCTCGTACGCATGATCAACCAAACCAGAAACGCATGGCGGGGAATACACTAAGCAAACCAAACAGTCTTCGCCCAAGGAACCACCGGAGCATGAATCATGATCGAATCCCAAACCAGGGAAGATGCAAAGTCAGCCCTATTATTACCCACTTTCCACATGAGCCTATCCTTAACATCGACATTGAGGGTAGTCTGCGATACCTCATTAAGAACCAGAAAGAGATCATTCCATGCGGAAGGCCAAGTACCACCATTCTGATTGAAAAAATCGACCACCTTAGAATTTATGGTGAATCCTGCATTATGGAAAACACGGTGAGAAATAAATTGGCATAAAGGCCCAGATTCGGACCACTTGCCAAACCAGAGCAAAGTATTCCTCCCGTCACCAATATCAGACCAAATGAAGTGCCGAATGGAATCCCGAATAGAGCACAACTTCCTCCAACTTTAGCAACAATCCGTAGGACACGGGCAATCCCAGAAGGTCCTATTCTTAATGCGATAAGAATAAATCCAGGCAACCCAGAGAGAGTCCCGTTTGGTAAGGATGCTCCAAATATGAGAGGTCATGAGAGCCTTATTAACATCCGCAATTTGCCGAATGCCTAAGGCCCCCTTAACCTTAGGAAGACACACGTCCTTCCAATCCACTTTAGCAATACCTCTTTTGAAAACACCATGGCACCATAAGAAATCTCTCATCTTCTTTTCAATAGAGGAAATAATTCTGACAGGAAAGATAAACACCGAAGCCCAATAGATATGAAGGGAGGAGAGCACCGATTGAATAAGCTGAAGTATGACTGCAAACGAAAGAAACTTGTTTCTCTAACAAGAAATCCGGTTGTCTAAGATCTCCACAAGAGGGGCACAGTCACGAGCACACAACCTAGTGGAAATCAAAGGAACACCCAAATAACGAACAGGAAGGGTTCCCTCACCAGACGAACGACGTTAAGAATACCAGTTTTGATATGATCAGAAACATTGCATAAATAGACCGTGCTCTTTTGGGGACTGGGGACCAAGCCAGACATTCTAGAAAAAATAGCCTAGGACTGAATTATGCACGAAGCAGAGGCAATATCACCTCTAGCAAAGATGAAAAGATCATCAGCAAAGCACAGATTAATATTATGTTGTTTCTCACACTTGTAATGAAATCTGAAAGAAGAATCAGCACGCGTAGCATCATGAAGGACAAGAGTGAGAACCTCCATAACCAGGGTAAAAAGATAGGGGGATAAGGGACAACCCTGTCTGAGACCCCTTTTTCCCTTGAAGTAGCCATGAAGATTGCCATTCACACATATGGAATAAGAGGGGGGTGGAAACACATGTCATGATCCAATCCACCATGGTCGGATGAAAGCCAAAACCTTTTAGGACATCCTTGAGAAAAACCCAATCCATTGTATCATAGGCCTTCTGAATATCAATTTTAAAAGCATAGCGGGGAGGCCCAACAGAGCGGTGGTACTTATGCATCAACTCCTGGACAAGGAGGATATTATCAGAAATCTTCCGCCCAGGAATGAATGCCGACTGGTTGACATCCACAATATCAGCAAGATCCAGTTTAATCTGATCAACAATAATCTTACTGATACATTTATACATCACATTGCTGCAAGAAATTGAGCGGTTATCAGTAACTGCCGCAGGAGTAGTAATCTTAGGAATTATAGCAATGATGGTGTGGTTAATCTCCTGAAGTAATCTCCTAGTTTTAAAGAAATCCTGGACAGCAGCGCAGAAATCATTACCGATAATTGGCCAAGCTTTCTTAAAGAAGGCAGCCGAGTAACCATCGGAACCCAGAGCTTTACAATCGCCCATGGAGAAAACCGTATCCTTGATCTCCTCCCTAGTAACATCTCTAATCATGTGGGTAGAGTCATACTGAGAAAGCTTAGACCTGAACAACACAGGGTCTAGCCTTAGGTCTTGCCCACCATGTCAAGGAAGTGCTCATAATGATTAACCAAGGCATTAGCAACCTCATCACCTTCGTATCTAATACCATCCATATCGGCAATAAAATCGATTCTACAGCGGTAATTTTTGCATTTAAGGGATACATGGAAATAAGCGGTGTTTAGATCTCCAGTCACAAACCAGTGCACTTTAGATTTTTGCTTTATGAAACTCTCTTCATCCAACGAAGCCTCATTAAGCTCGGCCAAGTATCTTGCTTCTAACTCGCGGATAGACAAGTTAAATGGGTCCTTATCAATTTGGCGCTGAACATCATCAAGTTTACTCCGAAGGGAGTTAACCTTAGCATGGAGGTTACCCTGTTTAAACAATAAGGAATGCATGGGAGACTTAAAAAACTTTAATTTCTTGACAATGCAGAATTGATGAAACCCTTTAATATTAGTACCCCAAACCGACGAGATAGCCTCTATAAAACCAGGTTTGTTAGTCAGAAAATTCGCAAATTTGAAAGGTCTAGGTTTACGAATTTGCTTAATATGAAGCTGCAGAACACAAGGAGAATGATCAGAAATCCGATATGGTTGAAAAATAACACAAGCCGTAGGAAACATGTCAAGTAAAGACGTGTTTCCCATCACCCTATCAATCTTCTTAAGGATGACAATGCCCTTCTTAGGTTTTTGATTCCAAGTAAAATGAAGCCCGATACTGTTAATATCAATAACTTCAATATCCTTGATACAATCACCAAATTCTCTCATCCCCGGATCCTTTCCCGATGTACCAACCATTTTATCCTTCAAATTCAAGGTAGAACTAAAGTCACCAAGAATAGCCCATGCACTATCCTTATTGAAAGCTTTATGAAGCCGAAGATCCTGCCAAAGACATCTTCTATGGACATAATAATTCACAGCATAAACAATCGAGTAGAAGAAGACCTATTTAGAATCTTTGCAGACAACCTTAGTATGCATAACCGGATGAGTCTGATAAATGATCATGATGTCAAAAACATTAACATCCCAACCCAGAATAATACGAGTTCCCTTGGAGCACACAGTACCATTAGAAGTCCAGTCCCAAGACCAAAAAGTAGCTTTACAAACAGAAAACAACTTTTTCACATCAACATGAGATTCCAGAATAGCACACAAACTCAAATTATTATCTTTGATTGCCTGACGTTCTTTTTTGTTTCATGGGACGGTTCAAACCCCTTATAAACCCCTTATATTCCAGGAGGCTATACTACCCATTGGAAACACCGTCAGAAGGAGTGCTTGCCCCTTGATTTGTGTTCCCTGTACCCGACACCATGAAGGCCCCCGTTTCGTTGTACGCTGTCACAACCTCCTCGTTACCATCATTTGCGTCATATGACCTATACCGAGAAGACGATTCAGCCCTATGGGTTGCATTATGAGTTCTTATAAAACCCAAAGTGACCTCCTCAGACCCAAGAACATCATACTTGTTTGACGTGCTAACCCCACATTCTTTTGCGTCTTATCATTAGAGCCATTTTTCGATTTAGCATGGACCGGTCTGTATTCAAATTTTTTCTTAACCTTAGTTGGAATAACATTCTGCTTCCTAGCCACTTGTTTACCCTTAGGTTCAGTAAACCCATCATCGTCAACCTTTAGAGCCATGTTCTGCTTTTTCTGTTTAGGACACTCAAAGGGGTTGTGGCCATACACACAACAGTGTTTATATCGTAGAGGGAGCCATTCATATTCAACACCAATGGATTCCATTATAAAAGTATCATCATCAACATCCGGAACCACAATACGAATCTCTCAACAAAGTCTTGGTCAACTGAAATTTCTACAAGAGCTCTAGCATAACTACTCCTTCCCCAACTGTTAAGACACATCTAGGCCGTGAGAGAATCAAGCATTTTGGGCAATCCCACTTTAGTCGCAATCAGGCTCAAACCATCATCCGTGAACGCAGCTAAAGGAACATTATGAAACTTGACCCATACCGACACAGTTTTAATGTCGTCCTTCCTCAATTGTGTCGTAGGAGTCCATATGTTTAGGAACGTCGGGCGATTCTTAATAAGCCACGGGCCACCTTCCAATGCATCAAGCATACCCTTTTCATCCAGAAATTTAAAGAAAAAGAAACCATTAGCATTCATCATAACTTTTACTAAGCCAAACTTTTTCCATCCTTGTTGAACAAAATATTCCACCACAGGTGTGACATCCGGGAATTTCAAGGTTTACTTCCGTTAGACAATTTCCGTTAGTTACGTTATAAGTGTTAACTTGGTAACTAATGCTTAACTAGGCCGAATACGTCCACGTCCTTTGGTTGATCACCGAACCCGTCCATATGTGTTATGTATTTATTTATATGTTGTTATTATGAGAAACGTGATTTAAATGCATGATTAGTATTAAAAAGCATGATTAATTGTTTACTTGTTAAAATTATGTGATAAAATGTTTAAATTGCCTAATTATGTGATTATATGTGTAACCGGGTAATTAAGTGTATGCATACATGTCTAATGATTGGGCTAGTAATTAGTTAATGATGGATTAATCATGGGCTAATGATGGCTAATCATTGGGGGCCCAAATCCCAATGAAAGCCCATGATGGCCCTAAGTATTTAAAGGAGTAATTAACCCTAATTCTCCATTTACTTGCATCATCACAACAAACACACACACTCTCCTACCCTCACTCTCTCTCACGAATCTGGATCAGCCCCAAGAGCCATCAAGACCAGCCCTTAATTCTGTTGGTGAAGATCATCCATAGAAGCTTGACCAAACCGTGAGTTCCATGAACCATGTTCTTGCTTCTCTTATGTGTTTTCTTCAATAAAGCATGCCTAGATCATTATGTAATCGTTAGATCTTCTGTTAAGATACTTAGGAATGCTAGATCTATCATAAAAACAACAACTTTACGTGTGAAACTGATCCATGATGAAGATTTATGCTAGAATAGGCTAATTTATGTAAAATGTGTTCTTGAAGATTTGATGATGAAAATGCACGTTTATGATGTTAAAAATGCTCCTGTGATGTTCCTAAATGTTTATGGATGCTTGGAAATGAATTACATGAAGTTTGGAAGCTGTTAGAAAGATTTTTGTTAGTTTTTCGGGTTTTTCTAGCGTCTAGCGAAACTGTGCATTCATCAGGAGAAACTATCCAGCGAAACTATGCATATCTCCTTCCAGCGAAACTGTTCAGCGAAACTGTAGTGTCTCTCGTGAACGAAACTGACCTTGTCCCTGAACGAAAGTTCAACCAGTTCCTGGCGAAACTAGCCAGCGAAACTAACAGTTTCTCTAGCCAGCGAAACTAACAGTTTCTCTAGCCAGCGAAACTAGCAGTTTCTCTAGCCAGCGAAACTAGCAGTTTCTCTCGCAGTTTCTCTGGCAGTTTCTCTAGCAGTTTCTCTAGCAGTTTCTCCAGCAGTTTCTCCAGACTAAACCCAAACTTGTGCAACTTATTTGAATGCTATTCCATGACTTACATGATTATGCAATGATGAAACATGCTATGATTTCTGTAATTTATGAACCCTTGTTTATGATCAACCATCGGTGTCGTGTGTCGTTATGTCGTGTCATAGTTCCAACGTGCTATGTTATGGGCCGTAGTGACGTTAAGTTAATAAATAGACACGAAACTAATACTTAAGACCTAAACGTGTTCATAGGTCTTCGTTAAGCAATATTTGGATTAATTAGCAAGTGTAGCTGAGCAACCTAAGGTGAGTTTCACTAACCCTTTAATTGTGAGCCCGTTTGGGACACAACGAATGAACTTAACGCAAAACAACGCTGACATTTTGAGGTATTACCAAATGAGATACCTGTTATGGAAGTTGGAGTGTTTTATGGGGAGCACTTGCAACTGTCCATCCTTGGGGTTTCGAATGAAATCCGGAAACAACCATTTTGACACTTAAACTCTTTTTGGGATTTCAGATGAAATCCAGAACAAACGTTTTAATATGGCTAGTGTAGGTTAAAGTCTAAACCAAATGATATCACATGATTTCTAAGGATTGCCTTGTTAATTTAAAAGTCCTCAACTTAGTACTGATGATCTGAAGCGAGGGGATGTTGGGTAGATCTACTGAGGGTTTGACAAACCCTGCTCCGCGGTACACAAATGTGTAACCAACCGGTTGGAGGCCGAACGGAGTTCAATATCAGCCTGTTTTAGTTGTGGGCCTCCCGAAAGGGACACAACTGGAGGCACCAACCATCGGCAAATGCCGAACTCTGTTACGTCAGCTTTCAGCCCTAGTACGACTTCCTTAGTGCATGGAAACCGGATTAGCTACCCGCGATATCGGTTGACCGCTTTAACTTTTACTTAACTAGTGCATATTCGATAATTCAACACTTGGCAAATGTTTTGCAAAACTACTACTTATTTATATGATTTGATAAACACGATTAAGAGACCGGGCCAATGCATGTCATGCCCACCGTGAACTCACCAACCGTTAGGTTGACACTTGTGTGGTTTTCACTTTTGCAGATCGCTGAGGAGTATCCGCTGGAGGTTGGCATGACACGTGAAGACTTTATTTCTATTAAACTTAATTTGGGAATTTAATACAATGACTTTGTAAAGCACGTGGTTAGTGCTAAGACACTTATGTTTATATTCCGCTGCGTATTTTAAACTGTTTTATTTATGAACATTGGACTTAACTCTGATTCGTTTAGTATTTGTAACTAATGGTTGTGGTCCTGGTTTGTTCGCACCCCTTAACGGTATAAACTCCGTTAGTGGTTATTTGGGGGTGTGACAGATTGGTATCAGAGCCATAAGTTGCAGAGAACTGGAATCATTTTTGAAAAACGATTTGGAAACTGCAACTTGAAACCTTAGTTACAAACGAACAAACAAATTCCCAAAACAAAATTTTTACGTGCCAACCTGGGATACTCGCTCTGCTGTGTAAGTAAATACTCCATATGTATATATATATATCTATATATAAATATATATAGACTGTGTCTAGGTAGTCTAACGGAAAACCTTAGGATGATTTCACACACGAATACGAAATGCGAACGCTATTACGCGCACTATTCCGGGGGAAAGCGACAACGAAACGATGCTACACGCTACGTCCTGATCTCTGCTACGATGACTACGCCGACGGTGACTTTTATGGGAAGGCCGACTTTCGACGATGGTACTTACGACTTACGACGTTCTCCGACGACGCCTCGATTATGCACGAAAAATTTTCTAGACTAATAGAGGGATAACGGGGAATTGCTAATATACATATTATGGGATATGTATAGATTATAATTGTTACTGAACACTGTCTACTTTCACAATCCAGAAAATGTCTGGAAGAGCGGGAAGGAATAACATTAACTTGACGCCTGCACAACTACAAGCAATGATCAACGAGCATGTGCAAGCCGCCGTGGCAGCCGTGCAAGCTACAATTGCCGCGCATGGTAATTATTATGTCGGATAAGGCACAAGGCGATATATATTTTGACCTGTTTAAATTTGAAACCCGAACTATTAATTGCATCAGGAAACATCCATCACTGTACCTTTAAGACTTTCATGGACTGCAAGCCGATGACGTTTTCCGGCGAAGAAGGAGCGGTAGGACTCCTCAGGTGGATTGAGAAGTCTGAGAAGGTCTTCTCCATGTGTAACTGCCCTGCTGAGAACAAGGTGAAATTCGCGACTGGTACTTTCGAGGGAGCAGCTCTATCCTGGTGGAACGCCGAAATTCAAATGGTCGGGGTAAATGCGGCTAACGACATGGAATGGGAAGCCTTTAAGGAACTGATCATGGAGGAGTATTGCCCTCGGGATCAAGTCAAGAAGCTAGAAGGAGAGTTTCTGAACTCTAAAATGTCTGGGTCTGAAGTCGAAGAGTACACTGCGCGTTACCACGAGTACGCGGTACTGTGTCCGTCCATGGTTGATGCTGAATTCAAACGCATTGAGCGTTATCTGGAGGGTCTAGTACCCCAAATCAAGAGTTTGGTGACTGCCAGCAACCCAACAACTGTGCAACAAGCCATCCGTCTGGCTCACAAGTTAACTGATCAGGAGGTTGAAAGAGGTACACTTCCTGCCAGAATCTCTGAGAAGACTGCCTTGAGTGGCAAAAGAAAGGCTGAAGAAGAAGCTCCAACAATGTCTGTGAATCAATCTGGGAGATCCTCAAACTCCCAATATCAGAACAAGCGACCTGACAACACAAGGTCTAATTTCAATTATGGCAGCAACAGTGGGAGTAACAATCGCCAAAGCGGGAATGGAAACTACAAAGGTAAAGCTCCGTTTTGTAACAAGTGTGAGAAACACCACAGGGGTATGTGTAGCAAGGGTCTGGAGTGTGGAAGATGTGGAAAATTGGGTCATGCGGCCAACAACTGCTGGACCAACTTGCAAAGGTTGAACAACAACGGTCAGAACCCAGGGGGAAATAACAACAATAGGGGAAATGGAAACAACCGCATCGGGCAAGGAAACAATCAGAATAACAACAATGGTGGAGCCCGTGGCTGTTATGAATGTGGTGCTCAAGGCCACATGAGGAAAGACTGCCCGCAGTTGAGAAGACAAGGGAATGGTAATCAGGGGAACAATGGTGGTAATGGAAATGGCGGAGGAAACGGCAACGGAAATGGAAATGGTGGGAATGGCAGAGGAAGAGCTTTTGTCATGGGTCAAGGAGAAGCTCGCAACGACGCCAACGTGATAAACGGTAAATTTATACTAAATGGTTTCTTTGCTACTGTATTGTTTGATTCTGGTGCTGAAAGAAGCTTTATATCCACTAAGTTTGCTAGACTAATTAAGGCTAAACCAATTGACTTAGATGCTAAGTATGTGGTAGAATTAGCGAATGGTAAACTTCATGATACGACTCAGATAGTTAAGGACTGTAAGTTAGAGCTAGCAGGCCATACGTTAGGAATCGATCTTATGCCTTTTCCGATTGGTAGTTTTGACGTTATAGTAGGAATGGACTGGTTATCTGAAAATCGAGCTGAAATTTTGTGTCAAGAAAAAGTGGTCCGAATTCCACTCGAAGAAGGAAAAGTGCTAACGGTTCAAGGTGAAAAGGGTGGAACAGTCACCGGAATTATTTCGTATCTTAAAGCTCAAAAGTGCCTTCGTAAAGGTCATTTCGCGATTCTTGCAAACGTCACTGATTCGACACTTCCCGAGCGTAGGATCAACGACTACCCGATAGTTCGCGACTTTCAAGACGTATTTCCCGATGATCTGCCTGGTTTGCCTCCATTTCGACAAGTTGAGTTTGGAATCGATTTAGCTCCTGGAGCCGCTCCGATTGCACGCGCTCCGTATCGTTTGGCTGTAAGTGAACTCAACGAACTCTCCGCGCAACTTCAAGAGTTACTCGACAAGGGATTTATTCGTCCAAGTTCGTCTCCGTGGGGAGCACCAGTATTGTTTGTTAAGAAGAAGGATGGAACGTTCCGAATGTGTATCGACTACCGAGAACTTAACAAAGTTACGATTAAGAATCGGTATCCACTTCCTCGAATCGACGATCTCTTCGATCAGCTACAAGGTTCAAGCTACTTTTCAAAGATTGATTTGCGATCTGGCTATCATCAACTTCGAGTCCGTGATGAGGATATTTCTAAGACTGCTTTTAGAACTCGGTATGGTCATTACGAGTTCCTGGTGATGCCGTTTGGGCTAACCAATGCACCTGCGGTATTTATGGACCTGATGAATCGAGTATGCAAGCCATACCTCGATAAATTTGTGATAGTTTTCATTGATGATATTTTGATCTATTCCAAGACAAAGGAAGAACACGAGAATCACCTACGACTTATTCTGGAATTACTCCGCAAGGAACAGCTCTACGCCAAGTTTTCAAAGTGCGATTTTTGGATTCGCGAAGTCCAGTTTCTTGGACACATTGTCAATCAGGATGGGATTCAAGTTGACCCATCTAAAGTAGAAGCTATTAAGAATTGGTCTACACCCAGAGCGCCGACTGAAATCCGACAATTTTTGGGACTTGCCGGATATTACCGAAGGTTTATTAAGGGTTTCTCGCAATTGGCTCAACCCTTAACAGCTTTAACGCACAAGGGAGTGCAGTATAGATGGGGTGAAAAAGAGGAACACGCGTTTCAATCTCTTAAGGATATGTTATGTTCAGCTCCGATTCTCTCGCTACCTGAAGGGGTTGACGACTTCGTGGTTTATTGTGATGCATCCATTCAAGGACTCGGTTGTGTATTGATGCAACGAGACAAAGTGATTGCCTACGGGTCAAGACAATTGAAGGATAATGAGAAGAATTACACAACACATGATTTGGAATTAGGAGCTGTTATTCATGCACTCAAGATTTGGAGACATTACCTATACGGGACAAAGTGCACAATATTCACCGACCACAAAAGCTTACAGCATATCTTCGATCAAAAGGATCTCAACATGCGACAACGAAGGTGGGTCGAGCTATTGAATGATTATGACTTAGCAATTAAGTATCACCCGGGAAAAGCCAATGTTGTGGCTGATGCCTTAAGTCGAAAAGAGTATGAAAAGCCTCGACGAGTACGAGCGCTGCAGCTTACCATTCACACGGGACTGCCGGATCGAATCCGCGATGCTCAAAGAGAAGCTTTAAAAGAAGAAAATTTCGCAGCTGAAGCACTGCGAGGGGTAGATGGTAAGTCTGAAATTAAGTCTGACGGACTCTGGTATTACAATGACAGGATTTGGATTCCTCTACTCGGAAATCTCCGTGAGCTCGTGATGGACGAGGCTCACAAGTCAAGGTATTCGGTGCACCCTGGATCGGACAAAATGTACCAAGATTTGAAGGGTTTGTATTGGTGGCCGAATATGAAAGCCGACATTGCGCGATACGTGGCTAAGTGTTTAACATGCTCGAGAGTTAAGATCGAGTACCAAAAACCTTCTGGATTATTACAGCAACCAAAGATCCCAGAATGGAAATGGGAGGATATCTCCATGGACTTTGTAACGGGACTACCTCATAAATCAAATCGACCGGATGCGATTTGGGTTATTATTGATCGTCTAACCAAATCTGCACACTTTATCCCGATGAGAGAAAATGACAATATGGATAAATTAACAAAGCTGTATATTGATCGAATCGTGGCACGTCATGGAGTGCCTAAGACCATTATCTCCGATCGAGATCCTCGATTTACTTCACGACTATGGCAATCAATGCAAGAAGCACTGGGAACCAGACTTGATATGAGCACAGCTTATCACCCGCAGACCGATGGTCAGACGGAACGAACTATTCAGACTTTGGAAGACATGCTCCGAGCTTGTGTTCTCGACTTTGGTAAAGACTGGGAGGCTCATCTTCCGTTGGTAGAGTTCTCCTACAACAACAGCTATCATTCAAGCATCGGTGCAGCACCTTTTGAAGCCCTCTATGGCAGAAAATGTAGATCGCCCGTATGTTGGGCCGAAACGGGTGAGAAAGGACTCACTGGACCGGAAATCATCCATGATACAACTGAACGCATTATCCAAATCAGAAATCGGATAGCCGCAGCACGTGATAGACAAAAGAGCTATGCCGACAAACGCCGAAAACCTTTGAAGTTCGAGGTAGGTGACAAAGTACTATTGAAGGTATCTCCTTGGAAAGGAGTGATACGCTTCGGAAAGCGTGGAAAGTTGAACCCTCGCTATATCGGTCCGTTTGAAATTATTGGGGAAGTAGGGCCGGTGGCCTACCGATTAAAACTCCCTGCTGAACTCGATGGAGTTCACAACGTATTTCACGTCTCAAATCTGAAGAAATGTCTGGCTGAAGACACCGAGATAATTCCTTTGGAGGAATTGGAAATTGACGAACATCTGAGATTCATTGAGCAACCAGTGGAAATCATGGGACGCGAGGAGAAAACCCTCAAACGTAGCAAGATTCCGATCGTCAAAGTTCGATGGAACTCAAAGCGTGGACCTGAATACACTTGGGAACGAGAGGATCAGATGAAGAAGAAGTATCCTCACCTGTTTGAGCAAACGTCCACGGAAACTCAAGGTATGATTTAATTTTGGGGACCAAAATTCCTTTAACAGGAGGAGGATGTGGCAACCCTAAAACTTTTGCTTTCTTTCCCCAGCAACGACAGCTGAGACTGCGAACGCTACGACACAAGAATAATTTTCGGGACGAAAATTCCTGTAACAAGGGGAGGATGTGACATCCGGGAATTTCAAGGTTTACTTCCGTTAGACAATTTCCGTTAGTTACGTTATAAGTGTTAACTTGGTAACTAATGCTTAACTAGGCCGAATACGTCCACGTCCTTTGGTTGATCACCGAACCCGTCCATATGTGTTATGTATTTATTTATATGTTGTTATTATGAGAAACGTGATTTAAATGCATGATTAGTATTAAAAAGCATGATTAATTGTTTACTTGTTAAAATTATGTGATAAAAGGTTTAAATTGCCTAATTATGTGATTATATGTGTAACCGGGTAATTAAGTGTATGCATACATGTCTAATGATTGGGCTAGTAATTAGTTAATGATGGATTAATCATGGGCTAATGATGGCTAATCATTGGGGGCCCAAATCCCAATGAAAGCCCATGATGGCCCTAAGTATTTAAAGGAGTAATTAACCCTAATTCTCCATTTACTTGCATCATCACAACAAACACACACACTCTCCTACCCTCACTCTCTCTCACGAATCTGGATCAGCCCCAAGAGCCATCAAGACCAGCCCTTAATTCTGTTGGTGAAGATCATCCATAGAAGCTTGACCAAACCGTGAGTTCCATGAACCATGTTCTTGCTTCTCTTATGTGTTTTCTTCAATAAAGCATGCCTAGATCATTATGTAATCGTTAGATCTTCTGTTAAGATACTTAGGAATGCTAGATCTATCATAAAAACAACAACTTTACGTGTGAAACTGATCCATGATGAAGATTTATGCTAGAATAGGCTAATTTATGTAAAATGTGTTCTTGAAGATTTGATGATGAAAATGCACGTTTATGATGTTAAAAATGCTCCTGTGATGTTCCTAAATGTTTATGGATGCTTGGAAATGAATTACATGAAGTTTGGAAGCTGTTAGAAAGATTTTTGTTAGTTTTTCGGGTTTTTCTAGCGTCTAGCGAAACTGTGCATTCATCAGGAGAAACTATCCAGCGAAACTATGCATATCTCCTTCCAGCGAAACTGTAGTGTCTCTCGTGAACGAAACTGACCTTGTCCCTGAACGAAAGTTCAACCAGTTCCTGGCGAAACTAGCCAGCGAAACTAACAGTTTCTCTAGCCAGCGAAACTAACAGTTTCTCTAGCCAGCGAAACTAGCAGTTTCTCTAGCCAGCGAAACTAGCAGTTTCTCTCGTAGTTTCTCTGGCAGTTTCTCTAGCAGTTTCTCTAGCAGTTTCTCCAGCAGTTTCTCCAGACTAAACCCAAACTTGTGCAACTTATTTGAATGCTATTCCATGACTTACATGATTATGCAATGATGAAACATGCTATGATTTCTGTAATTTATGAACCCTTGTTTATGATCAACCATCGGTGTCGTGTGTCGTTATGTCGTGTCATAGTTCCAACGTGCTATGTTATGGGCCGTAGTGACGTTAAGTTAATAAATAGACACGAAACTAATACTTAAGACCTAAACGTGTTCATAGGTCTTCGTTAAGCAATATTTGGATTAATTAGCAAGTGTAGCTGAGCAACCTAAGGTGAGTTTCACTAACCCTTTAATTGTGAGCCCGTTTGGGACACAACGAATGAACTTAACGCAAAACAACGCTGACATTTTGAGGTATTACCAAATGAGATACCTGTTATGGAAGTTGGAGTGTTTTATGGGGAGCACTTGCAACTGTCCATCCTTGGGGTTTCGAATGAAATCCGGAAACAACCATTTTGACACTTAAACTCTTTTTGGGATTTCAGATGAAATCCAGAACAAACGTTTTAATATGGCTAGTGTAGGTTAAAGTCTAAACCAAATGATATCACATGATTTCTAAGGATTGCCTTGTTAATTTAAAAGTCCTCAACTTAGTACTGATGATCTGAAGCGAGGGGATGTTGGGTAGATCTACTGAGGGTTTGACAAACCCTGCTCCGCGGTACACAAATGTGTAACCAACCGGTTGGAGGCCGAACGGAGTTCAATATCAGCCTGTTTTAGTTGTGGGCCTCCCGAAAGGGACACAACTGGAGGCACCAACCATCGGCAAATGCCGAACTCTGTTACGTCAGCTTTCAGCCCTAGTACGACTTCCTTAGTGCATGGAAACCGGATTAGCTACCCGCGATATCGGTTGACCGCTTTAACTTTTACTTAACTAGTGCATATTCGATAATTCAACACTTGGCAAATGTTTTGCAAAACTACTACTTATTTATATGATTTGATAAACACGATTAAGAGACCGGGCCAATGCATGTCATGCCCACCGTGAACTCACCAACCGTTAGGTTGACACTTGTGTGGTTTTCACTTTTGCAGATCGCTGAGGAGTATCCGCTGGAGGTTGGCATGACACGTGAAGACTTTATTTCTATTAAACTTAATTTGGGAATTTAATACAATGACTTTGTAAAGCACGTGGTTAGTGCTAAGACACTTATGTTTATATTCCGCTGCGTATTTTAAACTGTTTTATTTATGAACATTGGACTTAACTCTGATTCGTTTAGTATTTGTAACTAATGGTTGTGGTCCTGGTTTGTTCGCACCCCTTAACGGTATAAACTCCGTTAGTGGTTATTTGGGGGTGTGACAACAGGAAATGCAATCCTATCACCATGGAAATACTTGTAAAAAATATCGGGTACTTTGGTCACTTTTAGTGATCCTCAGGTATCTCATCGCGTATACGATTGATTCAGACGTTCCTTCAGTTAATCAGAAGTCAAACTACTTCCTTACGCATGTTTATAAAAGTTTGAGTGGATTCAATCGATTGGTCGCCATTTGTTATGAAGCAGAGGTTACCAATGAAGCTTTCTAGGGAAGAAGGAATGAGAACAATGGGTATCCATGTATTTGCAGTTTGTCTGTCGACCCGAAGTTGATGTTGTGAAAACTTTTCCAGTATACTTGTTTGCTATCGATGTTTGTCATGCAGTAGCACCCGGCGGTAAAGTACATAATAGTGTTATCAGTAAGGTTATCTAGCCGCAATGGCTCAAGGCTTGAAGACCATCAAAGTCAAGAAGGATAATAAGAGAAAGAGTTTACCGGTCATTAAGTTCACAGATGAATCGAGCGTTGAAGACAAAACAGATCGTACGGGTTCAGGAAGTTGTTTTACCTACACTGCTCCGTTAGGTGAAATTGTATTTGTAGTGAGGTACAAAGTTCATGAGATAATGATGCGTATAAGATATATAATAATAAAAACATATCGGGTACTTTGGTCACTTTTAGTGATCCTCGGGTATCTCATCGCGTATACGATTGATTCGAAGGTGCCTTCATTTAATCGGAAGTCAATCTACTTCCTTACGCATGTTTTTAAAAGTTTGAGTGGATTCATTCGATCGGTCGCCATTTGTTATGAAGCAAGGTTTACCAATGAAGCTTTCTAGGGAAGAAGGAATGAGAACAATGGGTATCCATGTATTTGCAGTTTGTCTGTCGTCCCGAAGTTGATGTTGTGAAAACTTTTCCAGTATACTGCTGCCTATTGTTTGATTTCGATGTTTGTCATGCATGAGTGCCCGACGGTAAAGTACATAATAGTGTTAACAGTGAGGTTATCTAGCCGCAATGGCTCAAGGCTTGAAGACCATCAAAGGCACGAAGGATAGTAAGAGAAAGAGTTTACTGGTAGTTAAGTTCATAGATGAATCGAGCGTTGAAGACAAAACAGATTGTACAGGTTCAGAAAGTTGTTTTACCTACATTTCTCCGTTAGGTGAAATTGTATTTGTAGTGAGGTGCAAAGTTCGTGAGATAATGACGAGACTGTTGGCAATAAATTTTGACTCGTACAGACGTACCAAGGGTTACAAGTCAAGAGAGGAAAACTTCACATGATTTTCCTACCGAAAGGTTGGTTCCAGTGACTGTGGTGTAATTGCCCATCCAAGATGTCTGTTCAGGTTAATGTTTATTTAGTTGTTGCATAATTATGAGAGCTCGAAGGATGGATTTGGCCATTAACGTCATAGTAGCAGAGTTAGGATTGCGAATGAATTAGAAACAGTTAAGAGTCAATCCACGGATCGCTCGTAGTAAAGGAAGATCTTGTCATCAATTTGTGTTAGTAATACGATGTCTTACCGGAGTTATCATTTGCACAAACATTTTAAAGGAGTTTGATATGTTGGAAGCCATATCTAGAAGAGATGAGAGCAGGTGTGATAGCGTAACGAACATTGATAGATGTCCTCAACCATACGGTTGAGTCCCACATACTTGACAATCGATGTCTTGAGGTTTTTGAAACGGAAGGTTGTATCCCTTATAACCAACAGTTTGTCGAGTAGAATTCCCCAGGATTTCCATACACTACAAATTACATTTACGTGTGCACTCGTAATGGTAATTTTACCTTGTATGGTCACGCTGGTTCCTCTTACTTTAGCTACCAGGTTTTATGGAACACGCATGTAGTTTCCATGGGGTGAGTATTAAGGGTATGGTCACTAACCCCAACGTTAACTGACCGAAATTCACCAAAGATACAAGTTGAGAATAAAAGACTCATTTGATTTAGAATTTACCATGTAGTACGATTCGGTGAGCAAGTGGTTCAGTAGGAGTTTGGGTAGGGCATGCTACAATGACCCCAGCTTAGCTCAGAGACATAGAATAGTTATTGCCCACTTCGATTCGATCACAAATCCGTTATGTATATGTATATATAGAGAGAGAAAATAGTATAATAATGTTAGTCATCACATGCCCGATTCATTTTAGGTTATAAAAGTATTATCCACGTTGAATTATTACAGCACAACTATGTGATTAAAATAAAAGATCTAAAACGACCAAGGAAAAAGAGTGTCCACAATCGGGGTAACAAAGGCAGTTACAAGCTTCCCATGAGTAACCATCTAGTCCATATAGTGCTACCTTAAACGAGGCTAAACGGCATTCTTAATAACACATTTTGATAAAGTTGCTCTCTGGTTGTGTTAATGGGTGACTCACTCAAATAGGATCTACAACAGCTCCTATTTATGCTATAAGAGAGTATGAGAATTTCAACACATGGTACAAACAATCACTACACCAAAATCAGTAAATTCTTCCAAGTGTCACCTGAAGTCCGCTAAGAGCATTTAAGCTCGCTAAGGCATGTCTGAAGTTCGCTAAGAACAATTTAAGTTCGCTAAGAAGAACGTCAAGTTCACTAAGACTAAGATGGCGTCCGTTAAGAAAAAAATGAAGTCCTCTAGCCAGAAGTCCGCAAAGAAGTGTAAAATCGTGATATGGGTCTTATAGAGGTTTGCCCGATCGTATGAGTGAGACAAAGATGTAAATATAAAGTTTTTTTGGGGTAAACGGTTACCCCGATGATTTTGTATAAATATATTCCGCAAAAAAGAACAAGTAGTGAGGAGAAGTCCACACTAGTTCATCCTTGGGACAGGCCCCAAAGCATGTGAACAAAACAAACAAAAAAACAAACCAGAAAAAAACACAACCACCTAGCACAAACTACTAGGAAACAAGAAAACAAAACACTACGTTGTAGTAATCATCCCAACCGGGTCACGAGAAGCCATCCAGACATCCAAAATCTGCACCACCCTAGGGGTCTTCTTACCCTTCAAACCAGATAACCGATATTGAACCACCACAATAATCAAGTGGGCCACAACATTAGGGGGTCTAGCATGGTTATTGAAAATCATAGCATTCCTCTCTTGCCAGAATACGTAGCAGCATGAACCACCAATTTATCAATTACATAAGGCAAAGACTTTAACGGTTTATTCGCCAAGTAATCAGTAATCTCAGGCCAAGCATTAGGAACCATCCTCAAATTCGTGTGAATGGTCACCAACTGCCAAACCTTTGAGGAGAACTCGCAATGAAAGAATAAATGAGCATGCAAGTCAATGTTTTATAACATGATAAACAACACATCATATTCATTTTTTTCCGCCTTGAGAAATCTCATTGCAGAATCTTATCCTGAGTCAGTAACGGCTCTCTCATAACAAGCCACACAATAAAAGCATGCCGGGGAACACATTGAGCGAACCAAACGAAATTAACCCAAGGAACTTCCATTTGCCTATCACAAACAATATCCCACACCAAGGACGATGAGAACTCACCTAACACACCATCCGACCGCCAACAGACCTGATCTCTCGACTCCGGATTCGGGGTAATAGTGATGAATTCGATCAACACCGAAAAAAAGATAAAACCAAGCCGTTGGCCAGTTCCAACCATTTGAGTGATAAACATCAGCCACCTTTGTATTAGAGGTAAAACATGCGGAATACAAAGCACGAGAAGATATAAAGTGACATAACGGACATGCCTCAGTTCACTTATCAAACCATACGAAGATGCTCCTCCCATCCCCCACCTTTGACCACACATAAGGACGGACTAAGGACCGGATGGAAAGGATCTTCCGCCAACTCTAGCAGCAAACAAAAGGACATTTAATCTCCCCAAAATTTATGTTCTTGATACGATAAGTCATAACCCACAACACCCATAACGAATCATGTTTAGTAAAAATACTCCAAATATGGGTGGTCATCAAAGCTTTATTCATATCATCAATCCTTCGAATACCAAGACCACCCTCAGCCTTAGGAGCACACACATTCTTCCATGCAACTTTAGTCATACCTTTCTTGAAGCCCCCTTGACACCACAGAAAGTCTCTCATGCGCTTCTCCAATAACATAATTATTTTGGATGCGAGAATAAAAGCTAAGGACCAATAAATATGGAAAGACGACAGGACATAAATAACAAGCTGGACACGACCCGATGATAGGTATGCATAAGCTCCTGGGTTAACAAAATATTATCTGAAATCTTCCTCCCCAGAATGAAAGTAGATTGGTTGATATCAACGATCTTGGCCAAATCCATCTTAACACGATCAACCACAATCTTACTAATACCTTTATAGACCACATTGCAACATGAGATCATGCTATAATCATTAATTTTCATAGGGGTAGGAACCTTGGGCACATGAGCAATAATCGTATGGTTCAATTCAGTAAGCAGCTTACCCGTGACAAAGAAATCCCTAACAGCACTAAAAATCTATTGACCTGGGCCACAACTTCTTAAAGAAATCAGCAGTATAACCATCCAACCCAGGGGCTTTATTATCATTCATTTGGAAAATCGTATCACGGATATCAACATCTAAAACCGGACGCACCTTATGACTCGCCGAGTGACCATCAAGAACCTTATCAAAAAGCTCCGGATTCACACTCATGTCAACATTACCAGGGCAACCAAGGAACTTTTCGTAATGCTTCACAAACGCATTTGGGACTTCGTCACCCTCAAACATTTTACCATCCTTATCCGAAATAGCATTGATACGGCTGCGATGATTTGTGCTTTTTAGAGAAGCGTGAAAAAGGCAGAATTCGAATCCCCAGTAGCCAACCAGTGAACTTTAGACTTTTGCTTGAGAAATAACTCTTTTTTTTTTGTAAAGGGTTACCCCGGTGATTGTATTATAAACAAAACATTCAACGAACAAGTAGTAGAGTGAAATCCCTACTAGTTCTCTAAGGGGCATACCCCTTCAGAGTGAAAACAAAATAAAAAACACACCCAGCAAACTACTGGTAAGAACCCCAATCACAACAAAACAAAATAAAAGAAATTAGCCTCCATCATCAAACACCGAAGTTCCCAGATTTCTCCAGATGGTCATGACATTTCTATCCCTGTAACCAGGTTTGCACTTTATCCCCATTAACTTGTACCGAACGTCAGATAAGATATCCCCCACTACCATATTTGGCCTTCGAGGTTTATTACCATGAAAACGATTATTTCTTTCCCTCCACACATGATAGACAGCAGCCGACAATGAAAGCTTACAGATGACATTAGACAATGCCTTTGACTTCAAATTCGCTACACTCCAGTCGACCAATACGGACCAGTTACTCGGCATAAGAAGCGGAGTCCTTCTCCTAACTGTATCCCAGACTTGCATGGAAAACGGGCACTCAAAGAAAAGATGATTATGCGACTCTATGTCAGAGTAACATAAAAGACAACACATCATGTTCATACGCCCCTTCTTCCAATTCCAACGAATTAAAATATCCTGGGTACGAAGTTTACCATTTATAGCCAGCCATAAGCAAAAAGCATGTTTAGGAATGCATGTGGAGAACCACACAAGATGCTTCCACATAACTTCAGCGTGAGACTGCCGAAGAGAGTTCCAGGTCGTAGTAGTAGAAAAATCAATGAGAGCATCGGCCACCTTCCACCCATGTTTATCAGCCATATTAGTAAGGACCGGGATTTGGATATTGTTAAGAATAGGGGAGCTGGTTAACCACTCCACCGGCCAATTCCAGTTTGGGCCCACAAAGACATCAGCAACACGAGAGTGAATGTTAAACCCAGCATTATGAATTTGTCGAGGGGTGACAATATTAGCTAAGGGACCAACATCGTTCCACCTGTCATACCATGCAGACGTGCACATACCATTTCCAACAGTGATAAAGATGTAATTCCGAATAAGGGGTCTGATCTTAATAAGATTTCTCCAACTCCAGCTACTAGATATATTATCCTTACAATTCCAGAAGGTGCGATTCTTCAGCCTATGCGTATGAATCCAATCAACCCAAAGCGAATTTCGTTTTGTGATAATACTCCACACATGCTTAGTTAGGAGAGCCCGATTCATATCAGAAATACACCGGATTCCAAGCCCTCCCTCACATTTAGGACGGCAAACCATATTCCAAGAAACTTTTGCAGCCCCCTTCACCCGTTTTCCTTGGGACCACAAAAAACTCCTCATCTTAGCCTCTAACTCGCGAACCACTCTAGGAGGCAGAAGAAAAACCGAAGCCCAATAAATGTGCATAGATGAAAGGACCGAGTGAATGAGTTGAAGCCGACCAGCAAAAGAAAGGTTTTTATTTCTCCAGCTTGAAATGCGATTATCCACCACTTCCAACAACGGCAGGCAGTCCCTGTAATGGAGACCAGCCGAGAGCAGAGGCACCCCAAGATACTTAACCGGAAGGGTTCCCTCTTTAAACGGCAAGCGGCTAAGAATAGCAGATTTAGTAATATTCCCCACGTTACAGAAAAAAATGGTACTTTTTGGGAGACTAGGGACTAAACCAGACATCTTTGAGAATTCATCCATAGACCGCATCAAACACATAGTGGATCTAGAGTCACCATGAGCAAAGAGGAATAGATCATCAGCGAAACAAAGGTTCACAATCTTTTGGTCTTTACACTTCTTATGAAACTTGAAATAAGGGTCCCTGTCGACATCACGATTAAGCATAAGAGTTAATACCTCCATAACCAAAGTAAACAAATAGGGGGACAATGGGTCTCCCTGCCTTAAACCCCGTTGGCCTCTGAAGTAACCATGAATCTCACCATTCAAGCATATCGAATAGGACACCGAAGTAATACATTTGGTAATCCAGTTAACCATCGCCTCTGGAAATCCAAAGCAGCTCAGAATGTGAATTAAGAAGCCCCAATCAACAGTATCATACGCTTTCTGAATATCAACCTTGAAGGCACATTTTGGCTCCCCCACATTACGGTGGTAATTATGCATAAGCTCATGGGAAAGCAGAATATTATCAGTAATGAGCCGTCCAGGGACAAAAGCAGACTGATTAGCACTAACAATGTCAACCAAGTAGCACTTAATCCGATCCGCAATAATTTTACTTATGCATTTATACAGGACGTTGCAACACGCAATAGGACGATAATCGGTAATATTCACAGGGGTAGTCACCTTTGGGACCAAGGCAATAATGGTATGGTTAATTTCTTGAAGAAGCTTACCATATTTGAAGAAATCACGAACAGCCTGCACAATGTCCTTCCCCACAATAGGCCAAGCACTCTTAAAGAAAGCCGACGTATAGCCATCCGGGCCCGGGGCCTTATCATTATCAATCCCGAATATCGAGTCCCGAATCTCCCAGTCCTCAACAGGACGAGACATAGAAATAGCAGCCCCATCATCAAGTGTTTTAGTGAACAAAGATATAGGAGGCAAAGTAGAACTCACCCCATTAGCACCAAAAAAATTCGTATAGTGAGCCACAAAAACCGACGGGACATCATCTCCCTCATGGATAATACCAGCCGCATCCTTAATAACATCAATCCGACCCCTGTGATTCCTTATCTTCAAAGATTTATGAAAATAGGAGGTGTTACGATCACCAACGGCAAGCCAATGGACTTTGGACTTTTGCTTAAGAAAACTCTCCTCATCAAGACTAGCAGTTTGGAACTCATCAAGAAGTTTGGCCTCCTGCACCTTAAATTCCAGGTTGAACGGGTCCACATCCATTGCCTTTTGAACCTCATCTAAATCCGCCCTGATCTTACTCACCTTTGCATGCAGGTTTCCTTGTTTAAAAAGCATAGATCGAAGAGGAGACTTTAAGGATTTAAGCTTCTTAACAACACAAAATTGTGGGACACCGGAGACATTGGTCTCCCAAACTCTTTTAACAGTGTCCATAAACTCAGGTTTGGAAGTAAGAAAATTAGCGAATTTGAACATCCTAGGTTTTTTAGGCATGTTACACGTGAGTTTAACCACACTCGGGCAATGGTCAGAAAGTCTATAAGGTTGGAACAAGGCAACAGCCGTAGGGAATTCCACCACAAATTTATCATTCGTCAACACTCTATCCAATTTTTTAAGAGTCCCTATCCCTTTCCTTGGTTTTTGAGTCCACGTATAGTGCATTCCCATACCTTTCAAATCTGTAAGCTTACATCGATTAACGCAGTCCTTGAACTCACGCATACTAATATCCAGGGATGAAGAACTCGCTAATTTATCTTCCAGAAACAAGGTAGAATTGAAGTCCCCCATCACAAGCCAAGGACTCGTACCCGCAACAGCTGTAAACCTGACCAGATCATCCCATAACTGACGTCTCGTTATGTAGTAGTTACAAGCATACACAATCGAGCAGAAAATTACTTTTTTATCCTTCTTGAGAATAATTTGCAGATGCATAACTTGATCCGAATAAAACAATACCATGATATCCATAACAGTTTTATCCCACCCCACAATAATACGAGTACCCTTTGGAGAGACCCCACCATTAGAAATCCAGTCCCAAGATTTGAAGATATCACCACACACCTTTATGAGCTTCTTAACATTAACATGAGATTCCAACACAGCACAGAAATTTAAAGAATGTTCCCGGACTAAAAAACGAACCTCCTTTTGTTTCAGGGGGCGGTTCAAACCCCTAATATTCCAAGTGCCAAGACTAATCATGGGTAACCTGTTTTGAAGGAGTGCTTGCCCCCTGTTTTTGCAGATTTAGCCCCGAGGCCATAAAGACTGCCGTTTCATCCGTCGAATCCAGAATTTCAATGTTCGGATAACTCACCTTAGACGTATTACCATCCTTGAACTTCCTAATCTCGTTTTGAAGCTCCTCCACCTGAATGACCCGGTCCTCCCCCCTTCCAATATGTCAAAAGGATTATGGGTTGACACATTAACCAACGGTTCCTTAGCCTTTACCTTGCTCACTGTTACCGGATTACTACTAGACGAAGCCCCTTGTTCCGAAGCTTTGACAGTCACAGGTTTATAGACAAACTTTGGTTTCTGATTTTTAACATTCACACCCTTTTTAGCGACCTTCTTCCTATTTGGCTCCACAAATCCTTCCTCATCCAGCTGGTGTATGGGGTTCTTTTGGTGATCATGGACTTTTTGAGGGCAATGTTCCGTATCATGGCTGAACACACAACACTTGTTACACCTTGGAGGTCGCCACTCATACTCAACATGAATCGTTTCCACCAGTGATACCTCACCATCAGGGTCCGGAACACTAACCTTTATCACCTCCATGTATTCTTGATCAGCAGAAATTTCAATTAAGGCTCTAGCAAAGCTGCTCCTCCCCCAAGAGTCATAACACATGGAACTAGTTAAAGCATCCAGTCTCTTAGGCACCCCCACTTTAGTAGCTATCATACTCAAGCCATCCGCAGTAAACGCAGCCAGAGGAACATCATGAAGTTTGACCCAGACCGAGACCTTCTTAATATCCTCTTTTTTGAGTTGGGTTGTAGGACTCCAAATATTAAGAAACATGGGCCTGTTTTTAATCTGCCACGGACCACCTTCCAGGACCTTAATCATTCCCTGTTCATCACCAAATTTAAAGAAAAAATACCCGTTAGCATTCATCATCGTTTTTTGAAGCCCATACTTCTTCCAGTTTTGCTGAGCATAGTACTCAACTACAGGAAACGCAATCCTATCCCCCAGAAAATAGCCGAATAGAGTATATGACAACTTCTTTTGCACACTTCTAACAGATTCCTTTGGCAATACAACATCAATCCCTGCCTGGTTATGTGACGAGATTAACGGCCTAAAATTGATTTCTCGTGAAGTAGTCACACCCGTAACCTTTGCCGCAAACGAGACCTTCTCGTCACTAGACTTAGCGTTTTCATTTTGTTTAGAGATGTTGGGATCCAGTTGCTGCTGTAGCTCCGAGTTAGCATTCAAGTCAGGAGACAAATTTGCCAGCGAATTGGTAGTCTCCACAGCGGGTGACGTCAGCCCTACTTTCACCCCAGTATCATCTTTGGTTGTAGATGCATGCGAACCCGATTTCATCCCATCACCAATATTTTTCAGTATGCCCCTCGATGGAATTGGTTTGCCATCCACTAGTTTAAGATTAGTAAACTTCGACGTGGAGGTTTTCTTGTCAGGTGGCTGGTTTTTGGTAGCCATGCACGAAACAGGATAGGGGACCCGTTGAAACCCTAAATCACTCACCAACAGTGCTAACACGTACGTTCCACACCCTAATGGAGCCAAGGATCTATATCAGATTCAGCTTAACTCCAATTAGACGATGGAACCGACAGTTATACACAAGGAGAGCAAAACAGAGAATTCGGACGAAAAACCCTAATCACGCAGGACGATTAGGGATACTCACACAGAAAAAACACCGTTTTCGATGCAATGAAGCCGCTAACAATACTCGTACCCTTCCGATCTCTCAACTAACTCAATCACAGGGTGCTAAACGAATATCGAGTAACCAGAGAATGAATCCACAAACCCTAGATTACCGAAAACGCTAACACACTCGTACTAAGTTAATGATTAAAGGAAGAAATCACAGGAATGCTAGGTGCACATCACAATCGTTAAACAGCGTTGATGGAAATCCATTTTCTTTGAGAACAAAGTGAATGCTATGATCTAATTAAAGTCCACGAATCATGCAACACCGCTATGAGGCTCGTTCAGCAAGCACCAATCCTAAAAATGATGAAAAAATAAGGGCTGATTTTACTAGGAAAGCAAACATGTCAATAATTAGTAACTGGAAATTGGTACAATTTATAAATCTCGTTAACACACCAAAAAACATCTAGACTTTTCCTCAGTTAAATCAACATATCAGATCTTGTTTGAATTATCGTGATGATTGGTTCATGCAATAAAAATGCACTTGAACAAAAAAGGGAAAAACTTCTAACAAATACAAATACAAATACAAATCTAAACCTGGTAAGCTTTGACAAAGCCTTCTATGGCTTGTAGTATGTGAACATGTATTACATGCAGACAGATTAGCATTAATAAGAAAATCAGACGCTTGTTTATATTGGTTAACAATATAGCAGTGCATCATTTCAAACATTGGGTCAACATATTTCCCTTCGTCTGGTTCAGCCATTGCCTGAATAGCATCGCTGTGTCGAGTAGTTTTACAATAAACGATAACAATCCCTCAGCAGCTACCAACCTGCAATACCAAAAAGAATAAATCAGTAGCTAATATAAATAAAGAAAACAATTGAACATAAGTTCATCCATACACCCTTTAGTCAAACATTAACCTCAGCAACCTCAAACCATATAAAATGATAATAAATTGACCCAAAAAATCCAAATAAGGTACAGTTTTAAAATGTGAACTAAATGTGTGCCAGAAACAGAATCCAACGGAGCCCTATACCACCATACCCATCTGTCCTTACAAAGCCATTTCAATAAAACAAAGCCATTTCCAAAACTACCAAATAATCAAATTATTTGCACCAAATTATCTTTAAATGATGACGAAAATAATACCTCGGCATTAACTCCACCTCTAGAGAAGCTTCCTCTACATTTGTGTAGTGGATCCAAATTTAAGGAACTTCTGATCAGTTTATAAAAGACCATCCCCTATAAACAAGTTTGAATGCACTAAGATGCGCAGTGTAGCATGTGAAAAATATGTTTAAATCTCTACATCTCCACCCAGATTTGAATAAGCCTTAAAAGGCCCACGTAAAGTCTATGAATTTTATTCAAATCTGAAGAATCAAAATTGGCTAAAAGTGGATAGACCTTTTCGAGTATAGTTTATCTCTTAAATCTTATTTTATAAAACTCACATTAAATATAGCTCCTTCAACTGCATCAAAAAAGAAAAGGCATACGTTCCAGCACCCTTTACTGCCAAGTTCCATCAAGTTTGCCTACTTCCAAGCCACTTTCCTACAATAAAAATTTAACTAAATTATAAAACATAAAAATCAATGAGGAATATCAAATTAAGAGAAAACATGTTATCCAAATGTGATTTTAGGAATATAAAACCATGACGGAAAACACTAACAGACGCAAACTTTAACGCTTTCAATTGAGTAACCATGAAATTTTATAGAAATAGATCATAAAAAAACCTACCTCATAAGACAGCTTCCTTTCATCCACATAAATGAAAGTTGACTTTAATTCATGTTACAACAGCAAATGTATGAACAACAGGAGAAGAGGACTAAGTTGCTGCATCGTTGTCATCAGATCACTACAAAAGCCAGATGATTAAGCTGCTGCATCAGGCCTATTGCAGAGAGCCAATGGTGCTTTCACAACCTACCTGTTGTTAGGATTAGAATCATTTGCACCTTCGGCGGACTCACTGCAAACATTTAAAATCTATTTTACGGAGCAACATAGTATTCTTGTGAGTTTACTAATATTTGGCTTGCATTACCTCGCCCTTCCAAAACATAATATACATAGTTCCTAGAGAAAGTCCAACCACCAAGTTTTCGTTGTCAGAAATGATTGCTCCTGTCACAAAGGTAAAAGAAGAATTAAAATATACAGAGTTCCATGAAGTTGTTGGGTAAAACACCAAGATCACAACAAATGCTAAAAAGAGATATTAGAAGTCTATATTTTACCGTAATCCCTCAACTAAAACTCCAAAAATTTATAAATATAGTACCTGCTGAGTGTCAATAGCAAAATATTACACAAATGAGACTGCTTTAAACCAAAAAGAAGATGGCATATGAATATATGATTACTTTCACTGATGCTAATATCCTTGACGCCCTCTTAAAAACTAAACCATATTTGCTTGGACTGGTTCCTTTTCATAAAAAGATAGAAAATGCATCATCATCGCCTTTTAAATGATTAAAAGCATGTATAATGTGGATTATATATATAAAATTTATACCACATTTAATATCATAAACTTCAAACCAGAGTTGGGGCCTTAAACCGAGATGGAAAGAACTGTAGAATACTTGTGGCACCCTAAATGCCATACATATACAAACTAAGAAAATTTATAACATAAGGGTTACGAACAAACCAAAACAGGGCTGCATTCGTAACCTGAAACACTAGAACCTATAAAAAGAAGGCAAATAGAAGGCGGGAACCAACACCTGTTATAGAAACACAAAGAACAAAAAACTTAGGCATCAAATCAACATGATAACAGATAAACCACGCAAAAATAAAATTGATACACCAAAAGGGTTTTTATCATTGGCCAATAATATCATCAAGCTTTTTCCTAAGAGACTCCACCTTGTCATGCAAGTTCCCTTGCATAAAAAGAAGCTTACGCAAAGGTGCTTAAGCAGTTTGAGTTTTTTAGCCACACAAAATTGAGGGACCCCCTGGATATTAGTACCCCAAACAGCCCCCACCGAATCTAAGAAGTCCGGCTTAATAGTCAAGAAGTTAGCAACTTTGAAAGGACAGGGCTTCTTGTTAGCAACCGACGTAATCCGCAAGACACGGAGGCAGTGATCAGAAACCGAGAAATCAACAAGACTCATTTACAAACTCTCTTATCAGCTGAAACAGAGAAACACACTCAAAACACATAGTTAAGATCTGGTGCTCTCAAAGTTCTCTTTCAATTGCTATCGAATTCCAAAGAAAAAAAAATCTATTTATACACTTGAAGAACAACCCGAACTGGAGCTTATCTGAAGTGCCACTTCGGGTAGATATGAAGTGTCACTTCGGGTGCCACTTCGTGTAGGTTCGGGTGTCACTTCGTTTGCAGCATCTTTTGCAATTCTTATCTTATTCAGATACTTCACATGATGAATTGTAAAGGCACTAACAAACTGCCCCTCGACATGTGTAGTATCTGGACACCACTTAGACTTGTATCTTCAATCAAACTCCCCCTCAATTAGATGGTTAGTTTGATCTTGAATACTTGACGATGCATAGTTTCTTTCATCCTTATCAACAGCTCCAGAAGACTTTAAGTTGTGATTAACTCTTTCCTTTGAGTACTGGCCAACATAAATAATCTTAGCCCAAAACGTCTCTTTGAGACTCCAAGATATAGGTTTTGAAAATTTGTTTGTCAAATCTTGTGTCGATCAATCGAAAACAAACAAGAAATAAAATATTTTCGGCTTTTACCAAGTTTATGCTAAAACACACCAAAAATATTTTTTAATTTTCTGAAATGAAATATGAAATGCAATACATAATCAAACACTATTTTTGATTTTGTGAGAAAGATCACGACGCGAGATCATATCAGACATAACGCTTCTAGCACATTTCAATTTCGACATTAATCAGCATGCAAGCCAAGATAATCGCAAATACAACATTTATGTTTATTTTAGCACGAACCAATCATTTTTATCGTTTTCAGATATGCTCAAGGTAATATTATCATGCACTGATAACTCGGCCTCCACTCTATCAGAAATACCGACAAATCATCATGTTTTATCATATAGAATCAACTTTTATTAGAGATTTAAGCATCCTTAATGAGTCATGCAAAAATAAAGCAGAATCTCAAATACCTAGCAATCAGGTCGGTCTTGTAGACACGCAGAGAAAGCCCAAGTATTTGAGAAAATAAGAAAGCAAAACAAGTTGGAGTTGTATAATTCAACAACGATCAGGTCGATACTTCCGTATATGCAGAGAAAGTCCGATGAATTATACGAAAAACCAAGAAAAATAAAGCAAAGCCTCAAACGAACAACAATCAGGTCGATCTTTCAATACGCAGAGAATGTCCGATCATTTGAGAAAATAAAAGAAAATCATACAAGTTTAAATCTTTGAAAGTATAAACATGCATTCATCAGGATATCTCTTATTCTATTTTTGTCAGAATTATCACACAACATTCATCAAGAAGTAAACAACCAAAGATTATCAGGCAAGCTTTATGTTTATATCTTACTGGCGGATATCATATTAGTCAAGCATATTCACAGATTATGCAAGAACCTCTAGCCTATAGACTTAATCTATCCATGGCAGATAAACGTATATGCTGATGTACTATCATTCTCGCTTTTGTCGGATCAATTTCTCAATTATCAGTTTTTTATATTTTCCATAATTTCTCCCCCTAAAATTCAACAAACTCTATTTTTTTTTTTGAATTTTCCAAATATTTGTCCCCCTAAAAGTATGAAAGAAAGTAAATGAAAATGAGCGATTAACACTTGACACCTTTTTGAAAATGATTGTTTTAAAAATCAGATTTTTGAAAGATAAGAACAATGCATTTTAACTTAAATCAACCACAAGTATTCCACTGTCAGCAATTAATCACTAACAGGTCTTCTTGAAATACCTGCATACACTGGAAAATAATAATTCTTTTAAACCCCGACCCCGCTCCATGGTTTTGGGTCGACCAGTGTCTTCAACAAAATATGTGTTGGCCGTGGAGACAATTTTCGGTCTCCATTTCTGTTTTGGTTTTAAAATTTCTGGTGAACCATTGTCAATAGAAGAGTGACAATTAGAATTACTACCCAACTTTTCTTAATTTCGCTTCTTTTTCCAAGAAATATTAGCATTGGGTATTGGTTTACTAAAAATAATGCCATCAAGATCAACATACTTTGTATGTTTGGCATTTGATGATGAATTGTTAATTGTCACAGGACAATTATTTGCATAATGACCCTTCTGACGACAAACATTGTTAGCTTCTATGACTAGTTAGATTGATTGAAATTGGTTTTCTAAACTGATCAATCGAACATTCATAAAAAACTCTTGAAAACATAAATTTGGGTTTCTGTGGTTTTTGAAATTTTGGAAAATCATAAAATCCAGAATCATCTCCAAACCACATAATTTATCTTGATGATAAAACCGATTAGATTTAGCAGAGTAAAATGAATTTGAACTGTTACCGCCTTTTGGTATTGCAACATCAGATATGCATGATGATTCATCAGCTGAAACCTTTGTATCAGTAGATGATGATGAAACTTTATTCTTCCAAATTTGAGGCTTCTTATTGGAAAATACCTTCTGATTCTTCTTCTTCTTCTCTGCTTTAATCACCTTTTTGTTGTTATTTGTCATTGGAACTCCTTTTCGTTCATATCCCAATCCACCATTCTTCTGTTTATAATATTCTTTCACAAAATGACCTTGATATGCTAGACGAGAAAATTCATCTTTGATAGCTTTAACACCAACTTCCTTATTCAGTAAAATTAATCAATCTTAATATCAGAAAAATATGGAATCTTCACATTTTCAGGTTTGCCTTCAAAAATATTCTCAGCATCAAGAAAAACATATTTTGAATCAAACTTTGGAACCTTGATTGAAACAAATATTCTTTCAACCTTTTTTTCTTTTTCTGAGGCTTTGATTTCTTTGATTTTTTTTGACTTAACACCATCTCCTACTTGATAATCTTGCAACTTCTGATTTGAATTATCATTAGATGTCGTTGCCAAACCAACCACTAGAGTAGGAACTTCATGATTATCAACATCTTTGCTTGGTTTGCCATCTCGTTCCAGATGATACAAATAATTCTGAAACACACTTGATGTATTGCAATTCTCAAGTTGTAGTTGCAAATCAAGCATTTCAATCTTTATCTCATACATCTTTGTATTAACTTCCAGTAATTCCTTTTGAGAAGCGGTATATTTCTCAGACAATTTGTTATACTTGTGTTTTTTAACATACATTCCGTCACATTCATCAAGCACTTCTTTTGTAACCTTTTTCACTTTTGTTTGAAGATCAGCAACATCTTCTTTTAAGACTTTATTCTCCCTAACTAATTCAGTCTTCTCAGAAACTAAAGCTTCATTTTCAATTGAAAATCTTTTAGCTTTTGCAGCAAGTTCATCACTTTGTACTTGAAGATAATCAAGCTTCTCCTTTGACTTAACAAATAAAGCATCAAAATCTTCATTAACTTATCTTTCTTTAGATTTAGCTTTATCACATTCTTCAATCAACACTTTCTTCTTTTTTAACCAACCTTCCTTAATTCTAATAAATTCAGAACAGTTTAAACATGACCCAGACACATTCTTTTAAATATCTGCTACCAAACTATCACTGACTTTATTTTTCCATTTGTCCACTTCTTTTCTCAAAATAATATTTTCTTCAGTCAACTTTCCCACCTTCTTCTCTAACTCCTCAACCTCACCTTTGTTATCCTTTGTTGACCTAGAATTCTAAGAAAGATGATATATTCACAGATTGTTTTTAGATTGTCCCACAATACTTTTTATTTTCAACAATCCCTGACATACACAAGTAATTCAGTTCATAATGCCAACTTAACATACTCATATGCCTTCTTTTCATTTTGAAACTGCTTCTTTTCCGCATTTGTAAGATCCCTTCATTTTTTTTGGTAAAGGGTTACCCCGGTGATTCTATATATATACCACACAAAAAAACAAGTAGTAAGGAAAGTCCTTACTAGTTCAAAACTAGGGGCATACCCCTAGCAAAGGAAGCCAAAAACAAAACCACCAAGAAACAAAGAAGAACAAAACCACCTAGACCAAAAAACTAGGAAACGACCCAAGCATAACCGAGAACACTAAGTGATGCCATCCTCGTCTCTATGAACACTTCCAAGACCCCAACAATCAAGAATCTGCAACACACTATAAATCTTCTTGAGCTTGAGCCTAATAAGTCTGCAACGAACCGTATCCCAAATGATATCCACAAGAGAGTTAGGAGGACGAGCATGATTCTTGAAATGTCTATTATTTCTTTCCTGCCATATGTAGTAGGCAGAGGCATGAACCATAAGCTTTGCAACCACCATCTCGATAGAAGCAGAGGAACTCCCAATGAAGAAACTCGAGATATTAACCCACGAACTGCCCATGTCATTAATACAAGTCTTAGAACGAGCTTTATTCCAAACCTGAGCAAATACGCGCATTAAAAAAATAGATGATGATGAGAGTCACAGAATTTGAAGCACAGCAAGCAGCACATCATATTCATATTCCTCCTTCTCGTGTAATCCCACTCAAGAATTGTATCCTGTTTTAAAAGTCTCTCCTGCATAACAAGCCACACCTTAAAAGCATGGCGAGGAATACATTGAGCGAACCAAATAAAGCTGCCCCATGGGA
This sequence comes from Deinandra increscens subsp. villosa, assembly GCA_039602395.1. NCBI lineage: Eukaryota > Viridiplantae > Streptophyta > Magnoliopsida > Asterales > Asteraceae > Deinandra > Deinandra increscens. The sequence goes on from JBCNJP010000003.1 coordinate 66,420,606, forward strand.
CAGCAGGACCACGGGTACGGATCGAATTCCAGACCAACAAGGCGGAGAAGTCATCCCGTTTATCACTAACTCTCCATTGCAACCTATCATAAATCTCCGTATGTAAAACAGTGTTAGAAACTTCGTTTAAAAACCGGAAAAAGATCCTTCCACGCAACGGGCCAATTCCCCCCATCCTGAGAAAACAAATCGGCAACAGTAGCATTCTTTGTGTAACCTGCATTATAGATATGACAGTGAGAAATATAATGACACAATGGCCCAGATTCAGCCATTTGTCAAACCAAGCATAGGTGCTCCTGCCATTGCCAACAATAGACCAAATATATGGATGAATAATAGGACGAATGGCAGTAATCTTTCTCCAACTCCAACAACACACACTAGGACAAGGACTATCCCAGAAAAATCTATTCTTGAGACGATAAGAATAAATCCAAGCCACCCACAACGACTCCCTTTTGGTCACTATACTCCATACATGAGCGGACATGAGAGCTTTGTTCATGTCCCCAATACGTCTAATACCCAGACCCCCCTCAATCTTGGGCTTACAAACATCTTTTCAAGCAACTTTAGCCATGCCTTTTTTAAATACCCCATGACACGAAAAGAAATCCCTCATCTTCTTCTCAAGTAAAGCAATAGTGTTAGAAGGAAGGATAAACATAGACGCCCAATAAATGTGCATGGAAGAAAGAACAGAAATAATTAGTTGCACTCTACCAACAAAGGAAAGAAAACGGTTTTTCCAGCTAGTAATACGTTTTTCCAGGCTCTCCACAAAAGGAGCACAGTCCCGAGGTAAGAGCCGAGAAGAAATCAAAGGGGCACCCAGGTAGCGGACATGAAGCGATCCTTCAGTCATACTCATAACCTCCAGAATATGGGCTTTAACATCGTTAGGAACATTGCAGAAAAATGCCATACTTTTCTGGGGGCTAGGCACCAAACCCAACATTCTAGAAAACCTATTAAGAGCTAGAATAAGGCGAGAGGCAGATTGAACATCCCCTCTAGCGAAAATAAAGAGATCATCAACAAAGCAGAGATTAATAATTCTTTGCTTCTCACACTTATGATGAAATTTGAATGAAGAACTCATTTGCGTAGTGTGAAAGAGCACCCGAGTAAGAACTTCCATAACTAACGTAAAGAGATAAGGGAACAAAGGGCAGCCCTGTCTAAGACCCCGTTTCCCCTTTAAGTAGCCATAAACATTACCATTGACACAGATGGAAAAGACGTAGAGGAAACACAGGTCATGATCCAACTCACCATCTTGGGGTGGAAGCCAAAACCCAAAAGAACATCCTCCAAAAAGCACCAATTAACAGTGTCATAAGCTTTCTGAATATCAATCTTGAAAGTGCATCGAGGAGGACCCTGCCCACGGTGATAATTATGCATTAACTCTTGAGTGATGAGAATATTATCAGAAAATCCTCCACCCGGGAATAAATGCCGATTGGTTTATCCCAACAATATTATTGAGCTCCAACTTGATCCTATCAGCAATAATCTTGCTAATACATTTATATAACACATTGCAACACGAGATCGGTCTATAGTTATTAATAGCCGCTGGGGTATTGACCTTAGGGATAAGAGCAACGATCGTGTGATTAATTTCCTGTAACAATTAACTAGTTTTGAAGAAATCATGAACAGCACAATAAACATCATTAGCCACAACCGACCAAGACTTCTTGAAAAATGCAGCAGAGAAACCATGCGGGCCAGGGCTAAAACCGGACGAATCATGTGGTATGTGCTACCATCGCCAAGCCGATTAACAAAAAGGTTCGGATCAACACGAAGATCCATGTTACCCTTGCACCCAAGAAAATGCTCGTAATGTACAAAAGCATTAGCGACCTCATCCCCTCATGCTTAGTACCATTTTTTTCAACAATGATGTCAATACGGCTCCAATGTTTTCTGCATTTTAAGGAAGCATGGAAAAAAGCAGTGTTAGAGTCTCCGGTAGCAAGCCAGTGAACCTTGGACTTCTGCTTTAGGAATTTTTCCTCATCTAAAGAAGCCTCATTTAGCTCAGCAAGGGTACGTGACTCCCTATCATTCAAGGAAAGATTAAACGGATCATTGTCAGTAAGGCGCTGAACCCTATCCAGCTCCTTGCGAAGATTGGCCACCTTTTCATATAAGTTTCCCTGTTTAAAAAGTAAGGAACGAAGAGGATTCTTTAAGAGCTTCAACTTTTTAACAACACAGAATTGAGACACCTCTAATCTGCGAACCCCAAACCGATGTAACAGCCTCTAAAAAATCGGGTTTAGTCGTGAGAAAATTTGCAAACTTGAAAGGCTTAGGTTTCCGGTTGCGCTGAATATCCATCTTAACAATATAAGGGCAATGATCAGAAACTCTATAAGGCTGAAAAATAACGCAAGAAGAGGGGAATATATAAAAAAAACGTATTAGCCATGACCCTATCGATCTTTTTAAGGACGCCAATACTGTCTTTGGTTTTTGATTCCAAGTGTATTGTAATACAGTGCTATTAATATCCATAACCTCAATATCCGTCACGCAATGTTTGAAATCTTTCATCCCCGGATCCGGACCAGAAGAGCCACAAACTTTATCCTCAACATATAAAGCAGAGTTAGAAATCACCCACTTTGACCCAAGCTTTGTCATTGATAAAAGCTTTATGCAGCTTAAGATCGTCCCACAGTCGTCTCCTATTCATATAATAATTTTCAGCATAAATAATCGAGCAAAAGAAAATCTACTGATCATCCTTGCAAAAAATTTGGACATGCATAACTTGGTCCGAATGATTTATCACCATAACGTCAACATATTCGGATCCCAACCCAGAACAATACAAGTGCCTCTAGCACACATATTACCATTAGAAGTCGAGTCCCATCTTCTAAAAAACATCCTTACAAATTTTAAACAGATTACACGTTAACATGGGATTCAAGAATAGCACACATACTCAAACTAAAATCCTTAACTACACAACGAACCTCCTTTTGTTTAAGTGCTCGGTTCAGACCAGAGCCCTAATATTTCAAGAAGCGATGCTAACCATTGCCGGTGGAGTGGTTAACCAGCTCCCCTATTCTTAACAGTATCCAAATCCCGGTCCTTACTAATATGGCTGATAAACATGGGTGGAAGGTGGCTGATGCTCTCATTGATTTTTCTACTACTACGGCCTGGAACTCTTTTCGGCAGTCTCACACTGAAGTTATGTGGAAGCATCTTGTGTGGTTCTCCACATGCATTCCTAAACATGCATTTTGCTTATGGCTGGCTATAAATGGTAAACTTCGTACCCAGGATATTTTAATTCGTTGGAATTGGAAGAAGGGGTGTATGAACATGATGTGTTGTCTTTTATGTTACTCTGATATAGAGTCGCATAATCATCTTTTCTTTGAGTGCCCATTTTCCATGCAAGTCTGGGATACAGTTAGGAGAAGCACTCCGCTTCTTATGCCGAGTAACTGGTCCGTATTGGTCGACTGGAGTGTAGCGAATTTGAAGTCAAAGGTATTGTCTAATATCATCTGTAAGCTTTCATTGTCGGCTGCTGTCTATCATGTGTGGAGGGAAAGAAATAATCGATTTCATGGTAATAAACCTCGAAGGCCAAATATGGTGATGGGGGATATCTTATCTGACGTTCGGTACAAGTTAATGGGGTTAAAGTGCAAACCTGGTTACAGGGATAGAAATGTCATGACCATCTGGAGAAATCTGGGAATTTCGGTGTTTGATGATGGAGGCTAATTTCTTTTACTTTGTTTTGTTGTGATTGGGGTTCTTACCAGTAGTTTGCTGGGTGTGTTTTTTTATTTTGTTTTCACTCTGAAGGGGTATGCCCCTTAAAGAACTAGTAGGGATTTCACTCTACTACTTGTACGTTGAATGTTTTGTTTATAATACAAATCATCGGGGTAACCCTTTACGCAAAAAAAAAAAAAAAAAAAGCGATGCTAACCATTGGTAACCTGGCTAGAAGGAGTGCTTTCCCCTTTATGTATCTTAGGGAGACCCGAGGCCATGAACCCCTCCGTCTCATTGTTAGATTCCCCTATAACATCGTCATCCCCAACAATATCAGATGTTGATTGCCTAGCCAAAGAAGATTCAGCCCCATACACCGCATTGTGACCCCTCTCAAAACCCAAAAAACAATCATCACTTCCCATAATATCATACTTGTTTGAAGTGCTCACCCCCCCCCCCCCATTCTTTTGCGAGGTATGTTTAGAATCAGATTTCATTTTCGAGTGGACAGGACGATACTCAAATTTCTGTTTCACTTTAGTAGGAATAACATTCTGCTTTTTAGCCACTTGCTTCCCTTTTGGTTCCACAAACCCCTCGCCGTCAACCTTCTAGGCAACATGCTTTTTCCTTTGTTTTGGACATTCATTCAAGCAGTGGATATACACACAACAATGTTTGCACCTTGGGGGGAAGCCATTTGTACTCAACACTAACTGATTCCGTGACAAAAGTGTCGTCCTCCATAGCTGGAATCGCAATCCGAACATTTTCAACAAAGTCATTCTCAGCTGAGATCTCAACAAGTGCTCTAGCATAGCTGCTCCTCCCCCAACTATTAATACACATTGAAGTCATGAGAGAGTCCAACATTTTCGGCTTACCCACTTTAGTTGCTATGAGGCTTAACCCATCATTAGTAAACGCCGCTAGGGGAACATTATGAAGCTTAACCCAAACCGACACACTCTTGATATCATCCTTCTTTAACTACGTGGTAGGTGTCCAAGTATTGAGGAACATGGGACGATTCTTGATTTGCCACGGACCACCCTCCAATGCAGCAAGCATACCCTTTTCGTCCAAAAACTTAAAGAAATAGAACCCATTGGTGTTCATCATGGCTTTTACTAACCCAAACTTCTTCCAAACTTGCTTCACATAATACTCCACCACAGGGAACACAATTCGATCACCAAGGAAATAACCATACAGAGTAAACGACAATTTTTCATGAACCAGGTGAACAGACTCTTTGGGTAGAACGATATCCACATCCTCGCGAGTAGAACGATATACATGAACAGATCCAAATTGGAATCCGAACTGATATGCGAAGTCACAACCAAACTGGATCCGAACTAGTCCGAACTGACACTTCGGTTGAGCGAACTGACACGAACTGGTCCAAACTCGCACTTCGGAGTGGTTATTTTTTTATCAGACTGTTTTAGATCCAAACTGAATTGAGCTGAAACATTTTTGGATCAAATTCAAGATTTTTAAGATTTTGAACGAGATTTGCAGTAGTCAATGAGGTATTAGCAACAGGAATGTTTTGAAAACAAATTGCACTTGAAAAGCTCAAAAAGTGACTCATTTTTTATTGAAAAACACTCGGTTTTATCACGAAAACGAAAATGATCAAAGCAAACGCAATAGAGCGACCTGGATTTGCTCTGATACCACTTGTAAAACTGTGATACGGATCTTACTAGAGGTTTGCTCGATCGTATAAGTGAGAACGAGATGTAATTATAAAGTTTGTTTTATTGAAATCAACAAGACTCAATTACAAACTCTCTAATCAACTCAAATAGAGAAACACACTCAAAACACATAGTTAAGATCTGGTGCTCTCAAAGTTTTCTCCCAATTGCTACTGAATTCCAAGAAAAAAATCTATTTATACACTTAAAGAACTACCTGAACTGGAGCTCATCCGAAGTCCACTTCGGGTAGACACGAAGTGTCACTTTGGGTGCCACTTCGTGTAGGTTCGGTGTCACTTCGCCTGCAGCATCTTTTGCAATTCTTGTCTTGTTCAAATACTTCACATGACGAACAGTATAAGCACTAACAGAAGAAAAGAAGACATGTCAGGACAAGTGGAGAAGTCAAGTTGTCTGAGATAACTCGCCTTACCGAGGTAACATGAGCTATCTCGGACACATCCACTGCCCAGTGTAAAACTACGCTTCCGAGATAAAGTTGCCTCCCGAGGTAACTTAAGTTACCTCGGACAGTTTGCTCGTCCGAGATAACTAGTTACCTCGGGTCTTCTAAGCTTTCGGAGTTAACTATAACTAGCCAAGATAACACCATACTTAGGAGAAATAATTCCTTACATAATGCATTCCTTTTTATTTCTAAAAATTTTAACATCATTTGATTTCTGAGAGACAATTTTAGCATCTTTACTTTCATTAGAAATATTTGGTAAGTCAAATTTTAAAGTTTTCCCAACACCTTTTCCTTGTTGATTTTAGAAGTGCTAGCCAGTTGACTTGTAACCACAGGTGATACAACTTTTCCTGGTTTTGAACTTTTAGTTTCAATATTTTCTTTTGTTTTAACAGGTGTTATATATGAGGTTATGTTGTTTGTGGTCAAAGGAGTTTCCACTTCAAGATCAGGAGTGAGATTTACCACTGTTTAAACATATTTAATGCTTCCAATGCATTCAGTGAAAGAATCAAGATTTGTTACTTTCCTATACCCAACCCCTTTGAACCCAAAATTTCCATTCTTTTGATTTTGCCATAACTTCAGATTCTTTTCATTTGAGGCATGAAATTATTCACAATCAGTGATGGCCTCTTAAAGTTTGATTTCAGTCACAGATAATTCAATATTGGTATCTTCAGTTTCTTTATCAGAAATTTTCAATTTTGACAGAAGATCATCAATTTGTGTGATTAAATTTGTTTTGTCATGATTATGAATACTGATGCTGCTGTAATTCTTCAATTTTGTTATTATATGCAATATCATCTTTTCTTGAGTATTCCTTAGTTTCCTTGAGGCTAACAATTTCCTCAATGAGTGACAAATTATGTTTTCTCTAATTTTCAACTTGCGCATAGAAGTGAAAGTACTTCAGATGGTGTTTCATTGTTTACCTCAGATTTTGAAAAGGTAGCATGTGAAGATACTTCATTTGCCATTATAACATCTGCACTTTTCCGAATATAAAGCCCGGCCTAATTAGAACAATTCGTTTAACCCTGCTATTTGAAATAAATTGACGGGAAATTCTCTCTGGCTTGCTAGCGATTTTGGTGAATTAGGGTTTCTCCAAGTTCGTGATCTTTCTCTTCTCCCGAGTGATCTTTCCAACACTGATTTCGATTGTGATTCGCTCCTAGCAGTCCTGTGATCTTCATCTTTAATCACTGGTTTGGTACGAGTTGTATTAGCGATCTTCATTGAATTAGGGTTGGATTACTTCAATTCTAGTTTAACTAATCATTGTGTAATACACTGTGATCGAATCAGTTGAGACATTGGTGAGGTACGAGTACCATTAGCGGTTAATCCACTTTGTGATTTTAGTGTTTCGTTTCTTGAGTGTATCGTTTTGCTACTTTCCTGGTAGCGAACCGATTAGGGTTTCTTGATTCCGGATTCCTGCGTCATTCTATTCCGGGTGTGTAGCGATCTGGGTTCGTTTAGTACGTTGGTTTTAAGTTGTATCTGTTTAGATCCTTGGATCGATTTACTGGTGAAACGAATTCGTTAGCGCCTAGTGGATAACGATTAGGGTTTCGACGGCTGTGTGTGTTCACTATGCCATCGCTGCATGATGAGTTCTAAGCCGCGCGATAACAAGGGTGCTACGGGTCTGGGTGGTCCGCAGCCGATTCACGGAATCCTCAAGAATGCTGGCCCGCAAAAAATTGTTAATCCAAAAGTGGTCGATTTTAGCATGGTGTGAATGATGGCATGCATGCACAACCGAAGGAAGGTGACCAAGGTAGGGTTTCGGATCCTGTTCCAGTGCAACATCAGAATGTGACTCACAATCCTATGCCAGTTGCTAGGAGTTCGGCAGAATTAACTAAGAATGTCTCTAATTTGCCTAATCTTTCGTATGCATTTGTGACTGGTGGTACCGAAACAAATGATGTGAATTTCCGTTCCTTAAAATCTGACACGAGCCGGGAGGATGCGGATATTGTTATTCCCAAGGAGACTGTTCGTAGGGTTCATGCAAAGTTATCATTTACTCTTTACGGTTACTTTCTTGGTGATAGGATTGCTTTCCCTGTGGTGGAATATTATGTCTAACAAGCGTGGAAAAAGTTTGGATTAGTCAAAGTTATGATGAATGCTAGTGGTTTCCCTTTCTTTAAATTCTTGGATGAAAAGGGTATGCTTGGTGCGTTGGAGGGTGACCCTTTGCTTATTAAAAATCGTCCAATGTTCCTAAACATATGGACTCCTACGACACAATTGAGGAAGGATGACATCAAAACTGTGTCGGTATGGGTCAAATTTAATAATGTTCCTTTAGCTGCATTCACTGATGATGGTTTAAACCTTATTGCGACTAAAGTGAGAGTGCCCAAAATGCCTGACTCTCTTACGGCTTCTATGTGTCTTAACAGTTGGGGAAGGAGTAGTTATGCCAGAGCTCTTGTAGAAATTTCAGCTGACCAAGACTTTGTTGAGACGGTTCGTATTGCTATCCCGGATATTGATGATGATACCTTTATAATGGAATCAATTGGAGTTGAGTATGAATGGTTGCCAATTGGAGTTGAGTATGAATGGTTGCCTCCACGATGCAAACACTGTTGTGTTTATGGACATAATTCAACTGAGTGTCCTAAACAGAGAAAGAAAAAAGTGGCTCCAAAGATTGACGATGATGGGTTTACTGAACCCAAGAGCAAACAAGTGGCCAAGAACCAAAATTTTATTCCAACTAAGGTCAAGCAGAAATTTGAGTATAGGCCGGTTTATGCTAAATCGAAAGCTAGATCTAATGATAAGCCGCAAAAGAACGTGGGGGTTAGTACTTCAAACAAGTATGATGTTCTTGGGACTGATGAGGTTACTTTGGGATTTGAAAGAACTCACAATGCTGCTCATAGGGCTGAACCATCCTCTCGGTATAGTTCCTATGACATAAATGATGGTAATGATGAGGTTGTGGAAGCGTGTACCAAAACGGAATCGTTCATGGTGTCAGGTACAAAGAAAACAAACCAAGGGGCAAGCACTCCTTCTGACGGTGTGTCCGATTGGTAGTATTGCCTCCTGGAACATAAGGGGCTTGAACCGTCCTCTGAAACAAAAAGAGGTTCGTTAGGCAATCAAAGATAATAATTTGAGTATGTGTGCTATTCTGGAATCTCATGTTGATATGAAAAAACTTTTCTCTGTTTGTAAAGCTACTTTTCGGTCTTGGGATTGGACTTCCAATGGTAGTGTGTGCTACAAAGGTACTCGTATTATATTGGGTTGGGATGCTAATGTTTTCGACATCATGATCATCGCTCAGACTAATCAGGTTATGCATGCTAAGGTCTTTTGTAAAGGCTCGAAACAAGTGTTCTTCTACTCTCTTGTCTATTATGATAATTATTATGTTCTTAGAAGACATTTGTGGGAGGAGCTTCGGTTACATAAAGCTTTCATTAAGGATAGCCCGTGGGTCATCCTTGGTGATTTTAATTCGGCCTTGAATATGGAGGATAAAATGGTTGGCTCTTCCGGGAAAGATGCAGGTATGGGAGAGTTTAAAGACTGATCACTAATATTGAGGTGATTGATGTCAATAGCACTAGGTTTCATTTCACTTGGACTCAAAAACCTAAGAAGGGCATCGGTATTCTTAAAAAGATTAATAAGGTGATGGGAAATACGTCATTTCTAGACATGTTCCCTACGGCCTGCGCTGTTTTTCAGCCTATCGTATTTCTGATCATTGTCCATGTGTTTTGCAACTTAATATCCAGCAGGCACGCAAACCTATAACGTTTAATTTGCGAATTTTCTCACTACTAAGCCTGGTTTTCTTGAGGTTGTTTCGGCAACTTGGGGCACTAATATTAAAAGCGTTCATCAGTTCTGTCTTGCTAAAAAGTTAAAGTTGCTGGAGGCCCCCATGCGCTCCCTCTTATTTAAGCAGGGGAACTTGCATGCTTGGGTGAATTCTCTTCGTACTAAGCTTGATGATATTCAACACCAGATTGATATTGACCCATATGACTGGACTCTTCGCGAGTTAGAGTCCAGGTGTTTGAATGATCTTAACAAGGCCTCGTTGGATCAGGAGAACTTTCTTAAGCAGAAATCTAAGGTTCATTGGGTTGCATCTAGAGATTTCAATACTGCTTATTTTCATGCCTCTCTCAAATGCAAAAATCACTGAACCAAGATTGATGTTATTGCGTTAAACATGAGGGGGACGAGGTTTCGGCTACTTTTGTCAAGCACTATGAACGTTTTCTTGGTAGTGTGGGTAATATTGATCTTCACTTAAATCCGAAAATCCTCCAGTCCACTCTTGATCAGTCCGCTGCTGTTTATATGATCCATAATGTTACCAGGGAGAAGGTTAAGGATACGATTTTTGCTATGGGTGATAACAAAGCTCCGGGTCCTGATGGATACTCAGCGGCTTTCTTCAAGAAAGCATGGCCGATTGTTGGTAATGATGTCTGTGATGCTGTTCAAGACTTCTTTAGAACTGGGAAGCTTCTTCAGAAGCTTAACCATACTATCATTGCTTTGATCCCCAAGGTTACCAACCCTGCGGCTGTTACTGACTATCGTCCGATCTCTAGCTGTAATGTGGTGTAAAAATGCATCAGCAAGATTATTGCTGATCGGATTAAATTGGAACTTGCCAGTATTATTGATGTTAATCAGTCGGCGTTTATTCCTGGTAGGAAAGTTTCTGACAACATTCTTCTTGTTCAGGAGCTGATGCATAAGTATCACCGCTCTGTGGGGTCTCCCGTTGTGCTTTCAAAATAGATATCCAGAAAGCATATGATACTGTGGATTAGGGTTTTCTCCAAGATATTCTTATTGGTTTTGGGTTCCATCTGACTATGGTTGGCTGGATTATGACATGTGTCTCTACCCCGTCCAACTCTATATGTGTCAATGGTAACCTTTGTGGTTTTTTTAGGGGTAAGAGAGGTCTCAGAAAAGGATGTCCTTTATCTCCTTATCTGTTCACCTTGGTTATGGAAATTCTTACTCGTGTGTTACATGATGCTCTATGTGCCAATCCTTCTTTCAGGTTTCATTACAGGTGTGACAAGCAGCGTATTATTAATCTTTGCTTTGCGGATGATCTGTTCGTTTTTGCTAGAGGTGACGTGGCCTCTGCTACGTGCATCATTCAGTCTTTGGCCAAGTTTGCTAGGATGTCTGGTTTGGTCCCGAGCCCACAGAAAAGTACGGTCTATTTCTGCAATGTTTATGAACACACCAAATTTGGTATTTTGACTATTGTGAATATGGTGGAGGGCATTCTTCCGGTTCGTTATTTGGGTGTCCCTTGGATTTCTACCAGGTTCCGTGCCCGTGATTGTGCTCCTCTTTTAGAGAGTCTTGACAACCGTTTCTCGAGTTGGAGGAACAAGTTCCTCTCGTTTGCTGGTAGACTTCAGCTTATTAATTCCATTCTCTCTTCTTTACATATATATTGGGCCTCGGTCTTCATATTACCTGCCAGTATTATTTCGTTAATTGAGAAGGAGATGAGAGATTTCCTTTGGCACCATGGCACTTCTAGGAAGGGTTTGGCTAAAGTTGTGTGGAGGGATGTTTGTATCCCCAAATCTGAAGGGGTCTTGGCATTCGTCGGGTTGCGGATGTGAACAAGGCTCTTATGGCCTCTCAAATTTAGAGTATTCTGGTCAAAAGGACTCTCTTTGGGTTGCTTGGGTTCACTCTTATCGTATTAAGAATGGATCTTTTGGTATGCCTGAGGGTATGCCGGCCGCCAAAGCTGACAATATCTTGGTGCGACGGGTCTGGGCTGTTACAAATACCCTTGCCCTAAGGATTGTTGCTGGAGCTGGAGGAAGCTCTGTTCCCTCTGTCCTTTGATTCGATAATTTATTTGTTCTGTTATTGGTGATGGGCGTAGCGCTTCTATTTGGTATGACAAATGGTCTGAATCTGGGCCATTATGTCGCTACATCTCTCATCGTACTATTTACAATGCAGGTTTCACTACTAGTTCCTCTGTGGCTGATTTCTTTAACCAGATGGGTGGTTCGTGGCCTCCTGAGTGGAATGATAAGTTTCATGTCCTAAATGAGGTCGCAGGTACGGTTCTCAGAGTTGGTGTTGAGGATAAACATAAATGGAAATGTGGTGACAACTGAGCTGATTTCTCCTCTTCGTTGGTGTGGGATTCGGTTAGACTTCATGCTCCCCTGGTTCCGTGGGCTAAGTTTGTCTGGTATGCCCAGTGTATTCCTCGCCATGCTTTTCTGGTATGGCTTATCTTGCGTGAGCGGCTTCTTACTCAAGATAGAACCTGGGATTACCACAGCCACTTGTTCTTTGAGTGTTCTTATTCCTCGTAGGTTTGGTATCGTGTTCGTGAGTGGACATGCCTCTCGAGTTTTGATCTGGTGTGGGTTGATATATCCAGCTTCTTTGTTGGTAAATCAGCCTCCTCTTTGGAGATTATTGTGGCTAAACTTGTGGTACACGCTTCTGCTTATTACATTTGGCAAGAGATGAATAATCGTATCTTTTAGAATCATGCAAGGCCTCCGGACTCTCTTGCAACTATCATTTGGGATAATGTGTGTAGCAGGGTGATGGGGCTCAAGTTGAGGAAGACTCCTAGAGTTTGTTGCATTCTTGAGGACTGGGAGATTGGTGGCAGTTTTAGTGATCAAGACGTCGTGACGTAGCATCTCTGTCTTGTTGTTTTCCTAGTGTGTGCTAGGTGGTTGTTTCTTCTGGTTTTTTGTTGTGTTTTGCTTTGTTTACATGCTCTGGGGTATGTCCCAAGTATGAACTAACATGGGCTTTCCTTGTTACTTGTTCCTTTTTGCGATATATATATAATGGTTGATGTTTTTAAATGACTTATAATGGTTGTTCAAAATGAAATACGTAATTAGGAGCAATTCGATTCAAGTTGGATTCCTTGGTTTGGAAAATAAAGCAAATCTGCGGCTTTTACGCAAATCCGGTACACGATCCGTCGTTTACCAGGAATCTCGTATTTGAGTATCATAAGTCAAATTAGGTATGATTATGGATCTAATAATCAATTATGATGTCATTAATCATCACATACTTAATCGAGTCATGAAAAGTTGGTGAATTGCCCAAAATCGATACGTCTGTCAAAACCGACCAAAATGTGTAATTTGACCTAATTTGTGCATCGTTATGAGTTACTTGACGTATTTATATTTGTCCTAAGTGGATTAAATGTGGTTAACATGATGGAATGATGAACTAGGTGATTTGGATGGAAACGGAGCTCGAGACTCAAAAACATCAAAAAACGACAAAACGATCACGCGAAACGAGGAAGCGGTAAAGCTTCGGCTCGGGGTGCTCTAGGCGTATTGCTTAGAGCAACCCCAAGCCCTAAGCAATACATTTGTTCGGTCTTATCCAGAAAAACCCTAATATGCCTTCTATAAATACCCATTAAGTCCCATGCTCCTCATATGCACCCCTCCCCCCCCCCCCACTCTCCTCCTACAACCCCCAAATGGCTGTAAAACCCTAGACCCACCTTTTTTGAAGTTTTAAGGCTATAGTTTGAGGCACTCAAGGCTAGTTTTGTGTCGATTTTCATCCTTTCGATATGTATTCTTAAAGCTATGTTTCTATCTTCTCGAATCTATGTTTCTTCTCATCAAGATCTGAACTTTATGTCAAGTTTAGGTTAGAATAGTGTCATGCATGATGTATGATTATAGATCTATGGATTATTTGATCAAAGATTGCAACTTTATTATGTTTTGGGATGAGATCTACATGCTACATGAAGGTTAAGCCTAGATCTATGTGATTCATGATCAAGATTGCATTTTTATGCTAGATTAGGGTTAGATCTATGTCATGCATGTTGAATATTGTTAGATCTATGTGATTCATGATCAAGATTGAATTTTATGCTAGATTAGGGTTGGATCTATGTCATGCATGTTGAATATTGTTAGATATATGTAATACATGATCAAGATTGCAACTTTATGCTAGATTAGGGTTAGATCCATGTCATGCATGTTGAGTATTGCTAGATCTATGTGATTCATGATCAATATTGCAACTTTATGCGGGTTAGATCTATGTCGTGTAGGTTGAGTATTGCTAGATCTATGTGATTCATGATCAAGTTTGCATCTTTATGTCGAATTAGGGTTAGATCTATGCCTTGCATGTTTGTTATTAGTAGATCTATGTGACGCATCATCAAGAATTAATCTTTATGTGGTAATATGACTAGATTTATGACACGCATGTATTCCGATGATACATCTAGGGTTTCTCATGTTGAAATTGTAGGAAAGATTGTGCATTTTGTGTTATGATTATCTTTTAACTCAAATTGACTTTCATGAAGAATGTGCTTATCTCTAGGACATTATGTTCACATTCTTAATCGAAGACTTACCCTCATAAAGTTACGTATCACCATGACCAACGTGTGTCATGTCGATTGTATCAATGTGTGTCATATGGTGAATTCACTTATTCACTTATTCTCTATCATCCTCTAGTTGTCAAGGTTATCCTCGGGGTTTAGCTATTTCATTAGTTGGTGTCATTGTCCATCAGTGTCTCCATTGCCAGGTGAGTATTCATAGCCCCTTTTCTTTTATCATTTTGGGGTGCAACATGTACCCCGTATCAATCTCAAATATCTAATTCATTATTTCAAATTCATGCGAACTCTATGATTGTTATATGTGTTCCAGTATGTAGAACTTGTGTGGATTATTATTGTTGTGTTTGGATCTATTACAATGTCGATCTCAATGTCAATTTCAAGGTGTGATTATTAACACAAAATGGCCGGGGTTACAATAATAGATCTATTGGTTTGGCAGCCCACCTAACTTGACTGGTACTGGTGTTGGTTGATTGGAAGCCTTATTTTTCAAGAGTTGGATTACGCCACTTTATGTGTACTATATCAATACTTGTTTATCATATCAAGAACGTTCATATGATTCGTGGATCAGATGTTTAATCTATCATAGTATATTAAAATTATGTTTACTCACTAACTATTCGTAGTTGACCTATAGTTTCTACATGTTGTAGGTTTCCTTGCGAGAAGATGATTTCATGATGATGACACTTTAGGATGCATGCGGACTTAGCGAGACCTAATCATAACAAGATAATGTGTTATTAGTATCGTTATATGGTGATAGAATATTGTATTATTTGATTGGTTGAAATGGGTTAATTAAGAATATCGCAACCTTCAATAGTGTTGTGTGAAACTGGACAAGCATCGTGCCCCAAAGTATTCCGCCATCGATTGGGATGTGACAGATTGGTATCAGAGCCACGGCTGTAGGGATCTAGGTTATCAGAACCGGCTTGACCTAGACTTATGCCTTAGGTGTCCTGCATGAGTGCCTCATGCATAACATGCCTATATGATTTATATGTCCTATATTGCTTCTTAATTATGCATGTTTCGAATTACTGCCTTCATCGATCAGCACACATTTATACACAAATCACTTGAGGCTTCCTAGCCTCCTTCCTTAGTTATGGTGCCTTACATACCATCTAGGAGAATTAGTTTCCTGTTATTATAATTTTCTCAAAAGTGGGATCTTGGTGATCAATGTCTGGTAGGAAGGGTGAAAGCACCGGTAGTCGGGGTCTCTCATTAAAAAGGGTTGCATACTAATTTGAATTGATGGATCTAGACGCTCACCAAAGACACCCCGATGAAAGTCCCTAAACCTATTAGGCCAAAGCAGGTTAATTACTTGGAACTTACCTTGATTAGTCAACGTTTCTAGTTTCCTAATCGGGAGATGAAGACAGAAGATCACTCTGTTATGTTTTGCTAAACTCATTCGATTTTGCTATTTTGTTTGCAAGGAATCTTGCTGATTAGGATGTTCTATGTCACAACACTTCACGATTCGCTAACACACGCCATTACCAATTGGTCTCATACACCCCAAATTGATTATCGATCACATCAAGTCTTGTGTTTCCTGATTATCTACCCTATTTCTCAGAATGTCGACTCGTCAAAATGTTCGTCTTAAGGGCGATAGTGGCCGCAAAATGGCTTTGGTTATTGCCAAACAGATGGCAGAGGTCATTCCCAACATGATGGTGCAGATTTAGCAATGTCTGAATGCCAACCCATTCAACAATGCTACTAGTGTACCTTGTTCTTTCAAGCATTTCAATTCATGCAATCCTCATTGATTCAAGGGTACTCAAGGCCCTATCGGTTTGCTCAAATGGTTCGAAGGGATGGAAAACACTTTCGTCAACAGTGATTTCCCCGACGCACTCAAGGTTCCCCATGCCACCAGCACTTTGACTGAAAAAGCCCTTACCTGGTGGAATGGCAAGAAAAGGATTTGTGGGGCGGATGAAGCTCTAGCTCTAACTTCGTCACAACTCAAGGATTTGCTTAGGGAGAAGTATTGCCCTCGTAGTGAGCTAAAGAAACTCGAAGATGAATTCCAGGAGTTGAAGCAATTAAGTGGTGAAAATCAAGAGTATATTGTTCGCTATTATGAACTGGAGATTCTGGTACCTGATGTTGTCACCCTTGAGATCCGAGCTATTGAAAGCTACATTGGTGGGCTACCGATAGGCATTCGGGATGCTGTCTAGGTGAGTAGCCCTCAGACTCTCGCGTATGCCACCCGCCTTGCTGCTCGTCTGACGAATAATCATGTGAAGGATGGTGATCTGAAAATAAGGAATCTGTGACTGAGAAGACCGAAACTGCAACCAAAAAGAAGACTAAAGCAGAACCCTCCTCTAACAAAAAGAAGCGAAAGGGTAAGAATTTTGTTGTGACTGCCACACCTGCAACTCTAGCAGCACCTGTCATCGTTGCTCCTCTAATGGCTCAATGGACTCCTACCGCACCACCTGCCAAGAAGCCCTACATTGGTCCCTACTCTTTGTGTAACCGAGGCGTCCGTCACCACCCCACTCATACCCCTTTACTGGCAAAGTAACAACCGTGATCGCCTTGGTCGTCCCGCGAATGTTTGTCACTTCCTATTCAAGCTCAGCCATTGCAGGCTCGACCCCTGGCGCAACAGCATGTTCAGCCGTTAATCTCCCAAGCTCCGAATGTTTAGGTGCAAGTTCGAGCCTGTTATCACTGTGGGTGTCCTTGACATCTCCGCAATGCCCAAGACTCGCAATTGTCAACCCTGCTGCAAACAATGCCAATCTTGGTGCACCAGCCTGAAGCTTCCAACCAGGATGTCGTCTGAAGAATAATCGTACTGACAACTAGTAATCGTTTGAATTTTTTCATGTTTCAAGTAGTTGTTCGTTCTTATGGTTGTGTTTAAAAGTTTGTCAGGATGTGGTTTTCATGTTTTATGTTCCAAAATATGTGTGTGGTCTCTTTAGTTTTTGACTCATTATCTTTCATGCCATCATTGGTGTTGTGGGTACGTTGGGTGAATTCTCATCAATGGGTTCACGAATCTACAAGTTGCATGGTTATGGGATTACCATAGAGACAAATGGGCACATTGGCAAGTTTATGAACCTACGTGCACATGACTATCTGTATCCTAGAAATTTCAAGTTGTTTATTCTGAATGTTATCATTTTGAGCTCTCTTGCGTATCTTCTAAGTATGTGTAGCGGGGAGTCTCCCCGTTTGGAAAATTTATGAGTTGACAAGTCCACATGCTTAGGGGATTGCATGTGGTTGAGTTCATGACTTTATGACCTCTCGAGTAGACAACTTTACGCACGTACACCGTTAGCATCTTCGAACTAACTCATTGATTTTCGTGCTTCGGTGTCGTTCACCGTTAGCTTCTTCGAACTCTTCTCCTCGCATCTCAGTGCACCCTTGAAGTTTTATCTCAATTTTTGTTATGCCAAGGAAATCAATCGAATTTCACCCGTACATCCAAGTCTAGGCAATCTTCGATGATAAACCACTCTGTGGGTTCTAACTCATGCCCCGCGTTAAGCCTACAATTACTTGCGTATGGAGTGCGTGCACCTAGGACTCAGATCGTGGAAGTTCAATATAACGAAGAGGGAATCAAAGACATCCGAAGGAATATCGGGTCTTCCTCCCATTCATCGAATAGACTTCCATATCGACCTCATGCATCGTACTACTCCAACTGCAAGTCACATTATTTTCCGTTTTGCTTGAGTTTGCCCCATTCTTTACGGCAAAACTCTTTGATCTGTGCACTTCATGCGTTCAGGCTCTCAATTGTATGGTTCCATCTGTGGATGAGATCGGTAATTCCAGTTATTCGAGCTATTCTTCCTCTCATGTCATTCGATCCAGCGGGTTGTGTATTTCAAGATTATATGGTTGTACGTTTTATGTGTTCCAAATCATGTTATTCGTTTCATGTTAATCGGAATCATGCATTTCAAACCCTATTATCCGATTCATGTATCGAGTTTCGTGTGTTACGAATCACGCGACTCATTCCAACACCATGGAGCCATGTTATCCGAAAATGTACGGTTCAGTTCGTGCTAGTCGTTATATTCGAACAAGTACTAATCGATTCACGGCGTCCAGTGTGGGATGTTTCGTTCCCTCGTGGTACTCAACTAGATTTTGTATCGATTGTTTTGTTGTTTGAAGCTCTTATGCTCATCACTCAAAATTTTCGGTTGTATATTGTTAATTCGAGTGTTGACCATTGCTCTACTCTTGCTGAATCAAGGACTTGTATGTGCTACTACCAACAGTTGTGTGTGATGCTTGGTCGTGGGTATTGGTCTTGGGTTTCAGCAAGGGCTGATTCAGATACTGTCCAATAATTGTGCCTCGTAAGGTAAGCCGGATGCGGGTCGCTACCCATCTAGTTCACCAGAGCCTGACACTTTGCATTGGTAATGATGAAGAATAAAATCCCACCGTAGAGGTAAGATTCGATCCTTCAATGATTAGAGAGAGATTAAGAGAATTGGAGTAGAAAGAGCGAGATCATGTTATATTTCATCCATTGAATCAAGGTTACAAGTGAAAAGGATTAGTACAAGAGGTCTAAGTAAAAACACCTAGTTTAAAGTGTAAAATCTGGGGATCTCCATTATGAGCCTATAAATGCCTATTTATAGTCTCTTAGCTGTAACTGCCCCTTGACACTTGCGCTTGCGTTCTCGGACTTGCACTTCCGTATGGGCTTCGCTCATCAGCATCTGATTTTGACCCATCCTCATCAGCATCGAACAAAACGTTCGATGCTCATCAGCATCGAACAAAACGTTCGATGAATTGTGAATTTTGTTCTTTTTCAAAATTATCTAATAGGCAGGTTATCAGTCTTCCATGACTTTGAAGAACCGGTCATCAAGTCCCCCAGTCCTTATGCTATTTTGGAGAAAAATGGCTAAGGACTAGATCATGTGCATTGGAGAGAAGAATGCATGTGCGACGAGTTTTGTCGGCTTTGCAAAATCGCATTTGTAAGTGTAGGTCCAAGAGTCACTGCGACAGAAAAAAGGTCTTCTCATCACATAAATTCTTCCCGCCTTTACTAGGTCTTTTATTCGCAGATAATATTCTTCTTAATTTTACTGACAACTTCCATTGTGCATGTGCGCTATTCGGAAGTGTACTGATATGCTTCTTATTTTGGGATCTTTCTGGATATTTAACACTTCCAATATTTACACTCATATTTCGGAAGTACGTATGCATGTCTCTTGGGATGAAATAGAGAGACATTGAAGGTGTTGTTGATGATTCAGTTCCGGAGGCTTAATGAAAATGATCTCGTAAAATCATTGAATCATTAGATCATCATGGAGATCAAATATAACAAATCATCATACCGATAATCGGTCATTTATCAAGGATTTTCAGTATCGAAAATCATCTTTCACGATCAGAATTTTTTTATTTTTATTAAGTCAATGTTTCCAAAACAATTTATTTCAAGCGAGCACCGGGTAGAGTATTTTGACCAATTCGGGAACTTCCTGAGGATTTTCGGGCATAGTATTTTGATCAACGTCGTTTCTTCGGCAAACTGCCTAGTCCTTTTTGGATTATCGCCCAGGAGGAGCTGCTAATGATCAAGGGGGGTCGCAAGTGGAGACTTGTAATCAAGAAGATACTGTTGTCGGAAGTGTAGGTGAAAAGCCAGAAGTGAAAGTGGTAACTGGTGGCACTACCGATGGTGCCAATGTGGTTCAAGGATCTTTCTTGACATTTCCGGTGTTTGCATGAACAGAAGTAGAACTTCATGCCTCCAAGGAGTGCTTTTTCTTCAGAACAATCTCTTTTGAAATTTCATAGGTCACTTCCGACACTTTGGAAGTGAAATGTATGCCTCTAACGAGGGCTTTTTTTTTTTAAACATTTTTTTTTAAAACAGTATCTCTTGAGTTCTCATTTATCACTTCCGACACTTCGGAAGTGAAATGCATGCCTCTAATGAAGGCTTTTTCATTACTGATTCTAACTCATCCTCAACACAGTCTCCCTAGTTTGGTAATAATTTGTAAAATGGTATCGGACTAACACTTCTGTTTTCACAAATGCACAGTTGGAAGTGTGACTACCTCCTCTGGTAAGTAAAATTCATTGGTTGATGTCGTGAAGATCTGTGTAACAATGCCGAAAGAGGTTTGACTTGTGTTCTTTATTTTATTCTTTCATTTGCATTTCCGAAGTGCCATGTCATTTGCGTTTCCGATTTTTCAGAAACCGAAGTTGTAGAATCAGAAATGAAGAAGTTGGAGGAGATCGTGAAGGGCTATGACTGAGGAACGTTAACAGACATAAGCTGATAATGATCTTTTAAATGAAAAGCTGAGCTTGATACGATTGATCAAGTAGCAAAAACTGAGCTTGTTTGATACGGACCAAATGAAAGAGATGCTAAAGTCAATCTCACTTCCGAAGGCAGCAGCTCCGACTCAAAAGGCGTATGCTCCTTCTACTTCTGGAACAGATGCTCCTGATTAAGCCAGTAAGTAATTTCCCCAAAGTCCACTTATGTTGTGGCATTAAACAATTTACTTTTGTTTATGACTGATGATACTTTAACTTTGACTTTGTTGGAGCTGCATATGTTGCAGTCTTGAATATATGAATGCTTATGTATGCTTATGGATGTTTGTTTGAACTTCTTCTTTCTTTGCCATGTTTTGATATTATTTTCCTCATGGTTCACATAAGATGAGTCATATCGATATGCCCAAGGTAGATCACTCGCAGTCGAAGTGCACTGTTTTTACACTTGCAGTTGCGAAGCGGTTATACACTACCTTTGCCATGTAGGGCTTTTCATGTTGTGGCTATTGACATTGATCTTTGCTTAACTCTTGCAAATATTCTTTAGAATTTCTGAGAAACTTCATGAGTTCTCCTTCACAAGTACTTTTGATAAGATCCTTAATAAAATTAGCAAAACTTTAAAGAAAGCTGACACATGCGTTTCCCCCTATCAGATGCGTCCACCTTCAAAGGGTTTTAGCTACACGATGTCAATACCACTTTAAGAGTCAAGTTATTTTATTTTGAATTCAAATCTTTTCCTTGTGGTATAAAAAGTCCTTACATCTTTTGGTAAGGCTCAGTTGATCCATTTTCTTGAATGATCAACTCACATGACCACTTCATAACATTAGCTATTCAGTAGCACTTGCGACCCTTAGAGAGCTTAAGTTGGATCTTTTATTAATAATCATAACATGCCTTTGTCCACTTAAGATTGGCCATCTCTCTTTCGGGCTTCTGTTAGCAACCGTTGTACTAACAAGGTGTCCGGCCTGATCACCTCTTCCCAACATGCACTCTTTAGTTACCAATGAGACAGTTGAGGACAAGAAAAGCTTTTGCTTTATCTTGGGTTACCCTTTATGAATAAAGAAGTAACA
Source organism: Deinandra increscens subsp. villosa (assembly GCA_039602395.1). Taxonomy (NCBI): domain Eukaryota; kingdom Viridiplantae; phylum Streptophyta; class Magnoliopsida; order Asterales; family Asteraceae; genus Deinandra; species Deinandra increscens. Next base: position 66,442,437 of record JBCNJP010000003.1, read on the forward strand.
GCGATACTGCATCAATGAATCGGCATGTGATCCTTTTTCGATGCACCCGCTAGTGACTCATGAACCATGATGTAGGAAGCGAAATGTTTCGCATGTGAATTCTTTTAGAAAGGAAATTTTCATTTGTTCGGCATAGATGCTCCCTTAGAAAAGGAGTCTTATCGTTTTTCGTTGCATGTGCATGTGTACACGTGTGTACATAGCTTATTCAAATAAACATTTTTATTCAGCTTTCTCATAGAAAGGAAATAAGCACTTGCATTGATCTTAATAGGCAAAGGAATTCGTTGTCATGCCTCTAATTAAGAGGGCTTTTCAAAAGCATTAGATTTCTCTTCAATCTTTCATCATAGCACTTCCGATGCACATGTACATTACTCGGAAGTGCATATACTAACATCTCATGAGGGCTTTAATAAGTGCATGTGAAAGCTTTTTTAAACAGATGCATGTGTACATGTACATGCACATACTCGTTTCTCTTCGTCAACAGATGCATGAGCATTTGCATATGCTCATACTCTTTAATTTTTTTTTTTTTTAGCTATGCACTTGAGAATGCTAGTTCATCCTTCATAAGGATTCTTCCTTGATTAGTGATTCAATTTGATAAGCTTTAGATGCTTTTACATTGATACTGGGAAATAAGGCATAACTACTTCCGAAATACTTGCAGTAGCAAAGATTCTTCTTGTTACAATGAATTTGCATGTCTTTTTAAGGACTTTTTGTTCAAAAGCAACGTCTCATCAATGTATTAGGTTTGAGTTATCACTTCCGGCATTCATTTCCACCCTTTGGAAGTTGAACTTTTATGCCTCTTTTCGAGGGATTTTTATTCATAAGCAATGTCTCATTGAGACTTGCTGACCACTTCTGTCGTTGGTATCCATCTCTTGGAAGTGAATCATCATACCTCTTGCGAGGGCTTTTTATTCGTAAATGATCTCGTTTGAGATCTCATTTATAACTTCCGACTCTTTGAAAGCGTATCTTCATACCTCTATCGAGGGCTTCTTTTTATAGTAGTAAAATTCCAAAATGGATATGTTACTTGCACAGGGCAAAGTAATTCATGATCATATGCCTCTTATCAAGAGGGCTTTCTGAAGATTATACTTCATATAGATCTTTTATCATAGCACTTCCGATGCAAATACACATTATTCGGAAATGCATATGCGAGGCCTCTTATTAAGGTTTTTATAGTAACACTTCCGATGCAAGTGTAACTTACTCGGAAGCCTTCATTCAGTATCCCTTTTTGAGAGTTCTCATCATGACACTTCCGATGCAAATATAACTTACTCGGAAGTGCATATTCATAATCTCTTCTTGAAATGATCATATGCATGAGCACAGGCAGGTGCTCATACTTCTTCTCTTTTTTTTTTACAAAATACTCAGCATGTGAGTGAGCCATTGGTATTGGCTTGTTGTGAGAATATTTTGAAAAATCTCTTTCTCATCGGTTTCTATTTTCAAACCTTCTTGATTAATTAACTTCGTGTTTCGACCGGGTTCACAGCTTCGTTCAAAATTGATCCGAATCTCAAAATTTGCAAATTGGTGATCTTCAAGGCTCGCGTTCATCAGCTTCGAATTTTTATCATCATGAAACCACAAAGATATGAATCTACTTCTGATCTATTTTCAATTTCAAATTTCGTTGAATCCTTCCTCAAGTCATCCCGAAAACACATCAAAATGAATCTTGTTCGAACCCGTTTTCAATTTCGAACAATTTCCATCGATCGGGAGTACTACTCAATGCCAACAAGTTTGACTTTAAATCAAGTCAAACTGTTCTTACTTGGTCCAGAATTTGGGCATCAATTCGGATGTATTTGTGTTAACATTTGATTCCAGAAGCTTTAATACATCCATATGAATCTATTTTCGGTTTGCAATTACGGTGCTCTCACCAAAATTGAAAATTCACAGGTGATGTTCTTCATCCAAGGTCATCAATGGCAGAAACTTAAATACTCTATGATCCTTTTCAAATCTGGTTTGATTACACTCGAATTCCAATCACGATATCATAGCAACTTTCAGAATCAGTTTTGGTTGAGTTTTCGTGAAAATCAAATTCACAATTCATCAAACGTTTGTTCATCGTTACCATGCTTCATCTCGATCTTCATTTATACCCGAAACCCTATCAATATGGATCTAATTCTGATCGAAATCGAACTCCGATCACAGTAGCGGTTTCGGTTTTGAATTTCGTTAAGAATTCAAAAAGTTATTGCGATTTGAAGCTCATTCCATCTATATACATTCATACGCTATGTATTACGTATGAATACGAAGTTCTTCATTCAAAAACCAGATTCAGAGAATAAGATGAAGAAATTATGATTAAACATAAGAATTCATACCTGAAAGAAGCTTCATTATTATAGATCTGAAACTTACCTTCCAGAAATCACCATAAGAGCTTGAATCAAGTTAATTCAACAAATATATTTTTCATAGACACCATAGCTTCATTCATCCCCAAATCATCTTAAATCTCCAAAGGAAAAGCAAAGTTCGTGTCAACTACCGGATGGCGCCAATTGATGAAGAATAAAATCCCACCGTAGAGGTAAGATTCGATCCTTCAATGATTAGAGAGAGATTAAGAGAATTGGAGTAGAAAGAGCGAGATCATGTTATATTTCATCCATTGAATCAAGGTTACAAGTGAAAAGGATTAGTACAAGAGGTCTAAGTAAAAACACCTAGTTTAAAGTGTAAAATCTGGGGATCTCCATTATGAGCCTATAAATGCCTATTTATAGTCTCTTAGCTGTAACTGCCCCTTGACACTTGCGCTTGCGTTCTCGGACTTGCACTTCCGTATGGGCTTCGCTCATCAGCATCTGATTTTGACCCATCCTCATCAGGTAAGAAGCCCGAAGTTCCAAATTTTATCAATGGTGATCTCAATATATCAAGGTTGGTTTGGCAATGTGTCACACCCTGTAAAATCTGTGTCGGGCGTGAACGAGATGGAATCACAGTCAAGGTTACACAAAACGATCTCTGGATGGTTAAACAACTAGAGCCATTTTAAGGAGTCAAAAAACATTTCATTTCAGGTTTAGCAGCGGATTTTAATAATATGTTTCATTTGTTTCATAGTTTACAAAACAAGTATCAAAAAGATTTAAAGACATGACACTGTTAGGTGTTATATAGTGAAGTCTCCAAAATGGCTAGTGTGACCATGATTCCAGATAGATATGATAGGTCCTAACGAAATGCACAAAAGAGTTTCATACAAACAAGCGGCCGATCAAGTACATGAGAATTCATATACTAAAAGGTCAACATAAAGTTGGTGAGTTCACAGGTTTAAGTAAAATCAGAACTGTGATTGACAATAAAGTTTAATATCAGTTTTATCACCCATTTGATAATTCGTTAAGATATTGTATATTATTATTACCATAAACCTTGAATTCTGAAACTAAATGATTGGAGCTACCAATCAGGGCAGGGGCGTTAACCCAATAGATCTATTCACGAGTCATTGTTTCTTTTGAAATTAATCGGATTCAATTAATATGGGGCTTTGATCATAACATGAATCAACATGAATACGATATGTGTTGTGTTATATGAATTCTTCCCCAAGGGCAACCTAGCAGTCCTCTTAATCAATATAAGACAGCTTAAGGACTACGGTTTGGATTGATAATTAAGTCACTCCCAAATAGTGGTCAAGTCTTGACGTCATGATGACCCGGTTTGTTGTTTGTTAACAGGCAGGCTTAAGGAATTATTTATTTTCAAAAACTAATTAAATTGATAACGTTCCGAAAAATAAAGATATACATATTCTCAAAATATATAAGGATTTTCCTATGTTATTAAATTATTTAGGCCAACATCTAAGTCAATAAATATTATTTTAAGATATGGGCTCAATTTGGTTTACAAAAGTTGTTTATGGTAAAAAGCTCGAACACGCGGTTTTCACCGGTATTTACCAATACACGTTATTTTCCAATATCATTAGAAAATAAAGTTATAATAATAGAAATATTCTTATTTTAATTAATGGATTCCAGGAAATACAAGTTTTTTTATTTAAAACCCTAAGATGCCGGTTTTGACGGTACATGCCCGGTTTTAATGGTTTTAACCCTGCGACTAGTTTTAAGGCCCGATAAATTATCCAAACACTTTGTAATTATAACCTAAGCTATTTGTGGTCCTAATAAGTGTTCCAAATCAGTTTTGACTTCAAGTTCCAAACACTTTGTATATATATTAATCCATTGGTTGGCACCAGATATGATGATAGGAAGTAACATAAACTATTTTAACTCCTCACATAATTCACTTTTTGTTATCAAAAGGTCAATTTCCAAATCAGGTGTTTGGAAACAAAATTTTAAAAGGGAAAAGGAGATCAATAAAATTACTATTAACCACAAATACTTGAGGTCAATTTCCAAACCAAGTTATGTCAAATGGGTCATCAGATATATAAGATAATAGTAGACATTGGTCAGACCATACAAACATCAAGAACGTGTATTTTTCATTGAAAAAATAGGTACCAGCACGAAATATAATGTACCTGATGGCTTGGAATTGAACTATCATAGACTATGCCTAAACGATATTGCAGCTTCTGTTTTTCTGTTTGTGATTGTGTGTGAGTTCGAATCAGATATCAAAATATGATTAACATTAACAGACCATAAGCCATCTTCAATATAAACATCAGCAGTCGATCAGAAAATAATAGGTTGCTGTTATCACTGCTGTTTGCTGCTACAACAATCGGCTAATCAGATCAGAACACTTCGGTTCAGATCATTGTTGCTCTTACTTTTAATAAGCTCTGAACATAATCGATAGACAAAACCGAATACAATATTATAACAAATAAAATGATCAATTGGACTCCAATATTCATCAATGGAAGTTGTAATAAGGAGGCTACTAGACAATTTTAACTTCCCCACCCCCATGTACACTATTACTAACCATAACTAAATAGACATTTAGGGGGTTTAAGCATCCAAAATAACTAATTATAAGTGTCCATGGGAATTTGCTTGTTATTTGGTTCTAAATTGATTCTTATCACAAGTTCTTCCATATTATCTCTAAAATGAAATATTTTGAATGGAAGAAAGAACACAAATATATATCCAATTAGAAAATACACAATGAGCAGCATAACCGTCCAAACGGTAACAACAAAATTCATACCTGCAGCCAAACGCATTAGTAGCAACACAAACCGCAGCTCCATTCACAACACAACCCTGCGATTGAAGATACCTAATATTGAAAAACGAAAAAAACCCTAAAATTCACGAAACAAACCTGTGATAAAAACGAAAAAACCTAAAGATCATGAAACAAACCTATGATTGAAGAAACACCATGTGTATTTTGCAACTAAAAACACTGATCTAGAAAAAATGAAACCTGTGGTTGTAGAAAAAAAACGAAATTGAATCATCACAACACATACCTGCTGCGATAGAAAAAACAAAAAAGAACCTAAAATCATCACAACACAAACCTGCGATTGAAGAAGAAATGAACTTGAAATTTATGAACTTGAAATTTGTATTCTCTCTCACTAACCAAACCTGTCATTGAAGAAGAATGGAAATTGAGTTTTGAAATTTGAACTATGTCTCAAAAGTATACATAAAAAGTACCTGTGATTGAAGAAGAAATCATCTGAAATTCGTACTCTTTCTGCTCCGCCTTCTCTAAGATCAAAAAGCATTGTTGTTTTTCCGATTATGGTTGTACGATAACTATGTTTTTCGATTATGTTTGAATTTAGGGCTAAAAGTGTTTGAATGGTTTTCAAGAGCAAGAGCAAAAAGCAAGTATAAAGCAATCCGATGGTTTGAATCATGATCCGCATGAAACAACTACATGGAACCGTCGGATTAGGGTTCCAGGTGAGAAGAGGCTGCCGATGTGTTTTTTCTTCAAAGAGCCCGGTTCACTTCAAAGAAAGCGCGGTTCATTGAATGGTTGCCAAACACTTGTAAATTACCCTTTAAATATTGTACAATTCTTAATTTTTCAACATTCAACATTCTCTCTCTTATCTCTATATTAAAGTAATATATATATATATATATATATATATATATATATATATATTATTAGATCTAGTAAAAATATCATGAGACAATCTTTTGGGTTTAAATATAGATTTTTACCATAAAAACTAAGTTTACAAATGTTGGAACTTTCCTCAAAAAGCCTAGATACAAAAAGATAGGTTTTGTAAATTAAAACATGATTTTAACATCAAAATGTTAAAAAAGTATATAAACTGGACCAGATATGAGTTTGGACTCATTTTTATAAATATTTTTAGGCGTTTTTGATGAACCAAAGTGATCAAAATAAAGGGACGTTGCGCAATAAGAAAACCGGGATCAATACGGCGATATGTGCAACGCTAAAACGCAATATTTGCAAGTTAACTTCAAACCGACCAAACGTTATATTTTGATCTTCCATATGACTTGAAAACCTATTTTAAACATTTACTTGAAAACCTATAAAGCCCAAGTGTCATAAAACGCATTTTATAAACCAAAACTGTTACTGCGCTTCCTAAAAATAGAAATAAATATTTTAGTTATTAAAATATTAAAACGATTTCTATTTTCTTTAGAACACTAAATATTTTGACTCGAAAACTAATCATTTCGTATATTTATCAAAAGCATACGCGTTTTCAAAAAGTTAGAAAATGAACATAAACGTTTTACAACGTTATAAACTTTAGAAAAATGCTTTCTATCATATAATTGTTTAAAGAGTTTTAAGACTTATGGATTACTAAAACTCACTAAATTAGTTATTTATAATTATTAAACAATAATTATAAACCGTTAACTATATATATATATATATATATATATATATATATATATATATATCTTCCACCAACATGTATTATTCTAATTATATATATAACATTTGTAACTTGGAAATAACTTGACATAATTATTCTTGCAAGTAATGTAATTATTTGACAATAATTATAACCAAAATTTTCCATAAACAATAGTTAATTTATAACTTGACGTAATTGGAAATCATAATTAGAAACATATATAAATATTCAATCGAACAATAAAAATAATGATAGACATTATTATTTCATCCAATGTTCAAAACTTGATTAATATATTTTTCTAAATGAATTGTTTTCATTTTATAACATTTTTTATATTTATTTGGACACAAATATAAATATTAAACAAACGTATTTATTTGAACAATACAAACTAACGATCGGGTTTTCCAAACGAATACAAACGGGATTATACATGAAGACTTTACCAGTATCACTTGGGTGACTAAACGTTACTCAATTGATCGACACCTTTATGCATTGTCTTATTATTAGGACGTTATGTTACTTGCTATCAAATCCTGCCAATACATTACATTCATTCACTTTGCACAGGTGAGTCTCACGGCCCCTTTTCTTTTTACTATTTTATCATATGGGGGAGAATTCATGAAACATTAAACTTTATACATTCTTTTCGACTTGTATACAATGCCCATTTCTCTTAAACTGTTTTAAATATCTTGGGGGATGACTCATGAATCAAACAAACAAAATTTTACTTGACATTGTACATGTTCTTTTCCGTATCCCAAACAAAGGTACATTTCTTTATAAACGTTTGTACAACCGAATGCCACTATTAATTGAATTCGAAACAATATCTAATGAATAGATCTATTTGGGTTGACAACCCTACCCTGATTGGTCGCTCCAATTCTGTCTCCGCGGTATTTGTCTTGGGGTACATGTCAGTTATTCTGCTCTGTTCAGTATTTCTCGGGATAGAATACCATGAGTGGGTAATCCGTTAGTATTCGAATCTGAGGTTCATGTGAGATCATTACAACAACAACAATAACAACAACAACAACAATAACAGTAAGCCGAATAATGACAAACCGTGCAAACCTTGACGTGCACAAATCTTTCATTAAACAGTGCAAACCTTGACGTGCACAAATCTTTCATTAAACAGTGCCAACCTTGACGTGCACAAATGTTTCACCAAACTGTGTAAAACTTGACTCACACGAGTCCATAACCTTGAATGTCTTAAAATGTTTACAACTTATTATCAAGTCAATAAAACCTGTGAACTCACCAACATTATTTTCAATTTGTAATCATCATACTTTTGTACTTAGTTGTTGCTTGCTTGGAATGACATACAGTGCAGACCTTGACGTGCACAAGTCTTATATACTTAGCTGTTGCTTTCTTGGAATGACATACATGGTGTCATAGACAACACTTAGCGCATTTGGAGCTTTCATCATATATTATCAATTTGTAATCATCATACTTTTCAAACTTAACTTTTGTACTTTACAATCTTTTTGTTTAACTATTTAGAGGTCGTTCAATGTATCCATAACTATTTAGAGGTCGAAGAATTGTTTTCAAAGTTTTAGAGTGACTTTCAGGTGTTCGCGAGTGCACATACAAAGATTTCATTAACTGAAAACTGCTTCACTTAAAGCGTACCGAAAGGGCGGTTGGTTTGATCCGATGGTTTGAGAAAACGGAATCCGTGTTTCAAATGTGTAATTGTCCCAATGACTACAAGGTCAAATATGCCACAAATGTTTTCGGAGAAGGAGTTCTCACCTGGTGGAATTCCCACGCAGAATCTCTGGGCCAAGACTTGGCGCAATGACATGGGAGGAACTGAAGATGCTCATGCGAGATGAGTATTGCCCATGTGAAAAATCCAAAGATTGGAAGTCGAGTTATGGGATCTGACTATGAATGGGTCTGACATCGACACTTATACGCGTAGATTTCATGAGTTAGCTTACATATGTCCCACCATTGTGATCTCACTTCACAAGAAGATTGAAAGATACATCTGGTGTCTTTCACCCGCCGTACAAGGACGCGTTATGGCATCTAAACCGGTGACACTCCAAAGTGCTATTCGACTGGCTCATAATTTGACTTATCAGGCCAATCGTCAAGGAATATCCTTTGCTCAAAATACTGCCAAGCCCAAAGTTGTGTCTGCACCATCTGCTTCCTCCAGTCACCAGAAACAAGACCGTAAGCGAAAACGCAGTCATGATGGGAGGAAAAAAAATCTTCAGATCTTGTTGTCGAGAAGGCACCCGAAGCAGTAAAGGCTTATGTTGCAGCCACCCGTGCACCAGAAGCAAGAAAGCCCGGTTATACAGGTAACCAACCCTTGTGTGGTAAGTGCAATCTGCATCACACTCTGGATTGCAGCAACATTTACTTCAAGTACTGTAAGGCTAAAGGCCATATCTTCAGAGACTGTCCAAATCGGTCAAATAAGACGCATCCAGTGGGAACCTGTTTCGAGTGTGGCAGTGTAGGTCATTTCAAGAACGAATGTCCGTAGCTCAAAAAGTCTGGAACCGAGCCTGTCCGAGGACGAGCATTCGTTCTTAACGCTGTCGAAGCCCGCCGGACCCGCATACCGTAACGGGTACGTTCTTAATCAACGATCATATGCCTCTGTTCTATTGGATACCGGTGCTGATAGAACCTTGTGTCTAGTGACTTTAGATATTTTCTTGATGTCACGCCAACTAAGTTAGACACTAAGTATATAGTCGAATTAGCCAATGGAAAGCAGATCGGAACAGACAAGTCTTTTCCAGACTGTTTGTTAAATTTATCCGGCCACCTATTTTCCATACACCTCCTACCTGTTCAATTGGGAGGTTTTGATATCGTTGTCGGAATGAACCGGTTGACCAAGAACCGTGCAGAAATCGTCTGTCACGAGAAGAAGGTCAAGATACCCCTTGCAAACGGTGAAGTTTTGACTATTCGATGCAGCCATAGAGGGAATAAGCTATACATTATTTCTTGTATGAAAGCTCAAAAGTTCATGCGTAAAGGTTGTCCTGCCCTCTTAGCCCATATAACTGCTAAGCCAAAGAAAATAAGTTATCTAATGTCCCTATTGTTCGAGATTATCCCGATGTCTTTCCCGATGATCTTCCAGGTCTGCCTTCTGCAAGGCATGTAGAATTTCACATTGATCTCATACCCGGATCCGCACCCGTAGCCAAGGATGCATATTGTTTGGCGCCATCTGAAATGAAGGAGTTCTCAAACAATTTGCAAGAACTACTTGACAAAGGTTTTATCCGGCCAAGTTTCTCCCCATGGAGCGCTCCTGTTCTGGTTGTCAAAAAGAAAGATGGATCTTTCAAGATGTGCACAGACTATCGCGAGTTGAACAAACTCATTGTGAAGAACCAATATCCGCTTCCTCGAATTGACGACCTGTTTGATCAACTGCAAAGTTCGAGCTACTATTAAAAAATTGATCTTCTTCCAGGGTATCACCAACTTAGAGTTCGTGAGGAGGACGTAGCCAAAACTGCTTTCAGGACACGTTACGGACACTAAAAATTTCTGGTTATGCCATTCGGTTTGACTAACGCACCTGCAGTATTTATAGACCTAATGAATCCTGTTTGTAAACCTTATCTCGATAAATTTTCAATCGTGTTCATCGATGACATCCTATATATTCACGTAGCAAGGACGAGCACGAGAGACATCTAAAGCTTATTCTGGAGTTACTGAAGAACGAGAAGTTGTACGCTAAATTTTCAAAATGCGAATTCTGGTTACGAGAAGTGCACTTTCTGGGCCACGTAATCAACACCGATGGGATTCACGTGGATCCCACAAAAAATGAAGCCATCAAGGATTGGAGTCCGCCTTCAAACCCTTCCGAAATTCGACATTTTTTTGGTCTTGTCGGTTACTACCGGAGATTCATCGAGAATTTCTCTAGAAGAGCCCAACCATTAACCGCCTTGATGCAGAAGGGTAAGAAATTCATTTGGAATGCCAAAGCCGAGAGAGCTTTTCAGACCAACGCGCCCATACTGGCCTTACCGAAAGGAAGAATGATTTTTGTGTTTTCCTGTGATGCCTCTCACCAAGGTCTTGGTTGTGTACTTATGCAACGTGATAAAGGCCATCGCCTCCCGGCAGTTGAAAGTTCAGCTACACTACCCATTATTTTGAACTTGGAGTTGTTATCTTCCCTCTTAAGATTTGGAGACACTACTTTATACAATACTAAATGCAAGATCTATACTGATCACAAGAGTCTTCAACACATCTTAAACCAGAAGGAGCTGAACATGAGACAACGACGATGGATCGAACTGCTTAGCGATTACGACTGTGAAATCCTGTACCACCGTGGGGAGACAAATGTTGTATCAGATGCCTTAGGCAGGAAACAACGTGTTAAACCCCTTCGTGTCCATTCTCTCACCATGACTATTCATACTGGTCTCGCCACCCAAGTGCTAGCAGCGCAAACTGAAGCCCTCAAAGATGAGAACATTCAACATGAACGCCTGCGAGCTTGAAGCTAAATTTAGTGGAACATGATACTTCCTGAATCGGCTATGGATACCAGTATATGGATGACTTAGGAGCTTAGTCCTTGACGAAGCTCACAAGACTAGATATTCCATTCACCCCGTAGCTGATAAAATGTATCATGACTTGCGTATGTTATATTGGTGGCCCAACATGAAAGCTGAGATCGCTAAGTATGTTGGTAAGTGTTTACCTGTGCCAAGGGTAAAGCTGAGTATAAAAAACCCTCCGACCTGCTTGTTCAGCCAATCATTCCCGAGTGGAGATGGGAATATATCGCTATGGATTATATCACCAACTTACCGAAGAGTTGAAGCGGTAACGATTCTATCTGGGTTATTATCGACCGTTTGACAAAATCTACCCATTTCTTAGCCATGAAAGAGAACGATTCCATGGAGCGCTTGACAAAGCTCTATATGAAGGAAACATTCCCCACCATGGAACCCCAATTTCTATCATCTCTGACCGTAATAGCCACTTCACCTCTCATTTCTGGAAGTCATTGAACAAAGCCATGGGTACTCAACTCGAGATGAGTACAGGCTATCACCTGCAAACCGATGGTCAAAGCGAAAGAACGGTTCAAATGCTCAAGGATATGTTGCGAGCCTGTGTCATTGACTTTCGTAAAAACTGGGATGATCATTTACCGCTATGTGAATTTTCATATAACAACAGTTACAACACCAGCATTCGATGTGCCCTGTTTGAAGCACTTTATGGTAGAAAGTGTCGATCACCAATCTGTTGGTTTGAAGTTGGTGACAGTCAATTAACAGGTCCAGAGGTAGTGATCGAAACGACCGAAAGAATTACTCAAATTCATAGCCGTCTAAAAGCTGTCCGTGATCTTCAAAAGAGCTATGTAGATAATCATCGAAAGCCTCTATCATTCAAAAAAGGCGGCAAGGTTATGCTCAAGGTATCCCCATGGAAAGGCGCAATTCGTTTTGGGAAGCGTGGTAACTTGAACCCTCGTTACATAGGTCCATTTGAAATCGTTGAAACGATCGCACCTGTTGCATACAGATTACTATTGCCACCCGAGCTTAGCAACGTTCACAGTTTCTTCCAGTGAAGAAGTGCCTTGCCAACGAGTAATTAGCCATTCCTCTTGATGAAATACATCTCGAAAAGACTCTGCAATTCGTAGAAGAACCTGTTGAGATTGTAGATCGTGTAGTCAAAAGGCTGAAACGTAGTCGGATACCTCTCGTTAAAGTTCGCTGGAACTCACGCCGAGGATCTGAGTTTACTTGGGAGCGTGAAGATCACTTTCCTGCCAAATATCCTCATCTATTCTCTATAGGAGCCGCTCAACTGTAATGCCAAGCTGAATCTCGGGGCTAAATTCTCTCAACTGGGGGAGGATGTGACACCCATTAAGTTTCTAATAGTCTAAACAGTAATATACATTTATCTGCTATCTGCTTGATAAATATTAACGTGCAACGTGCTAAATTCTAGTAGTTTAGTGCCCTTACATACAAACATAGTCATGATCTTGACGTAGCCTTACCTGAACAAACGATGATCACTAGGATTTTTTTTTTGGAAAGGGGAAGAAACCCTGGTGATAACTATAACGGAAAAGTGTTCGAAACAACAAAACATAAAAACGACAAGGGGACAACCCCCCCCCCCCAGTCGGCAACCAAACAAACAATCAGAAACACCAAGAACAACAAGGACAACAAAAACAAATTACTTAACCACAATTATCGAACACGTCCGATAGGATTTAACATTACCTTTAACAGAATGGTCGCTGGAACTTTAATAATAAAAAGGCGACAAACATGAAAACGTTGTCAAGTTTCTATCACCTTTGTAGCAAAACAAATAACACATGATCTCATCATCTTGGGATCTAATTTTTATCTTTCGTTACTACACATAATTACACGAGTTGTTATACGTTCAATGATTACGTTTATACACAAACTATTTTATTACATGATTGTAACAAACGCATTATATTTCAAAAACATTTTATGATAAATGTGAACGTGGCATTAAGTATTTAGACACCAATAACACAAATCAAGACTTGCGATCCCATTTAAACGAGAACGAAAAATTATTTTACGTTTGTTCCAATTGTAAACAACCTTATTAACCTCCGCAACGGGATTCGTTCGCATGCACGATCCGTACGTTATCCATGCAACTCGCAACCCTCGTGTTATTAACCCCATGCAAACCGATAATTATTCTCGTACGAACTCGATTCATATTACTTATTATTCCAACCCGTTCCATTTCTTTTTATACTTCGTGATCAAACGTACCCGAGATCGAATCCCGTCCACCCCGATCTTTTCATTCTCTCTTCTCTCCCTTTGGCTGATCCCCTCTCCCCATCTCTTTTTTTTCCTTTCTTTTTTTCTTTTCGTGACCGGTTCCCCCGACGAGACTCGAACCCGGTCTCTTCTTCCCTTCCCTTCCCTTTTCTTTCTCCGCGTGACCCGACCTCTATGAGGTTCGAACCCGGCTCCCTCTCGTCCCCTTCCTTACTAGTTTTGCATGGAACAAAAACCACCACCACCTTTTGATAATGCGATAGCATAGGATCCTCTACTTAATCTAGCTATTCGGTAATCAAAACGTAATTAACCGATTGTTTTATTGATCAAAGATGCAATTACAATCAGTAAACTCTCAGAAATACAGACACAGAGAAACACCTTGGAAACACACACTTAACAAAGCTCAGTCAGACTCTCACTCGTATTTAGAACTAAGCACAAACTCGCTATTTATAGGCACTGGCCGAACCCTACCCGAACTCGAGGTTTGGCAGGTCCGAACTCCAGGTTCGGACCAGGTTCGGCCTGTCAACATTAGGCTTGAACTTGTTCTTTGACTTGATGTAACTCGATACTTCACACGACGCACATATCAGGTATCAACAAACTCCCACTCGTCGTGTGCAGTATCATTTCAACATCTTCACATCTGTATCCTCAATCAAGCTCCCCCTCAAATGTAGAATCCGTTCGTTCAACGAAATGAATCCTCAAACAAACCCTTCTTCAACTTAATCGTTTCTTGATCTTGAATACTTGACGATGTTTAGTGTATCTCTGGTCTTTATCAACAACTTCAGAAGAGTTGAAGTTGTGATATCTTGCACTTTAGCAACCTGCAGAATTATTTAAATAATCTTGGCGCAAAACGTCTCTTTGAAACTCCAAGATAAGATTTTGAAACTTTGATTTTGTATCACGTGTTGATCAGATCGAAAATAAAGCAGAAACAAAATCTTTTTGGCTTTTAGAAAGTTTATATCAAAACAAACCTAAAATCTTTTTGATTTTTCAAACTTATGCTAAAACACACCAAAAATCATTTTGTACTTTTCTTGAACTAAAATAAAATGCAATACAGAATCAAACTCTATTTTTGGTATGAGAAAGATCACTATATAGGATCATATTGAACATGACGCACTGAACTACACTTCAATCTCAACTAACTGAAGCACATAAGTCATGCTGATTGCTGGTAAGTTTGTCCATCTTAAACTTAGACAGAATCATACTCATAACATCTGGATATGTAAAGGTATTGATTAGATTTGCTTTGACCAGTGTATCCCACACCATCAGACATATTCAGACATTTTCCTTTTCTTTTTCTTTTTCTTTTTCTTTTTGTGTGATTACACTTGTGAATTTTCACAAGGTATAATATTTTCATGATATAGTCATCTGTGTTCCATGCAAAAGAAATAAGAACGTTAAATCGTCTACCTTAAGATCGATCTTTAGATATACAGATAAGGCCTCAGATTTAACAAAATAAAGAAAATAAAACAAGTTGAAATTGTATAGCCCAACAACAATCAGGTCGGTACTCCCGTACACGCAGAGAAAGTCTGATGAGTTATACGAAATACCAAAGAAAATAAAGCAGAACGTCAAACTAACAACGATCAGGTCGGTCTTGTGGACACGTGGAGAAAGTCCGATCGTTTGACAAAATAAAGAAAATCTAGTCCAATACCGAAGACGGGGTACGCCTTTTTGAAAAAAGCAGCAGAATACCCGTCAGGGCCCGGATCTCCTCATCAGTCACATCTCAAATCATATGAACAACATCAAGCTCGTTCACACGAGCATTGAATAACTCATCCAAGTCACCGAGGACCACATCAACACCAACTCCAAGGAAATTTTCATAATGATTAACGAAAGCCTCTGGCATGTAAGGTCCTTCATGAACCACACCATGCACATCCTTGATAACATCAATTTTTTTTCCGATGACGATATGTCACACCCCCAAATTAACCACTAACGGAGTTTATACCGTTAAGGGGTGCGAGCAAACCAGGACCACAACCATTAGTGACAAATACTAAACGAATCAGAGTAAAGTCCAAACATTAATAGTAAAAACAGTTTAACAGTACGCAGCGGAAAACATTGTCTTTAGCACTAACCCCGTGCTTTACAAAATCAGTGTTTTAAATACTCAATTAAGTTTAACTAAAAATAAAATGTCTTCGTGTGCCATGCCAACCCGATCCGGATACTCCTTAGCGATCTGCAAAAGTTTAAACCACGCAAGTGTCAACCTAACGGTTGGTGAGTTCACAGTGGGCTTGTCATGCAGTGGCCCGGTCTCATAAATCATAATCGTGTAAACGTATTCTTATGTATAATTTATTTGTGAAAAGCAATGCTTGTGATAACCAAAATCATAGTATTGTGGTTTAGTAAAAGTATTGTCCGTAACCTACGTCATCGGGTATGTACTAGTTTTGTATAGTTAAAGTGCTCAACCGATATCGCGGGTAGCTAATCCGTTGTTCCATGCACTAAGGAAGTTTGTACCAAAGCTGACCGATAATTGTAGTGGCAGCGCCTCCAGCTATTTTGTTTTGCAGACATATGTCATCGCGGCTTTGCCTCCCCCGTGTCCTCTCGGGATCACGGTCAGATAGGCTGATATTGTACCTCCGTGCACCTCCAGTGTCACGAGGCGGAGTTTGTCAAACTCCAGTAGATCTACCCAACATCCCCTCGCTTTACAATTAATGGCACAATTAAGTTGAGGACTTTTTCAGTTAAAAGGAAATCCTTAGAAATCATGTGATATCATGTGGTTTAGACTTTAACCTACACTAGCCATATTAAAACGGTTTACTTTGGGGTTCTTATGAATCCCGAAAACATTTTTCAGTTTCGTTTTAGAATTAGTTGTTTAAGTAATTCACAAGTGTTTCCCATAAAACACTTCAAGTTCATCGGGTAGGTGCATAGCACTCTAAGTTTTTCAGTTTCATCAAGTAGTGCATAGCACTCATAAAGTTGTCAGCATTGTTTTTCATTAGGTTATTCAGTGTGTCCCAAACGGGCTCACAGTAAACGGGTTAGTGACACTCACCTTGGGTTGCACTGCTACACTTGTTAATAATCCAAGTATTGCTTAACGAAGACCTATGAACACGTTTAGGTCTTAAGTATTAGTTTTGTGTCTAATCATTAACTTATCGTCACTATGGCCCATAACATAGCACGTTGGAACTACGACACGACATAACGACACACGACACCGATGGTTGATCATAAACAAGGGTTCACATAAATCAGAAATCAAACATGTTTCATCATAGTATAATCATGTAAGTCGTAGCATAGCATTCAAGTAAGTTGCACAAGTTTGGGTTTAGGTCTGGTCACAGTTTCGCTAGCATAGATTCGCTAGGCAGTTTCGCTGTGTGCACGGGCAGCACTTTCGCTAGGCAATACCCGATGACACAGTTTCGCTAGGCTAGTTTCGCTCGAAACTGGTTTGAACTTTCGTTCAGGGAATTTCGCTCGGTAGTTTCGTTCGGACAGGTCTGGTTGGTTTACCCGGCGACACTACAGTTTCGCTACATAGTGTCGCTGGATGAAGATATACATAATTTCGCTACATAATTTCGCCCAGAGAACACACAGTGTCGCTGGTCGCGAAAAACTCACAAATCAGCCTAAAAATCAACCTAACAGCTTCCATACTTCATGTGATTCAATATTTAGCATGTATGATCATTTACCAACATAAAACAGTAAGCTTTAACACTTTAAACATGGATTTTTATCATCAAATCACCAAAAATGCATTTTAAACCTAAAATGACCTAATCTAGCATAAATCTTCATTATGGTTTGAGTTTACACGTAAAGTTACTGACTTTATGATAGATCTAGCATTCCTAAGCAACATATCAAGAGATCAGGTGATTCCATAGAGGTTTAAGCATGCTTTTTAAGAGAACACATAAAGAACACATAAAAATGGTTTTGGGAGACTCACGATTCGATCTAGGATCCGAATGGATGTTGTCACGAGGCTGGGATCACGTCGGCTTGTGGTGATTCTTGGCTGACCAGAAGTTCCAGGAGAGTGTGTGTGTGTGTGTTTTGAGTAAATGGTGCAAAATGGAATCTCTAGGGTTTTATGTTAATATATAACAGGAGCTAGTTTCGCTGGTCAGTTTCGCTGGCCAAGCGAAACTGGCTCTGTTAGTCAGAGGGTTGGCTAACCGGGCGACACTATAGTTTCGCCCGGTAGTTTCGCTGGAAACCCAAAAGTGACCAGTTTACATTTTTAAGCAAGATAAGTACAGTTCATGGATTGTCATGCTATTCACAATACTAAATCATGTATTTAAATCACATTGCACATAATAACTATAAGTAAATGAACACATAACACATATGGGCGGGTTTGGTGATCAACCAAAGGTCGTGGATGTATTCGGCCTAGTTAAGCATTAGTTACTAAGTTAACACTTATAACGTAACTAACGGAATTGTCTAACGGAAGTAAACCTTGAAATTCTCGGATGTCACATCATCCCCTTGTAATTGGAATTTTCGTCCCGAAAATTATTCTTGTGTTGTAGCGTTCGCAGTCTCAGCTGTCGTGGTTACTTGTCGTTGCTGGGGAAAGAAAGCAAAAGTTTTAGGGTTGCCACATCCTCCTCCTGTTACAGGAATTTTGGTCCCCAAAATTAAATCATACCTTGAATTTCCGTGGACGTTTGCTCGAACAAGTGAGGATACTTTTTCTTCATCTGATCCTCTCGTTCCCAAGTGTATTCAGGTCCACGCTTTGAGTTCCATCGAACCTTGACGATCGGAATCTTGCTACGTTTGAGGGCTTTCTCCTCGCGTCCCATGATTTCTACCGGTTGCTCAATAAATCTCAAATGTTCATCAATTTCCAATTCCTCCAACGGGATTATTTCGGTGTTTTCAGCCAGACATTTCTTCAGGTTAGAAACGTGAAACACGTTGTGAACTCCATCGAGTTCAGCAGGGAGTTTTAATCGGTAGGCCACCGGCCCTACTTCCCCGATGATTTCAAATGGACCGATATAACGAGGATTCAGCTTTCCACGCTTTCCAAAGCGTATCACTCCTTTCCAAGGAGATACTTTCAATAGTACCTTGTCGCCTACCTCGAACTTCAAAGGTTTACGGCGTTTGTCGGCATAGCTCTTTCGTCTGTCACGTGCTGCGGCTATCCGCTTCCTGATTTGAATGATCCATTCCGTTGTATCATGAATGAGTTCCGGTCCGGTGAGTCCCTTCTCACCCGTTTCGGCCCAACACACTGGCGATCTGCATTTTCTGCCATAAAGAGCTTCAAAAGGTGCTGCACCAATGCTCGTATGATAACTGTTGTTGTAGGAGAACTCCACCAATGGAAGGTGAGCCTCCCAGTCTTTACCAAAGTCGAGAACGCAGGCTCGGAGCATGTCTTCTAAAGTCTGAATAGTTCGTTCTGTCTGACCGTCAGTCTGTGGGTGATAAGCTGTACTCATATCCAGTCTGGTTCCCAGTGCTTCTTGCATAGATTGCCACAGTCGGGAAGTAAATCGGGGATCTCGATCGGAGATAATGGTCTTAGGCACTCCGTGACGTGCCACAATTCGGTCAATGTACAGCTTTGTCAGCTTATCCATATTGTCACCTTCCCGCATTGGGATAAAGTGTGCAGATTTGGTTAATCGATCAATGATAACCCAAATCGCATCCGGTCGATTCGATCGATGAGGTAATCCCGTTACAAAATCCATTGAGATATCCTCCCATTTCCATTCTGGGATCTTTGGTTGCTGTAATAGCCCAGAAGGCTTTTGGTACTCGATCTTAACTCTTGAGCACGTTAAACACTTAGCCACATATCGCGCAATGTCGGCCTTCATATTCGGCCACCAATACAAACCCTTCAAATCTTGGTACATTTTATCCGATCCAGGGTGCACCGAATATCTTGACTTGTGAGCCTCGTCCATCACGAGCTCACGAAGATTTCCAAGTAAAGGAACCCAAATTCTATCATTGTAATATCTGAGTCCATCGGACTTAATTTCAGAGTTACCATCTACCCCTCGCAGTGCTTCAGCTGCGAAGTTTTAAAGCTTCTTGTTGGGCATCGCGGATCCGATCCGGCAATCCCGTGTGAATGGTAAGTTGCAGCGCTCGTACTCGTCGAGGCTTTTCATACTCCTTTCGACTTAATGCATCAGCCACAACATTGGCTTTTCCCGGGTGATACTTAATTGCTAAGTCATAGTCATTTAGTAACTCGACCCACCGTCGTTGTCGCATGTTGAGATCCTTCTGATCAAAGATGTGTTGTAAGCTTTTGTGGTTGGTGAATATTGTGCACTTTGTTCCGTAGAGGTAGTGTCTCCAAATCTTGAGTGCATGAACAACGGCTCCTAATTCCAAATCATGCGTTGTATAATTCTTCTCAGTGTCCTTCAGTTGCCTGGACCCGTAGGCAATCACTTTGTCCCGTTGCATCAACACGCAACCGAGTCCTTGGATGGATGCATCACAGTAAGCTACAAAGTCGTCAACCCCATCGGGTAACGCGAGAATCGGAGCTGAACACAACATGTCCTTAAGAGTTTGAAACGCGCGTTCTTCTTTTTCACCCCATCTATATTGCACTCCTTTGTGCATTAAAGCTGTTAAGGGTTGAGCCAATTGCGAGAAACCCTTGATGAATCTTCGGTAATATCCGGCAAGTCCTAAAAATTGTCGGATTTCGGTCGGCGCTCTCGGAGTAGACCAATTCTTGATAGCTTCCACTTTAGCTGGGTCGACATGAATTCCATTCTGATCAACAATGTGTCCAAGAAACTGGACTTCGCGAATCCAAAATCGCACTTCGAAAACTTAGCATAAAGCTGTTCCTTGCGGAGTAATTCCAAGATAAGTCGCAGATGATTCTCGTGTTCTTCCTTTGTCTTGGAGTAGATCAAAATATCATCAATGAAAACTATCACAAACTTATCGAGGTACGGTTTGCACACTCGATTCATCAGATCCATAAATACGGCAGGTGCATTGGTTAGCCCAAACGGCATAACCAGGAATTCGTAGTGACCATACCGAGTTCTGAAAGCAGTCTTGGGGACATCCTCATCACGAACGCGGAGTTGGTGATATCCAGACCGTAGATCAATCTTTGAAAAGTAGCTCGAACCTTGCAGTTGGTCGAAAAGACCGTCGATTCGAGGAAGTGGATACCGATTCTTGATCGTAACCTTGTTAAGCTCTCGGTAGTCGATACACATGCGGAACGTTCCATCTTTCTTCTTAACAAACAATACCGGTGCTCCCCATGGAGACGAACTTGGATGAATAAACCCTTTGTCGAGTAACTCTTGAAGTTGTGCGGAGAGTTCGTTGAGTTCGCTTACTGCCAAACGGTAAGGTGCGCGTGCAATCGGAGCGGCTCCAGGAGCTAAATCGATTCCAAACTCTACTTGTCGAAATGGAGGCAAACCAGGCAGATCTTCAGGAAATACATCTTGGAAGTCGCGGACTATCGGGTAGTCGTCGATTTTACGCTCGGGAAGTGTCGTGTCGGTGACGTTTGCAAGGATCGCGAAGTGACCTTTACGAAGGCACTTTTGAGCTTTAAGAAACGAAATGATACCGGTGACTGTTCCACCTTTCTCGCCTTGAAATGTTAACACTTCGCCTCCTTCGAGTGGAATACGAACCACTTTTTCTTGGCATAAAATTTCAGCTCGGTTTTCAGACAACCAATCCATTCCTACTATAACATCAAAACTACCAATCGGGAAAGGCATGAGATCGATTCCTAATGTATGGCCAGCTAGTTCTAACTTAGAGTCCTTAACTATCTGAGTCGTATCGTGAAGTTTACCATTTGCTAGCTCTACCACATACTTAGCATCTAAGGCAATTGGTTTAGCATTAATCAACTTAGCAAATTTAGTGGAAATAAAGCTTCTTTCAGCACCAGAATCAAACAATACAGTAGCAAAGAAACCATTAAGGGTGAATTTACCGTTAATCACGTTGGCATCGTTGCGAGCTTCACCTTGACCCATAACAAAAGCCCTTCCTCTGCCATTTCCACCGTTCCCGTTGTTACCATTCCCGTTGCCATTACCTCCACCATTACCATTCCCACCATTGTTTCCTTGGTTACCGTTTCCCTGTCTTCTTAACTGCGGGCAGTCCCTTTTTATGTGGCCTTGAGCACCGCATTCATAGCAGTTCCCATTACCATTTCCTCTGGGGGCTTCATTGTTGTTATTACGATTCTGACCATTGTTGTTCCCATTGCCCCGGTTGTTTCCATGGTTGTTGTTGCCATGATTGTTGTTGTTTTGCCTTAGGCGGTTTTGTTGCTCGGGAAGAATCGCCCAACAGTCCTTTGCCTCGTGGCTTTTCTTGCCACACCTTTCACAGCTTAAACTTCTTCTGCAAATACCAGTGTGATGCTTCCCACACTTGTTACACTTGGGCAGGTTACCCTTGTAGTTGCTTTGACCATTTCCGCCCTGGCGGTTGTTCCCACTGTTATTCCCAGACCTTTTGCTTTGACCTTGGGAGTTATAGGACCTCCCAGTGCTGTTTCCCACACTCTGATTGTTCATGGAGTTTTCAGGAGCTTCATCATCAGCTTTTCTTTTGCCACTTAAGGCAGTCTTCTCTGAGGCTTTTGCAGGAAGTGTACCCTTCTCAACTTCCTGATCAGTAAGCTTGTGAGCCAAACGGATGGCTTGCTGCACGGTTGCGGGGTTGCTGGCAGTCACTAGTCCCTTGATTTGAGGCGCGAGGCCTTCCAGATAACGCTCGATGCGTTTGAATTCAGCATCAACCATTGTGGGGCACAAGACCGTGTACTCATGGTAACGCGCAGTATACTGTTCGACTTCAGACCCAATTATTTTCAGATTCAAGAATTCGCCCTCTAACTTCTTCACTTGGTCACGGGGACAGTACTCCTCCATAATCAGTTCTTTGAATGCTTCCCAATCCATGTTGTTAGCCGCATTTACCCCAATCATCTGAATTTCGGCATTCCACCAGGAGAGAGCTGCTCCCTCAAAGGTACCAGTAGCATACTTCACTTTGCTCTCAGCAGGGCAGTTGCACATAGAGAAGACCTTTTCAGACTTCTCGATCCACCTGAGGAGTCCTACCGCTCCTTCTTCGCCGGAAAACGTCATTGGCTTACAATCCATGAAGGACTTAAACGTGCAGTGATGGTGGTTTCCTGATGCAATAATAGTTCGGGTT
This sequence comes from Deinandra increscens subsp. villosa, assembly GCA_039602395.1. NCBI lineage: Eukaryota > Viridiplantae > Streptophyta > Magnoliopsida > Asterales > Asteraceae > Deinandra > Deinandra increscens. The sequence goes on from JBCNJP010000003.1 coordinate 66,465,465, forward strand.
TTAAGTTTAAACAGGTCAAAATAAAATCGTTTTGTGCCTTAACCGGCATAAAAATTACCCTGAGCGGCGTACGCAGCTTGGACGGCTGCCACAGCGGCTTGCACGTGCTCGTTGATCATAGCTTGCAGTTGTGCAGGCGTCATGTTAATGTTGCTCCTCCCGTGTCCTCTTCCAGACATCTTGCTGGACAGTTAAAGTAGCCAGTGTTCAGTCACAGTTATATTCTATACATATCCCATAATATGTATATTAGCCAGTTCCCGTTATCCCACTATTAGTCCAGAAAAATTTTGTGCAAAATCGAGGCGTCGTCGGAGAACGTCGTAAGTCGTAAGTAGCTATCGTCAAAAGTCGGCTTTCCCATAAAAGTCACCGTCGGCGTAGTCATCGTAGTAGAAATCAGGACGTAGCGTGTAGCATCGTTTCATTGTCGCTTTCCCCCGAATAGTGTGCGTATTAGCGTTCGCGTTTCGTATTCGTGTGTGAAATCATCCTAAGGTTTTCTGTTAGACTACCTAGACACGGTCTATATATATATTTATATAGATATATATACATATGAAGTATTTACTTACACAGCAGAGCGAGTATTCCAGGTTGGCACGTAAAAGTTTTGTTTTGAGAATTTGTTTGTTCGTTTGTAACTAAGGTTTCAAGTTGCAGTTTCCAAATCGTTTTTCAAAATGATTCCAGTTCTCTGCAACTTATGGCTCTGATACCAATCTGTCACACCCCCAAATTAACCACTAACGGAGTTTATACCGTTAAGGGGTGCGAGCAAACCAGGACCACAACCATTAGTAACAAATACTAAACGAATCAGAGTAAAGTCCAAACATTAATAGTAAAAACAGTTTAACAGTACGCAGCGGAAAACATTGTCTTTAGCACTAACCACGTGCTTTACAAAATCAGTGTTTTAAATACTCAATTAAGTTTAACTAAAAATAAAATGTCTTCGTGTGCCATGCCAACCCGATCCGGATACTCCTTAGCGATCTGCAAAAGTTTAAACCACGCAAGTGTCAACCTAACGGTTGGTGAGTTCACAGTGGGCTTGTCATGCAGTGGCCCGGTCTCATAAATCATAATCGTGTAAACGTATTCTTATGTATAATTTATTTGTGAAAAGCAATGCTTGTGATAACCAAAATCATAGTATTGTGGTTTAGTAAAAGTATTGTCCGTAACCTACGTCATCAGGTATGTACTAGTTTTGTATAGTTAAAGTGCTCAACCGATATCGCGGGTAGCTAATCCGTTGTTCCATGCACTAAGGAAGTTTGTACCAAAGCTGACCGATAATTGTAGTGGCAGCGCCTCCAGCTATTTTGTTTTGCAGACATATGTCATCGCGGCTTTGCCTCCCCCATGTCCTCTCGGGATCACGGTCAGATAGGCTGATATTGTACCTCCGTGCACCTCCAGTGTCACGAGGCGGAGTTTGTCAAACTCCAGTAGATCTACCCAACATCCCCTCGCTTTACAATTAATGGCACAATTAAGTTGAGGACTTTTTCAGTTAAAAGGCAATCCTTAGAAATCATGTGATATCATGTGGTTTAGACTTTAACCTACACTAGCCATATTAAAACGGTTTACTTTGGGGTTCTTATGAATCCCGAAAACATTTTTCAGTTTCGTTTTAGAATTAGTTGTTTAAGTAATTCACAAGTGTTTCCCATAAAACACTTCAAGTTCATCGGGTAGGTGCATAGCACTCTAAGTTTTTCAGTTTCATCAAGTAGTGCATAGCACTCATAAAGTTGTCAGCATTGTTTTTCATTAGGTTATTCAGTGTGTCCCAAACGGGCTCATAGTAAACGGGTTAGTGACACTCACCTTGGGTTGCACTGCTACACTTGTTAATAATCCAAGTATTGCTTAATGAAGACCTATGAACACGTTTAGGTCTTAAGTATTAGTTTTGTGTCTAATCATTAACTTATCGTCACTATGGCCCATAACATAGCACGTTGGAACTACGACACGACATAACGACACACGACACCGATGGTTGATCATAAACAAGGGTTCACATAAATCAGAAATCAAACATGTTTCATCATAGTATAATCATGTAAGTCGTAGCATAGCATTCAAGTAAGTTGCACAAGTTTGGGTTTAGGTCTGGTCACAGTTTCGCTAGCATAGATTCGCTAGGCAGTTTCGCTGTGTGCACAGGCAGCACTTTCGCTAGGCAATACCCGATGACACAGTTTCGCTAGGCTAGTTTCGCTCGAAACTGTTGGCACAGTTTCGCTAGCCTAGTTTCGCTCGAAACTGGTTTGAACTTTCGTTCAGGGAATTTGCTCGGTAGTTTCGTTCGGACAGGTCTGGTTGGTTTACCCGGCGACACTACAGTTTCGCTACATAGTGTAGCTGGATGAAGATATACATAATTTCGCTACATAATTTCGCCCAGAGAACACACAGTGTCGCTGGTCGCGAAAAACTCACAAATCAGCCTAAAAATCAACCTAACAGCTTCCATACTTCATGTGATTCAATATTTAGCATGTATGATCATTTACCAACATAAAACAGTAAGCTTTAACACCTTAAACATGGATTTTTATCATCAAATCACCAAAAATGCATTTTAAACCTAAAATGACCTAATCTAGCATAAATCTTCATTATGGTTTGAGTTTACACGTAAAGTTACTGACTTTATGATAGATCTAGCATTCCTAAGCAACATATCAAGAGATCAGGTGATTCCATAGAGGTTTAAGCATGCTTTTTAAGAGAACACATAAAGAACACATAAAAATGGTTTTGGGAGACTCACGATTCGATCTAGGATCCGAATGGATGTTGTCTCGAGGATGGGATCACGTCGGCTTGTGGTGATTCTTGGCTGACCAGAAGTTCCAGGAGAGTGTGTGTGTGTGTTTTGAGTAAATGGTGCAAAATAGGATCTCTAGGGTTTTATGTTAATATATAACAGGAGCTAGTTTCGCTGGTCAGTTTCGCTGGCCAAGCGAAACTGGCTCTGTTAGTCAGAGGGTTGGCTAACCGGGCGACACTATAGTTTCGCCCGGTAGTTTCGCTGGAAACCCAAAAGTGACCAGTTTACATTTTTAAGCAAGATAAGTACAGTTCATGGATTGTCATGCTATTCACAATACTAAATCATGTATTTAAATCACATTGCACATAATAACTATAAGTAAATGAACACATAACACATATGGGCGGGTTTGGTGATCAACCAAAGGTCGTGGATGTATTCGGCCTAGTTAAGCATTAGTTACTAAGTTAACACTTATAACGTAACTAACGGAATTGTCTAACGGAAGTAAACCTTGAAATTCTCGGATGTCACACGATACTTAAGCGAATGGAAAATTGTAATTTCATAATACAAGTTTTAAGTGATTGGCGGATAATAATATGAGTTTCACATTTGCACCACAATAATACGAATTAAACATGTTGATGATTATAATGATACGCCGTTATTTTTTTATCTTTCGATTAGGGTTCGATTAGGATAATAATATGAGGTTTCTTCCTTTTCTTTTTGTTTCTTTCTCTTATCTTTCGATTAGAGTTAATTCGAACCCTAATCGAAAGATAAAAAACTAACGGCATATCATTATAATCACCAACATGTTTAATTCGTATTATTGTGATGCAAATGTGAAACTCATATTATTATCCGCCAATTACTTAAAACTTGTATTATTAAATTTCAATTTTCCTAAGCGAATTATGAAAAAACGCCGTATTAGAATCACAAGCCTCAAGCCAATGGATTTTGGACTTTTGCTTCAAATAAAGCTCCTCATCAAGACTAGCCACCTGAAAACGACGAAGGCATTCCGCCTCCCAGTTCCTAAGAACCACATCCGAAGGGTTATCATCAATAGCCCTCTGCGCCTCCTCCAACTAAGCATGCAAAGTAGACACCGTTTTATGGATATCACCTTGCATCACAAGCATTTTACGAAGCGGTATTTAAGCAGTTTCGTCTTCTTCACCACCTTAAATTGACGGACAAAATTAACATCTTTCTCCCAGACATCTTTAACGATTTCTGAGAATTCCGGCTTATAGGCTAGAAAGTTGATGAATTTAAAAGGAGCATGTTTCCGCACCTGCATGCCAGGCACTTTCAGAACACAAGGAGAATGGTCTAACACACCATAAGGCTGGATAACGACATATGCACTCAGAAAACAATCCGTGAACCCCAAATTACCCATAACCCGATCAAGCTTCTTCAGCAAACCCGTTCCACCCTTCGGCTTTTGGTTCCACGTAAACTGCAACCCCGTACAATTCAAATAAAAAAACCTCAATGTTAGTGATACAATCTTGAAATTCAACCATACCAGCATCAAGTTTGGAAGAACCAGTGGATTTCTCACACACATGGAGAGTAGTATTGAAGTCCCCCATAACAACCCAAGCTTTATCCCTAGTAAATAAGTGGTACATCTCCAAATTCTACCACAACCGATGCCTATCAACATAGTAGTTAGAAACATAAACAAAGGAGCAAAACATCACAGACCGAGTGGTCCTGACAATAACTTGCTCAGTAATCAATAACATCATAACATCCAACACATCAGAATCCCAACCAACAATAACACGAGTGCCCGAATGACAATAAATAGAATTAGAAACCCACACCCATCTGCCAAACACTCTTCTACATATTTTCTCCAGATTAGGCATCTCCACATGAGACTCCAAAACAACACATAAACTCAAATTATTATCCCGAATCAAATTACGAACCACCTTTTGTTTTAGCGAGCGGTTCAGCCCCCTAGTATTCCAGGTGGCCAAATTAACCATTGGAAACCATGACAGAAGGAGTGCTTGCCCCTTTAGAATCGGTTGCCAAAAATTTACGCATACCCTCAATCACCTCCTGGACATCATCCATATTATTCCCATCCGAAAAACCTCCAGTATCAACATCTTGGGACATAAGAACAAGATAGCGATTAGAATGCTCACTTGTGTTAGTCTTCACATGCTCTTTACCTTTGCTCAAAACCTCCCTATTAGTTTTCCCGTCCACCGGACGGTATTCAAACTTTTTCGGTTGTTGTGGCACCTAATACCCCACCTGCTTAGCACTCTTTTTCTTTGTAACCGAAACATATCCATCCGCATCAACCACAGGCTGCTGAACAACTGGACGAACCGTGGGCTTATGTTAAGGATAAGCCTTGGAATCATGACCAAACACCCGACAATGCTCACACCTAGGGGGTTTCCATTCATACTCGACTTCCACGGGCTCCTTGATGTATTTTCACCGTTTTCATCCGGAAAATTTGCTGAAATATGACCAAAACCCAACTTTCTCTTACTAAGATTTCAAAAATGATCAAATCACAGTAGTAGAGCAACCTGGATTGCTCTGATACCACTTGTAAGTACCTAGTCGGATCTTACTACTGCATGATTCAGTCAATCGATGAACAAGTACGTAAATAAATCTTGGCTTTATTGATTCACAAAGAGATTACACAAAATCTAGAGAGAGAGAGAGCACACTGAGTTACACACAGTTAACAAGATATAGAATGACAGAAGTCAAATTAGGCTGAACTCTCTCTAACACGAACTATTTATAGTAACAACATACTGGCCGGCGTACTAACTGACTGACCAATTGGTACGGGCGTACCAATGGTACGACCACCATGGTATGTTGACTTCTTGACTCACAATTAAGCTCTGAACTAGATACAATACACGAGACACATTGTAGCATATGAATATGCTCTAACATCCATCTTTTCGTACTCATGTTGATTCATGTTATGATCAAAGTCCCACTATTAATTGAATCCGACTAATTTCCAAAGAAACAATCCTTCGTGAATAGATCTATTAGGTTAACGCCCCTGTCCTGATTGGTAGCTCCAATCCTGACTCATGTTATTTTAGTCAATGGGGTACATACAGTTATAAACGCCGTTCGGTAATCCTGGACAGTATACCATGAGTGGGTAATCAGTTAGTTTTGGAATTCAATGTTCATGGTAATAATAATTTACGGTATCTTAACAAATTATCAAATCGGTGATAAAACTGATATCAAACTTTATTGTCAATCATAGTTTTGATTTTACTTAAACCTGTGAACTCACCAACTTTATTTTGACCTTTTTAGTATATGAACTCACCACATTTGGTACTTGATCGGCCGCTTGCTTGTATAACATCTCTTTTGTGCATTATCATTAGGTCCTGCCATATCTATCTAGAGTCAGGGTCACACTAGCCTTCTGGAGATTTCACTATATAACACCTAACGGTGTCATGTCTTTAAATCTTTTAATACTTGTTTTGTAAACTATGAAACAATTGAAACATATTATTATTTTCCGTTGCTAAATCTGAAATGAAATGTATTTCGACTCCTTTAAACGGCTCTAGCTGTTTCACCATCCAAATATCGTTTCGTGTAACCTTGACTATGATTCCATCTTGTTTACACCCGACACAGATTTTACAGGGTGTGACATTTTTGGTAGCTAAATGGTGTCAAAAGGGGGCAATAGTCACCATTTTGCCACCAAAAATATTGTGATAAAACACAGTTGTTGTAGTACGCAAGCTTTATTTCATAAATCATGCAAGGTTAAGAGGATACATAAATGAGTTCTAAAAAAAGTTTTTTTTTCTTTTAAATAAAAGTATAGCAATACAATATGCGAATTAAATAGAATTAAATGCTCGATTCTATGGTGTAATTTAAAAAAAAACCGATGTCATATGAAAAAGTTATAGACGTTTAAAAGAGTTGGGGGAAACTTTTTTTTGTAGGTTATACCCATTTTAGCCCTCAGGTTATTTTCACGCTTATGTTTTTTGCTCACATTGGATTAGATTTAAGTAGATATAAACCATTGATTTATTAAATCAATGGTCAAAGCTCCTTCGCACACGTTGCATGATTTTGGCCCTTTGTATTTGAACTTTCATCTATATATATATATAATCTTAAATTTATAATTAAAATTACGAACTTAAAGTAATACCTTAACGTGGATATTTCCTCAAATATGTGAGAGCTCGTGATGATGAAATTCATCAAAATATACCTCTCTATTTATATATGTTTTTTGACTGACTCAAAATCATATTAATATTTACAAGTAGGTGACCCGTCCTGCACGTTGTGGCGGGTCGCGATTTGCATTCACTTTAGTTTATTTTAGTGGATGGCCATGTAGATGATTAGTGAGGGTTAATGATGTTTAAGGAATACTACAAAGAGTGATACTACAAAGCTTCATAGCATCATATGCTACATCATATACCGCATATTAAGTGTTTATAAAAGTTCTTGTTAGTATATACATACAAGGCTGATTCACTACTGTTTGAACAAAATGTAGGAGCATTCCACCTAGAACTTTCTTCATACATATATTTGCTTCAAAATTGCTTGTCTTGTTTCCTGTCTAATTTCATCTTCAAAATATGTGTACTTGTAGCAACTAAACTGCTAATTAATTCACTGCACAAAAGAGATGTAAATGAATTGGTCATATAGAGATAGAAGGAACGACCAAATCATGAGAGAGCTAAATGTAACATAGCAACTAAACTGCCAATTAACTTACTGCACAAAAGAGATGTAAATGAATGAGTCATATAGAGATAAAAGGAATGGCCAAATCATGAGAAAACTAAATGTAAGAAAGAAAAAGCAAAAGAAAGAGTACTACTTTAAAAGATAGTTTTCAAGATTTAAATACTTTTAAAAATAGTATTGCAATTACTGTAACTTTAACAATTAAAATATTTGGAGATGGCTGGCACATTATTTGCAGAATGTGCACCCAAACAAACTCCAGAAACAAAGCCAATACTTTCTTCTGTTGGTACCAAATAGTATTTGTGTCTTTGAAATATATTAGTAGGAGTTTGACCAAAGTGACTGCTGTTCTGGCATTTCTACTTTTAGGAGTATGGACAGATATGAACTTAGCCTAGTAAAACATACCAAATACAAAAGATAACTAATTTCAGTTATACCTATACATTTAGGTTACTTATAACCGAAACTCAATTTGTGGGAAATTGTTTCTAGGGAGTTTTGAATTCTGTTTGTTTTTATACATGGATTTAAAAGTTTGTATCTTTTATTAGTTTATCATTTTGTAAAGGCCATTGTAAATGGAAGTACCTTTAGTAGTTTGACAAAATAAGAAGTGCAACTCTTGCAGTTTGTCAGTTCTGTTTTTCTTTCAATTTCTTTACAAAATAATATGAGCGAAACATATTAAAAACTAAATTAATATTTTCAATCTGTTGAGTTATTTGTAAGAAGTATAAGAAATATTATGAATAATTGATAAGGGCAATGGTTGAGGTATTTAAATGATGTCGCATCAATTGATTTATCAAACTAAGGGGATATTCACTATATGTCATAATAGTAGTTGAACTACTCTCACAATGTATTTTTAACATGCACCTAAATACTCTTCGTGTATTCACCTTCAACGAAAGATAACAATATACGAAGATATCAAAGTAACAAAATATAAAAATCTACAACTTGTCTAGCAGACTGACTACCTACTAAAGTGCTCCCAGACAACTCCTGTGACCGTCTTCTTAATCCACGCATCTTACAAAGGACATAAATAGGTTGTTTCATACATTACACACGATTAAATTAAACTAAGAGAGTGACTAAGTACATATCAAGTGGAGGAAAGTAGTAAATCACAAATCCATAATGGAAGAAAAAATCAAACCTTTAGAGTTAGAAGTGGAATGGAAAGACTAAGCAAACACAGCAAACAGAAATCTACTTGTAGAATGTAAAGGAATAAATATGAACACCAATGGTTACCTACACAAACACTGCAAATCCGAATGAAATACAGACATAGACAAATCGGAATGAAATACAGACACTGCAGAAACCATGATTGTTGGGGGTATATTTTCAGGATGCTCGCTTGAAGCTTAGATGGCTCAAGAATCCTATTGTAGTCTGGAAATCCCACTTATCCAGGTATCCTGTTTATTTTTATACGACTAACCCTTATCATTCCACGTGTTTATTTGATCCAGGTACCGTTGAGTCGTTAACTACCTCCGAAATACAAGCCCCAGCTATCAAAGAACGTTGACTAAGTGAACGAGTGTAGCTCTAACGCTCAAGTTAGTTAGAGAATAAGATTCCGGGAATCCCGGAATGTTTGTTATTGTGACACCTCGTCCGAAAACCTAGGTCAAACCTCTTTACCTTGACTTTTAATTAAGTATTAATGAGCATTAACTGGTCTGATTACTGTTTAAACTGTTAATTACTATGCCTAACTGTTAACTGATGACGTAAACCTAATCCCGCGTTTGTACTTGAAGCGTATACCCATAAATTTCATAAAGATTCCATGGATTAATTATGGAATAACAAGAAAATTAAATATAAGATGTATTTTTATATTTTATCCGGAACTGGTGTCGTATGTTTGTATAACCGACATGACAAACTGATAAGTGATCGTATGTTTAAAACTATTCGATTTTAAACAATCTGGACGGTCGAGCTTAAACCGGTCGTGAACTGACAAAACTGAAAACGTTAACCGTAACACGTGTGAAAAAAAAACTGAAACTATAACTGATTTCCGCAAAGCTGTTATAACCGACTCAAACAATTGTTTTTACAAAATAAAACATCACAAACCAAAATCGTTGTCAAGACTTAAGCCAAACCTCAACCGTTAACCAATGGGGCTCGACTTCGCCCAACAGGGCCCAATAAGCCTAAAACAATAAAACCGAACCCGAAACTTCGACCCGTTACTCAAACTTAATATTCCAAATGATCGTGGCGACCCGTAACATCAACCGATACACAACGAGCCCGGGCCTCGAACCGGTGCCCCGTTTGGGCCCGTACGGCCCATAACCGACAAAGCGGCCCAATTTCATTTTCTTTTAATCGTTTAGGCCCAATATAAATCCCAAGCCCAATGGGTAAATTCTTTTTTTTTGGGTAAAGGGTTACCCCGGTGATTTTGTATAAATATATACCAACAAACAAAAACAAGTAGCATGGAGAAACCCATACTAGTTCATGAACTGGACAGACCCCAGAATATGTAAAACCAGAAACAAACAATCCAAAAAAACACAAAACACAAAAGCCACCTAGCACTCAACTAGGAAACCAAATCAGGTCACTACGTTGTATCCATAGACCGATCCCGGACCTGAGTAGTCTTCCAATCATCCAAGATGTGCACCACCCTAGGGGTTTTCTTTAGTTTCAAACAAAGTAACCGATTCCTCACAACATCAACAATCATAAGCGCCAGAGAGTCAGGAGGACGAGCGTGATTGTTAAACAATATGTTGTTTCTCTCATGCCAAATGTAGTAAGCAGTAGCTTGCACAACCAGTTTATCAACCACATAGAGGATATTCCTAACCGGTTTATCCTCCAAGTAATGCACCAAATCATCCCAAACAAAGGACCCCATTTTCAAAGTAGTGCGACAACGAACCTGCTGCCAAACTCTCTTTGAAAACACACAACCAAAAAATAAATGGGAATGCGAGTCAAAGGACTTATAGCAAAGCAGGCAACACATCATGTTCATATTTTTCCTTCTGGAGGAATCCCATTCCGTTCCCTCACAATAAGCCATGCAATGAACGCGTGCTTGGGAATGCACTGAGCAAACCACACAAACTTCACCCACGAAACCGGCAACTTTCTACAACGAACCGTCTCCCAAACAATCTTTGACGTGAAATCAGACAACCTCCCCTCCGCTCTCCACCAAACCTGATCATTAACCCCAAGAGAGAGGCCAGTGTTAGCAGCTTCAATAAGCATCGGATATATATCCAACCAAGCAATCGGCCGGAATCCTCCATGCGAGTCAAATAGATCAGCAACCTTCGTGCGAGCATTAAAACCTGCCGAATAAATAACACGAGGGGATAGCAAATTACAAAGAGGGCCAGAATCCGTCCACTTGTCAAACCAAGCAGACGTAGCCATCCATCCCATCACCCACCTTGGACCAGATAAAAGGACGCACCATCGCCCGAATAGACAAGATCTTTCACCAGCTCCAGCAACAAACAGAAGGGCATTTTATCTCCCAGAATTTTCTATCCTTAATACGATACGTGGAGACCCAGGAAACCCAAAGAGACTCCCTCTTAGTCACGATACTCCAAACATGAGCAGTCATCAAAGAGTTATTCATATCAGCAATCTTACGAATACCAAGGCCCCCTTCAGACTTAGGGGCACACACATATTTCCAGGCAACCTTAGCAGTACCCTTCTTGACAGTCCCTTGGCACCACAAAAAATTTCTCATTGTCTTCTCCAAAAGAGCCATTGTTACGGTAGGCAAAATAAAAATAGAAGCCCAATAGATATGCAGCGCAGAAAGGACAGAAACCACCAGTTGAACCCTTCCAGCAAACGACAAGAAACGGTTCTTCCAGCTAGCAATCTTGTTTTCCAATTTCTCCACAAGGATAGCACAATCCTTAGCTTTAAGTCTAGAAGAAACAAGGGGAACACCCAAATAACGCACAGGAAGGGAACCCACCTCCATACCCATAACCCCCAAAAGACCAACCCTCACATTACAAAAGAAAACATTGCTTTTTTGGGGACTTGGGATAAGACCTGACATTCTGGAGAAAGACTTCAGAGACTTGGCAATAAGAATGGCAGAGTTGACCTCACCTCTAGAGAAAATAAATAAGTCATCCGCAAAACAGAGATTGATGATCTTCAGTTTGTCACACTTATGATGGAACTTGAAAGGTGGGAGCCACGGAAGCATCATGATGAAATATACGCGTCAGAATTTCCATAACAAGAGTAAACAAATAGGGGGACAACGGGTCACCTTGTCTTAAGCCCCTTTTACCATGAAAAAACCCATAAATATTCCCATGAAGACCAATGGAGTAAGAAGTGGTCGTCACACAAGTCATGATCCAATGGACCATCTTCTTATGAAAACCAAAACCCTTCAAAACTGTGTGAAGAAATTGCCAGTCAACAGTGTCATATGCTTTCTGAATATCAATTTTGAAAGCACAATGGGGAGGCCCCACCGATCGGTGATAGTTATGCATAAGCTCCTGAGTTGGAATAAACGCAGATTGGTTTATATCAACAATGCTACCAAGATCTGCCTTGATGCGATCCGCCAATATCTTACTAATGCATATATACACAACATTGCAACACGAGATAGGACGATAATCAGTAATCTTCTGAGGAGTGGGAACTTTCGGCACAAGGGCAATAATAGTGTGATTCATCTCTGTAAGCAGCTTACCAGTAGCAAAAAAATCTCTAACAGCACGACAAACAAGGTTACCAACAATAGGCCAGGATTTCTTGAAGAAGGCAGCCGTATAACCATCCGGCCCAGGCGCTTTATTGTCATCCATTTGGAACATTATGTCATGCACCTCTCTATCAGACACCGGCCTGACCATATAATCAGCAGAGGTCGTATCTAACTTTCTCGAGAACACATTCGGAGGCACAAGTTGGTCCACGTTACCAGTGGACCCAAGAAAATTCTTATAGTGATGAACAAAGGCCCACGGAACCTCGTCACCCTCATGCTGCTTACCAGCCGAATCCAAGATCCTGTTAATCCTACTTTGATGGGAGCGGCTTTTAAGAGAAGCATGGAAAAAAGCCGTGTTTGAGTCCCCTGTCGCCAACCAGTGCACCTTGGATTTTTGTTTTAAAAACAATTCCTCATCCAAAGAGCAAGCATGGAGCTCATGGAGGCAACAAGCCTCGCTCTCCCTAAGACGATCATCAAAAGGATCCAGATTAATAGCCTTCTGTATCTCATCCAACCTATTCCTCAACTTGGAGACCTTTTCATGCAAGTTCCCTTGCTTATAAAGAAGCTTACGTAAGGAAGGCTTAAGAAGCTTTAACTTTTTCACAACACAAAACTAAGGAACCCCCTGAATATTAGTATCCCACACCTCCTCAACAGAATCCAAAAAACCCGGCTTTGTGACAAGGAAATTTGCAAATTTGAAAGGTTTAGGTTTCGTGGCAGCAGTTGACGTGACCCGCAAAATACAGGGGCAATGGTCTGAGATTCTATAAGGCTGAAATATAGCACATGCAGCAGGAAAAAGATCCGTAAAATGTATATTCCCCATAACGCGGTCAATCTTCTTCAAAATACCAATCCCTGTCTTTGGTTTTTGATTCCAAGTATAATGAAAACTCGAACTGTTGATATCAAACAGCTTCACCTCGTTGACACACTCTTTAAACTCACGCATACCTACATTAAACCCAGACGAACCAACGACTTTATCCTCAATGTTCAGGGCCGAGTTAAAATCACCCATCACCACCCAAGGCCTGTCTTTAATAAAAATATGATGTTTACAAAGATCCTTCCACAACATGTTATGTTTGATGTAATAATTATCCACATACACCATAGAGCAATAGAAAGCCTTTTGAGAATCTTTACAAACCACATACATATGCATGACTTGATCAGTTTGAGATATGCTCATAATATCGAAGGTACCTGGATCCCACCCCAAGATAATGCGAGTCCCCTTATTACACATGCTACCATTTGACGTCCAATCCCATCCCTTAAAAACACCCTTGCAAACTTTAAACAATTTACTCACGTTCACATGTGACTCTAGAATAGCACACATAGACAAATTATTCTCCTTAACCACATGACGAACCTCCTTTTGTTTAAGAGGTCGGTTCAAACCTCTAACATTCCAAGAAGCAATACTAATCATTGGGAAACCTTGTCAGAAGGAGTGCTTGCCCCTTTATTTATATTTGTAGCCCCAGAAACCATAAAATCAGCAGTCTCATGATATACCTCCTCGATATCATCATCCTCCTTGTCTCCACTGTTAGTATCATGAGTGCCATGCCTAGCTGTTGAAGATTCAACACCATATGAATTATAATGACTCCTTTCAAAACCCAAGCAACAATCCTCAGTACCCAATAAGTCATATTTGTTAGAAGTACTCACCCCACTAGTGTTAGGGACAGATTTGGATTTCGAGTGAACTAGCCGATATTCAAATTCTGATTCACTTTGGTTTGTATAACATTTGATTTCTTAGCCACTTGCTTACCTTTCGGCTCAATAAAGCCCTCAACATCAGCTTTCTGAATAACATGTTTCCTCCTTTGTTTTGGACACTCATTGGAGTTGTGACCATACACACAACAATGCTTACACAGTGGTGGCAACCATTCATACTCAACCGTAACAGATTCTGTGATAAAAGTATCATCTTCCATAGCCGGGATAGCAATCCGGACATTTTCAATAAAATCCCGCTCAGCCGATATTTCAACAAGCGCTCTAGCATAACTACTCCGTCCCCAACTATTCATGCACATTGAAGCCGTAAGCGAATCCAACATCTTAGGGTTACCCACTTTGGTAGCAATGAGACTAAGCCCATCATCAGTGAAAGCTGCAAGTGGGACATCATGAAACTTTACCCAAACCGACACCCTATCAATGTCATCCTTCTTAAGTTGAGTGGTAGGTGTCCATATATATTAAGGAACAAGGGTCTGTTCTTAATTTTCCATGGGCCACCCTCCAACGCAGCAAGCATACCCTTCTCATCCACAAATTTAAAGAAAAAGAACCCATTAGTATTCATCATAACTTTGAGAAGACCAAATTTTTTCCACACCTGCTTCACATAATATTCTACCACAGGGAACGCAATACGATCACCCAAGAAGTAGCCATAAAGAGTAAAAGACAGTTTTGCATGAACATGACGAACAGAATCCTTGGGGATAACAATATCCACATCCTCACGAGAGATATCAGACTTAAGAGCTCTAAAATTCACGGACTTACTTGTGTTAGTACCAGTAACAAGAGAAGCATACGTAGAAACCACAGCAGTGGGGACTTTTTCTCCTGGTTCCGATTCACTCATGATCGTAGGCTTCAAATTCGAGTTAATCAGATTCGGACTACACCCCTGGCCACCTTCATTCGACGTCATCAAATTAGGTTTTACAGGGGTCGGAGCATTTCCCACACCACCCTCTTTGGGTTTAGCATGCAGGTTTTCATTATCCCCATCCTGAAACCCTACACCCTTCACATTATCACTCTTTTGCCCTCTAGTCGTATTTTTCAGAATCCCCCGGGTTGGCAGCGCTGACCCACCAATGTTCTTCAGGCGATTGATCAGCCCCGATGTGCTTTTTGAATCGGGGGGTTTATTACTCATCATGCAAACCAGTACGTACAGTAGGCCGTTGAAACCCTAGTCACTACCCACCAAGCGCTAATAAATTCGTTACACCACTAGAGCAGTTTCGAAGATCTAAATCAGATGCAACTTAAAACAACCCCAGCAGAAATAACAGATTATTATACACTCAGGATAGAAGACAAGAGAATACCAGAAGAAAACCCTAATCGCAAAACAGAAACAATAAAAGAAACGAATACTAAAATCAAAAGGAAACCGCCGCTAATTGTACTCGTACCCCATCAATCTCTCAACCAGATCAATCACAGGGTGTTACACAGTAAACGAACGAACCAGATTTGGAATAGTCCAACCCTAATTCGCAGTGTATTGCTAACACAACTCGTATCAAACCGGTGTTTAAAGATGGCGATCACAGGACTACTAGGAGCAGATCACAATCGACTTAGTATGACAAGAAGATTATCAAACACGAATATCGGATGATACAGAGATCGCCGAAATCGCCTTAGGAACCAGAGAAAAACCCTACCTGCTTTTACGGTAAATTCTAAATAATATTGGTTAATCAACCTTGCATTTATTTTTATAAAACTTGCTACCACTTATTTTTTTAAGGGTTAGTCATGAACTTGTATATTTTCTAGACATTATTTAGATATAAAGGTTGTGTATTATTTCTCCTCAAATAACCTTGTGTTTTATTAACATTTACTACACAACATATGTTTATAAAACATGACAAAGTTTATAAAATAATGTCACTAACCAACTTTTGCTTTTATAAAATTTAGTAGGAGATTTTTATTATGTGAATTGTGATAATAAATTCACCACATCACACCCTCACATCCACCAACTTCACCTACCAATCTCACCCTCTTCTCCCTCCCTTTTCTCTTTTCTTTTTCTGTCAAAGCATACATCCATCACCCTTCCCTTTTGTTTATGTCAAGACCCAACAAACACCCCTTTCTTTCCTTTTTTTTTGTTCCCTCTCGGTGAGCAACCCAACAACACCACCATCACCTTATTCCACCGCCACCACCATAAACTACACCTCCCTTCCTCCTCCCGTTTTCTTTTTCCGGTGACCACCCAAGAGCACTGCCACCCTCCCTCTTCTTCTCTCTTTTCTGCCGGAGAAAACAACACCAACCACCACCACTCTCGCTGTTGTTAATGCTGCCGTACCACCGCCACCTTCTCACAGCCGCCACCGCCTTGCTGCTACTGCTCCGCCACCGACCTGCTGTCCAACCACCGCCACTCACCTCCTCTCTTCTCTTCGGTGAACCAACAGAAACCACCACCACCCTCTCCTTCTCCTTTTTCCGGTCGCACAACACCACCCGCCGCCACCCTACTGCAGCGGAACTGCTGTTGTGCTCACTGACCCCCTCCACCTCCCTCTCTTTTTCCCACCGTGAATAGCAACAACCACCACAGCCATCGCTACCGCAGCTGCTGTGGGCTGCTGCCACTGCTGCTGCCGAGAGCCACTGCTGTTGCGCTCCTCTCTGCCGGAAACCGCTGCTGCGGTGCTCCCACTGCCGCTGATGTCCATCCACCGTTAACCACCGAACCGAGCCACCACCTTCCTCCCTATATATGTCGGTTTAACTCATCACCGTTGTGAGTTCATTTAACAATTATTTCTTCAAGTTTCTATCATTTTAAAACATCCCAAATGATCCCCGAGTCTTGACAACTAATCCGATAAAAACCCGAGTTTTTCTAAGATGGTAAGGTTAGAAAATGGGTTTAGGTGGTGTATGGTTTAAGTTACAAACTTAATGGTTTAATTGGACCATTTGGTTAAATTATGATGTTTATATATTTTTTACATGGTTGTATGTTAATATTATCATGTGTTGATATATTATAAATGGTTAAAATTGTTAATTGTTATTTTAGTAGTTAATCATCATATTTACGAATTATTATATGCTAATGACGATTAACATAAACAAATGACGTTTAGTGATACGTGGAACTAATATGGACGTTAGACGTGTTCACTAAATCTATAGACATAAAATCATGGCTTAAAACCTTTAAATAAATTTTATGGTTAAATAACATAAGGTTAGAAATTTTATGAAAGTGTCTTGGATAATTTAAACCATAAAAAATCTCATCATGGAATTTATTATATATTGGTCACATTTTATAAAAAAAAAATTAAACTTCCTATAACACAAGACTTAAATGCTTGTTTTGGTTTTTATAGAAAATAAAATGGATAAAAATATATATAAATATATTTTATATCAAAATGATAAAAGAACATATCACTTGACATAAAAAGTATAAAATCTTAGATTTTATATAAAAGTGGAAAATATTTTATGTTGGGAATATTCTATAAAAAGTCTTTAAATTTAAAACTCTAACTTTATTTGATAAATAAAGTTATTTAAAAATGATTTTATAAAAATAAAATCAAAAGACTTATAGAAATTATGAAAAACATATTTCAAACATTTTTGATTATTTTAAAAGAATCAAAATAATCAAAACATTTTAAGCGGACCGAATATTTATTTTTAAACATTTTGACTTGAAACGAAATCTTTAAACGATTTAAAACGTTTTACGACGTAACAAAACGTAAATAATTATTTTCGACAAATAATTATCTGTATGAGTTTAGGAACCCTAATTTGAGTTAAACTCATCATGATTGTTAATATTAATTATTCTAATAATAATTATAATTATATTAACATGGAAACCCTAATTTTCCCTAACATGAGTTTAATATTAAAATAACCATTAATATTTAACCTACTTGTGTTATTCATTAAATCGTTAACTTGTAATAATTTGATAAATTATTCCGACAAGTTAGAATAATTATTTCGATAATAATTATCAACTCTAGTTATATATATTATAACTTAACGCGATTAAATATTCAATCGATCGAGCGAACTTAAAAATAATAATAAATATTATTATTTAAAACAATGTTCAAGACTCGATTGAACCGGCCTTCATGATACGTGATCGCATGCTCATTACTTGTATTTAATTTACATAAATGCCTTCATACATGAACATTAGCATTTACTGATTAACTAACGGGTTTTCAAACGCTACAAACGGGATTATACGTCAAGACTTGACCGATATCAAATAATTATGTGGACCCTTATGCATATTGTCTTATGTTGTATTAGGACTTTACTTGCTAGTTGCCACTCGGTAATCCATCATCATCACTGAATTAAGTGAGTTTCACGGCCCCTTTCTTTACAACTGTTTTACATTTATGGGACAGAAATCATGAACTGATAAAATGCTTTTTACTTAATGTTATGGTTTACTGTTAGCCGTTTGACTACATGTTCCATTCCGTATCCCAAACAACTGGTACTTTATCGTTATAAACGTTAGTACAACTGAAATCCCACTATTAATTGAATTCGATTAGTTCTGCTCGAAAAGATAACTAGTGAATAGATCTATTTGGGTTGACAACCCTGCCGAGATTGGGAGCTCCAATCCTGACTTTGTACATTGTCAAGGGGTACACGTCAGTTATTCTAGCATGTTCGGTATTCTTGGGATTTGAGGTTCATGGGAGATCTTACAACCACGACAGTAAACCAATGTAACATTTAAGTATACCGTAAACTGCTTTACCAACATACTGTAAACTGTTTTTACAAACTTACCATAGAATCATAAACCTGTGAACCTCACCAACTTTATGTTAACCTTTTAAACTCATGATTTCTCAGGTATCTAAGACTTTCGACCATGCTTTACCGGATCGTAGTCCCGACCTATATTAAATAAACTGATTTATGATTTCAATATCAAACTAAGACTTTTATTCAAATGTAAGACAATATCATTTCACCACGACTTTCCGCTGCAACATGAATGGTATTATGTTTTAAATGATGTTTGAATTTAGTAGAAGTTGTTCTTTATATCTGTGACTATGATTCTGTCTCGCTCACACCTCATCCGTTGACCGGGGTGTGACAGATTGTTATCAGAGCCGTGGTTATAGCGAACTAGGTTAAACAAATAAACAAAAAACAAACCTGGACTATAACCCGCTCCGAAGCTACCATTTGCATGCCAGACCAATTCCTTATCATATTGGTTATGTTAACTTATGCCTTATATAAATATGAATTATTATTACTACAACTGGTGCATGTATATCTTTTATTCTAGATGCTGTTATCGTGTTACCAACTTTGTTCTCTCATGAAATATTATCGCAGAGATGACTTTCGAAAAGGTTATCTACATATCTGATTTCTCTGGAATAAAAGATATACATGAACTGTCCAGCCTAGTGGAGGACATTCTCACCGTCGGTATAATCTGATAGTCCTCATTACCATCGAGTTTTCTGAGACCTTTGTGACCCTGTCTCTCAAACGACTCCTCGAAACACCCGATTCCCACCGCTACCGCTGGCAGTGCGGCCACTGCTACTGGTGACATGCCTGAGATGTCATGAGCAATCCTTTGGGGATCAACGATGAGATAGACTCCCCACCTAGACCGACATGGCACCACTAGAGACCCGTCTAGCCACCATGGAGCATCACCAGGCTGCCACACTGGGTGCTATGAAGTCACTGCATGCTCACATGAGTGGTCTCAACATGGTCTACACCGATCTACGGTTGGCCAACAAGTCCCTCCAGGCGAGAGTCGCTTACCTAGAGGAATTCTATGGGCGAGTGTTCTGTTACATGAACCTCACTGCTCAAAACACCACCACTCTAGATAGCCTAACTAAGAACCTAGACTTTTGATCCCTCATTTTAGCAAGGAAAAATATTTATATATATATTCTTATGATGGGACTGCAAGCCCAGAACGAAGACTTATCCTCTTTTGACTATCGTATATTCTATCAGTTAATATGGTGGTAATGGAAACTAGTATTATGATATGATGATTATGATTTTCATGTCTAGGATCGATGTCATTACTATTGTTGTTATTATATCATGTTATTTATTCGTGTATGATGTTCCCCTCTGCTTCCTGTTTCTTGGTGGTGCCTGCGCGCATCATGTTTTGGTATCATGGATGTATGTCATGGCAGTTATGCTCACACATGTAATAACCCCATTCACATATAATCTAGACTTCCCTTTATGTTTACATTAATAACTTAAAGCGAAAGTATGCCGCCTAGACGCCGAGCCACCAGAAACGTTTCACCTCCTCCGCCCTTGAGCGCTGCTGAAATCGAGAAATTGATTTCCCAACACGTTGCAGAAACCGTCGCTGCTACTGCAACCCAACGTCACGCGGACGATGGGGCGCACAGTATGAAGGAATTAACCAAGGTTAGAAAACACCAGACTACAATTCCACCAGATTGTGTTCAATGTTTTAACCTAACATTGTAAGCCCTCGTGAATGTTCATAAAAGGACTTTATGAATTAAAGCCTACACCTTTTAGAGGTTCTGTGAGCTGTTCACCCTGTCCGAAGAACCGTTACACCGGTACAACACCCCTATGCTCGTAATGCAACCTACATCACACTCTCGAATGTGGTAATGTCTACTGTAACATCTGCAAAGTTAAAAGACATGTAGCACGTGATGGCCCAAAATCGCACTTGCTACGGTTGCTAGGAAATTGACCATTACAAAAAGGAATGCCTAAAGGTGAAGAATCAAGATGCTAACCCTGCTAGAGGAAGAGCTTTTATGATCAATGCCAGAGACGCCCGCCGTGACCCCAACACGGAGACGGGTACGTTCCTGCTAAATAGCCATTATACCTCTGTTTATTCGGTATGGGTGCCGATAGAAGCTTTGTGTCTACAGATTTTAGTCAATTACTTGAAATCACCCATGTTGCCTTAGACACTAAGTTCATAGAAGCATTAGCAAATGGATTTTTGATAGAAACCAGAATAATCTACCCAGGCTACCTACTGACCATTCTTTCAGCATCGACTTAAAGCCCATTGATTGAGGAAGTTTCAATGTAGTCATTGGAATGGATTGGTCAGCAAAGAACCATGCAGAAATTGTGTCATCAGAAAATGGTTAGAGTGCCATTAGCGGACGACAACACTCTGAACGTACAAGACGAAAAGAGTGGAGCCGAACTGGCTATCCTGTCTTGTATGAAGGCATAGAAATTCCTCCGCAAGGAATGCCATGCCAGTCTAGCTCATGTCACTGAGAAGAAACTGAAGGAGAAGCGCATCAAAGACGTTCCTATTGTCTACAAATACCTGAAAGTCTTTCCAGAAGACTTGCCAGGCTTACCCCCAGCACGACAAGTAGATTTTCGCATCGACCTAACACCCGGAGCCGCCCCATTGCCAGGTCCTCTTACCGACTGGCACCGTCTGAAATGCAAGAGTTGCTAGATAAGGGCTTTATTCGTCC
Source organism: Deinandra increscens subsp. villosa (assembly GCA_039602395.1). Lineage (NCBI taxonomy): Eukaryota > Viridiplantae > Streptophyta > Magnoliopsida > Asterales > Asteraceae > Deinandra > Deinandra increscens. The sequence continues at coordinate 66,487,123 of JBCNJP010000003.1, forward strand.
AAGCCACTCCCTGTGGGGTGCTCCCGTGTTAATCGTGAAGAAGAAAGATGGAACGTTCAGAATGTATCGACTACCAAGTGCTGAACAAAACTGACTAAAAAGAACTGTTACCCGCTTCCAAGGATGGATGACTTATTTAATCAACTTCAAGGATCATATTTCTGTTCCAAGATCGATCTGAGGTCGGGGTACCACCAACTCCGAGTTAGAGATGAAGATGTCTCAAAGACAACGTTTAGAACACGCTTTGGTCATCACGAGTTCCTCGTTATGCCATCTGGTTTAACTAACGCACCAGCCGTATTCATGGACTTAATGAATCGCGTGTGCAAACCATACTTGGAATAAATTTGATATCGTGTTCATCAACGATATTCTTGTCTACTCGTGTAATAAGAAAAATCACGAAGAACATTTGAGACTCATCTTGGAACTGCTGAAGAAAGAAGAGCTTTACGCGAAGTTCTCCAAATGTGACTTTTGGATTCGCGAAATGCATTTTCTGGGTCATGTGATCATGACCAAGACGTTCACATTGATTCGTCTAAGATTGAAGCAATCAAGGAATAGAGTATTCCCACGACCCCAACTGAGATTCGTCAATTCTTAGGTCTCGCTGGCTACTATCGTCGATTCATTGAATTTTTTTCCAATGTAGTCCAACCTCTTACCACCCCGACTCAGAGAGATAAGAAGTACATCTGGGATGATAAGACTAAAACTGCTTTCTAGTTGTTGAAGCAAAAACTTTGCAACGCCCCAATCCTATCCTTACCAGACGGAATCGACGATTTCGTTTTATACTGTGATGCTTCGCATCAAGGCTTGGGCCGCGTACTGATGCAGCGTGAGAAAGTCATCGCTTACGCCTCTTGGCAACTGAAGATTCATGAGAAGAATTACACGACTCGCGACTTAGAACTTGGAGCCGTCGTCTTTACCCTCAAGATCTGGAGGCACTACCTCTATGGGACTCGGTGCATTATATTCACCGATCACAAGAGTCTCCAACACATGTTCAACCAGAAAGAGCTGAACATGAGACAACGATGGTGGTTGAACTACTTAACGGTTATGAATATGAGATTCGTTATCACTCAGGGAAGGCTAACATTGTAGCTGATGCTTTAAGCAGGAAGAAACATGCCAAACCGCGTCGTGTTCGAGCACTAAGTATGACTATACGCTCGAATCTCACGTCACAATTTCATGACGATCAAATCGAAGCTCTTAAGCCTGAGAATCTGAAAACGAATGTCTGCATGGCATGGAGAAACAACTGATTGAAAAGCCTGATGGAACCATGAACTTTATGGGTAGACTATGGGTACCTAGCTTCGAGGGTTTGAGAAAACTATTGTTGATGAAGACCATAAATCCAGATATTCCATCTGACCAGGATCAGACAAAATGTATCATGGTCTGCGAGATCACTTCTGGTGGCCGAACATGAAAGCCGAGGTAGCTACCTACGTCGGTAAATGCTTGACCTGTTTGAAGGTCAAGGCCGAATACCAGAAACCGTTCGGACTACTGACACAACCAGTCATTCCGCAATGGAAATGGGAAGAAATATCTGTGGACCTTATCACCAAGCTGCCTACAGGTAGATCAGGTTGTGATGCTATTTGGGTAATAGTGGATCGACTGACGAAATCCGCTCACTTCCTGCCGACTAAGGAAACCAACAGTATGGAAAGACGGACTAAGATTTACATGAAGGAAGTCGTCTCCCGTCACGGTGTACCTATATCTATCATATCCGATCGCGATAGCCGTTTCACAGCGAACTTCTGGAGATCCCTCCAGAAATCGTTGGGTACTCGCATTGACATGAGTACCGCGTAGCATCCCAAACCGACGGACAAAGCGAACGAACGATCCAAATGCTTTGGGGTATGCTACGAGCATGTGTGATTGATTTCGGACCTAATTGGGATGAACATCTCCCACTTGCCGAATTCTCTTATGATAATAGTTATCACACTAGCATTCAAGCCGCCCCTTTTCGAAGGCTTGTATGGAAGAAAGTTTCATTCGCCCCTTCGCCGGACCGAAGCCAGTAACAGTCAACTGACTGGTCCAGTGATAGTTCATAAAATTACTAAGCAGACCTTTCAATTTTTGAACCTTCCAAAAGCCATAGGAAATCTCCAGGAGAACTACGTTAACACTCGACGCGAACCCTTAGAATCTCTAAGGGGGTTCAAAACCTTATAATGGATTCTGTCTCAGACGGAGGTAACTAGGCCTGGAAAGCTAGGTATGCTTAAACCTCATCGGTCCCTTGAGATCCTGGAACGGATTGGACCAATGGCCTACACACCCACCTTGTCTAGAACCTATTAAGATCTTAGACTACAAAACCAATAGATTGGAGCTAAACCGCATTTCCATTATTGTTATCACTAGAAATCCAGGGAATCAAGGAAGATCCCGTCCGGTAGCGAAACAATCTAAACTTTTCCATAAGCCATCTTGTCCCCGATACATTGCATATTCCAACAAAAACTGAAAACCCAAGTATGAGCAAAGCTTAGGCCGATCATGTAAGGCAAATCACAATTGTGGGTGCACACATAATTGTAATCTGAACTACATGAAAATCCTGGTAGAGCCCATTTGTGAGAAATCCTGACTTGTCCAAAACATTTAAACTCAAACTTCATTCATATGTGTCTAACACCCGTCTTGTTGACAAACTATTGTGGTTGTCCTAATAACACCACTTCGTTAGAATATCATAACAATCAAGGATCATGTGATCCAAAGATAGAATCAAAATCGCACTCCCAACGTTATGGATCACTGGATAAGGGAGTGATCATATTAGACAAAACTAGCCTTAAATTGTCCACTGATGCAGCGCCATTAATCGGTAGTAGCTAAATTTCGGGACGAAATTCTTCCAACAGGGGGAGAATGTGACACCTCGTCCGAAAACCTAGGTCAAACCTCTTTACCTTGACTTTTAATTAAGTATTAATGGGCATTAACTGGTCTGATTACTGTTTAAACTGTTAATTACTATGCATGACTGTTAACTGATGACGTAAACCTAATCCCGCGTTTGTACTTGAAGCGTATACCCATAAATTTCATAAAGATTCTATGGATTAATTATGGAATAACAAGAAAATTAAATATAAAATGTAATTTTATATTTTATCCGTAACTGGTGTCGTATGCTTGTATAACCGACACGGCAAACTGATAAGTGATCGTATGTTTAAAACTATTCGATTTTAAACAATCTGGATGGTCGAGCTTAAAACGGTCGCGAACTGACAAAACTGAAAACGTTAACCGTAACACATGTGAAAAAAAAACTGAAACTATAACTGATTTCTGCAAAACTGTTATAACCGACTCAAACAATTGTTTATACAAAATAAAAACATCACAAACCGAAATCGTTGTCAAGACTTAAGCCAAACCTCAACCGTTAACCAATTGGGCCCGACTTGGCCCAATAGGGCCTAATAAGCCTAAAACAATAAAACCGAACCCGAAACTTCAACCCGTTACTCAAACTTAACATTCCAAATGATCGTGGCGACCCGTAACCTCAACCAATACGCAACGGGCCCGGGCCTCAAACCGGTGCCCCGTTTGGGCCCGTACGGCCCATAACCGACAAACCGGCCCAATTTCATTTTCTTTTAATCGTTTAGGCCCAATATAAATCCCAAGCCCAATGGGTAAATTCTAAATAATATTGGTTCATCAACCTTGCATTTATTTTTATAAAACTTGCTACCACTTATTTTTTTTAAGGGTTAGTCATGAACTTGTATATTTTCTAGACATTATATAAATATAAAGGTTGTGTATTATTTCTCCTCAAATAACCTTATGTTTTATTAACATTTACTACACAACATATGTTTATAAAACATGAAAAAGTTTATAAAATAATGTCACTAACCAAGTTTTGTTTTTATAAAATTTAGTAGGAGATTTTTATTATGTGAATTGTGATGATAAATTCACCACATCACACCCTCACATCCACCAACTTCACCTACCAACCTCACCCTCTTCTCCCTCCCTTTTCTCTTTTCTTTTTCTGTCAAAGCATACATCCATCACCCTTCCCTTTTGTTTATGTCAAGACCCAACAAACACCCATTTCTTTCATTTTTTTTGTTCCCTCTCGGTGAGCAACCCAACAACACCACCATCACCTTATTCCACCACCACCACCATAAATTACACCTCCCTTCCTCCTCCCGTTTTCTTTTTCCGGTGACCACCCAAGAGCACCGCCACCCTCCCTCTTCTTCTCTCTTTTCTGCCGGAGAAAACAACACCAACCACCACCACTCTCGCTGTTGTTAATGTTGCTGTACCACCGCCACCTTCTCACTGCCGCCACCGCCTTGCTGCTACTGCTCCGCCACCGACCTGCTGTCCAACCACCGCCACTCACCTCTTCTCTTCTCTTCGGTGAACCGACAACAACCACCACCACCACCCTCTCCTTCTCCGTTTTCCGGTCGCACAACACCACCCGCCGCCACCCTGCTACAGTGGAACAACTACTGTGCTCACCGACCCCCGCCACAGCCCTACACCTCCCTCTCTTTTTCCCACCGTGAATAGCAACAACCACCACAGCCATCGCTACCGCAGCTGCTGTGGGCTGCTGCCACTGCTGCTGCCGAGAGCAACTGCTGCTGCGCTCCTCTCTGCCGGAAACCGCTGCTGCCGGAGCTGCTGCGGTGCTCCCACTGCCGCTGTTGTCCATCCACCGTGAACCACCGAACCGAGCCACCACCTTCCTCCCTATATATGTCGGTTTAACTCATCACCGTTGTGAGTTCATTTAACCATTATTTCTTCAAGTTTCTTTCGTTTTAAAACGTCCCAAATGATCCCCGAGTCTTGACAACTAAACCGATAAAAACCCGAGTTTTTCTAACGATCGTAAACACGTAAACTATGTTCCTACCTTTTCTTTGTTTTCGTCTTAAACCTTAAGATGGTAAGGTTAGAAAATGGGTTTAGGTGGTGTATGGTTTAAGTTACAAACTTAATGGTTTAATTGGACCATTTGGTTAAATTATGATGTTTATATATATATTTTACATGGTTGTATGTTAATATTATCATGTGTTGATATATTATAAATGGTTAAAATTGTTAATTGTTATTTTAGTAGTTAATCATCATATTTACGAATTAATATATGCTAATAACGATTAACATGAACAAATGACGTTTAGTGATACATGGAACTAATATGGACGTTAGACGTGTTCACTAAATCTATGGACATAAAATCATGGCTTAAAACCTTTAAATAAACTTTATGGTTAAATAACAAAGGTTAGAAATTTTATGAAAGTCTCTTGGATAATTTAAACCATAAAAATCTCATCATGGAATTTATTATATAAAATGGTCACATTTTATAAAAAAAAAATTAAACTTCCTATAACACAAGACTTAAATGCTTGTTTTGGTTTTTATAGAAAATAAAATGGATAAAAATATATATAAATATATTTTATATCAAAATGATAAAAGAACATATCACTTGACATAAAAAGTATAAAATCTTGGATTTTATATAAAAGTGGAAAATATTTTATGTTGGGAATATTCTATAAAAAGTCTTTAAATTTAAAACTCTAACTTTATTTGATAAATAAAGTTATTTAAAAATGATTTTATAAAAATAAAATCAAAAGACTTATAGAAATTATGAAAAACATATTTCAAACATTTTTGATTATTTTAAATGAATCAAAATAATCAAAACGTTTTAAGCGGACCGAATGTTTATTTTTAAACATTTTGACTTGAAACGAAATATTTAAACGATTTAAAACGTTTTACGATGTAACAAATCGTAAATAATTATTTTCAACAAATAATTATCCGTATGAGTTTAGGAACCCTAGTTTGAGTTAAACTCATCATGATTGTTAATATTAATTATTCTAATAATAATTATAATTATATTAACATGGAAACCCTAATTTTCCCTAACATGAGTTTAATATTAAAATAACCATTAATATTTAACCTACTTGTGTTATTCATTAAATCGTTAACTTGTAATAATTTGATAAATTATTCCGACAAGTTAGAATAATTATTTCGATAATAATTATCAACTCTAGTTATATATATTATAACTTAACGCGATTAAATATTCAATCGATCGAGCGAACTTAAAAATAATAATAAATATTATTATTTAAAACAATGTTCAAGACTCGATTGAACTGGCCTTCATGATACGTGATCACATGCTCATTACTTGTATTCAATTTACATAAATGCCTTCATACGTGAACATTAGCATTTACTGATTAACTAACGGGTTTTCAAACGCTACAAACGGGATTATACGTCAAGACTTGACCTGTATCATTTGCGTAACGTTCGTTACTCAAATGATTATGTGGACCCTTATGCATATTGTCTTATGTTTTATTAGGACTTTACTTGCTAGTTGCCACTCGGCAATCCATCATCATCACCGAATCAAGTAAGTTTCACGGCCCCTTTTCTTTACAACTGTTTTACACTTATGGTGGAGAAATCATGAACTGATAAAATGCTTTTTTACTTAATGTTATGGTTTACCTGTTAGCCGTTTGACTACATGTTCCATTCCGTATCCCGAACAACTGGTACTTAGTACAACTGAAATCCCACTATTAACTGAATTCGATTAGTTCTGCTCGAAACGATAACTAGTGAATATATCTATTTGGGTTGACAACCCTGCCCAGATTGGTAGCTCCAATCCTGACTTCGTACATTGTCAAGGGGTACACGTCAATTATTCTAGCATGTTCGGTATTCTTGGGATAGAATGCCATGAGTGGGTAATCCGTTAGTATTCGAATTTGAGGTTCATGGGAGATCTTACAACCACGACAGTAAACCAATGTAACATTTAAGTATACCGTAAACTGCTTTACCAACATACTGTAAAATGTTTTTACAAACTTACCATAGAATCATAAACCTGTGAACCTCACCAACTTTATGTTGACCTTTTAAACTCATGATTTCTCAGGTATCTAATCTTATCATGGAAGACGTGCAAATGGGGCTTCACTGTAACTTTCAACCCTGCTTTACCGGATCGTAGTCCCGACCTATCTTAAATAAATTGATTTATGATTTCAATATCAAACTAAGACTTTTATTCAAATGTAAGACTATCATTTCACCATGACTTTCCGCTACAACATGAATGGTATTATGTTTTAAATGATGTTTAAATTTAGTAGAATTTGTTCTTTATATCTGCGACTATGATTCTGTCTCACTCACACCCAATCCATTGACCGGGGTGTGACAGTTATTCATATAATCGTTATATAAATTAAGGACTCGATCGGATTAGGAACACACAACTCACTCACACTTAAGCTCTGAAAGCTATAATCATTGTAACACATAGCCCAATCGACCAATCCTCCAAAAACACTTGTATCTTTTTAATTTCTTATCAATAAAAGTGCTAGGTAGCAGGCTCTTCAGGCCGGCTCCCGAGGTTTTTTTGCCAGGATTCCTAGAGGTAACTCAAAGGATTCTAGATTTTCCCTCATTACATAATCGCGTCAACATTCATACATTGATCTTTCATCATTTTGATCATTAAAGCACCCTACCTCACATTCTATCTTGTTGATTTTTGACCAAAACAGTTTGGCGCCCACCGTGGGGCAAGTGGTGCTTCATCCTACAAAAACTCCATATTTCATTCATTCAATTTGATCCCTAATAATAAATGTCGACTCAACAGAAGTCTGCTTCGGCCTCTGTCTCATCCTCCATTCCTCCTCTTCCTCTTGCTTCAGGAAGCTAGAAGAAGACCAATGATCGTCAGAAAAAGTGGATGAGCAGCCAAGGAGAACGGTCTATCCCGTTTTCACGAGATCCCAGGTTCAATCTATTGATCCTGTATCACTAACAATTATTATGTTCACTTTGATTAAGTAGGTGGAAAATTAGATGGATCAACAAGAAAAGACGAACCACACGGTGATGAGGGAAATTGAGGAGCTAAAGACGTCTAAGAAACCTGTGGAGGAGCAAAGTCCCCTATTCCCCAGGCATATTGACTTTAATGCCTCAGGATCCTCAGATCCGACCCGCTTAAATTACAAATCGGAAGCAGGCTTCACTACAGCCCCTACGATGACTTCCCAGGCTGCTGGATATGCAAGGATTACTGCTGGATTCTCAGGAGCCGCTCCACCAGAATCCTCGCAGCCGCTCCCTAGAGATTCTTGGATGTCATCGCCATTAGGAATCTCAGCGAAACCATCCCAAGGATATTCGTTTCCTGCGGGAAACCTAGGCCAGAACTCCCAGGGATATCAACACTCTAACCTTTCTGTTTCCGCAGGAGCCTTCAGGGCTAACCCCTCAGAAGTACATGATGGTGATTTCATTCCCATGCAAACGGCGGCTACTACAGAACCAAGCATCCCAATGAGCTATGGATATGGTCCTAGGATTCCCTTCTAGAATCTTAACCCAGGTAATGTGTCCAACTCATACCTTTAGCTTCTAACCAGGGTGCATCTTATGATGCAGGTATTCACCCAAGTGTCGCTTGGGAGCTCCAGAAGTTGAAGGAGATGATATCAAGTGTTTTGGGGATCCTGAAACCTATTCCTGATGTCCCTCTGGAAAGCCACAAGATCTCTAGGTTCACCTGGCCAATTTCTCAAGTTGAGATCCCGAAGCGTGTCCAGACTCCAAGCATGAAGCTTTATGATGGAACCACGGATCCTAAAGAACACGTGGCACATTACAGGGAGCGCCTGGAAATCAACCCTATTCCAATAGAAATCAAGGAAGCCTGTCTGTGCAAAGGCTTTGGTTAAACTTTAACAGGACCAGCCATGAAATTGATACTGAGCATCCCACCTAACACTATTACATCATTTTCTCATTTAGTTAACCTGTTTAACAATCAATTTTCTTACAGCAGAAGCTTTGAGAAGCTCACAGGTGACTTGTATCGAGTAGTCCAGAAGCCAGATGAGCCGCTTAAAGAATACATCGTTAGATTCGGACGAGAATCCCTCGAGATTCCTCACCTGGATATGGCGGCAGCCATCGAAGCCTTTAAAATGGGGCTCTTTAAAGATTCCCGTTTTTTTGATGACCTTGTTGTTGAGGGTGTATTTTCAGGATGCTCACAGGAAGCTCAGACAGTTCAGGAATCCTATTGTCATCTGGGAATCTCGTACATTCAGGTATCCTGATCATATTATTTTAACTAACCTTCATATTTTGCCACATGTCTATTTGACCAGGTATTACCGAAATCATCAACAACCTCCGAAACTTACGCTCCAGCTGAAGAAGATCGTGGACCAAGTGAACGGAGAGGCCTCTAACGGTCGAGTTAGTTGGACGATAGGATCCCGGGAATCCCGGAAAGTTAGTTATCATTGTATTTGTTATATAAATCGAGGATTCGATCAGTAGGAACACACAACTGCACTCGCACACTAGTTTCCCACTACGAATTATTGTATCACTTAGCTCTGATCGATCAAACCTCCAACCCGTTGTAACAAATCGTTTGATAATTAATAACATTGACTTGGTGGCGGTTTCCAGCCGGCACCCGAGGTTTTTATCCAGGATTCCTAGAGGCAACTCAAAGGATTCTGGAGTTTTCCTCGCTAAAATCCTTGTGTTATCACCCTTACTTGGATTACTTACTCATTTGGTCGTTAAGCACTCTACCTCACAATCTAAGTTTGGAATACAGGATTCTCAAGTGAATTTTTGACCAAAACAGTTTGGCGCCCACCGTGGGGCAAGTGGTGCTTAATCTTACCGAAATCCCATTCGTTTCGTTTAATCTCCAATCCCGACAATGTCAAACCCACAGAAATCTGTTTCGGCCTCCACATCGTCCTCCATTCCTCCTCTTCCTTCCGCTCCAGGAAACCAGAAGAAAACTGTGGACCGTCAGAAAAGAGTGGACGAGCAGCCGAGAAAAACTGACTATCCTGTCTTCACAGGATCCCAGGTTCAATCTGTTGATCCTGTTGTTACTAACAATGATTTGTTTGCTTTGATCAGGCAGGTGAAAAATCAAATGGATCAGCAAGAAAAGACCAACCAAACGGTGATGAAGGAGATTGAAGAACTTAAAAAGTCCAAGAAACCTGTGGAGAAACCAAGTCCTCTGTTTCCAAGGCATCTTGACTTCAATGCTTCAGGATCCTCAGATCCGTCTCGCTACAGTTACAAGTCGGCATCATGCTTTACCACAGCTCCTACAATGACTTCTCAGGCCGCTGGATATGCAGAAAGTGCTGCAGGATTCTCAGGAGCTGTCCCGCCAGAGTCTTCACAGTCACGCTATAAGGGTCCTTGGATTCCGCCACTGTCGGGATCCTCAGCCTCGCCGTCCCAAGGATACCCCTTTTTGCCGGGAATCCAAGCCAGAGTTCCCAGGGATATCAATACACTAACCCTTCTGTTTCTGCAGGAATCTTCAAGACTAGCTCCTCAGAAGTGCATGATGGTGACGACATTCCCATGCAAACAGCAGCCACTACGGAGCCAAGCTTCCCAGCGAACTATGGCTACACTCCCAGGATTCCAGTCCAGAATCCTACCTCTGGAATTCTAAAACCTATACCTGAGGTTCCTTTGGAAAGCCACAAGATATCTAGATTTACTTGGCCAATATCCCAAGTGGAGATCCCGAAGCGTTTCCAGACCCCAAGTATGAAGCTTTATGATGGAACCACGGATCCTGAAGAACACGTGGCACATTATCGGGAGCGTATGGAGATCAATCCCATTCCGATAGAAATCAAGGAAGCCTGTCTATGCAAAGGCTTCGGATCAACCCTAACAGGGCCAGCCATGAAATGGCTACTGAGCATTCCTCCTAACACTATTACGTCATTTTCTCATTTAGTTAACTTGTTTAACAATCAATTTTCTTGCAGCAGGACCTTTGAGAAGCTTACAGGAGACCTATACCGAATAATTCAGAAGCCAGATGAGCCTCTCAGAGACTATATTGCCAGATTCGGACGAGAATCTCTTGAGATTCCTAATCTGGATATGGCAGCAGCCGTGGAAGCCTTCAAAATGGGGCTCTCCAAAGATTCCCGTTTTTACGATGACCTTGTTATGGCTCCTTGCAGGAATCTTGATGAAGTACGCAGTAGAGCTCTGAGATTTATCCGTTTGGAAGATGACAAGAGGATCCACCAAAGATTGGAGGTTCCTAAATACGATCCCAACAGCAAAAAGGCGGAATCCCCCGGGAAGCCGTATAGATCTCGTCCATATTCCAAACCGGAAAATCACAAAGTCAACGCCGTTGACCAGGACGATGACGATGAGGAATATCCTAAGGTATCTGAATACTGTTTTTCCGTTGACATTGGTGGTTTGATGTGTGCTATGCAGGATCTAGGTGAAAAAGCAAGATGGCCCAGGAAGGATACTAAACAAGGATCCTGGAAGGACAAGACCAAGTGGTGTGCCTTCCATGAAGATTTTGGCCACCTGACGGACGAATGTATAGCACTCCGAAAGGAAATCAGTTATCTACTCAGCAAGGGGCATCTTAAGGAGTTGTTAGGCAGAAAGAAGGTCAAGACCCAAGAAGCCGACAAGGTGCCCCAGAGAGCAGCTTCTCCACCACAGGATGCCCAGATTATCAACTTCATCTCAGGAGGCTCGGACATCTGTGGAACTTCATATTCCTCAGCTAAGAAGCATGCCAAGGAATCCAAATCTGAACAGGGTGACAGACCTGTCCGGACATCCACCCTGACTCAAGACAAACTCATATCCTTTGATGAGAGTGACCGTTCTCATGTTCAGGATCCTCACCATGATAGTCTTGTGGTTACTTTATATATTGCTAACCATTTTGTTCGCAGGATTCTGGTTGATAACGGGAGCTCAGTAAACATAATCCGACTTGATGTGCTCAAAAAGATGGGGATCCCAGAAACTGAAATAGTTCCAAGATCCTCGGTTTTAGTCGGCTTCAGCGGTGAAACTAAAAGCACCGTTGGGGATATCAGGTTGCCAGTATATATAGAGGGGGTAAACTCTATGCAAAAATTTTGTGTTATAGATTCTCTCTCTTGTTGCAATATTATTCTTGGCAGGCCTTGGATTCACGAGATGAAGGCAGTTCCTTCAACTTATCACCAATGTATCAAGCTTCCTACACCCTGGGGAGTCGTAAGAATTGAAAGTGACCAGCAGGAAGCCAAGAACTGTTATTCTACTTCAATGAAGAGCACCACTAAGGTGACGAAGGGATAGCAATTACAGAAAAAGGCACCTGAAGCACAGGAGGACAGGGAGCTTGATGTCAAAGAAATACCTCTAGACCCTAAGAATCCTGAAATCAAGGTGCTCATGGGAATGAGCATCCCAACAAATGTTGAGCAGGAATTATTCCAACTTCTCAAAGCCAGAACTTCAACTTTCGCCTGGAAGCATGAAGATATGACAGGTATCCCTAAACATGTAATTACTCATAAACTTGGTTTAGATCCTTCTTTCAGGCCTATACAGCAGAAAAGGAGGAAGTTCGCTCCAGAGAAAAATATAATCATCCAGGAGGAAGTCGACAAGCTTCTCAAAACAAAGATGATCAGAGAAGTCAAATATCCTAGGTGGCTAGCAAATGTGGTGGTGGTCCAGAAGAAGAATGGAAAGTGGAGAGTTTGTGTTGATTACACAGACTTGAATAAGGCCTGTCCTAAGGACCCGTTTCCACTTCCCCACATCGATGCAATGGTGGATGCCACGGCTGGCCACGAGATGCTCACTTTCATGGATGCCTCAGCAGGATTCCAACAAATTCAGATGGAACCTTGCGATCAAGAGCATACAGCATTCATGACTCCAACAGGTATATATTGTTATACTGCTATGCCCTTTGGATTAAGAAATGCAGGTGCCACCTACCAGAGGCTCGTCAATATGATGTTCAAAGAGCAACTGGGGGACACGATGGAAGTCTACATAGATGACATGGTGGTAAAGTCCAAGAAAGCTGAAGATCACGTCAGGGATCTCCAGACTGCCTTTGATATCCTTGATCAATATAACATGAAGCTCAATCCCTCCAAATGCCACTTTGGGGTGCGAGCTGGAAAATTCTTAGGATATATGGTCACCGAAAGAGGAATCGAAGCAAGCCCAGAGCAGATTAAGGCAATTCTGAATCTCAAGTCCCCATCAAATGTCAAAGAAGTGCAGAGGTTGACAGGAAGAATCGCGGCACTCAACAGGTTTATTTCGAGGTCCTCGGAGAAAAGCAAGGATTTCTATGATATCCTAGAGGAAAAACAAGAAGTTCGAGTGGACTGAGAAGCATGAGGAAGCTCTAAGGTGCCTGAAAGATTACTTGTCAGCAGCCCCGTTGCTAATGAAACCAGAAGATGGGGAGCCACTGTATTTATATCTTGCCGTTTCCGGAGGCTCAATCAGTGCAGTCCTGGTAAAAGACCATCAAGGTCAGCAGCATCCGGTATATTATGTAAGTAAAACTCTGCTAGACGCAGAGTCCAGGTATTCTCACCTTGAAAAATTAATTTTATCTCTTATAATGGCTTCCACTAAACTTAGACATTATTTTGAAACACATGCTATAATCGTGATGTCTAACTATCCTATCAAGGCAGTTCTTAGGAAGCCGGAAATGTCAGGAAGGATGGCTAAGTGGGCAGTCAAGCTGAGTGCCTATGACATCAAATATGAACCAAGAACAGCGATCAAGTCTCAAGCATTAGCCGACTTTGTGGCGGATTTCAGCAGTGACATTGAACCAGAAGTTGAAAAGGAAGTCCAGCAACTTGAGAAGCTCAAGGAAGACTGGATCCTTTATACTGACGGCTCCTCGAATGTCAGAGGAACAGGGCTGGGAATCCTGCTGAAATCGCCACAGGGGGACATAATACCTCTATCCATATCCTGTGAATTCCAGGCTACCAACAATGAAGCTGAGTACGAGGCTTTAATTGCTGGATTACAGCTGGCCAGGGATATGGGAATCCTATCTATACAAGTGTTTGTTGATTCTCTCTTATTAACTAACCAATTTAATGGCTCTTATGCAGTGAGGGGGGAGAATCTGATCAAATATCTTGAAATTGTTAAAAAACTGTCTCTATTTTTCGAAAATTTTAGTATTTCGCAGGTACCAAGAGAAGATAATGCAGAAGCTGATGCCTTAGCAAATTTGGCTTCATCGCTCAGGATCCCTGAGGATGTTAAGATTCCAATAACTCACGTCTTGACACCGGCAATAGCTCAACAGGAAGCTCAGGCTGTTGGCGATAACGCAGGTGCAAACGTTGAGAATCCTGAAGATGCCCAGGAATCCTGGACATACCCGATCCGGAAGTATCTCAAAGATGGGGAGATTCCTAAGGGCGAGAACCCCAGAGCTTTTCGTACAAAGGTAGTACCCTACACTATAATTGATAATATCCTATATAGAAGATCTCTTGCAGGTGTCTACTTAAGGTGCCTAGAGAAGTCAGAAGCTCTTGAGGTGCTTGAAGACATCCATAGTGGAGATTGTGGAAACCATACCGGGGGCAGGGCGCTGTTCTCTAAAGTTCTCAGATTCGGGTACTATTGGCCAACTATGAAGAGGGATGCCGCGAGCTTCTCACAGAAGTGCGATGCTTGTCAAAGGCATGGCAATATCCTTCACCAACCTGCTGAGCATCTGCATCCTATAGTATCCCCACGGCCTTTCATGAAGTGGGGCATGGATATTGTGGGTAAGCTGCCAAAGGCTCCTGGAGGAAAGGTGTTTATGCTTGCCATGACAGATTATTTCTCCAAGTGGATTGAAGCAGAAGCCTATGTTCAAGTGAGAGAAAAGGAAGTGATATCCTTCATCAAAAGAAACATCCTCACCAGATTTGGGATTCCAGCGGAGATTATATGTGACAATGGTTCCCAGTTTATAGGCAAAAGGACTACGAGCTTTTGTGAAAGCTGGGGCATCAAGATGATCACTTCAACACCTGTCCACCCTCAGGCTAATGGGCAGGCAGAATCCAGTAATAAAATTATCATCAATAACCTTAAGAGGAAGCTGGGTTCCAAGAAAGGTAAATGGGCCGAGGAGCTGCCATTTGTTCTTTGGGCAGACAGAACTACACCCAAGAATGCTACCGGCCAAACACCATTCTCATTGGTGTTTGGGGCAGAAGCCGTAATTCCTACAGAGATTGTACTCCCAACAGCCAGAATCAACTGCCAGGATCCTGAAACAAATAACCAGAACCTTCTTCAGGATCTCGAAACAGTTGAGGAGCTCAGAGATATGGCCAAAATCCGGATGGCCTCTTACCAACAGCGGATAGCAAAATCTTATAACAAGAACACCAGACTAAGAAGATTCCAGGTAGGCGATTTGGTTTTGAGGAAAGCTTTTCAGAATACTACCAATCCTGCTGACGGGAAGTTAGCACCCAAATGGGAAGGCCCTTACCTTATAGATTCTGAAGAAGGTAAGGGGGCATACCGTTTAGTGAATATGGAAGGAGAACCTCTGCCAAGAGCTTGGAATGCCATCCACCTTAAAGCGTATTTTATGTGAGAATCCCATTGAGAATCTCGGGCAGAATCCCAAGGATCCTCGCTGTCTAAATATCCCAAGGTACGTATACTAATTCTATTTCAATTAATTCTTAATATTTTGTGATGAGTTACTGACTTAAGCATCGGAGTGGTGTTAGCTAGGCTAACACCCACCCCTCACCAAGCATTGAGTGTTTTGCAGATTTTGAGAATCCTAGAGAATTTTGGGTATATCCCCAGTTAGAGGTTGGCCACCTCTCCTACGTTTAAGGTATCCTGCATACCTTCTAAGGTTTGAGAGGCTGACTCCTCTCCTAAGTTTGGGTAATCGCCAGTAGCGCACGACCCTCGCCAGTAGCGCACGTTGTCCCCCGGTACGCTAAAGGTGGCCGGACCAGTCCACTCCAGGGGTGGCTGACAATCTTGTCACTGGAGGCTGCCGGGCGGATTCTCAAGGTTTATAACACTGACGTGTTATCTAAGGTTTTGGCATTTTCGTGTCACATACGTATGGGCTTGTCCCCAGTTTTGGCTTAGACCCAAGTTTATCGGGCTTGTCCCCAGTTTTGGCTTAGTCCCAAGAATCCCGGGTTTATCCCCAGTTTATTTAACTTGTTTGCTCTCGAAAATGTCGGCTTCGGCCGGACGCCAAGAAGCTTTTCAGAATTATTTCAGGTTTTAGAAGAAACTGAAGCAAATACTGAGGAAACTGCGTTCAGGATTCCTACAAGAATCCCGATTCAGGTAGAAAAAGTTATGATTATTTGGAATTGGAAAATTGGCTAAGGTAAAATTCAAAGGTCAGTTTTCACTATTTAATCTAACTTGACATATTATTCGAATTTCAAATGGTCTTCCAACATGCAAGTCATTTTTTAGATATTTGATAAGTTTTTACAAACTAATTCTACCAATCAAAATTTCAATACAAAAGGCAATATGAGAAGCCCAAAAGATACTGATATTATTTATAGCCATAAAAGGTTGTGAGCTTCTCAAGCTTCGTCCTGAAAACCTCAGGATCCCTCCACTTGAGAAGCTCGAAGGTCAAAAGATTGTTTTTTGGGAATCCTGGTTTCGTCTTGTAAACACAAGATCCCTCCACCAGGATCCCCACCATTGTTGTTGTTTGCTGCTTGTTCATTACAGGAAAAGAGAAATTGTTTCAACTACAAGAACCACCAAAAGAACCACCTAAAAACCTAAAAAGTGGGCTCAGACCGTTGCAATGTCCTCATCGCCCACTGTCTTCTCCTCCTCCACCGGCTTCACCGCGTCCTCCAGCTTCTTGCCAGCTCCCAGCTCAATCACATAAGCCCTTGTTGGGGCAACCGGAGAATCCGGAACCGCCTTTGAGGAGCCACCTTCGGTCCCATCCTTTCCTTCCCCATCACCATCTCCTCCCAGCGATTCCAAGACCAGCCTCCAGCCTGCGACATCCCAACCTGGTACCTGAAAGCCAGCCGCTTCAGCCTCTTCTGCCATTTGAATTTTGCATTCTAGGACGCTCCGGGCAGCCGAGAGTTGGCCGATTTCAGCATCAGCAGCCATTTTGGCTTCCAGGGCTTGACGCTGCTCAGTGAGCTTATGCTCATAGAGAAGGGTCTTACCCTTGGCAGTTTCAGCTTGGGCCTGAATCTTCTCGTTGGCTTCGGCGAGCTTCTTCTCCATGTCCATAGCTTGGAAGCTCAGCTTCTCAATACCCTGCACAAGTAGGAATCCTATTCAGTAGCAGCGACAGGTATAAAACTAACACAAATATTACTTGAGCTTCTTACCAGGTTGATCATGGTCTGCATGGAGAGGATCTTATTGCTAACCTCAGAAGGAGCAAGATCTTCAAAGGATTCCAGGTACACCACGGGAGCTGCTGGAGTTTCTGAGGCCTTCCTCTTCTTGGAAGCCGAAGCTTTTGGCCGGCTGACAGGTGGCTTGGAGACGGTAGGGTGCTCGAGCTGTTCCTTCTTGACTTTCAGGAGGCTGTCAAGATCCTTCAAGGAAAACGAGGCGCTGGATTTGGGAGCTGTAATCAGAAACAGGTTGTCAGTATCTGGGAAGCTCATATAATCAAAAAAGTCAGAATCCTATAAAGGCTTACCAGACATGGCAGGAGTATGGTCGGCCGAATAGCTGTTTTCACTGGTTGTTGTTTCAAGGATCAGGGCTCTCTCGTTGGCCGGAATCTGGTAGATGGCTTCAAGCTTCTTGAAGTCAGGCTGCTTCTTGATGAGATTCTCAAACTTGGGCGCTGCAAGAAAGAAAACAACAAAGAAATTAGCAATGTACAGAAAATTCAACGGAATAAACACAAAACTTCAGTTTCCTACCCTTCTCAACCCACTTCAACGGTAACTCTGTCCCCCCAGGAATCGAGTCTCGTTTGACGAAGAAGAATCGCTTCTTCCAATCGTGATCGTTGTGGGAAGCTCGGGGAATCAACTGGGAATTAGAGGTACGAGCCTGAAGAACGAATCGGCTACAACCATGGGTTCTTAACTTGTAGGCTTCACAGATCTCAGGAATCCCGATGTCGAGATTCCTGGTTTGGTTCAACTGGTCCAGAGAATACAAGATTCTCCAGACCATCGGCATGGTTTGAGAGTAAGAAAGGCGGGTGGTCTTGAAGAATTGAGTGATAAGCTCCGGAAAAGGGAATGTCATTCCGAGCAAGAATGGATAGTACATGAAGCAAACCCAGGTTGTGGAAACGAAATCGGACTTGACAAGGGAGCTGTAAGGTCGGAAAACAGTCTCCGGCGGAAAAATGCCGGAGTTTTTCAGATCGTGGATGTCGCGATCGTCGAAAGTGCAACTTTCCTCCTCACAGGGGATAATATACCCCTGATCGTGGAATTCTTCGGCGACCGGAAGGCTTAATGAAGAGGAAGATCGAGTGTTTTTCTTGGCCATGGCCGAAAAACGCGAAGAAAAAACGAGGAAGAAGAAGAATAACTGACCTGGAATACCGGAGAAGCTCGAGAGGTTTTTGCGAAGAAGATGGTGATAATCTCAGAAAGTTACCTCCTATTTAAAGCAAAACATCACATCTCTTGGACGCCGAGAAAGCAGTCACATCCGTAACCATATTTACCGTCTTGACGCCGTGAAAAAAGGAATCTTTTTGAATTTTAACAGCTGTCAAACTTATCCACAGCTGTTGAAATTCAAGGGGCAATTGTTGAGGGTGTATTTTCAGGATGCTCACAGGAAGCTCAAACAGTTCAGGAATCCTATTGTCATCTGGGAATCTCGTACATTCAGGTATCCTGATCATATTATTTTAACTAACCTTCATATTTTGCCACATGTCTATTTGACCAGGTATTACCGGAATCATCAACAACCTCCGAAACTTACGCTCCAGCTGAAGAAGATCGTGGACCAAGTGAACGGAGAGGCCTCTAACGGTCGAGTTAGTTGGACGATAGGATCCCGGGAATCCCGGAAAGTTAGTTATCATTGTATTTGTTATATAAATCGAGGATTCGATCAGTAGGAACACACAACTGCACTCGCACACTAGTTTCCCACTACGAATTATTGTATCACTTAGCTCTGATCGATCAAACCTCCAACCCGTTGTAACAAATCGTTTGATAATTAATAACATTGACTTGGTGGCGGTTTCCAGCCGGCACCCGAGGTTTTTATCCAGGATTCCTAGAGGCAACTCAAAGGATTCTGGAGTTTTCCTCGCTAAAATCCTTGTGTTATCACCCTTACTTGGATTACTTACTCATTTGGTCGTTAAGCACTCTACCTCACAATCTAAGTTTGGAATACAGGATTCTCAAGTGAATTTTTGACCAAAACACTTGTCATGACTGACTCCTTGTAGGAATCTCGACGAAGTACGCAGCAGGGCTTTGAGGTTCATCCGTCTGGAAGATGACAAAAAGATCCACCAAAGGATAGACGTTCCTATATATGATCCCAATGGTAGGAAGTCGGAATCCCCTGGAAGCAGTATAGATCCTAGCCATACTCCAAACCAGATAACCAAAAAGTCAATGCTGTGGACCAAGACGATTATGAGAAGGAGTATCCTAAGGTATCTGAGTATTGTGTTGATATTGGTGGATTAATGTGTGCAATGCAGGATCTTGGTAAAAAGGCAAAATGACCTAGAAATAATGATAAGCAGGGATCCTGGAAAGACAAAACCAAGTGGTGTGCCTACCACGAGGATTTTGGCCACCTAACAGATGAATGCACAACACTTCGAAAGGAAATCAGCTACCTGCTCAGTAAGGGGCACCTCAAAAAAAAATTAATGCAAAGCCCAGCCAAATAAATAAAAGGAACCAAAAAGTACAAAGCACATACTCAAACCATTAGGTTGGACAATTCCCAACCTTAACAGCTAAGTGAGTATAACAACACCAAACAACTAACCTATCAACCAAAATACAACTAACACAAGAATCAACCATACTATAACTAGAACAATACATACAAAGAGAATAGATGGCAACACATCTGTTATCAGTAGCCAAAATGCAACCAATTTTCCATAACAACCAAACAATCTTTATAGAATGGCTCCTGCTTTGATACACTATCTCCCATCTCCACACCAAACAACCCAAAACTTTGACAGTTTTCATCCAAGACCAGCAACATATGAACCAATAATCCTGCAATGCCAAGAAATCACACCAGTCCACTAACGAAGCATTCCACAGCAGCACTCTCATAGCTAAATTAGAACCATTTTCGAACCTCACTCTAACAGTCCTCATAGTTTCATCAGAATTAAAACTATCAAAGTTCCACCTAGACCAAATTTTCTTGCCCAAAAAATTACAACTTTCAGTTCCAAAATGACTTATCCAGCAAACAAATTGGAAAAATCCAAGACATAGAAACTCAGCAGTAACACTGTATAAATTCCTAGATATGTCTCTACAGGGCTTCAATACCCTATCAGCACTGAAGTGAACATACAAGGAGTTCCAAATCCACATGCACCAGCCAACATTTTTATATTTTGAGTGATTGAAATCCTTCTAAAAATCTCTAACCTCAATATCCTTATTGCATCTGCTGCCAAACACTTTATACCAGTTCATATTCATATTAACAACCCACCCAAATAACCAGAAGCCAAATTTCCTAAACAGAATCCACAAAAACACCCATCTGCCTTCTAACATCAGACCTGACCCACAAGTCCAAAATATAATGCCTCCAATCTTTAGAGCAGCAGCTTCCATAATTCTTGAAGTTACCAACAAAGGTACTCACATTAAGCATCCAAATAGCAGCATTACTGAATTCAATAATAACAGTACTCAGACTGCATCTACACTCCCTCCCACTTATCTAGAAAATGCAACAGACGCAGTAAATTGTACTCTCTTTAATCATCATACGGTGCCAACCTAGCATCATAACAAAACCCACAATCCCCCCACCCCACCTCTAACTGGAGGAAAGACTCAAAGATTGCAAAATAAAAGTGGTTGACTTAATAATATGGACAACAGGGATCAGGCACCATAGACTGGTTCTACAAATATAAAATTTAGGGGTAGAGAATAATGTCCTAAAAGCCCTGGTGCCAACCAACCTTATCTCTCCAAGGTGAATGCACCACAAGTGTCATTTCCATCCTAACCACCAATTATAAAGGGCATAATTGATCATCGGCCATATATGACCTAAATGATCAACAGATTTAAGAAAATAATCAAATAAATGCCACAAGACATTTACTAACAAAAATAAACAAAGAACAGAGGATAGAATTATAGATGTTGCACATATGCACCAGATTACTACCCCAGCTTTATAGTCAAAACCATCATCAGCAGTAAGGACCCTTGTATTCCCACCACCCCAATTCCTATCACTAAAAAATTCCCTCATCGCCTCCACTCCTCCCATTAATATGCCACCATACCTCTTTCTCTCTCAACCCCTCTGTTAATACAAATGAAGGTGTAGTGTGTGCAATCTTTACCAAAGACCCCCTCCAACCCCAAAACTCACCAATTTACTTGGAACCCATCCTCTCCACCACCTTTCATCCCAAATGCACCACCCATTCATAGTCCAAGTGGACAGACACAAAAAGCCCAAGCAGGCCAAAAAAAAAAGGCTAAGTTGCAGCAGGTGCAACAAAGGTTTGTGTAGCATGAGGGGATTCTACAAATATAAACTTTTAAGGTAGAAAGGTTCATCCTACCTCTCATGCCACACCCCCTCACCATCAGAATAAAGGAAATGACAGCACTGCTGCTCAACAATACCTAACACCATCCAAATACAAGCATAAATGATGAGACCCAAACAGACTCTACCATTTCAACAATCTACAGAAACATCCACATATTTCTCTACTGCCACAAGAAATAAACAATAGCAGCCACAGTTAGCTTCTTAATAACAACCCAAACAGACTTACCTTTAGGTAAGGAACTCGTATAGTTTTTAATAAATTTCCAATAGTTTGGTGCTTCACTCATCCTAGCCTTTTGCTTCATTCTTGCCCAAATCTGAGCTGGGAACCTGCACTCAAAGAAAAGATGGCAATGGCTATCAGGCCTTTCATTACAAAAAAACACATTTAAGGTTACTTCCTCCAGACCACCTTCAAGCCTATCTTGAGTTAAAAGTTTGAATTGCAGAGCCATCCATAAAACAAAGGCATGCCTAGGAATCTTATGTGAGAACCAAACACTACCAGTCCAACCCAAGACAGGATAAGCACCCATCAGATCTTCATAACAGCAGGCAGTACTAAATGCCACTATCTCCCGATCACTCCTTATCTATTTCAGTCTATCAACCTTGTCATGAATAAGAGATGGGCATTGGATCTAATTCAGAACAGGGAACAAAGTAAACCACTCCTTAGGAAAATTCCACCTACTATTCCTAACAATATAAAAAACAGTAGAGTTATCACTAAATCCAGGCCTATTTATTTCTCTATTATTAATGTACATATCAAGAGGGCCTAATTCATTCCACCTATCATGCTAGGCATTTATCTATCCCCTTACCAGAGCCCACCTCAAACAAGACATGAGGCTTAACAAGTTTTCTACAAAGGAGAATATTTATCCATGACCAACTTAAACCATCCTTTGGCTGCAAACTCCAAAAATTCCTACCATCTATTAGACATTATGTTTGGTCTGCTATGGGTAATGGTATATGTACTTCTGCCTGGTTTGATAAATGGACTGAATCTGGTCTGTTGTGTTAGTTTATCTCTCCTCGGTCCATTTATGTTGCGAGCTTCTCCTCTTCTACTACGGTTGCGGATTTGTTTGGTCCGAATGGTGGAATTGGCCTTCGGCGTGGCTTGATTTGTTCCCTGTTCTTAATGATATCTCTCAGATCGTGCTGAACTCTGCCAATAACAGTTTGTGTTGGAAATCTGAGGATCGGTTGGGGGACTTTACTTCTGCGAGGGTGTGGGATTCGGTTTGCTTTCGAGATGATGTTGTCCCGTGGGTAAACTTTGTTTGGTTTGCTCAGTGTGCCCCTCGTCATGCTTTCATTGTTTGGTTGATTATGAGGAAGAAGTTAGTACTCAAGACAAAGTTCTAGGTTGGGGGTTATCGAGACGCAAAAACATGAACATGATGTGTTGCCTCTTGTGTACGCCAACTATGACTCACATGACCATCTGTTTAGAAATTGGTTCGCACTAATACTAGTTTGGCTGGTGTTTTTGGGTCGTGGGATGATATAATTAACTTTTTCATTGGAAAGTCTCTTAAATCGGTGCAGGTTATTGTGGAAAAGCTAGTGGTCCATGCTGCTGCTTACTATGTGTGGCAGGAGAGAAATAACAGAATCTTCAACAATCATGCTCGTCCTCCTGATTTTTTGGCTTCTTTAATTCTAGAAGTAGTTCGAAACAGATTAAGTGGGTTGAAGTGTAAGATGACTCCTAAAGTGCTGAAGATTATGGATCTGTGGGGAGTGGGGAAGCATACTAGAGGGCTGATTGGAGCAACGTAGCCTTTCTAGCGTTTGGTTTTTTCTTCCTAGTATTTTTGTTCTAGGTGGTCGTGGTTTGACTTGGATTCTTGTTTGGTTGTGTTTTGTGGTTTTCCATGCTATGGGGCCTGTCCTGTGCATGAACTAGTAAGGGTTCTCCTTACCACTTGTTTTTCTTGCGGTATATATATACAAAAATCACCGGGGTAACCCTTTATCCAAAAAAAATAATAGTCTACTAGAAAGCAAAGGAACTCCTAAATACCTGACAGGAAGTTTTCCAGAATTATAGAATTCAGAACCTGTCTAGTAGCCTCCTTCACATTTCCATAAAACACAGTACTTTTCATCAAATTTGGTATAAGACCAGAAACACTGCTAAATTCTGATACAGCATCCTTAAGAACTTGAACAGAGACCCTGTCAACATTATAAAACAGCATTGAGTCATCAACAAAACATAAGTGTGTAACTTTAAGCTCTTTACATCTCCAATGATATTTAAAACACTCATTGTTTCCCACTCTCCTCTTAATAATCAGATTCAACACTCCATCACCAAAGTGAAGAGATATGGTGACAAAGGGTCACCCTGCCTCAAACCTCTCATCCCTTTGAAAAACCCATGCAGTTGACCATTAACATTGATTGAAAAAGAAGTAGTTAAAATACATTCCATGACCATTAACAAAGCTCAACCACGACACAACCATAGCAACCTCACGAATCGAATGCTAGGCAAGAGAGGAGGAGAAATCAAACATCTGACTACCGATTTTCCACCTCAAACTATCACTTACACCCGACTGTAACATAATCGTGGACGTCTCATTAAGAACCGAGAAAAAATTATGCCAAGCCGTGGGCCCAATCCAACCATGTTGGTCAAAGAGATCCGCCACCTTAGTGTTATACGTAAGGCCCACAAAATAAATTTCACGATGAGTTATGTGGTTGCATAAAGGGCCAGATTCAGTCCATTTGTCAAACCAAGCAGAAGTAGATCTACCATCACCCACCTTCGTCCACACAAACTAACGAAAATCAGACCGAGTGGCCAAAAATTTTCTCCAGCTCCAACAACAAATCGACAGACATTTGGAATCCCAAAAATTCTTGTTCTTTATCATGTAAGAATAAATATGGGAAGCCATAAGAGCCTTGTTCATCTCGCCAATTCTTCTAATACCAAGGCCACCTTCAGACTTAGGAGCACACACCTGTTTCCAAGCCACTTTATCCATGCCCCTTTTGAAAGTACCTTGACACCATAAAAAATCACGCATCTTCTTCTCAGGAAGCTTGACAGAGGCAACCGGGAGAATAAACACCGAAGACCAATATATATGGATCGCAGAGAGAACAAAAACAATCAACTGGACTCCTTAGGAAATGAGAGAAACCGATTCCTCCAACTAGTTATACGAGCTTCAAATTTCTCAATAAGCACCAAACAATCCTTGGACAAAAGCCTCGAAGATATTAGAGGAACCCCCAAGTAACGCACAGGAAGAGAGCCCTCTTCCATCTATATAACCGCGAGAATACCGACCTTCACTTGACTCTCCACATTGCAAAATAAAGCGGTACTCTTCTGAGGACTAGGAATTAAACCCGACATCCTCGAGAATCTCAGCAAAACCTGAAAAATACACACTGCAGAGGGCACATCACCTCTCGAAAAGATGATGAGGTCATCAGCAAAGCATAGGTTAATTATCTTCAGCTTTTCACATCTATTATGAAACCTGAAGGAAGAATCAATATGAGTAGCATGGTGAAATAAAAGCGTAAGAATCTCCATCACCAAAGTAAAGAGGTAGGGAGATAGGTGGTCCCCTTGTCTAAGGCCCCTCTTACCAGGGAAGTAACCATGGAGATCACCGTTGATGCAAGTAGAATACGACGGGGAAGTCACACACATCATAATCCAGTTAACCATTCTAGGATGGAATCCAAAACCCGCCAAGATCGTCTCAAGAAACCCCCAATCCACTGTGTCGTAAGCCTTCTGAATATCGATCTTAAAAGCACTCCGAGGAGGGCCCTTACTACAGTGATAATTATGCATAAGCTCCTGAGTAAGGAGAATATTGTCAGAAATCTTTCTACTCGGGATAAAGGCAGATTGATTGATGTCAACAATATCAGCGAGAACCACCTTCATACGGTCAGCTACAATCTTGCTAATACACTTGTAAATAACATTACAACACGAGATAGGCCTATAATTAGTAATCACTGCAGGAGTGAGGACCTTATGAACAAGAGCAATAATAGTATGATTCAACTCCTTAAGCAATTTTCCAGTGACAAAGAAATCACGGACAGCAAGACAAACCTCATCACCAACAATATGCCAAGCCTTCTTAAAAACGCAGCAGTAAAGACAAACCTCATCACCAACAATATGCCAAGCCTTCTTAAAAACGCAGCAGTAAAACCATCAGGACCAGGGGCTTTGTTATCACCCATTGCGAAAATGGTCTCCTTGATTTCTGAAACAGAGACCGGCCTAACCATATGGCTGGTCTCACCCGAATCTAAACAGTTTTGAAACAAATCCGGAGCAACGCCCAAATCAGTACCACCAGCACAACCCAAAAATTTTTCATAATGCGACACAAACGCACTAGGAATAGAGTTACCCTCATATTTGACCCCAATTCCGTCAAAGATAACATCGATACGACCGCGATGGTTACGACTCTTTAAAGAAGCAGGAATATAAGCCGTATTCAAGTCCCCCGTAGCTAACCAATGAACTTTGGACTTTTGTTTTAAGAATAACTCCTCGTCAAGCGAAGCCACTTGAAAATCCTTAAGACATTTAACCTCCTTCTCCCGTAACTGACCATCAAACGGATTTTTATCAATAGCACTTTTGATCTCATCCAGCCTCCTACGCAGATTATCAACTTTAACATGCAAATTTCCCTGCTGAAATAATAAAGTACGAAGAGGAGTTTTGAGCATTTTCAGCTTCTTAGCAACAGAAAACTAATGAATGCCAGGCACATTGGTATTCCAGATATCACCCACCGTCTCCAAGAAACCCGGTTTTGAAATCAAAAAATTAGCAAATTTAAACGGCCTCGGTTTAGGTTTAAGAAGGGGCGCAATTTGAAGGATACAAGGACAGTGATCTGAAACTCTATACGGCTGAAAAATAGCACAAGCAGTAGGGAACATATCAGTAAAGTAAGAGTTACCCATCACACGATCAATCTTCAAGAATACCAACTCCATTCTTCGGTTTTTGGGACCAAGTAAAATGAAGCCCCGTACTATTGATGTCAAACACCTCCATATCATTTACACAATCTTTAAAATCTTTCATTCACACATCAATAGTAGAAGTCCCAACAGCCTTGTCATCACACGAGAGAGCAGAGTTAAAGTCCCCCATAACAACCCAAGCACAATCTTGAATGAAAATTTTATGTCTTTTTAGGTTGCTCCATAACAAACGCCTCCTCATGTAGTAATTCTCCGCATAGACCAAAGAGCAAAAGAAAACCTTTTTAGTACCCTTGCAGAACACTTGGACATGCATAACTTGATTAGACTGAGACAACATCATAATATCCATAACACTAGCATCCCATCCCAATATGATTCTAGTCCCTTTACTACACAAGTTGCCATTAGAAATCCAATCCCAATTTTTAAAGACCCCTTTGCAAACTCCAAACAATTTTCCCACATTGACATGAGACTCCAAAATTGCACACATACTAAGGTTATTTTCTTTGACTACCTGACGAACCTCCTTTTGTTTAAGGGGTCGGTTCAAGCCCCTTATATTCCATAAAGCAAGACTATACATTGGAAACATTATGTGAAGGAGTGCTTGCCCCTTGTTTAGTCTTACCGGTACCAGCAGCCATATATTCATCCATTTCATTATAAAGTTCCTGAATGTCATCGTCACTATCATTATTTTCCAAATTTTTTCCGTCGTTCCTTCGATACACCTCCGAATTTAGACCATCAACATCCCCATTGTTAACCTGATCAAGAGCGCTAAAAGAGTTCGAAATAATAACTTTTTCTTGACTTGTACGAGGGTGCTTTTAACTTTCGGCTTAGAAACAACAGGCCGATATTCAAACTTTTTGGTAACTTTCGTTTGTTGAACAATTGGTTTTCTAGCCACCTTTCTTTGATTTGGCTCCACAAACCCATCCTCATCAACCTTCTGAGCATCCGGCATTTTTTCTTGAGTTTTAATCTATTTCGGACAAGCTTTTGAATCATGACCAAACACACAGCAATGCTTGCAATGAGGTGGCTTCCATTCGTACTCCACATGAACCGTTTCTGTAATATAAGTATCCCCTTCCGGGTCTGGAACAGCAACCATAACCTTGTCGATAAAATCTTGATCAGCAGACAAATCTATTAAGGCCCGAGCAAAGCTACTACGTCCCCAAGCATCCTTACACATCGATGAGGTTAGAGAATTAAGTAATTTAGGTGTACCAACCTTAGTCGCAATCAAGCTCAGTCCATCATCAGTATAGGCCGCTATAGGAATATCATGAAATTTAACCCACACCGAAACATTCGTAATGTCGTCTTTCTTCAACTGAGTTGTCGGACCCCAAATATTAAGGAACAAAGGACGATTTCTGATCAGCCATGGACCACCTTCTAGGGCATCCATCATACCTTTTCGGTCTGCAAACTTAAAGAAAAAGAAGTCGTTCGCATTCATCATCAATTTGAGTAAACCAAATTTCTTCCAACTTTGCTTAACAAAATAATCAACCACCGGAAACGCAATCCGATCCCCCGAGAAGTAACCAAAAAGCGTGAAGGATAGCTGTTTTTGAACATGTCGAACAGACTCTTTAGGGAGAATGATATCAATACCATCAGGAGCACCCACCGATTTTAAGGTTCTAAAATTAATACCCTTTTTATCCGATAAACCTGTCACCGTCGCTGCGTAGGAAGGGATACCGACATCAGGAGGAGGAGTCGGCTGGGGAGATGTTGCTTGACTGTCGTTAATACTTGGTCTAAGAGAATCCATGTTCTGAACCACATTTTTATCCAGATTATGCTGGGAAGGACCATTACCAGATTTATCAATTATCTGAGAGTCACCAGAATTCTTCAAGATGCTCCGACGAGGAAGGGTTTTGCCCTCAATATTCTTTATCTTACTAATGAAACCCGACGACCCCTTCATATCTGGTGGCTGACCCGGTTTAGAGGAAGCCATGCACACAGATTACGTGCACACCACGAAGAGAGAAAACGAGAAACCCTAATCCGAGAAACCCTAATCCAACTCTTCTCACGTTGCTAACGAATTCGTTCCAACCGAACAAGATATTTAAGGATCTTCTTCAGAAACAACTTGAATAAGTCGTTTGATCAAACATAGATCGCTATACACCAGAGAAGAAATCAAACAGGAATTTTCGAAACAAACAAACCCTAATCGTATAACCCTACCAAAGGCTAACAGATTCGTTACAACCACCAACAATATGAAAGGATCTTCTGCAGATACGACTTGAATAATACTAATGATCGATTACAGATCGTTATACCAAGGAGAATCACACGAGAAGAGATAGGAACAAGAAAATCGAATGAAATTCTAAGAAGTCGAGCAAACAAACTCTAAGAAGTCGAGCAATGCAAAGCCTTAAATTCAGTCTAAGAAGTCGAGCAATGCAAAGCCTTAAATTCAGTCTAAAACTCAAAGACAAATCACTCCCTAAATGAAAACTCAAATCCATAATTAACTTGTCGAAGAAACATGAACCCCAAATCACTACAGTAAATCAAACCCTAAATATTGAATTTATAAGGGAATTGCGACCAAAAATAGTGTCGAAGAAGAAATCAAAACTAAAATCGGTTTGTAAATGTTGTAGTTATCAGACAACACATACCCAATTTGTCAATCACTTTCACAAAAGCTGATCGAACATAGCAACAACGTACGAATGAAGGAGGAAGAAGAAGCGTACGTGTAAAACCCTATAAGTGAATTGACAAATGAGTCGACAAAAAAGAGATCATACGTGGCTTAACCGAACGCATACCTTTATTAAAAATAGAACACGTGTCGCTGAACTTAAATGAACCCGCGTAAACAAAAATAAATAACTGGAGAGAAGGACGAGTCGAACCCGCCTCACAAACGTACAAAACCCAACCCCATACCAATAGACCAAAGATACAAACTTGAATACAGTTCAAAAAACTATTTCTTAATGTAATTCTATGAGAAATGAGTAAAATAAAATAAAATAAAAAGGTAACAAATCTGTGCGACGCGCAATTGCAAATTAAAACATATATAATTTTCTTATGTATCGGACTTTATATATATTTGGTCTAGAAATCTCAAGCATAAAGATCACTTCATGTTCTTTTTCATATACACACCACACGGGTACTTGTATGTGGATATCTTTATTTGTATTATTTATTTTATTATTATTATTATTATTATTATTATTATTATTATTATTATTATTATTATTATTATTATTATTATTATTATTATTATTATTATTATTATTATTATTATTATTATTACTACTACTAGTAAATTGACCGCGCGTTGTCGCGGTAGATTTGAATTTTTACAAAGTGCTTATAATAAAAGACTAACTTGATTTCATGTGTATGTTTCATGTGTATTGTAATGACATTTGCTAGTTATCAAAAACATGGATAGTTGCTAATATGGCATATTTTATAAAATTTAAACCATATATACATGCCATCCAAAGATTTTAATTGCAAAGAGTAACAAAAAGTAATTAAATACAGGTGAATAGAGATTCAATCAAGGTCAATAGATGTACATGCAGGTATTAAACATCATGAAGAATTATATATGCAACATAATTTCTTATTCGGATTACCTGATTTTGAGCATGAATAACATCTTCATCAATGTCTTGGTAACATAGTTTCCTTTTCTCTTGCACTGTTACGAAAGCGAAATCAAATCGAAAGGCCTGCAGGTGGCATGAATAGCAAGCAAGTAATATGTGCAACTAAAACACATCTCTAAGCACCTGCAATATACCAAAACATGGGATTATAAAGATAAGTATAAAATATGTTGACATTCAAAATAATCTACAATCAAGGATAACATTAATTTTTTTTAAGCTTGAATTGTCTATAACATAATCATTTAGGATCTTTTGAAACGAACATATAACATTGAACATAAGAACATAAGTTTAACAAACGATATTTATCTAAACAGCAAATGAAGTAGAGTTTTCATAGACCCAATAAGATAAATAAATAGATCCAATAAGATAAATAAATCAACTGATTAAAGAAACATAGACATTAATTAACACAAATCTCTAACAATACCTCTAGTTGAGAGGCCAACCAAAAGTACCCGAAATAAAGCAAAACAAAAAGGTAATAAGAAAGGTAAAAAGGACTAACATTCAGAAAGGAGAAGATATAAATATATAGAAACATAAACCATAAAAAAAGATCCTTAACAACTTATGATTAAAATCATAGCCAATTAAAGATTTATCATAATCGACCTCAACATATAACAATTATAATCGAAGTTGAATTGCATATAAAACACAACTCCTAAAACTGTTAACAATTTAGTACTTACTTGTTAACATAGAAACGGGTAGCAAAGCTGATAACACTGCAACAATAAAAACAAAATTCAATTCATGTATCTACTATTAAGAACATCAATAATAAAGATGAGTGACCCACAACATCATAGTTCAAATAAATTCTTATGGGTAGCTTTGCATCCTTTATGAAACTCCAAGATTTTATAATTCCTAATAATTTTCTTACCTTGTGATGAAGATGACCAGAGCCATGATATTTTTTTTGGAAAGGGTTTCCCCGATGATAAAATTAAACAAAGGAAAAGCGTTCAGTACAAGAAGCGTGCAAACACACACACAACCAATCGGGGACAGGCCCCCGAAAAACAAGGCAACAACCAGACAAACCAAAACCAAAACAAACAGTTACATCAACACAAACTAGCCACCATTATCAAACACACAGTCAGCCATCACTCCCCATTCCGCAAGACGAACCAAAACATTGGGGATCTTTCTGTACTTCAAACTGCTAATACGTAACCAGAGAACCTCAATAATCAAGGTACCAAGGACATCAGGCGGCCAAATCTGATTACGGAAACTACGAGCATTACGCTCATGCCAGACATAATAAGCAGCCGCAGCCACACCAATACGCCCAATAACCGCCTCGAAACTCTTAGACCCAGCTCTGCAAATCAGCACAGACACAATATCCTGCCAATCCATATTACAACTCGAGAAACCCAGTCGCTTTCTCAGCATCTACCAAACCTGTCGAGAGTACGAGCACCGAAAGAAAAGATGATGAATAGAATCAAAATCAGCATAGCAAAGAGGACAACACATCATATTCTGGTTCCTCCTTCTCGACACATCCCACTGAAGAATTCGATCCCGAGTAAGAAGCCTATTTCTCAGAATAAGCCACATATAAAAAGCATGTTTGGGAATACAATGCGGAAACCAAGCAATCCTAACCCAAGGCACCTCCGGTAACCAGAACCTGGTGGAATTCCAAGCCACTGTAGCAGAAAAATCACTTTACGAATTGTTCGAAACCCAGACCACCCGATAATGCACACCAGGAATAAGGCTAGGCAACTCGATATTCCACTCATCAGGAATCCCTTTCGCAACCATGTCTGCCACTGAATCAGAAGCCGACGGTCTAGCCGCATACACCATACGGTGAGTGATCACCTGACAAAGCAGACCGCAACATGCCAATTATCAAACCACGAAGACGTCATACAACCATCCCCGAGCTTAACCTGGATAAACTGACGAACCAGAGGTCGGAGTAACAGGATTTTGTGCCATCCCCAACAACAGTTTGAAGGAACCTTACAGTCCTAAAAATTACGTGAACGCAAATGATAAGAATGTCAGACCCAGGCCACCAAAAGAGAATCGCGTTTAATTACAAGACTCCAAAAATGAGTCGCCATAAGAGATCGGTTAAAATCACGAATCCTGCGAAAACCCAACCCACCTTCAACCTTAGGCACACAAACCTCTTTCCACGCCACCTTAGCCCTCCCATTATACTTGGAGCCTATGTCCCACAAAAAGTCACACATCTTAGCCTCAAGCTCCTTGATAATACGGCTAGGGAGGATAAACATCGAGGACCAGTAAACCTGCAAAGAGGAGAGAACAGACACCACCAACTGTAACTGACCCGCAGCAGACAGATATTTATCAAGCCAGCTCGAAATCCAGGAATTAAGTCTCTCCACAAGAATATTGCAATCAGAATATCGAAGGCGAGAAGAAATCAGCGGCACACCCAAATACCTAACTGGAAGCTTACCTTCAACAAAAGGGAGGACATTAAGAATGGAACCTTTAGTAGAGTCCGGAACATTGCAGAAAAACACAGTACTCTTTTGAACACTAGGCACTAAGCCAGACATTTCGGTGAAGTCCTGAAGAGCCCGAAGAATACACTTAGCCGAATAAACATCCCCATGAGCAAAGAAAAAAAGATCATCCGCAAAACAAAGATTTATAATACTTTGCTTCAAACACTTATGATGGAAGCGAAAGGCCACATCACTCCAAATATTTCTTTGCAAAATTAGCGTAAGGATCTCCATGACCATAGTGAATAGATACGGAGAGACAGGATCACCTTGGCGAAGCCCTCTCTTACCCTTAAAGTACCCATACACAATGTCATTAACACAAATCGAGTAAGAGGGAGTGGAAACACAAACCATAATCCACCGAACCATCATATCATGGAACCCGAACCCTCTCAGAGCCATCTCCAGAAACTCCCAGTCCACAGTATCATATGCTTTCTAGATATCAACCTTGAAAGCACATCTAGCAGGGCCATAATCCCTATGATAATTATGCATAAGCTCTTGTGTAAGCAAGATATTATTAGAAATCCTTCGTCCAGGTATAAAAGCAGACTAGTTAATACTAATAATCTGCCCAAGATTGTCTTTGATTCTGTTAGCAATGATTTTGCTGATACATTTAAAGAAAATGTTACAACAAGCAATAGGCCGATAATCCAAAACAGAAGACGGAGTAGACACTTTAGGAATGAGAGCTAAAAACGTATGATTAAGTTCCTGTAAAGTTTACCCGTGACAAAGAAGTCCTTAACTGCATTGTAAAAGTCTCCAGCAATAACAGGCCACACTTTCTTAAAAAACGCTGCCGAATAACCATCGGGACCCGCCGCCTTATCATCACTCATAGAGAACAGGGCCAACCGAATCTCCTCATCAGTCACAACCCGGACCATATGACTAGCATCAACCTCATTAATCTGTCTAGTGAACAAATTCGTAATCCCCTCCAAATTAGAAGCACCAGCCACACTAAGAAAATTTTGGAAATGCGAAATCAAAGCATCAGGCATAGCATCCCCAACATGAAACTGACCATGGATATCCTTAATAGCATCAATCATGTTCCTGTGCTGTCTACATTTCAAAGACTTGTGAAAGTAGGCAGTATTAGAATCACCAACAGCAAGCTAGTGAACCTTCGATTTTTGTTTCAGATAACGCTCCTCATCCAGACTAGCAGCGTGAAACCGATTCAAGCATTTAACATGCCAATTACGATACATCAAAACAGAGGGGGGATTACGATCCACAACTTTTGAGCTTCATCAAGTTGCAATCTCATGGTATCTACAATTTATGAATATCTCCCTGCATAGATAACATCTTTCGCAAAGGCCTTTTCAACAACTTTAACTTTTTTGCCACAACAAACTGATGAACACCATAGACGTTAGTGTTCCACCCATCCTTAACAATCTCCAAAAAATCAGGTTTATAAGCTAAGAAATTGACAAATTTAAAAGGAGCATGCTTCTTAACAAAATTTCCAGAGATCCTTAGAACACAGGGAGCATGATCAGAAATACGGTAAGGCTGAAACATAACGTTCGAATCAGGAAAAATTTCTAGAGCCATGATAAACCTATGGCATAAACGAAAACACCTTGTTTATGGGTCTCTTTTTCCTTTGTTCATTTATTTGATCATGAATGCATGAATGTTACTGAGTATGTTCACTAATGTTTTCCAGCCTTTGAGACAGTAACTGTTTACTCCCAAATTTTACTTGACTAATGTCAAAAAATAGTAATACTAAAAGCATCTGTAAACCAAGAACAAAACCATAAAGTGTAAACCGTAATGATTATAATGTAATTAGTGAAGATTAGTTATGTTTTAGTCATAGAAGTAACCACCCTCTCCCACAACTTAAACTAAATCATATGTCTATGATATTGCTTAATTTTTAACATTTACTATGTTTAACATGGTTACTAAATGTTCTAACCCTGATTGCCCAAAATGGGGATGAATTTATCATTGTCTCTGACATCCAAAACCTAATCCCATTCTACACAGGTTCTTGATGAATGAAGTTTTGTATAGCAAAATACAAAACACCAACAATCAGAATTCCAATTTAATACTTGAACAACCAAAAGCACAACACTTGAGCGAAAGAAAACACAAAATAGAACACATGTAATTTCATGAGGCAAAGATTCATACCGGTAGTGGTCCTCAGTAGCGGACGATGGCCATGAACATGTAGACCATTATGACCTCAATTTCAGCAGAAACGTGCCAAGCACCAATACCCTAAACCTTAAAATAGCACACCTGTGTTGAAAATCTCAGTTAAAACTAATAATATGCAGAGATATGGCGATAAAACTGGGCCATACCTTAAAAAAACTATGAAGCAACTACCCAAATCATATGATTCTTCTCTTGCCACCAGCATATTACGTTACTGATTTAGTTACCGCTGATGGGTGAATGCGAAGAGGGGCGAACATGGAGTAAAAAAAATCTCTGAATATGAATGGCAGAGAATGTGTAGACACATGCGTGTACTTTATACATTAAAACAACTGGTTTTAAGGTTACCGATAAGGCAACTGAACAAATGATACGATGGACAATAGTCAATAACCCATGGAACTCGATCAGCGCCATCACTTGCCATTAGCTAACCCAAAAACTTAAATAACGATGACCAAACCCTAGAAACCACCCTTCAGAGAGGAGAAACGATAATCGCCATCCCTAACACCGTCTAACACACAGTTTCTAGTCATAGAGAGCCTAACCTTGTGCTTTTTGGAGAGAGATAAAAGCATGTTGGTAGAGAGGGAGTTTCAGAGATGCTACTGAAGGGCCAAAGGGGTATTGAGAGAGAGAGAGAGAGAAAGACGTGTAGCTCTGTAAAAAGAAAAGTGTAGAACACAACTTGCGTATACACGTGTCTGATAGGAGAGGCAAACTGGGACAGATGTTAAGATGAGATAGAGAGAAAGACGTGTAGCTCTGTAAAAAGAAAAGTGTAGAACACAATTCGCGTGTACACACGTCCGAGAGGAGAGGCAAACTGGGATAGATGTTAAGATTAGATAAAACTACACGACCATCCAATAGAAAAATGAAGGACGGCTGATGTGGCTTTTACAAAGTATTTTTTTGTGTACACCTCAGCTTTCAAAAATTATAATAAGGTAACTATTATTATTATTATTATTATTATTATTATTATTATTATTATTATTATTATTATTATTAAACAATATTTATAATACTAAGAATTCGTCTAAGATCTCAATGCCAAAACGTCTTCACCTATAAACGTCATTTTGAGACTATCCGAGTCGTATAGGTTGCTTTTCTATTTCATATTCTTATTTTCATTTCTTATGAAGGTAATTGCTACATAAACTGTTAGAATGTTACACTTTGGTAGCTCAAATCCGGGAATCTGGGATTCAAAATCAAATACAATACTCATGCTTCTTATCCTAAGTTGAACTAACAACTGTGAGTCAAGAGTACGTTTCTTAATGGTTTCATAGAGAAGAAGTGCATGTCAAGCAACCATCAGGGTTTGCTGATCCAGAATTTCCGGAGCGGGCTTACAAACTAGACAAAGCCTTATATGGTTTACATCAAGCTCGATGTGCTTGCTATGAAACATTTTTTACCCACTTGCTCGATAATGGTTTCAAAGGGGGTCAAGTCGACCACACTCTTTCCTACAAAAGGATTGGGGATGATATATTGTTTTTTTGGGTAAAGGGTTACCCCGGTGATTCTATTATATACCACAAAAAGAAACAAGTAGCAAGGAAAGTCCAAGCTAGTTCATACTTGGGACATGCCCCAAAGTATGTAAACCAAAGAAACTAGAATCAACACTAGAGAAAAAAACCACCTAGCGCAAAAACAAACTAGGGAAAGAAAACCATAAAGGACTACATCATGCCATCTCCATTATGCGAGTTGTCCTCAATATCCCATTCTTTAAGAATGCATAGAACTCTAAAAGTCTTCTTAAAAATGATGCCCATGAGTCTGCTACGAACTGTATCCCAAATATGCTCAACAATAGAATCGGGAGGCCAAAACTGCAAAGTGTCAGTGATTGCGAAAACCCCTAATTATCTCTCTAGAATGGCGATTTCCCTTGCCTTCTTGATCTCCGGCCATTTTTATTCTATTTTCTAGATTTAGAACGTGTTGGGATTAAGCTTTCGAGTGAAAATCTGTTCTTAGTCCGTCACAACATCATTCTGATTCGTTCGATTGATTGTTTGGTCGGGCTAAGGTTCTAAATTAGGGTTTTCTCGGCTGGAGTTCTTGTTTTAGGGTTTGCGGCCATTTGTTAATCTGATTGTTCAAGAGATTGTTGATTGAGAGAGTTCGTTTGTTGCTGATTTGAAGTGTTCTACAATTTTTGTTCTGATTTACGGCTAATTGATCACCTTAGGGTTCCGGCTATCCTAATCTTCTAGGGTTCCGGCAGGTGCTAGGGTTTATGGGCGGCGATAGGTTGTGAACAAGGTGGTGGCAGCACTATTCAGCTAGGGTTCTTGTTGGTTGTTTTTGCTAGTGTTCTTGACGATATACTTGATTCGAATTATGGAGAATTCATCACCACTTACCCCAGGCTCTAGCCCTCGTAGAGTCCACTTTGATGGTGAGGTTGAGGTGATTGGATTAGCCAAAAAGGTCAAGAACATTGAAGGAAAAACTCGTGCTCCTCGGGTTGTCAAGGAGACGAATCTGGATCCCAAAGTTGAGCCGGAAGTGAACCCGAAATCGGCTGCAAATGTTTCATATGCGGATGCAGCTAAAACGGGTTCTCCTACTAAACAGGTAAACTTCCATTTTTTTGGAGGCAAAGGAGAAACAGGAAGGGGTTGATGTGGTGCTTCCTAAGGAATCTGTTAGATTAATTCAACGCAAATTGGCTTTTACTCTATATGGTTACTTCCTTGGGGATAGGTTGGCGTACCCGGTTGTTGATCACTTTGTTGCTACGAATTGGAAGAAATTTGGTGTTCAGAAATCTATGATGAATGCTAATGGTTTCTTCTTCTTCAAGTTTACTGATGAGAAGGGTATGCGGGAGGTTCTGGAAGGGGGTCCTTAGATGATTCGCAACAAACCTATTATCCTTAACATATGGACTCCTTCTAGTAGCCTTAAAAAAGAGGATATCACAAAAGCTTTGGTTTGGGTAAAGTTGCATGATGTTCCAATTGCAGCTTACTCGGAGGATGGTTTAAGCATGCTTGCCACGAAGATTGGAGCTCCTCGTATGCTAGATTCCCATACTTCAACTATGTGTATTGAATCTTGGGGAAGGAGTAGTTATGCAAGGGCGTTAATTGAGGTCTCTTCGGAACATGAGCTGAAAGAGTCTCTTTCAATGGCTATTCCTGAATCGGGGGAAGGTTGCACTAAAATGAGTGTTGGTGTAGAGTACGAGTGGAAACCACCTAGATGTTCTCATTGCCGTGTGTTTGGTCATGAGGATAGCAAGTGCCCCAAACAGACTCCTGTGGAACCTCAATCTGTTATTGAGAACAAACCAAAAGATGATGGCTACACGGAAGTTAAGGGTAAAAAAAAGGCTAAGAAGAAGGGTACCCAAGTAAACATCCAAAAACCACCGGTTGTTTATAAACCGTTGGATTATCAGAAAATGGTGGGGAATGGCCCCAAAAAAGGGAAGAACCCCAAATTGATCTCCACTCAAAACAGGTACGATACTATTGATCCGGATAATTTGGAAGTGTTACAAGAGGCAAGCACCTCTTCAACCAAGAATTCTCATGGATAGCCGGTTTTGTTGGAGGCGTTGGGGTGGAGTGGCTGGTAGTGGCTTTATCTTTGATGATGGAGGATGATTTTTCTTTGTTTATGTGTTTTGTCTACTGTTTCAATCATTGTAATGATTAGTGGTAGGCTAGTTTACTTTGGCTAGTTTGGTGCAATTTGTTTTGCTTTGTTTTTTTGTTACGTATATGGGGTATGCCCTGTATATGAATTAGTGTGGAACTCATCCACACTACTTGTACTTCAGATATCGGTTGTCATTAATGAATCACCGGGGTAACCCTTTACCCAAAAAAAATAGAATCAGGAGGCCTTGTATGATTTCTAAAAGGATGAAAGTTCCTTTCCTGCCAAATGTAGTAAGCCGAAGCATGCATGACACGCTTGGCAACAATACCATCGATGGAAGAAAACGATCCACCAAGAATGTGGTTGGATATCTGCACCCACGTCGTGTCAGCCCCTCTAATGTAAGTCTTCGAGCGAGCACGATGCCAAACCTGCGATGAGTAAACACAATCGAAAAACAAGTGATGGTGCGAATCAAAGTTTCTAAAGCAGAGGATGCAGCACATCATATTCATGTTCTTTCTTCTACTGAAGTCCCAACTCAGAATCTTATCCTGGGTAAGAAGCCGCTCACGCATGATAATGGGCGAACCAGACGAACTTGGCCCAAGAAACCACAGGAGCACGATGGCGAACTGATTCCCAAACCAAGGATGACGAGAAATTAGCCACCCTATCATCAAGCTTCCATTTCAAGGAGTCCTCGAAACCAACCATGAAAACCATGTCCGAAACCTCATTAAGAACAGGGAATGGGGATGATATATTGTTGGTACAAGTGTATGTTGATGATATTATTTTTAAGAGCACCAATAACAAATTGTGTAAGGATTTTGAAACAGTCTTGCAAATAAAATTTGAAATGAGTTCCGTGGGGGAAATGCAAATTTTCCTTGGATTGCAAGTACAACATTCTGAATCTGGTATCTTTATCCATCTAACTAAGTACGTACACGATATCTTGAGTCGTTTCCCAAGTACGTCGTTGCCCGTAAATCATGGTATGGCACCAAATGACAGGGTGAAACCGTTGATCCAATGTTGTTTAGGGCAATGATTGGATCTCTCATGTACTTAATAACTTTACGTCCTGAAGTTATGTTTGCAGTCTACATGTGTGCTCGGTACCAGGCATAACTTAAGGGTTCTCATTTGTAGTAGTCAAGAGGATATTTGTTTATCTGAAGGGTTGTTCATATCTGGGCATTTGGCACCCTCATGATGATAAGTTTGAGCTTTCAGCTTATTCTGAGTATGGTGGCTGCAAAATTAATTTCAAATCTACAACGGGGGGTTGTCAATTCTTAAAAGAGAGATTACTTTCTTGGCAATGTAAAAAGCAAAGTTGAGTTGCCACTTCAACGACTGAAGCTAAATATGTGGTTGTATTCACCTGCTGTTCACAAGTCTTACAGATTCATCAACAACTCCAAGACTATGGTTTCACTTTCTCTACTACTCCTAATAATATTGATAACTCGACTGCCATTTGTATTACCAAAAACCCCGTCCAGCACTCCAAACCAAAATATATCGACATCTGATATCACTTTACATAAAAGCTAACTAATTTACAAAAAATACACACATAGTTTCAAAGAGCATATTTTGTTTGCAAAAGCTATTGATAAAACAAGGTTTAAGTTCATGTTACAAATAATGGCATCACGAGGCTGAATGTTTGATGATCAGTATCGGTTGATCATCTTTGCTTTATTTTCTGTTTCTTTTATTTCTTTTATATTTTTAGGGGGAGATTAGAAAAAATAAAAAATAGTGTGTTTTTGTTCATTAAAAAAAGGTAAAAAAAATGAAAAAGAGACACACCATTTGAGAAATGATGGTACATCGGGTTATATTTTCTGACCATATATGAAGTAGAAATAAAGGATTTAAGCTCCTTGTTTGATCTGTTAGATGTGGTTGACAAAATCAGACATGCTAGTATGATATATACTAAATGCATTGCTGAATGCTTGTGGAACACATCTTGATGATTGTTGATTGATAATAAAATACAAAAATAGAATAAGAGATGTCCTTGTGTATGCATCCTTTCATTTTGAAGGATTTATTCTTGTCTGATTTTCTTGATTTTTCTCAAATGCTTGGACTTTCTTTGCGTATACGAAAGTATCGAACTAAAAGTTAAGTATTTGAGTTTGTGCGTTATTTTTTTATTGGTGTTGAGTTCAATCATTCGATTCTCTTGGTGTGTATGGAAATATCGACCTGAGAATTATTTATTGAACATCTTCAACTTGTTTTATCTTTCTTATTCTCATAAATTCGAGATCGTATCTGCAAATCGAAAGATCGACCTTACGATAGCCGATTTAGCATTCTGAAATCTTTTTGCATAATTATGTATCTCAATAATAGTTTCATGTGGAATAAGCACACAGTGTATCTCTATGAGATGTTTGCACATAGTGCCATACATGTGAAATCATAAGTATCTTGCATATTCATGATAGTGTGGGGTCCATACCATTTATGCATGATTAATATACCTTAAATGTATTTGAAAGCTGTAGATATAATTTTGTCTAAGCGAAAAGAAATATACATATACTATATGTACAATCAACTTGGACTTGCATGCTGATTACATTGAAATTGAAGTGTTGTTCTGGACGTATTAGCTGATATGATCTCATGTTGTGATCCTTCTCACAAAAATATAATTTATTGTTAATGTTCATTTCCGAATTTTTGTTTGTTTCGTGCTTCATTTCGGAAAAAATTCAAAAAGATTTTAGGAGTGTTTTAGTTTAAATTCTAATAAGCAAAAACATTTGCTGTCTTTCATATATTTTGAAAAATCCAAAAAAGATTTTGATTCTGATTTACTTTAGATCTACCGAACATGCGATTACTTGCTATTGCCATTTTGAACCAATCAATTCTCGACATCAGCTTACACTTGAATTTCATAAAGATTGATGGTAAAAATTTTGAATTTTTAATCAATTTGTGAAAGTGTATCAAGTTGTAAAAGTGAAGGGGTTAAAGTGCAATTTTGCTAAACAAATGAGAGCCATTCGTTGATCAACGAATGAAACTCATTCGTTCCCAACCCTAGTTATTTCTAATTCGTTCACTATTATTCCTCATTGGTTCGCTCTCCCTTTTGCTCACTGTTTACTGATTTTTACGATGTTTCGGGCACTCTTGTTCATATCTGTAGGTTTGCATCACAAAAGGGATAGTTTAAGCATCAATGGAGCAACTTTCATCTGTTCGTTTGGTAAAATACGAAAAACCTCTCAGTTTAGTAATGAATGAAAAATTAGACTTAAAATTGACTTAGAAACTAATTTAGGACAATCAACTTAGTAGGTTTTGATCTGGATTTGATTCCACATCTACTGGTGTACTCAATTTCATCAAACTCGTCCAAAAATCAAGTTTTAGGTTTCATTTGCTACTAGAACGGATTGACCAACGAATGTGGCTGTTCATCTAACAAATGAAGCTCATTCGTTGAGCAAATCATCCGTTGATCACATATTCGTTGGATGGCTCATTCATTCACACACATTAGTTCGTTGATTAATTTATGTGGTGCTTTCATTCATTGAAGGTGTGGATGATTTATTATATAGTTAATGAACACAGGCTTGCAAAAAAATGTATTTCAGCAACTATATAATCTATCATCTTCAACTTTATTATGCAAATGAAACAACATTGTGTTATTTTTAAACCGAAAGTT
Source organism: Deinandra increscens subsp. villosa (assembly GCA_039602395.1). Classification (NCBI taxonomy): domain Eukaryota; kingdom Viridiplantae; phylum Streptophyta; class Magnoliopsida; order Asterales; family Asteraceae; genus Deinandra; species Deinandra increscens. The sequence continues at coordinate 66,529,692 of JBCNJP010000003.1, forward strand.
AGTGAATTTTTGTTTGTTTTGTGTTCCAGAAATGGCAATTGTTCTTGATTCTAGACCAAATCACAACAAGCAAATGTCTTTGGAAATCCGGTTGTGATCACTGAAGACTTGATGAGAAGAACTTTGTAGTTTAATGATTCTCCTAATGATCCAATAGAATTTTCACAAGCAGCTATGGTTGCTTTATTTAAAAGAATTTGGTATTCTGGAGATACCTTAGCTAAATGGTACTTGAAGTCCAATTTATCAATTCCTTACAAGTACCTGATGCATGTATTGGTACACTGCTTGGGAAACAGACTTGCATGATACTAATAACATCAAGATCAAGTATGCTATGGTGGATCTCATTCTTAATAGACCATTCAACTTCTCTGATTTGATGTTCTTTTATATGAATGATAATCATTAAAAAAAGTAGCTGAAGGTGCTGATGTACCCGAGATTTATTCGAATGATAATAAACAGCCTGTTACCAAATCTGCCAAAGAATCCTGCTCCAGAAGTTCCTCTATATCATAAGACAGATGCAATAATTGGTAGGTTGGGTACATCTAGAGGAAAAAAAGATAATCAACCTCGAGTAAAGAGATTGATCGGGCACCTAATAAGTCCAACTTAGGTTGCTCGTGCCAACGGTGCTCTGAGGCATGATGAGGGTAGTTCAGAAGAAGAATTGGATTATGCTGAGTTTGATAATAAACTCCTGAAGTTGAGATTGATGCTGAAGCAAATGTAATATGAATGCTCTTGTGGTGGAAAGTGCTCCTGTGGATAATGTTCAATTTTAAGAACTTGTTGGTGATGTTGTCAAGGTGGTGACAGTGAACAGAGGAATGAAGAAAATGTTAATAATATGAATGATGATGAGAATGTTGATGCTAATGATGATAATGATACATTTGATAATTCAAGTTTCAATGATGAGTCTACTGACTCCGATGATGACGATTCCGACGATTACATTATTTTTTAACACAAAAGTCATGCTATCTCTATGAAGAAAGGTTCCAAGTAACATCTTTCCTATTTTTCTTTTCAAGGCATAGATGTGAGTTCTCAAACAATTTCTAGGCGGTCTACTGAATCTGATGAAGAATATGCTCCGTCTCCTCCGAAAAAGCAAAAAGAAAAAGGAAAGCAATTTGATACTGTTTTTTCTAGGAAGGGTAAGCAGAAGGCAATTATGCCTAATAAGTGATGTGGGTAAGAGGAAATCGGTGAATGTGGTTGTTCAACCGTCACTGAAGCGGAGAGCAAAACGTGTTATTCTTCCTACTCCATCCACTAACCCATTATCATAACCTAATCTCCCTTCTATAAAACAACCTACTAGAACTTCACAAAAAATAATCTCCGGCTCCACTGAACAGTATTCCTATTTCTGTTACTACATAACTTTTTGCATCAAGTTCTGCCACAGTCCCTTTTATCAAAGCTTCTGTCTCTCTCCTGCTCAAGTTAATCCTGGAACTTCTAATGTCCAAAGGATTTTATGTGATATAAGCCATGCTTCTCCTACTCCTTCTATCTCAGTGTCATCTTTTAAAATTCCTACACCTGGATCATCTCCATTACCTTCGTTTGATCAATTTGGTTCTCTAGATCTTGATATTGTATTTTCTCCTCCTCTGGTTTTTGCTTCCGCTAGTCCGTCAAGCTTGGAAAATAGTCTTTACAAGTTCAGATGAATCATTTGACTTCTATTGTACTTCGACAAGCTGAGTAACTTAAACAATATCTAGGTAGGATTGATACCTTAAAAGCTTATTATCAGCTCGGTCAATGGATTTAGCCGAATTAAGAAATTAAAATATTGTGAAGTCTAGGGAATTGATTGAGTTGAGGACTCATGATCATTCCCTAGCTGCTGAGATAGCTGAACTAAGGGAACATGTTAAACTTTTTTTTGATATGTTTAATGCTTATAGGAGAGATTAAGGGTACGAATAGATATGAATCCTATAAATAAGATGGGTTGGAGAGTTTGAGGAATGATGATGAGGGCGAACGATAGACAGCCAAATAATCCAAACTTTTCGGCTGCAGGTACATATGATGCGGCTGAGTTAAAAAAGGGGAGTCAAATGCTAAAGGATCAGGTGGTGGTGATGTGTATGATGTTCACCTGATATCGTATGTCAAAGCTTAGATAGTTATTATTGTTTCTAATTAGGGTATAATTGAAGAAGGGGAGTTCATACACTCACTTACCGAGGAGAAATCGACTGAATTATTTGATCTTGTCACACCCCCAATTAACCACTAACGGAGTTTATACCGTTAAGGGGTGCGAGCAAACCAGGACCACAACCATTAGTTACAAATACTAAACGAATCAGAGTTAATCCAAACATAAGTCATAAATTAAAGTCCCAAAGTACGCAGCGGAAAATATTGTCTTAGCACTAACCACGTGCTTTACAAAATCATTGTTTTTAAGTTTGTTTTGGGTAAGAAGGATAAGAAGGATTTTCAGCCATTGGATCTTGATCTAATAAAAAAAGGAAGGAGGGGTATTTTAGTCTTAGCCACTTTTGTTGATTTTTATCTATTTCCCCCAATTTCTTTAAACATTCATAACTTTCACATACGACATTATTTTTAAAAAAAAATACACCATAAAAACGAGCATTTTTTTTATCTTTAAAATGCATATAGTGTTGCTATATAAAAAATGAAAAAAAAAATTACTCTTTCGATTTTTGACACAGGTCATTGTGTCATTGTGTCGAAATGTTCAGATCATTGTGTCATTGTGTCGTCATGTCAAAAGTATATATAGTGTTGCTATATATAAAATTAAATACTCTTTCGGTTTTTGGCACAATATGAAACAATGATCTGAACATTTTGACACATCATTGTGTCATTGTGTCAAAATGTTCAGATCATTGTGTCATTGTGTCGTCGTGTCAAAAGTATATATAGTGTTGTTATATATAAAATTAATTACTCGTTCGGTTTTTGTCATCATATAAACAATGATCAGAACATTTTGACACATCATTATGTCATTTTGTCAAAATGTTCAGATCATTGTGTCATTGTGTCGTCGTGTCAAAAGTATATATATTGTGCTGCTATATATAAAATTAAAAAAAAATTACTTTTTCGGTTTTTAACACCATATGACACAATGATCTGAACATTTTGACACAATATGACACAATGATCTGAATATTTTGACACAATGACACAACGACACAATGACACAATGATCTGAACATTTTGATACAATTGAAAGAGTAAAAAAAATTTTTGATTTTTTATATAGCAACACTATACGCGTTTTAAAGATAAAAAAAGCTCGTTTTTATGGTGTAATTTCTTTTAAAAAATAATATCGTATCTAAAAGTTATGAAGGTTTAAAAAATGGGGGGAATTTAATAAAATGTCAAAAATACCCTTCCATCTTTGATTTTCTTTAGTTTTTCTCTCTAATTTACCCAGGAAAATTTTAAGCCATAGATCTTCATTTAATTGAAGATCTAATGGCTATGATTCCTTCTTATCCTTCTTATCCAAACTAAACTTCTCACAATAACCTCACCCTATGTTTTTAAATTCTCAATTTAGTTTAAACAAAAATAAAATGTCTTCATGTGCCATGCCAACCCGCTCCGGATACTCCTCAGCGATCTGCAAAAGTTAAAACCACACAAGTGTCAACCTAACGGTTGGTGAGTTCACAGTGGGCATGTCATGCAGTGGCCCGGTCTCATAAGCGTATGTATCAACATATAAATTAGTAATTAGTTTTGTAAAAACATTGCCAAGTGCTGAATTATCGAATATGTACTAGTCAAGTAAAGATTAAAGCGGTCAACCGATATCGCGGGTAGCTAATCCGGTTTCCATGCACTAAGGAAGTTCGTACCAAAGCTGACGTAACAGAGTTCGGCATTTGCCGATGGTTTGTGCCTCCAGTTGTGCTCCTCATGGGACCCACAACTAAAATAGGCTGATATTGTACTCCGTTCGGCCTCCAACCGGTTGGCTACACATTTGTGTACCGCGGAGCAGGGTTTGTCAAACCCTCAGTAGATCTACCCAACATCCCCTCGCTTCGCAAATTAATGGTACTAAATTGTTGAGGACTTTTAAGTTTTAAGGCATCCTTAGAAATCATGTGATATCATTTGGTTTAGACTTTAACCTACACTAGTCATATTTAAGACCGTTTTATTCTGGATTTCATTTGAAATCCTAAAAAGAGTTTAAGTGTCACAATGGTTGTTCCGGATTTCATTTGAAATCCCAAATGTGTTTAAGTATTAAATAGTTGGTTGCGGATTTCATTTGAAACCCCAAGGATGGACAGTTGCAAGTGCTTCCCATAAAACACTCCAACTTCCATAACAGATATCCCATTTGGCGATACCTCAAACTGTCAGCGTTGTTTTCCGTTAAGTAATTTCGTTGTGACCTAAACGGGCTCACGTTTAATGGGTTAGTGAAACTCACCTTAGGTTGCTCAGCTTACACTTCAAATAGTCCAATTATGACTGCTAACGAAGACCTAATAATCACATTAAGGTCTTAGGTGTTAGGTTGTGTCTATACTTTAACTACGTCACTATGGCCCATAACATAGCACGTTGGAACTACGACTCGACATACCAACACACGACACCGATGGTTGATCATAAACGAGGGTTCACATAACACAGAGATCAAAACATGTTTCATTATTGCATAAGCATGTAAGTCATGGCATAACATTCAAATAAGTTGCACAAGTTTGGGTTTTGGGTCTTGGCACAGTTTCGCTATACAGTTTCGCTATAGTTTCGCTACCCAGTTTCGCTACACAGTTTCGCTGTGTGCACGGGCAGCACTTTCGCTGGGTAATAGCCGATGACACAGTTTCGCTAGCTAGTTTCGCTCGAAACTGATGACACAGTTTCGCTAGCATAGCTTCGCTCGAAACTGGTTTGAACTTTCGTTCAGGGACAAGGTCTATGGTTGTTTCGCTCGGTAGTTTCGTTCAAGCAATACACATGCGACACTATAGTTTCGCTACATAGTGTCGCTGAATGAATATTCAAAGGGTCTGCGAAACTACAGTTTCGCCTAAAGAATGCCCAGTTTCGCTAGTCGCTAAAAACCCATAAATTTGACTGAAAATCTTTCTAACAGCTTCCATACTTCATATAATTCATTATCTAGCATGTATAAGCATCTACCAACATTAAACAGTAAGACTTAACACCTTAAACATGGATTTTCATCATCAAATCACCAAAACACATTTTAGAGCACAAAATGACGTAACTAGCATGAATCTTCATTATGGAATGATTTTACACGTAAAGTTGCAGACTTTATGATAGATCTAGCATTCCTAAGCTTCATATCAGCAGATCAAACGATTACATGGAAGTTTAAGCATGCTTTTTAAGGAAACACATAGAATATGCATAAAATGGTTTTGGAGACTCACGGTTCGATCTAGGATCCGAATGGGTGATGTCTCGAGGCTGAGATCACGTCGGCTCGTGGTGTTTCTCGGCTGACCAGATTTCACAGGAGAAGAGATGGAGGGTGTGTGTGTGTTTTGTGTGGTTTATGCAAATGGGGAGTAATTAGGGTTTTATGATCTTTATATCAGGAGCTAGTTTCGCTGGCAGTTTCGCTGGCCAAGCGAAACTGGCTCTAAACACATGTAAATCAAACAGCTTAGCCGGCTACCGAGCGAATCTACAGTTTCGCCCGGTAGTTTCGCTGGCAACCAAAAGGGGCCAATTTACATTCTATTATCAATACTAATTCATGCGTTTAAATCACATTGCACATAATGACAATAAATAAATAAACACATAACACATATGGACGGGTTCGGTGATCAACCAAAGGTCGTGGACGTATTCGGCCTAGTTAAGCATTAGTTACTAAGTTAACACTTATAATGTAACTAACGGAGATTGTCTAACGGAAGTTAACCTTGGAATTCTCGGATGTCACATCATCCCTTTGTAAATGGAATTTTCATCCCGAAAATTATTCTTGCGTAGTAGCGTTCGTAGCTTCAGCTGTCGTTGCTGGGGAAAGAAAGCAAAAGTTTTAGGGTCGCCACATCCTCCTCCTGTTAAAGAAATTTTGGTCCCCAAAATTAAATCATACCTTGAGTTTCCGTGGACGTTTGCCCGAACAAGTGAGGATACTTTTTCTTCATTTGATCCTCTCGTTCCCAAGTATATTTAGGTCCACGCTTTGAGTTCCATCGAACCTTGACGATCGGAATCTTGCTACGTTTGAGGGCTTTCTCCTCGCGTCCCATGATTTCTACTGGTTGCTCAATGAATCTCAAATGTTCATCAATTTCCAATTCCTCCAAAGGGATTATTTCAGTGTCTTCAGCCAGACATTTCTTCAGATTAGAGACGTGAAACACATTGTGAACTCCATCGAGTTCAGCAGGGAGTCGTAATCGGTAGGCCACCGGGCCTACTTCCCCAATGATTTCAAATGGACCGATATAGCGAGGATTCAGCTTTCCACGCTTTTCGAAGCGTATCACTCCTTTCCAGGGAGATACCTTTAATAGTACCTTGTTGCCTACCTCGAACTTCAAGGGTTTACGGCGTTTGTCGGCATGGCTCTTTTGCCTATCACGTGCTGCGGCTATCCGTTTTCTGATTTGAATAATTCGTTCAGTTGTATCATGAATGATCTCTGGTCCGGTGAGTCCTTTCTCACCCGTTTCGGCCCAACACACGGGCGATCTATATTTTCTGCCATAAAGAGCTTCAAAAGGTGCTGCACCAATGCTCGTATGATAACTGTTGTTGTAGGAGAACTCCGCCAACGGAAGATGAGCCTCCCAGTCTTTTCCAAAATCTAGAACGCAAGCTCGAAGCATATCTTCCAAAGTCTGAATAGTTCGTTCCGTCTGACCATCGGTCTGCGGGTGATAAGCTGTACTCATATCCAGTCTGGTTCCGAGTGCGTCTTGCATAGATTGCCACAGTCGGGAAGTAAATCGAGGATCTCGATCGGAGATAATGGTCTTAGGCACCCCATGAAGTGCCACAATTCGGTCAATATACAGCTTCGTTAACTTATCCATATTGTCATTTTCCCTCATTGGAATAAAGTGTGCAGATTTGGTTAATCGATCAATGATAACCCAAATCGCATCTGGTCGATTCGATCGATGAGGTAGTCCTGTTACGAAGTCCATGGAGATATCCTCCCATTTCCATTCTGGGATCTTGGGTTGTTGCAATAAAACAGAAGGCTTTTGGTACTCGATCTTGACTCTTGAGCACGTTAAGCACTTAGCCACATATCGCGCAATGTCGGCTTTCATATTCGGCCACCAATACAGGTTCTTCAAATCTTGGTACATTTTGTCTGATCCAGGGTGCACCGAATATCTTGATTTGTGAGCCTCGTCCATCACGAGCTCACGGAGATTCCCAAGTAAAGGAATCCAAATTCTGTCATTGTAATATCTGAGTCCGTCGGACTTAACCTCAGATTTGCCATCTACACCACGCAGTGCTTCAGCTGCGAAGTTTTCTTCTTTTAAAGCTTCTTGTTGAGCATTGCGGATTCGATCCGGCAGTCCCGTGTGAATGGTAAGTTGCAGCGCTCGTACTCGTCGAGGCTTGTCGTACTCCTTTCGGCTTAAGGCATCAGCCACAACATTGGCTTTTCCCGGGTGATACTTAATCGCTAAGTCATAATCATTTAGTAACTCGACCCACCTTCGTTGTCGCATGTTGAGGTCCTTTTGTTCAAAGATATGTTGTAAGCTTTTGTGGTCGGTAAATATCGTGCACTTTGTTCCGTAGAGGTAATGTCTCCAAATCTTGAGTGCAAAAACAACGGCTCCCAATTCCAAATCATGTGTTGTATAATTCTTCTCAGTATCCTTCAGTTGCCTGGACCCGTAGGCAATCACTTTGTCTCGTTGCATCAACACGCAACCAAGTCCTTGAATGGATGCATCGCAGTAAACCACGAAGTCGTCAACCCCTTCGGGTAACGAGAGAATCGGAGCTGAACATAACATGTCCTTAAGAGTTTGAAACGCGTGTTCTTCTTTTTCACCCCATCTATATTGCACTCCTTTGTGCGTTAAAGCTGTTAAGGGTTGAGCCAATTGCGAGAAACCCTTGATGAATCTTCGGTAATATCCGGCAAGTCCCAAAAACTGTCGGATTTCGGTCGGCGCTCTCGGAGTAGACCAATTCTTGATAGCTTCCACTTTAGCTGGGTCGACATGAATTTCATCCTTATTAACAATGTGTCCAAGAAACTGGACTTTGCGAATCCAAAAATCGCACTTTGAAAACTTGGCGTAAAGCTGTTCCTTGCGGAGTAATTCCAAGATAAGTCGTAGGTGATTCTCGTGTTCTTCCTTTGTCTTGGAGTAGATTAAAATATCGTCAATGAAAACTATCACAAACTGATCGAGGTACGGCTTGCACACCCGATTCATCAAATCCATAAACACAGCAGGCGCATTAGTTAGCCCAAACGGCATAACCAAAAACTCATAATGACCATACCGAGTTCTGAAAGCAGTCTTGGGGACATCCTCATCACGAACACGAAGTTGGTGATACCCAGACCGTAGATCAATCTTTGAAAAGTAGCTTGAACCTTGTAGTTGGTCGAAAAGATCGTCGATTCGAGGAAGTGGATACCGATTCTTGATCGTAACCTTGTTAAGCTCTCGGTAGTCGATACACATTCGGAACGTTCCATCTTTCTTCTTAACAAACAATACCGGTGCTCCCCATGGAGACGAACTTGGACGAATAAATCCTTTGTCGAGTAACTCTTGAAGTTGCGCGGAGAGTTCGTTGAGTTCGCTTACCGCCAAACGGTACGGTGCGCGTGCAATCGGAGCCGCTCCGGGAGCTCAAGTCGATTCCAAACTCGACTTGTCGAAATGGAGGCAAACCAGGCAAGTCTTCAGGAAATACATCTTGGAAGTCGCGGACTATCGGGTAGTCGTTGATTCTATGCTCGGGAAGTGTCGTGTCGGTGACGGTTGCAAGAATCGTGAAGTGTCCTTTACGAAGACACTTTTGAGCTTTAAGAAAAGAGATAATACCGGTGACTGTTCCACCTTTTTCACCTTGAACTGTTAACACTTCACCTTCTTCGAGTGGAATACGAATCACTTTTTCTTGACATAAAATTTCAGCTCGGTTTTCAGATAACCAATCCATTCCTACTATGACATCAAAACTACCAATCGGGAAAGGCATAAGATCGATTCCTAACGTATGGCCAGCTAGTTCTCTCCTACAGTCCTTAACTATCTGAGTCGTATCGTGAAGTTTACCATTTGCTAACTCTACCACATACTTAGCATCTAAGTCGATCGGTTTAGCATTAATTAATCTAGCAAACTTAGTGGAAATAAAGCTTCTTTCAGCACCAGAATCAAATAATACAGTAGCGAAGTAACCATTAAGCATAAATTTACCGTTAATCACGTTGGCGTCGTTGCGAGCTTCCCCTTGTCCCATAACGAAGGCACGACCTCTACCATTCCCACCGTTACCGTTTCCACCATTACCATTCCCACCGTTACCATTCCCGTTGCCCGGGTTCCCACCGTTGCCATTGTTACCATTCCCTTGCCTGCGTAATTGCGGGCAATCTTTCCTCATGTGGCCTTGCGCGCCACATTCATAACAGCCACGGGCTCCACCATTGTTGTTGTTCTGATTGTTTCCTTGCCCGTTGTGGTTGTTTCCGTTTCCCCTGTTGTTGTTATTGCCACCTTGGTTCTGACCGTTGTTGTTTAACCTTTGTAAGTTGGTCCAGCAGTTGTTGGCCTCATGCCCCGGTTTCCCACATCTTCCACACTCCAGACCTTTGCTACACATACCATTGTGGTGTTTCCCGCACTTGTTACAAAACGGGGCTTTACCCTTGTAGTTTCCATTCCCGCCTTGGCGATTGTTACTTCCACTGTTGCTGCCATTGCTGAAATTGGTCCTTGTGTTGTCAGGTCGCTTGTTCTGATATTGGGAGTTAGAGGATCTCCCAGATTGATTCCCAACAGTTTGATTGTTCACAGATGTTGCTGGAGCTTCTTCTTCAGCCTTACGCTTGCCACTTAAGGCAGTCTTCACAGTGGTCTTTGCGGGTAGAGTACCCCTCTCGATTTCCTGATCGGTTAACTTATGAGCCAAACGGATGGCTTGCTGCACAGTTGTTGGGTTGCTAGCTGTCACCAAGCTCTTGATTTGGGGTGCGAGACCCTCCAGGTAACGCTCAATGCGTTTAAATTCAGCATCAACCATTGTTGGGCATAGTACCGCGTACTCGTGGTAACGCGCAGTGTATTCCTCAATTTCTGACCCAGACATCTTGGAGTTCAAAAACTCTCCTTCCAGCTTCTTGACTTGATCCCGAGGGCAATACTCCTCCATAACCAGTTCCTTAAACGCTTCCCATTCCATGCCATTAGCCGCATCTACCCCAATCATTTGGATTTCGACATTCCACCAGGAGAGAGCAGCTCCCTCGAAGGTACCTGTCGCATATTTCACCTTATTCTCAGCAGGGCAGTTGCACATAGAGAAGACCTTCTCAGACTTCTCAATCCACCCGAGGAGTCCTACCGCTCCTTCCTCGCCGGAAAACGTTATCGGCTTGCAGTCCATGAAGGACTTAAACGTGCAGTGATGGAAGTTTCCTGATGCATAAATAATTCGGGTTTTAAGTTTAAACAAGTCAAATTGTAATCGCTTTGTGCCTTAACCGGCATAATAATTACCCTGCGCGGCGAATGTAGCTTGGACAGCTGCCACTGCGGCTTGCACGTGTTCGTTTATCATAGCTTGCAGTTGCGCAGGTATCAGGTTAATGTTGTTCCTTCCGTGTCCTCTTCTAGGCATTTTCTGGACAGTTAAAGTAGCCAGTGTTCAGTTACAGTTATACTCTATACATATCCCATAATATGTATATTAACAATTTCCCGTTATCCCACTATTAGTCCAGAAAAAATTTTCGTGCAAAGTCGAAGCGTCATCGGAGAACGTCGTAAGTCGCAAGTACTATCGTCGAAAGTCGGCTTTCCCATAAAAGTCACCGTCGGCGTAGTCATCGTAGTAGAGACCAGGACGCAGCGTGTAGCATCGTTTCGGTGTCCTTTCCCCCAGAATAGTGTGCGTATTAGCGTTCGCATTTCGTATTCGTGTGTGCAATTTTCCTAAGGTTTTCCGTTAGACTACTTAGACACGGTCTATATATATATATATATATATATATATATATATATATATATATATGGGTTAGGTTCAAATGAGAACCAATTGCTTTTGAGAACTTTTGAGAACCATTCTGGGCCACTAATTTTCATGGGGGGACCACTCAAATTCATAGGGGGATTTCCTTATAGATAACTAGTGGCTCAGAATGGTTCTCAAAAGTTCTCAAAACCAATTGGTTCTCAAATGATCCTCTCCCTATATATATATACATACATATGAAGTATTTACTTACACAGCAGAGCGAGTATCCCAGGTTGGCACGTAAAAATTTTTGTTTTGGGAATTTGTTTGTTCGTTTGTAACTAAGGTTTCAAGTTGCAGTTTCCAAATCGTTTTTCAAAAATGATTCCAGTTCTCTGCAACTTATGGCTCTGATACCAATCTGTCACACCCCCAATTAACCACTAACGGAGTTTATACCGTTAAGGGGTGCGAGCAAACCAGGACCACAACCATTAGTTACAAATACTAAACGAATCAGAGTTAATCCAAACATAAGTCATAAATTAAAGTCCCAAAGTACACAGCGGAAAATATTGTCTTAGCACTAACCACGTGCTTTACAAAATCATTGTTTTTAAATTCTCAATTTAGTTTAAACAAAAATAAAATGTCTTCATGTGCCATGCCAACCCGCTCCGGATACTCCTCAGCGATCTGCAAAAGTTAAAACCACACAAGTGTCAACCTAACGGTTGGTGAGTTCACAGTGGGCATGTCATGCAGTGGCCCGGTCTCATAAGCGTATGTATCAACATATAAATTAGTAATTAGTTTTGTAAAAACATTGCCAAGTGCTGAATTATCGAATATGTACTAGTTAAGTAAAGATTAAAGCGGTCAACCGATATCGCGGGTAGCTAATCCGGTTTCCATGCACTAAGGAAGTTCGTACCAAAGCTGACGTAACAGAGTTCGGCATTTGCCGATGGTTTGTGCCTCCAGTTGTGCTCCTCATGGGACCCACAACTAAAATAGGCTGATATTGTACTCCCGTTCGGCCTCCAACCGGTTGGCTACACATTTGTGTACCGCGGAGCAGGGTTTGTCAAACCCTCAGTAGATCTACCCAACATCCCCTCGCTTCGCAAATTAATGGTACTAAATTGTTGAGGACTTTTAAGTTTTAAGGCATCCTTAGAAATCATGTGATATCATTTGGTTTAGACTTTAACCTACACTAGTCATATTTAAGACCGTTTTATTCTGGATTTCATTTGAAATCCTAAAAAGAGTTTAAGTGTCACAATGGTTGTTCCGGATTTCATTTGAAATCCCAAATGTGTTTAAGTATTAAATAGTTGATTGCGGATTTCATTTGAAACCCCAAGGATGGACAGTTGCAAGTGCTTCCCATAAAACACTCCAACTTCCATAACAGATATCCCATTTGGCGATACCTCAAACTGTCAGCGTTGTTTTCCGTTAAGTAATTTCGTTGTGACCCAAACGGGCTCACGTTTAATGGGTTAGTGAAACTCACCTTAGGTTGCTCAGCTTACACTTCAAATAGTCCAATTATGACTGCTAACGAAGACCTAATAATCACATTAAGGTCTTAGGTGTTAGGTTGTGTCTATACTTTAACTACGTCACTATGGCCCATAACATAGCACGTTGGAACTACGACTCGACATACCGACACACGACACCGATGGTTGATCATAAACGAGGGTTCACATAACACAGAGATCAAAACATGTTTCATTATTGCATAATCATGTAAGTCATGGCATAACATTCAAATAAGTTGCACAAGTTTGGGTTTTGGGTCTTGGCACAGTTTCGCTATACAGTTTCGCTATAGTTTCGCTACCCAGTTTCGCTACACGGTTTCGCTGTGTGCACGGGCAGCACTTTCGCTGGGTAATACCCGATGACACAGTTTCGCTAGCTAGTTTCGCTCGGTAGTTTCGTTCAAGCAATACACAGGCGACACTATAGTTTCGCTACATAGTGTCGCTGAATGAATATTCAAAGGGTCTGCGAAACTACAGTTTCGCCTAAAGAATGCCCAGTTTCGCTAGTCGCTAAAAACCCATAAATTTGACTGAAAATCTTTCTAACAGCTTCCATACTTCATATAATTCAGTGATCTAGCATGTATAAGCATCTACCAACATTAAATAGTAAGACTTAACACCTTAAACATGGATTTTCATCATCAAATCACCAAAACACATTTTAGAGCACAAAATGACCTAACTAGCATGAATCTTCATTATGGAATGATTTTACACGTAAAGTTGCAGACTTTATGATAGATCTAGCATTCCTAAGCTTCATATCAGCAGATCAAACGATTACATGGAAGTTTAAGCATGATTTTTAAGGAAACACATAGAATATGCATGAAAATGGTTTTGGAGACTCACGGTTCGATCTAGGATCCGAATGGGTGATGTCTCGAGGCTGAGATCACTTCGGCTCGTGGTGTTTCTCGGCTGACCAGATTTCACAGGAGAAGAGATGGAGGGTGTGTGTGTGTTTTGTGTGGTTTATGCAAATGGGGAGTAATTAGGGTTTTATGGTCTTTATATCAGGAGCTAGTTTCGCTGGCAGTTTCGCTGGCCAAGCGAAACTGGCTCTGAACACATGTAAATCAAACAGCTTAGCCGGCTACCGAGCGAATCTACAGTTTCGCCCGGTAGTTTCGCTGGCAACCAAAAGGGGCCAATTTACATTCTATTATCAATACTAATTCATGCGTTTAAATCACATTGCACATAATGACAATAAATAAATAAACACATAACACATATGGACGGGTTCGGTGATCAACCAAAGGTCGTGGACGTATTCGGCCTAGTTAAGCATTAGTTACTAAGTTAACACTTATAACGTAACTAACGGAGATTGTCTAACGGAAGTTAACCTTGGAATTCTCGGATGTCACATCATCCCCTTGTAAATGGAATTTTCGTCCCGAAAATTATTCTTGCGTAGTAGCGTTCGCAGCTTCAGCTGTCGTTGCTGGGGAAAGAAAGCAAAAGTTTTAGGGTCGCCACAGATCTGAATCAGGATGAGGTTGATAACAGTTCTGTTGCAACTGATGTTGGCAAATGAGATGAAGATAGCTATGATGAAGTCGAAATTGAAGATATTACTGAAGAGGAGTATCCTGAAATATACTCAAACGATGATCATAATCTTGATTTCCTGTATTCGGTGAAAATAAAATCAAAGAAGCTGAGGAGGTGTTGAAGGTCAACCTAGAGGATTCTGATGCTAACACTAATCTCGTTGCGGCTGAGAAGGTTAAAGAAGATTGGCAGAAATTTGATGAAAGGATGAAAGTGTTTCATGCTAACTATGTTCCACCGTTAAAACCTCTCAAGCAACACAAGCATGTCAACTATAAGGGAAAAGATTATAAGACAGATGTTTGAATCCAAGCTAAAATGCTATTCAATCAAGAGAGAATTTGGAATTCAATATTTCAGATTTCCATATGATTTCAGTTCTCTGCCAGCATGGGACACTCGAGAACTGGCAAGACGACCGTTCATGAATTATGGGAATAATTACAAAGCCAAGTAGTTTAAGAATCTGGTGAAATATGAAAGCTGGGGTAAATTTCAGTTCAAGAATCCTTGGAAGCCAACTTACTATATTTCAGACAAGAAGAAGCATCATATTACCGGGAAATCACTGATTTATATGAATTTCAAGCCTATTTTATAGAAGATCCCAATGAACATGATGTAGTAGAATTTTACCAAGACTTGGAAATGGTGGTATTATGATGACTTTACTAGAGAAGTTGTAATTGTACTAAAGGTAGAGAATCGATGTCACACCCCGGCCCTTGGGAGGCTGAGATAGCCAAGATCGTATCCGTTTGAAAGCCAAAACGAATACATTCTATTAAAATTTTTGAAAGGGGGTACAAGTTACAACTAAGGAAAAAGTAGTACAATAGTTAGAAATTTAGTTCTTTAGCGAAAGCTAAAAAATTTTCTAGGGTTGTCTTCATGCGCGCGCGAGCGTATCTACGTTGTGGTCTTCTAATCCAAGTTGTCCAAAGCTAGGTACCTGATACATGCTCGAAAAGAATTTGTGTCAACTAAAAAGTTGAGTGAGTTCTCAAGGTTAGTCAAAAGTAATCATCGCATGAAAATGAGTTCCTCTTTGGGGTTGTCAAAAATATAATTATAGTTGGGTTTTATAAAAAATGAGTGTTTGCATTTAGTAAAACATAGTTATCATTGTATTTGTCAAAAGTATAGAGTTTATCGTACATGTGTCAAAGCAGGTTTTTATCGTACGTTGTCACAATAGAAATCAAATAAATGGCCCGTCAACCATGGGATGCTATGGCGTCAAAATGAATTTAGTTCCACAATCAACCATTCTCTATCCGCCATGGTCCATACCCGATTGTTTCGTGTGCATGACCACTCGCCAATAGAGGCTTCTTGTATAATATAAATAGAGTGAACCCAACCATGGGGTTGCGATGTCTCAAAGGCCAAAATGTCGTCCCTTGTGAGGGCGTCCCGAAATACATGGGCACCAGAATGTAGGGTCATTATCCCCAAATAGCGCTACCCATTTTACCCGCGGTCCTATACCAAGGACAAAGATTACGTACGTGTGAGACTAGTCGGGGTAAGTATCACTAGTCCGAACATATGTGTAATTCCATATCAAGCATCCAAATATAATCAACTACGATAACTGAATAAAGGAAAGTACGATAATTAAAATAAATACATGTTTGAAGTATATAGAGTATGTATCATCCCAAAACATTTAAAGAAAAAGGGATTAGTAGTGAGAACTCACCTAAGCATTTGCATTTCCCAAGTAGTTTGGGTTTCCTTGACTTCCAATACCTTACACCTAAAGTTATTATTTAAGACCAATTAAGTTATAGGTTCGGGTGGTTAACCCCTTGTTTGCGTTTTCATATTCAATTGAGATTCATAGTTTGGTTTTTATGGTTAAGTGATCATATTGTGTTGTGTAAATGCCTATTTGACTAACATGGCAATGCGTGTGTATGTGTAAGTGTGTGTTTGGGGCATTTGGCACCCTCATGATGATAAGTTTGAGCTTTCAGCTTATTCTGAGTATGGTGGCTGCAAAATTAATTTCAAATCTACAACGGGGGGTTGTTAATTCTTAAAAGAGAGATTACTTTCTTGGCAATGTAAAAAGCAAAGCTCAGTTGCCACTTCAACGGCTGAAGCTAAATATGTAGCTGCATTCACCTATTGTTCACAAGTCTTACGGATTCATCAACAGCTCCAAGACTATGGTTTCACTTTCTCTACTACTCCTAATAATATTGATAACTCGGCTGCCATTTGTATTACCAAAAACCCCGTCCAGCACTCCAAACCAAAATATATCGACATCTGATATCATTTTACATAAAAGCTAACTAATTTACAAAAAATACACACATAGTTTTAAAGAGCATATTTGTTTACAAAAGCTTTTGATAAAACAAGGTTTAAGTTCATGTTACAAATCAATGGCATCACGAGGCTGAATGTTGAATGATCAGTATCGGTTGATCATTTTTTTATTATTTTCTATTTCTTTTATTTCTTTTATATTTTTAGGGGGAAATTAGAAAAAATAAAAAATAGTATGTTTTTGTTCATTGAAAATAAAAGTAAAAAAATGAAAAAGAGACGCACCATTTGAGAAATGATGGTACATCGGGTTATATTTTCTTACCGTATATGAAGTAGAAATAAAGAATTTAAGCTCCTTGTTTGATCTATTAGATGACAAAATCAGACATGCTAGTATGATATATACTAAATGCATTGCTGAATGCTTGTGGAACACATCTTGATGATTGTTGATTGATAATAAAATACAAAAATAGAATAAGAAATGTCCTTGTGTATGCATCCTTTCATTTTGAAAGATTTATTCTTGTCTGATTTTCTTGATTTTTCTCAAATGCCTGGACTTTCTTTGCGTATACGAAAGTATCGAACTGAAAGTTAAGTATTTGAGTTTATGCATTATTTTTTTATTGGTGTTGAGTTCAATCATTCGATTCTCTTGGTGTGTATGGAAATATCGACCTGAGAATTATTTATTGAACATCTTCAACTTGTTTTATCTTTCTTATTCTCATAAATTCGAGGTCGTATCTGCAAATCAAAAGATCGACCTTACGATAGCCGATTTAGCATTCTGAATTGTTTTTGCATAATTATGTATCTCTATAATAGTTTCATGTGGAATAAGCACACAGTGTATCTCTATGAGATGCTTGCATATAGTGCCATACATGTTAAATCATAAGTATCTTGCATATTCATGATAGTGTGGGGTCCATACCATTTATGCATGACTAATATACCTTAAATGTATTTGAAAGCTGTAGATATAATTTTGTCTAAGCGAAAAGAAATATACATATACTGTATCTACAATCAACTTGGCCTTGCATGCTGATTACATTGAAATTGAAGTGTTATTCTGGACGTATTAGCTGATATGATCTCATGTTGTGATCCTTCTCACAAAAATATAATTTATTGTTAATGTTCATTTCCGAATTTTTGTTTGTTTCGTGCTTCATTTGGGAAAAAATTCAAAAAGATTTTAGGAGTGTTTTAGCTTAAATTATAATAAGCAAAAACATTTGATGTCTTTCAAATATTTTGAAAAATCCAAAAAAGATCTTGTTTCTGATCTACTTTTGATCTACTGAACATGCGATTAATTGCGATTGCCATTTTGAACCAATCAATTCTCGACATCAGCTTACACTTGAATTTCATAAAGAATGATGGTAAAAATTTTGAATTTTTAATCAATTTTTAAAAGTTTATCAAGTTGTAAAAGTGAAGGGGTTAAAGCGCAATTTTGCTAAACAAATGAGAGCCATTCGTTGATCAACGAATGAAACTCATTCGTTCCCAACCCTAGTTATTTCTAATTCGTTCACTATTATTCCTCATTGGTTCGCTCTCTTTTTGCTCACTGTTTACTGATTTTTACGATGTTTCGGGCACTCTTGTTCATATCTGTAGGTTTGCGATCACAAAAGGGGTAGTTTAAGCATCAATGTAGCAACTTTCATCTATTCGTTTGGGCGTAAAATACGAAAAACCTCTCAATTTAGTAATGAATGAAAAATCAGACTATTTTTGACTTAGAAACTAATTTAGGACAATCAACTTAGTAGGTTGTGATCGGGATTTGATTCCACATCTACTGGTGTACTCAATTTCATGAAACTCGTCCAAAAATCAAGTTTTAGGTTTCATTCGCTACTAGAACGGATTGACCAACGAATGTGGATGTTCATCTAACGAATGAAGCTCATTCGTTGAGCAACTCATCCATTGAGCACTTATTCGTTGGATGGCTCATTCATTCACACACATTAGTTCGTTGATTAATTTATGTGGTGCTTTCGTTCATTGAAGGTGTGGATGATTTATTATATAGTTAATGAACACAGGCTTGCAACAAAATGTATTTCACCAACTATATAATCTATCATTTTCAACTTTATTGAGCAAATGGAACAACATTGTGTTATTTTTAAAATGAAAGTTATTGAATTTTTGTTTGTTTTGTGTTCCAGAAATGGCAATTGTTCTTGATTCTATACCAAATCACAACCTATGTGCATTTCTTGCTAAGAATACAAAACACTCTGAGAAGTTTGGAGGGATCTTTGCCTTTCTTCAGAGATCTAGGATCCATTATGCAATCACTAATCGATGCCCTGCGTAATTTGATATTCTTAATTTTTCTAGAACACTGCTCAGTTAGAGTGTTATGTTACTCCTCCGTGTTTCCAAGCAAATGTCTTTAGAAATCCGGTTGTATCACTAAAGACTTGATGAGAAGAACTTTGCAGTTTAATGATTCTCCTAATGATCCAATAGCATTTTCACAAGCAGCTATGGTCGCTTTATTTAAAAGAATTTGGTATTCTGGAGATACCTTAGCTTAATGGTACCTGAAGTCCAATTTATCAATTCCTTACAAGTACCTGATGCATGTATTGCTACACTGCTTGGGATCTCATTCTTAATAGACCATTCAACTTCTATGGTTTGATGTTCTTTATATGAATGATAATCATTAAAAAAAAGTAGCTGAAGGTGCTGATGTACCCGAGATTTATTTGAATGATAATAAACAGCCTGTTACCAAATCTACCAAAGAATCTTGCTCCAGAAGTTCCTCTATATCATAAGACAGATGCAACAATTGGTAGGTTGGGTACATTTAGAGGAAAAAAAGACATTCAACCTCGAGCAAAGAGATTGATCGGGCACTTAATAAGTCCAACTTAGGTTGCTCGTGCCAACGGTACTCTGAGGAATGATGAGGGTAGTTCAGAAGAAGAATTGGATTATGCTGAGTTTGATAATAAACTCTTGAAGTTGAAATTGATGCTGAAGCAAATGTAATATGAATGCTCTTGTGGTGGAAAGTTCTCCTGTGGATAATGTTCAATTTTAAGAACTTGTTGGTGATGTTGTCAAGGTGGTGACGGTGAACAGAGGAATGAAGAAAATGTTAATAATATGAATGATGATGAGAATGTTGATGCTAATGATGATAATGATACATTTGATAATTCAAGTTCCAATGATGAGTCTACCTACTCCGATGATGACTATTCCTACGATTACATTATTTTTTAACACAAAAGCCGTGCTATCTCTATGAAGAAAGGTTCCAAGTAACACCTTTCCTATTTTTCTTTTCAAGGCATAGATGTGAGTTCTCAAACAATTTCTAGGCGGTCTACTGAATCTGATGAAGAATATGCTCCGTCTCCTCCGAAAAAAGCAAAAAGAAAAAGGAAAGCAATTTGAGACTGTTTTTTCTAGGAAGGGTAAGAAGAAAGCAATTATGCCTAATAAGTGATGTGGGTAAGAGGAAAGCGGTGAATGTGGTTGTTCAACCGTCACTGAAGCGGAGAGCAAAACGTGTTATTCTTCCACTAACCCATTGTCACAACCTAATGTCCCTTCCATAAAACAACCTACTAGAACTTCACAAATATAATCTCCGGCTCCACTGAACAGTATTGCTATTTCTGTTACTGCATAATTTTTTGCATCAAGTTCTGCCACAGTCCCTTTTATCACAGCTTCTATCTCTCCTGCTCAAGTTAATCCTGGAACTTCTAATGTCCAAATGATTTTAAGTGATATAAGCCATGCTTCTCCTACCCTTTCTATCTCAGTGTCATCTTTTAAAGTTCCTAGACCTGGATCATCTCCATTACCTTCGTTTGATCAATTTGGTTCTCTAGATTTTGATATTGTCTTTTCTCCTCCTCCGGTTTTTGCTTCCGCTAGTCCGTCAAGCTTGGAAAATAGGTCTTTACAAGTTCAGATGAATCATTTGACTTCTATTGTACTTCGGCAAGCTGAGTAACTTAAATAATATCTAGGTATGATTGATACCTTAAAAGCTTATGATCAGCTCGGTCAATGGAGTTAGCCGAATTAAGAAATTAAAATATTATGAAGTCTAGGGAATTGATTGAGTTGAGGACTCATGATCATTCCCTAGCTTCCGAGATTGCTGAACTGAGGGAACATGTTAAACTTTTTTCTGATATGTTTAATGCTTAGAGGAGAGATTGAGGGTACGAATAGATATGAACCCTATAAATAAGATGGGTTGGAGAGTTTGAGGAATGATGATGAGGGCGAACGATAAACAGCCATATAATCCAAACTTTTTGACTGCTGTACATATGATGCGGCTGAGTTAAAAGGGGAGTCAAATGCTAAAGGATCAGGTGGTGGTGGTATTGTGTATGATATTCACCTGATATCGTATGTCAAAGCTTAGATAGTTATGATTGTTTCTAATTAGGGTATAATTGAAGAAGGGGAGTTCATACACTCACTTACCGAGGAGAAATTGACTGAATTATTTGATTTGAATCAGGATGAGGTTGATAACAGTTCTGTTGCAACTGATGTTGGCAAATGAGATGAAAATAGCTATGATGAAGTCGAAATTGAAGATATTACTGAAGAGGAGTTTCCTGAAATATACTCAAACAATGATCATAATCTTGATTTGCTGTATTCGGTGAAAATAAAATCAAAGAAGCTGAGGAGGTGTTGAAGGTCAACCTAGAGGATTTTGATGCTTACACTGATCTCGTTGCGGCTGAGAAGGTTAAAGAAGATTGGCAGAAATTTGATGAAAGGATGAAAGTGTTTCATGCTAACTATGTTCCACCGCTAAAACCTCTCAAGCAACGCAAGCATGTCAACTATAAGGGCAAAGATTATAAGACGGATGTATGAATCCAAGCTGAAATGCTATTCAATCAAGAGAGAATTTGGAATTCAGTATTTCAGATTTCCATACGATTTAAGTTCTCTGCCAGCATGGGACACTGGAGAACTAGCAAGACGACCGTTCATGAATTATGGGAATAATGACAAAGCCAAGTAGTTTAAGAATCTGGTGAAATTTGAATGCTGGGGTAAATTTCAATTCAAGAATCCTTGGAAGCCAACTTACTATATTTCAGACAAGAAGAAGCATCATATTACCGGTAAATCACTGATTTATATGAATTTCAAGCCTCTATCTATTTTAAAGAAGATCCCATTGAAGATGATGTAGTAGAATTTTACCAAGACTTTGAAGTGGTGGTACTATGATGACTTTACGGGAGAAGTTGTAACTGTACTGAAGGTAGAGAATCGATGTCACACCCCGGCCCTTGGGGAGGCCGAGATAGCCAAGATCATATGCGTTTGAAAGCCAAAATGAATACATTTTATTAAATTTTTTGAAAGGGGGTACAAGTTACAACTAAGGAAAAAGTAGTACAATAGTTAGAAATTTAAACCTTTAGCGAAAGCTAAAAATCTTCTAGAGTTGTCTTCATGCGCGCGTGAGCGAATCTATGTTGTGGTCTTCTAATCCAAGTTGTCCAAAGCTTGGTACCTGATACATACTCAAAAAGAATTTGTGTCAAGTAAAAAGTTGAGTGAGTTCACAAGGTTAGTCAAAAGTAATCATCGCATGAAAATGAGTTCCTCTGTGGGGTTGTCAAAAATATAATTATAGTTGTGTTTTATAAAAAATGAGTGTTTGCATTTAGTGAAACATAGTTATCATTTTGTCAAAAGTATAGAGTTTATCGTACATGTATCAAAGCAAGTTTTTATCGTACGTCATCACAATAGAAATAAATAGATGGGTCAACCATGGGATGCTATGGCGTCAAAATGAATACAGTTCCACAATCAACCATTCTCTATCCGTCGTGGTCCATACCTGATTGTTTCGTGTGCTTGACCACTCGCCAATAGAGGCTTATCGTATAATATAAATAGAGTGAACCCAACTATGGGGTTGCGATGTGTCAAAGGCCAAAATGTCGTCCCTTGTGAGGGCGTCCCGAAATACATGGGCACAAGAATGTAGGGGCATTATCCCCAAATAGCGCTACCCATTTTACCCGCGGTCCTATACCAAGGACAAAGATTACGTACGTGTGGGACTAGCCGGGGTAAGTATCACTAGTCCGAACATATGTGTAATTCCATATCAAGCATCCAAATATAGTCAACTACGATAACTGAATAAAGGAAAGTATGATAACTGAAATAAATACATGTTTGAAGTATATAGAGTATGTATCATCCCAAAACATTTAAAGAAAAAGGGATTAGTAGTGAGAACTCACCTAAGCATTCGCATTTCCCAAGTAGTTTGGGTTTCCTTGACTTCCAATACCTTGCACCTAAAGTAATTATTTAAGACCAATTAAGTTATAGGTTCGGGTGGTTAACCCGTTGTTTGCGTTTTCATATTCAATTGAGATTCATAGTTTGGTTTTTATGGTTAAGTGATCATATTGTGTTGTGTAAATGCCTATTTGACTAACATGGCAATGCGTGTGTATGTGTAAGTGTGTGTGTTTGGGGCTTTAACATAGGGGTCTTAATCCGGCTTGTGTATTGTTTGGTTTTGGGCCAAAGGCACAAAGGGTTTGGATGGGTTTTAGTACATGCATTGAATTTGCAATGGTTTTGTAACCACTTATAGTATAAAAGATGTTAGGTTTACACATAGGTTGTTGCAACTATTTGATAAAAGTATGTTATTATATGTTTGTACAAGAATATTATTTATATGCTTGTAGATAGGTGTTATTGTAAAATAGTGTTTAGGATCCAAAAGTGTTTATATAAACAATGGTTGCTTAACACGTGTTTTATTCGGATTATTGTCACAAACTAGCATTTCGGAATACTTGTTACTTAAATAAAATCAAGTTGGTTGATGGTGTGTAGGTGTAATCCAAATGTATATTGGGTATGACCCGAGACTCGTAAGCCCATAGGGTAGCTATTGGGCCTGTTCTGGATGCTACGGTCCAAGCCGTAGCGGTCTGGGCTTCTATTTTATTAGGACAGTAACCCAACCTGAATTAACAGTTGGGCTTGGCCAAACGGTTTTATTAACCGGAATTGTTTCTAGGCCTAATTACCACACCCGACGAACTAAGCCCAACATTATAGGTTTACCTGGTCGTGGTTGGGTCACGAACCCGGCCCGACTGGTTCTATTAGCTTAACCCAACCTGTATATACCCTCTGAACCAACTAATCCGACCCGATTCAGTGGTTCGCTAGGTTTTCGGTTTGACTCAGTGTGTCTATTAGGCTGGTTTTGATTAGTCGATTCGTATGGTTTGAGCCGTTGGTCTTGTGGTTTTGGTTGCATGCATGCACGTATGTGTGCATGGCTTGTATATGACCCGAGCCACAACAACTATGAATTAGTGGGGTGGCTCGTGCCTTTGTATGTTAAAGGTTCAACAACCGGGGGTTCCCTTGGGTTAACCCAGTTGTGAGTGTGGTCCGATCCGTTAGGTGTGAGGAATTCGCAACTAGCATCCTATCTCAACCAATTTTATGCGACCATAAATCTGATATATGTATATATATATATTTACTAAATAATGTTAGTCTTAGTAACCATATTGGGTTTGTTAATGTACTAAAGTGTGTGATAAGCCTATATCTCAACCAATTTGGAAAATATCAACAATGAGTTTGGGAATAACGATCAAAATAAAACGGAAAATGAACGAAGCAAGGGTTATACCTCTGGAGATTATCCTAGTGAGGCAAAGAGTGATTCTAGAGTGATCGGTGGTGGTGGAAATGGATTAATGGAGCTCTTCCTATATGTTGCATGCATGATCAGATGTGGTTGCATGTAGTTGTGAGATGGTGGAATGATGAGAGTAGTGGCTTGTGGTGAAGGTGTATTGTAGGTGTGGTGGTGGAAGGTTTCATGGTGGTGTTTGCATAGTGGTTGCATGTGTGGCTTGTGATGGTGGCTTGGTGGTGTAGAAAGATGGTTTAGTGGTGGTTTTTTTTGTTTAATGGTGGTTTAATGGTGACGGGTTGATTATTGTCACACCCTCAAATTTTCACCTGCGGGTTTTATACCGCGAGGGTGTGACAAACCAGGATCCGAGTCATTAGTCATACCAAACCATGCAAAAAACAGTTTTAAAGGAAGACGAAAGCATAAGCGTAAGTAAAAGTAATAACAATGTTGCATAAAACATGCGCTTAACCGAAATAAAAATAAACCAATGAGGTTTTAAAAGTGTGTTGTAGACCCAATGCAATTTATGCATCCTAATCGTGCTTCGGACCTAGAAACCTGAGAAAGACATGCTATGTGGGTCAGCACAAAGGCTGGTGAGTTCATAAATACACAATGTAAAAATAAATGTTTGTACAATGTTTGTAACAATGATTGTACCAATGTTTGAACCAGTGTAATCATAATTGTACTGTAGCTAGCTAGGCCAATATTGCTATCACTATGTGGTTCGCAACCGAAGCGTGACTGTTTATGTTTGTTATGCCTTTCCACCATCGTCTAACACGGACAATAATGATACTGTCTAGGCTAATCTTACACACCCGTTCAACATCTAGTCGAGTTAGAGCGATTAACGCGAGTGGGGTTTGTCAAACCCAGTAGTACTACTCAATATTACCTCGCTTTCTCATAAATTAATGGTTTGAAAATGTAAGGACTTGCAGTACGTGTTATGTTCGCACATACGTGATAGCTATACAATTATATTACTATAAAAATTGTTTGAAGCATGTTTTTCTCTCTGAAGGAGATACTTAGAGATAAAATGTTAGAGAATTCACCTTCAGGAGCTCGGCAAGAGTTATACAAATGTGTTGATAAATTTCCTACAAATCACTTATATGTCTGTAATTGTGTAATACTACAATGTAAGAGCAACTGGACTGACCAAATCGATCCCGACAACACGTTGGTGACCCGTGACAAGTGTGTTTGTTTGTTCAGTTACACTTTCCAAATCCATTAAGTTTCTATTTTAGGAAAGTTTCCACTTATGGTATGCTTCTATAATTAGCATGTTACTAAATAGAAACAGATAAGTTCATGTTGCACATACTCTAGCATGCACCTAAGTTGCTTTTTTTGGGGTAAAGGTTTACCCCGGTGATTCTATTAATACCCAACAATGAAGAACAAGTGGAATGGAGAATCCACCCTAATTTATACATGGGACATGCCCCAGTATGTAAACTAACTAAACAGCTAAACAAGATAAACAATCAAAAGACAAACAATGAAAACAACTAGTCTAAATAACTAGATCTTCATCTGCAACAGACACCAATAAATCAGCCTCGATCATCAATAATAAAGGTCCCAAGGCAACTCCAATCAACCCGGAAACAATACGCCCAATAGGCACGACACATCATAAGAAACCACGTTTAAGAAAAGGAGTGCCCGCCCCTTTTGAAGTAGAAGCTGAATTAGAAGCCATAAACTTCCCAGTTTCAGTAACCTCGTCAACCATGTCTTCAAAGTAATCATCATATTCATAGCCCATGGAGTCACAATCATCTTTACCATCTAAAACTTGATAAGTATTACTTGTAATCACAGGAGGTTGAGAAGACACAGGCTTACCCGAAGACATAGAAACACCCTTATCCTTTGCACTTGATATATCAGAGTTCTTTTTTGCATTTCTAGTTTTTGGCCTATACTCAAACTTAGAATTCTGATTTTTAAGAGGTACCCCTTGTCTTTTTGCACTTTTTTCCCCCGCACATCTGTAAAACCTTGGTCATCAATCTTAGGAGCAGCCTTAGGGTTAGGACACACCTGTTTTGGACAAGTAACCGTTTGATGACAAAAAACACAACAATGGGAGCAGCGAGGAGGTTTCCACTCATATTCCACCTCAATCTTCTCCTTTACATACCCATCTCCATCCATATTCGGAATAGCTAAAGTAATCTCATCTTTTAGATCACAAGAGGCTGAAACCTCAATAAGAGCCTGAGCATAACTACTCCTACCCCAAGCATCCACACACATAGACGAAGTGTACGAATCAAGACGTTTTGGAATACCAAAACGTATATACAACCAAAGGTATATTATGATATTTTACCCAAATAAGAACCAGTTTGATGTCCTCCTTCTTGAGCTGTGTTGTAGGAGACCAAACATTTAATAAAATAGGTCTATTATGAATCAGCCATGGACCTCCCTCAAGAACATCGAGCATACCTTTCTCATCACCAAACTTAAAAGAACCCTTTGGCATTCATCATTATTCTCTGTAGCCCATATTTAATGCAGTTTTGTTTTGCAAAATAGTCCACCACGGGGTAAGCAATCCTATCCCCTAATAAATATGCATAAAGAGTAAACGCCAACTTATTTCGCACTACGCGAATTGACTCTCTAGGTAACACAACGTCAACACCTTCTTGCACCAATTCACTTGCTAAAACACAAAAGTTCACATGAGTATTACCTGGTCTATTGTTGTTAGACCCAGCTGCTTGTTTGGTTAAAACCCCATCAGCCCCATTAATATTAGAACCCGCACCTGCTGAAACTGTTTTGATCCCATCCACGTTGACCTTAGATCCTCCCCATAACAGTAGCAGCATAGGAAACTGATTTTTTATTAACCCCATTGCCCACATGACCCGATGACAAGCCACTTGGAGCTGGTGGTTTAACCCCTTCAT
Source organism: Deinandra increscens subsp. villosa (assembly GCA_039602395.1). NCBI lineage: Eukaryota > Viridiplantae > Streptophyta > Magnoliopsida > Asterales > Asteraceae > Deinandra > Deinandra increscens. Next base: position 66,556,997 of record JBCNJP010000003.1, read on the forward strand.
TAGAGGTCTGATCAGCATTCACTTGTGCTCCTCCTTTGACAGAGTCATCATAGGAAGGCTATACCTGTACATTACCATCAACTTTGGTGATTCTTGAATACCTATAGTCACTTGAATACCATCTTTATTGGACCCCACTAAACCCAAACCCTGCACAGACCCCGTCGGAATAACAGGAGTACCAGTTTTAATGTCCACTTTAGTCGGAATAGGGTTAGGGTTTTTCGAAGAACTTCCTGCTTCATTCCGTCGATGTTCAATACCTTCCTGGCCAGCAACAGGCTACGTTATTTCCCGTTAACCCGCTAGGTTGTAGACCTTCATTTACATCAAACGATGTATTTCTACTCTCCATGCAATAACAAAACACAAACAACACACAGCGAACCCTAATCGCCGTATATCACCAAACCCTAATTACAGCAAACCCTACCACATCAAGAAAAACAAACGAATCACAACCGCACCGTAAAATACGAAACCCTAGGACGAAACCGTAGATAAATCGGCCACTCGAAGTATTCAGATCAAGAGTAATCACGTCGCAAAATGGTTTACTATGAACCCTATTCAGAACACGACATGAAGCCAATAAATCAGAGACGGCGATGACCTTGCGAATCCTTAATACAGAATCAAACCCTAGAATACGTAACACAGATCAAACATAAGATGTAATCCAATGCATGAACAAGTATACGAATCAGATTAAGGTTAACAATCAAAAGGGATTTCAAAACGATCCAAAAAATTTAGATTTCGATCACGACGACTTCGAGTTTACGATGAACAAGTCAAGAAATGAGGGTTTTCGATCAGATTAGGGGTTTACGATCTGGTCGAGAACCAATTTTCCGATCGAGTTATGGGTTTACGATCGAATTGAGGGTTTACGCTCGGAAACATAAGGGCGGGTCGAGAACCGGTTTCCGATCGAGAACCAACCTACGGGTCGAGAATTGGTTTTCGATTTTTTTTTTTGGGGAAAACCCGGCAAAATGAATAAATAGAACAGAAAAGTACAAGAATAGCACACTCAAAACCATTAGGTTGGACAAATCCCAACCTTAACGGTTAAGAGAGCATGGAAACACCAAATAACAATCCTAACAACTAAAATACAACCAAAAGACAAGCCAACAATAAAAGAAATGCACCAACATAAACAACCCAAATAGATGACAATTCTCCATAACAACCAATCCCTCTTAGATGAAAATCTCCTGTAAAGACACAATATAGCCCATTTCCAGGCCAAGCAACTGATAGCATTGCACATCATCTTCCAAGACCAGCAACAAAGGAACCAGAAAAACTTGACAGCAACGAGGTCAGCCCAAACAACAGGGAAAGTACTCCACAGCAGCTCCCTAACCGCCACACTAGGACCATACACACTGCCCCATCTGCTGTTCCAATCCATATCAATAACAACCATCATCCATATACATTGTTCCTGCTTCCAATTCTAAACCAACAGAGATTATCAATAACCTTAGACACCGTTAAACTAAAAGTAGCATCAAGATTAGCTCCATCAAAGTTCCAATGATAAGCACCCATAATATTCCAAAAATACCCTTTTTCCTTGCCAAGAGTATAACAGCAATTTCTTCCATTATTCCCACCAGTTAGCATATGTAAACCCTTGCATTCCCATTTAAGAACATGATAATAACTGACTTTCCTCCCAATCAATCCCATGTTCACATGAGAGACATGCAAAGTATTACCATACCCATCCCAAATGCTACCAAATAGAGAGTCCAAATCCACCCAAGCACTACCAATCTTACTCCAGTCCCAAATCATAGCACCATGAACCTCCCTCATCCCAACACATCCCCCTCCCCCCCCCCAAGTCCAAATGGATAGACTCAAGAAATCAAAACCAATAAAAGCTAAGGCCAAAAAACAAAGAAGCCGGTTTGAGTACCAAGGGTAAGTTCTAAATAACAGAAAAATACCAAGAAGTTGAAACCTGACCCAGATGGTACTCTTAACATAACTGCTCCAGTGGTTAATGCTACTCATCAGCCATTTTAAACACCAATCCCTAATCATAACCGCGGAAATGGAAAGAAGAGATTCAAATCTCCTCCCATCCATCAGAGTAATGACCCAAAAGACATAAAAGTAAAGCAGAAATAAAAATTTGGAGGATGGAGATGTATTACTACACCAGATAACTACCCACGCTATTTTGTGCAACTCAACATCAGAAATGACCCATTTATATCCCCCCACCCAGCTATTATCACCATTCCAATACATAATATACCAAACACCACAACCACACACAGAAAACCAATGAAAGGTAATGGCCAAAATAAGAGAATGCCGGTTTGAGTACCAAGGGTAAGAGCTAAGTAACAAAAAAATGGCAAGATGTTGAAATTGAATCCTGACCCATATGGCACTCTTAAAGTAACTGCTCCAGAGGTTAATGCTATACTTCAGCCATTTTAACCACCAATCCCTAACCTTTAACGCAGAGATGGAATGCATAGACCCAAGAGTCCACCAAACCATCAGAGTAATAACCCAAAAAATATAAAAATAAAGAAGAATGAAAAGATTGGATAATGGAGGTATATTACTACACCAGATTACTACCCACGCTGTTTTGTGCAACTCAACATCAAGGATGACCCAATTATAACCCCCCACCCAGTAAAGATAACCATTCCATTTCATAAGGCACCAGGGACCAGGACCATAGACATTAAACCAAAGAAAAGCTATGGCCAAAGATATAGAATGCCGGATTGAATGCCACAGGTGAGAGCTAAAAAATAAAAACCAAGAACCCAAATGAATCCTGACCCAAGTGGCATTCATAGTATAACTGCACCATAGGTAAATGCTGCACTGCAGCCATCTTAAACTCCAACCCCTAATCTCATAAGCAGAGATGATAAGCAGAAGCTTAGAAAGCCACCTGATCATCAGAATAAAGAACCAAAAAAAGAAAAAATAAATCAGAAGAATTGGTTTTCGATTTGGGAACCAAGCCACGGGTCGAGAACCGGTTTTCGATTTGGGAACCAAGCCACGGGTCGAGAACTGGTTTTCGATCAAGAACCTATCCACGGGTCGAGAACCGGTTTTCGATTGGGAACCAAGCCACGGGTCGAGAACCGGTTTTCGATCGAGATTAGGGTTTTTCGTTTTTACTAATTTGCAAAACCTTTTTCCAATTGTAAAACACGATTATAAGTGGATCGAAAAGCTAGAATCTTGATTTGGTTACCCCCCTTCCAAGTTTTTATTCCCAAAATCATAGGTGGCTCGTGATACCACTGTTAGGTTATATAACCATTTATCGATTTAAACACGAGTACGCAGCGGATATTATCCTATGAATTAATCTAACTAACCGGATAAACAACGTGTACCTTTTTAGCTTGGCAAGAGAAGATCTTCTAGGATTTGAAGTAAATCCCTCTACGATCGCACACACGACACACCGATGTACGTATGCTAGTACTCAATCACGAACTCCTCTTGATGTAGGCTTTGGTCAAACCACACAAGAAAACGAACCCCTTGGGTTCTTTTCCCTTTGCCGAAAATTAGAAAGAAAAGAGAGAGATTAGGGGTTGCACTTTACAAGTTAATTGCAGCCACCAAACCTCAAACCCATAAGGTTTATTTATAGTGTTTGGAGACTTGGAAAACAAGTTAAGGATTGAGATAGGGAGCCATAATCGAAATCGGCCTAAGGCCCTATCCCAAAGCCTTCTCTCAATTGTAATCCAATTATAACTCTCTCTAATTACAACTAACACCCGTGTTAACAATTAACCATTAGTTTTTAGCGACTCCTCGTTAAATGTTCGTGATAAATATTAATTAACTAATTAATCAATACAAATACATTAGTGTCGAGACGTGTAACCCCGTAGGCTTAAATACTTTCCGGACATACGCTTATTAATACGTGATCATATCCCTACAAGAACAATGTGAACAGTGGACGCTTTTGATAACTAGACTAAAAGTGTGGGAAAAATCAACGCATGGTATCTGAGTGAACCCACGAGCAACTAAGCGTGCTTTGTATCAGTCAATAGTACCGTCGGCTTTGTATTTTGTTCGACACAACCATTTTGAGCCAACCACATTTTGAGACGCGGGTCGGGGAACTAAGTACCATGTTTCATTTTTCTTTAAGGCACCAAGTTCTTCATGCATGGCAATCACCCATTTAGGATTTTTTTTAGAGCTTGCTGCACACTTTTGGGTTCCACATGAGCAAATAGCGCAAAGTACAAAGGATGTTGAGAATGTGAGCAAGATCGGCTTTGTAGCTAGCGTGGTTTAAAGATTCCCACTTCCGCTCGGGTGATCAACGGGTGTTCACCGACAAGTTGAGACTGGTATATTTGAGTGGCTACTGAATTTTGCGAATGGTTGCTGTTAGGATCGCTAGGGCCAGTAGTAGGAACGCTTGGAGGAGTGGGCCAACATCAGAATCATCAAACTCAATACTAGGCTCAGTAGTAACTTGCGGCCCATTAAGATGGTTTATGGAAATGACACGGGGGGAACATTTGTGAATGGAGGATGCCATTTCTTTTTCTTTAGGCTGTTGTTGACTATTAATTTCAATTTCAAGCTCCTGTAAAAAAAATTGTAACATAAATATCTATTACTATATATAATGCATATTGGAGAGAGAAAGTGAGATGTCTTAATTTTAAGACGCATACAAGTCAATAAGCAGCATGTACAATATCCTAATGCATAAAATCTTAGAAACCCTAGGTATATAAACCTTGTTTTTCATTTCAGCCGTAGCCTCCACATTCCCGTCTTCCTCTCTCGACGAAAACCCTAACAAACAGAAATACCTCCGTCTTTCTTCCTGTCGCCGAAGGAATCCAGACCACCGCCAAGACGGAAATCCACCGCGAAGACCAACGCCGAGATTTCGAGTGAAGAGTGGCGTGCGACGGCCGCTAGGGTTCCTGCGATGGCGGCTATGCGAGATTTCGAGAGGAGACCACCGCGAGTTCCGGTGATGGCTGCTTGGGTTTTAGCAAGACCGGCAAGATTTCGAGAGGAGACCACCGCGAGCTCACGGTATGTTCTAATATCTAATCCATCTCCCTCATTCATTTTTTAGGGTTCGATTATCATCTTCTTTTTGTGATTCTTCGTATTCAGATCGTCTGATGGAACACCGCAAATGCCCCCACCGATTCCATCGGTATTCCACCCTCCAGATCCATCGATAAAAGAAGCATCGATTTCCACCCTCCAGATCTATCGATATTGCTTGAAGGTGAGGGCTCGAATTTACAGCAAGTAGAATCATCATCTTCATTCTTGATGGCAGGTTCATTCGGTTTTGATTTCCCATTATCTGCTTATGAATCTTATTAGGGTTTGGTTCTCCTTATTTAGGTTCTTTCATTTCATTTAATCAAGTTAATCTCTGAATATTTTTTTGGGTTCTGGTTAAAGGATTACATGTTTGTGAAGTTTATGCTTAAAATTTTTGAAGGTTGACTTGATGTACAAAGTAATAGTCGTTTCTTCATGTTACTTTGATGTTCTGTTTAATTTTTGGTTGAATCTTCTTGCTTTGATGCTTACTTTTTGTTTAAAACTATGCATCCAGATTTTATGTTTAAAGATACTTGCGTACCTAACGGTTGTGTTTATTTCCCTTGGTTATTTATAGTCAAATTAATCTGATTCATATGTGCATAATTACAGGCTTGCATACTCGATGAGGAAAATGATGGCGGACAAAGCACTGGCACGTTTGATCATTCTTATCAAAATCTCTCCGGTATTGACTTGTGTTTTATTAATTTGCTTAAAATTCTTGGTAATGTGCAAACGCAGGTTAGGAGGTTATCTGCTTGTGAAACAATGGGTTCTGCAACTACAATTTGCAGTGATAAAACTGGAACCTTGACATTGAATTTGGTGGGATATTGTGTTGTTGTTATTGTTTCTTGCTGTTCTTGTTTTCTTTCTCTTATTCTTGAATGATAAAGTTTCTTCATTTTTTGCTTACTTATAAAATGCTTTTGCTTTCCTTAGATGACTGTCTTTAAGGTTTATATATGTCCGAAAAAATGGATCAGGGAAGCAACACATCAGAATTACCATCAGTTACATCCTATGGTGAATTGGAACTATAGATTTCTAGTGTTAAGGTGAATTGGAACTATAAACGTGGTTATTTATGGTCTATCTAGAGGTATGAAACTTCAGCAGATTTGTGGTTGATTTTAGAATCATATTGGAGGTGACCTAAATACATTACTAAAGCAGGTATGCAAAGTCATTTTGAAGCATGTCATATGAAATTATTAAAGAATATAGTATCATATATTTATGTATATGCATAGGCAAGTCATTTTGAAGATCAATATAGTTATAATACTTGCCCTTGATAGGTGTAATTCATTAAAAGATCAATGTCATTTCCAGCTCTGCTTAAACCTTGTGTTTTTGCTGTTCTTATTTTAGCTCTGCGTAAACCTTGTGTTTTTGCTGTTCTTATTTTAGCTCTGCTTAAACCTTGTGTTTTTGCTGTTCTTAAGCTGCATTGTCTCACAATTGTTCTCTATCTTGTTGGCATCAAAACAATTCAAGATACGAAGCCATTATGTTTAACAATCAATTTGTGTGATTGAGATGCACAAACTGTGGTACATGAGATTTGATACTGATGGGAAGTATAAATGCTAGATTCACAAACAAAAAATCAGCAAGTAACAAGTGAAGGAAGAAGTAAACATAAGTACATAATTTTTAGTAAAGGCTTCTTGGAGCACAAAGGAATCTTAATTATTGACTAATAGATGCTAATCTTTATTATGTTTCTTTAATTTTATAATATGCTTTTGCAGTTTGTGATTGTGAATATGGAAGCACAAGGAAAGCATGCAAGAGTTGTGCTTGTAACGAACTCACCAAACATGAAGAGAATACAAAAATTTTGAGTTAGGAAAATTGGCCTGTAATAATACAAGTTTTCACTCTTTGGCCAATAATAATATGAGTTTTTGAGTTGGTCTGTAATAATACCAGTTTTCGAACTATTAGACTGTAATAGTATGCCGTTAGTTTTTACTTAACGGGGTTAAATCCCTGCCTACGTGGCTGTCCACGTGGCTTCATTAATCATACGTGGCATTTTTAAGTGGGGGTTTTAAAAAGGAAAATTGGCCTGTAATAATACAAGTTTTCACTCTTTGGCCAATAATAATATGAGTTTTTGAGTTGGTCTGTAATAATACCAGTTTTCGAACTATTGGACTGTAATAGTATGCCATTAGTTCTTACTTAACGGGGTTAAATGTATCGATATTCACAGTCCGCTTTGAAATTCTATTAAGATTCAAAAAAGATCAGTAGTTCCCTTACCATCAATGATTGAAAATCTACAATTGGCTCACCAGCAGCTTTCTGTTATCACCTTATTATTGATCTCATCAACACTGTAAGTCACATAGTATGTTTAATTTTAATTTATATACAAAAGATTATATTACAATGTTATCTTTAGGCTGATTCAATTAAGACTTTTGGCCCCTCTGTCTGAAATTTGTGTTTGTGCCAAAGCAAATTAAGTCATATTAGCTAGGGATATTCGTAGTTTGGTTTGGTTGGTTTTGACATAATTTATAGGCTGGCTGACGATTTATGGTTTTGTATTAACGTAAACCAAACTAACTGATGGTTTGGCAATTTGGTTTTAACAGTGTGGGACGTTTATTGTTTTAAGTTTTCCTTTACTTTTTTTACATGTTTACTTGTGAATAGAAATATATGATCCTTAAGCAGTTTGAAGTTCCTTAATTAAGGTTTTTTATTTATAAGTTCCTTAATTAGTTGTGAATAGAAATATTTGTGTTTATTTGTGTTCTGTAGCTCGTCGATTGGCTGGGTGTGCAATCGTTTGATGATTTGTGGATTTTCAGATTTCAATGTTTGTTCGTTGTAAATTTGTAGAAACTACCACATGCCACTGATTCATCAGCTACAAGTAAATCAGCTTGTACAACTTGAACAACCAAAGGTTTGTCAACTGTAATAGAGCCATCTTCTATATATATAAAGAAAGAGTAGCAAGAGGGTTGGAGTTCAAGTCATGCATGCAGATAGGCAAAGGGTTTTGGGTGAAACAATTTTGGTAATAAATTACTGTTGCAGCTTTAGCAGCTTTATTTTTTAACAATTGAAAGTACATAGTCATGGAAAAGGTTGGGAAGCAAGGGATCTTTTCCTTTGGTCTGCTTTGGGACTTTTAGCAATAAGGAATGTTGCAGCTTTATTAAAATGCAGTGGACTTTTTCCTTGGGTAGGGGCTGGACTTACGCAGGAACAAAGGCTAGAGGAAGGCATTCATAGGAAATTGGGCGGGGAAGTGCAGATTTTAAACAAACAAGGCAAAAACAAGAAAAGGAAGTCAACAAACCACAATTCGGACGGATGTACATGGAGTTTCTCCTTTTTCTGTTTTTTTAAGTTGTATTATTTTATTTTACTCTTCATGTTTTCGCTTCTTGGTTTATGCTCCGGTCTGGATGTTTGACTCTGTTGTATTTTTTGTTCTAGCCTCTCACTAGGTTTTTATTAATCTGAAAGCCGTTCAAAAATAAATATCTTGAGTATATAGATCAGCATATAGCTTATTATCAATAATTCAATATGCTTTATTCGAAAGAAACTATCATGACCACTAGAAAAAACAAGCAATAAACTAATACACATTTGAACTCATTGAAATCACAACAAGCATCTTATCTCAAATATCATATAAGATTTTATTTTATAAGGTGAAAAAAGAATATAACCTGGATGTCGTTTTGTTGATCTGCTTATCCTTCAACATGGGTTTATTTATTATGAAATAATATAAATAGTCATTTGACATAGGTTTGTGTAATGAAATTGAATAGTTCATTTACCATGGATTGCGTAGAACTGCTGGTTGCATAAAAGCTGTTGTTAAATTGTCATGGCAAAGAAGTGGGTTCAACAACTATTAAGATTATTAATATAAATTGGTTATCAAAATGTTCTTTAAAATCTTGCAATTCTGACTATATATAGTATATATAGAAGTATAATCTTTCACTTTTCTATTTCCAATCTAAAAGAATTTAATTGGGAGTTTATGGTATGATAAATATAGCTGTTTAACTTTATGTGTTTGGAAGCGTTTTTTAATTTCCGTTTATAAGTGTCGTTCTAAAAGGGTTTTGTTTGTTTCCGTTAGTTCCATCAATCAAAACTCGTACCCATGACAGGAGATGTGAAAACAAGTACCGTGTTGATTGATTATTGTCGTCGCATCGCGTAGGTTTCCCCATATGTCATTAGTCTTGTTTGTCGTAGACGCTAAATACGCATGTGCCGCAATATAAATTGTCGTCTCATCACATCGTGCTAACAGAAACAAATATCGCGTTGTAAATTGTCGTCATTATCGAATGCACGAACAGAAGGAAAATACGTGCTATCAACTGTCGCCCACCGTTCAATGCACATGTACTGCATTATAAGGCTGTTGACAACGTGGCGCCCGTCCCCATTCATCTGTCTGATATGGCTCCGCACGTTTGCACGATGTAAATTGTCGTGCCGCCATAACAAACGAACAGAAGAAGAGTAACACGCTATACACTATCGCCGCCGCAACGCGCGGGCACACGGCTAGTTAGAGAAATTATTAGTGTTCGTTGTACTAGAAAAAGGAAACACTGTCTCGTTGAATCAAGCATGCCTCATGATATACACTCGAGAGGTTAGCAGATCAAGGCATTTATAGCCTTTATATTTTAAGCAATACCCAATGAACACACATGAAATGCTCCGAGGTTCGAGTTTATGGGCAGAATAGTCTCGAAGGTAAGAAAAAACTTGACAACCAAAGGTCCGGAAGTTGTCATAAATTGGTCGACGGGAGAAATTAACCTCGAAGGGTGATTTGTTATCCAACACTTTGGTGGGTAAATGGTTTACGTTCGGCCCGCTCATTTTGTTGCGGAATCTATGGGCATGAGAGTTGATGAAGGGTCCCATTATTTTCAGATATTTGTCTAACAGTGTTATTAACGAGCTCCAAACCACCATCACTTTGAAAAACTTTAAGTTTCTTAGCAAACTGAGTTTGAACAAGGTTCAAAAATACTGGTAGGATTAGGCTAACAGATTTGGTTTTAAGTGGGTAAAACCATGTGAACCTTGAGTGATCTTCTATAAATATAACATAGTATCGATAACCATCGATCGAGGTAACCTTGAGTGCCCCATAAATCGCAATGAACTAGATCAAGAGTATTTGGAGCTCATTTATCATTCAAAGTAAAAGGTAACCGATGTGCCTTAGAAGTTTGACATGACGAGCATAACACGGGTTTAGATAAAAATAGAAGTAACATTAACACAACCTAATTTATTTAAAAGCGAAATAGTTTCAAACATAACATGGCCTAGGCGATTATGCAAAATTTTAAAGGAAATTTATTTTGAGATCCTAAAACAGTCATGAGGGCTTGGTGATCGGCATGAAGCACGTACAAGCCATCCTTACATCTGGCCCGAGCTAGAACCTTGCGAGTACATTGGTCCTGAATGGCAAAACACGCTTTAGAGAACACAACATCTCTGTTATTATCGAATGAATGTTTACTTATAGATAGAAGGCTCTTTTTAAGTGATGGTACCACCAATACCCCCTATAGGGTGGTATTAGGTGTAACGAAAAAGACACCCATGTGCGAGATGGGTATTTGAGTACCATTAGCCACTGTGACAGTTATATTACCTGTGTAGGGGGTTTGATTTTCCAAGTTTTCAGGGTTTAAAGTCATGTGTGTCGTTACACTGTTACACTGTTTTTGGAATGCTTGAACCAGATTCTCATCCACAACTGATTTCTTAGGTTTGACTTCATGTATTGGATAAGTATTAGCATAGTGCCCCTTTTGTGACATAAGTAGCAAGTAATTTCACGTCCCTATGATTTGTTTCTGCCCTGATTGTTGTTTTTGCCTTCATTATAGTTATTAGGCTTTTGACGGCCACGATAACCAGACCCTGAACCACAATTAGTTTGAGCAGAAAACACAACCTGAGGGGCGGAGAAAGTACCTTGAAGGTGTTGGATTCACATTTCATGACTCTTTGCGCGAGCAGGCAAATCGCTGAATGTGGGTTGCTTGAACCGCAGAGGCAAATTGATGAAGGAAGGGCCGAGACCTTTCAGAAAGTAGTGAGATTTGTCCGAGTCATCCACGGGTTTGCCAACAGCGGCGAGCATATCACAAATGTGCTTGAACCGTTTGGTGTTCTCAGTAACACTTTGCGAGCCTGAGTCATTTGTCGTAATTGATCTTTGAGATTATGCACCCTTTCAGCCGAGGAATTGCTGTACGCAGCAGCGAGAGCCATCAAGATCTGATGCGCAGAAGAGAGGCCTATGACAGTGGCCATCGCTTCTTCAAAGAGAGCCGAGTTGAGAAGAAGAATCACACGTTGATCGTCTTGTACCCATGACGCGTGATGGGGGTTCTCAACGTCCTTATTTTCAGAGGAGATTAGAGCCGGGGGCATAGGGGACGAGCCATCAATGTGACCGGTCAACTTCAGGAACAAAAATATCGGCTCCATTTGGCTTTTCCAAACCAAGTAGTTGGTCGACCTGAGTTTGATTCTAGCCATGTGAAGGGCAGTAGTCATCGAAAGGGTGATATCACTGTTGGATGAAGCCATTGGAAGAAACTTGGGGTTGGAAGGAGGAGGGAGGGGGGATATGAAGTGGCTCTATAACATATGACGATTGAAAAGTGAAGTGCATCACCCAAATGAGGGCAATTAACTATATAGCCAACTAAAGTGGTGTACACTAAATACCAAATAAATGAACAATAAATAAGAATAAATGAATAAATAATGAATTCTACTAATACAAGCCATTAGGATAATAACACGTCGTTAGCGCCGCCGGACATCAATGTATTAGGGTTTTGGCATAAATCCTATAATGGGTCCTTACACCATAACGAGTCGTGACGTGATAAAAAAGTTAAACTCCGAATCTTCATCACTTTTCACCACAAAACTTTCTAAAATCCGCAAATATCACTTTGGCCACCTTTGAGAACCTGTTTATGACATTCTACAGCAAACAAAGGTAAACTAGACCAAAAATAATGCATAACTACCAACAAATAAGGGTATTTAACTATGATATAGATGTGTACTTTAGAGAACATCATATAGCAGACTAGAGGTTTTCTGTTATTCGGCTTTAACCTTCAAACATGTCAAACACTTGCTGAGATAGGAAGCTATATCAGCCTTCATGTTGAAAATACTTCCGGGCGAACTAAACGACGCCGTTTTGCTGCCAAAAAACATGCGTCACTTCTAACAAACATATCATCATTACCTATTTGAACTTTGAAACTAGTAGTCAAAACATATATTATGTTGAACTAATATAAAATAGTGTTCTATTTAAAATATGTGATATTTTTCAAAAACTTAGTAAATATATTAGTTGAATATATATATTTATCCAAGTAATGACTCGTGACGAGTCGAAGTGTCGTTTTTAACCCAAAATCTAAGTTAACTCTAAGATTACAAATACTTATGGACACATTTGGGATGAAACATAACTTATATCTATTTTTTAATAAATATATACTTCTCGGTTAAATAAAGACAAGTCATAAATGGGTAGGCATGTCAATGTTTTGTAAAGGAAATACCATACATTACAAGTTAAGTTGTGTCAAAGGGTTATATAATCAAGTTTCTCGTAGAGATTACTTAGACATTTAGGTGCCTTATATTCTAGGACACGCATAGGTTAGGCGTACGTAGACTTTTTCTACATCCCCGTCACCAATATTCGATCACTCACGTACCAAGTGAGTCTCACGAACCAGTTGTACATACTTTCCTTGAGGGGAGATTACATGCAAATATTTACTATTTCCATTTCTCAGCAAGGTAATTATGAATAGTACTATTAGGTTTGACAACCACGCCTACTTTTGTTGCGCAAACTTTGACTAGAGGTCAAAACAAGTGCATTATTAGCCTAAACACCACCATGTATACGGTAGGCATGGGTATGGGCATTTCATATACAGTCTAGCTTAAATTTCAGTTTGCTTATGGAAATAATATAGTACTGCGTGCACAACAATCAAATCATGGAATATTTTGTGGCCCGTTACAATGAATTATGTCGAGAATTGGAACTTGTTAAGTCACCAACATTATTTGTTAACCCGTTTAAGAATGTTTGTCTCAATTCATTAATCTACTTGGATGTAAGCTTGCATGTCACATGGAGTCACACATCATTCTAGGACTCATAACTGATTATTTTCATGCAACTTTTATTTGTGAAACAATTATTGATTCTTCCACATATACTTTTATATAAAACTCTGAAACATTACGTCGTATTTTTTAACAAATTTATGACATGTGCTTTCCAAAACCATTTTTTGGTAGTTCAATATAACTTGTGATGATCATCCATGAAGTAACGACCAGCGGGAAACCACCATGGTTGGGGTGTGACATCTACACACAGCTAAGATGGTTGTTTATGCACACTTGCTGGCATAGCGGCCCGCACTATAGCTCCACCCATTTGCACACAAGTAAAGATAGTTCCTTATGTATCACTTCTTAGAAAGAAGTGCCTATATACTCCTTTACGCAAACCTACTATGGAGTATAAGGTCACTACCTTATACTCCATTACGCACACACCTAGGGAGCGCTTCTTGCACACCTGCTAGGAAAACGGTTTGTGCTTTGTCCTGCTAGACCTCATCGCATCTTAATGACTTGACCCACTCAATCTATTGAACATTAACTCTACTTAAAAAATTCCATGCACCACAGTTCAGAATATTTCAAATAGAAATCCTATCTATATCAATATCGACATTGATTTCCAATCAATGACAAAGTATTTAGGTAAAGGGATACCCTGGTGATTCTATAAAAATACCACAAAAAATACAAGTAGTAAGGAGAGTCCTTACTAGTTCAAAAGTAGGGGCATACCCCTAACAAAGGGAACCAAAACAACAAGACAACCAAACAAACTAACAAGAACAAAACCACCTAGACCAAGAAACTAGGAAAAACTATCCAATCATGACCGAAGCCGCTAGGTGATGCCCGTCTCATCTCGTTGAACACATCCAAGACCCCAGCCATCAAGAGTCTGCATCACCCTGTATGTTTTCTTCAACTTTAACCCAATAATTTTGTACCGAACAGTGTCCCAAATGATATCCACAAGAGTCAGGAGGGCGAGTTTGATTCTTGAAAATTCTATTGTTCCTTTCCTAGCCAAATATAATAGACAGAGGCATGAACCACAAGCTTTGTAACCACCATCTCGAAAGAAGCAGAAGTCCTCCTGCAGAAAAAACCCGCGATGTTAATCCACGAATTGCCCATGTCGTTGATGCAAGTCTTAGAACGAGCTTTGTTCCAAACCTGCGCAGAGTACTCACACTCAAAAAACAGGTGATGATGAGAGTCAAAGCATTTGAAGCACAGAAGGCAGCACATCATGTTCATATTCCCTCTTCTAGTATACCCCCACTCCAAGATTTTATCCTAAGTTAAAAGTCTCTCCCGCATAACCAACCACACCATAAACGCATGATGAGGAATGCACTGAGCGAACCAAATAAATTTTCCCCATGGGACAGCAGGACCACGAGTACGGAGCGAATCCCAGACCAACGAAGTTGAAAAATCATCCCTTTTGTCACCAACTCTCTAGTGCAACCAATGTTAAGTCTCTAAATGTATGACAATATTAGAAACTTCATTCAGAACTAGAAACAGATCACTCCAAGCAATAGGCCAATTTCCCCCATCCTGAGAAAACAAATCGGCAACCTTAGCATTCTTAGTATACCTAGCACTATAGATGTGACGATGAGAGATATATTGACACAATGGTCTAGATTCAGACCATTTGTCAAACCAAGCAGAGGTGCTCCTTCCATTCCCAACACTAGACCAAATATACGGGCGTATAATAGGACGGATGGCCGCAATCTTTCTCCAACTCCAATAACAAACACTTGGGCAAGGACTATCCCAGAACGATCTATTCTTGAGACGGTGAGAATAGCTCCAAGCCACCCACAACGACTCCCTTTTAGTCACTATACCCCATATGTGAGTCGCCATGAGGGCCTTATTCATGTCCCCAATGCGTCTAATACCCAGACCCCCCCCCCCCTCAATCTTGGGCTTACAAACATCTTTCCAAGCAACTTTAGCCATGCCTTTTTTAAAAGCCCCACTACACCAAAGGAAATCCCGCATCTTCTTCTCAAGTAAGGCAATAATATTAGAAGGAAGGATAAACACAGAAGCCCAATAAATGTGCATAGAAGAGAGAACAGAAGTGATAAGTTACACTCTACCAGCAAAAGACAAAAAACAGTTTTTCCAGCTAGTGATATGGGTATCCAGAGTTTCCACAAGAGGAGCACAGTCCCGAGCTAAGAGCCGAGAAGAAATCAAAGGGACACCCAGATAACGGACAGGGAGAGAACCCTCAGTCATATTCATAGTCTCCAGAATATTGGCTTTAACTACGTTGGAAACGTTGCAGAAAAACACCGTACTTTTCTGTGGGCTAGGCACCAAACACGACATGCTGGAGACCTGCTAAGAGCCAGCTTAATCCGAGAAGTAGACTGGATATCCCCCCTAGCAAAAATAAAGAGATCATCAGCAAAGCAAAGGTTAATAATTCTTTGCTTCTCACACTTATGATGAAACTTGAATGAGGAGCTCATTTGCGTAGTATGATGAAGCACCCGAGTAAGAACTTCCATAACTAACGTAAATAGATAAGGGGACAAAGGGCAGCCCTGTCGAAGACCCAGTTGCCCCTTAAAAATAGCCATAAACATTGCCATTAACACAAATGGAAAAGGATGTAGTGGAAACACATGTCATGATCCAATTGACCATCTTCGTGTGGAACCCAAAACCCAAGAGAACATCTTCCAAAAAACGCCAATCAATGGTGTCATAGGCTTTCTGAATATCAATTTTGAAAGCGTATCTAGGAGGACCCTGCTTCCGGTGATAATTATGCATTAACTCTTGAGTGAGAAGAATATTATCAGAAATCCTCCGCTCAGGGATAAAAGCCAATTTTTTTTTGGGTAAAGGGTTACCCCGGTGATTTTTGTATTAACAGAAACTTCAAAGTACAAGTAGTAGAGTGAAATCTCTACTAGTTCTCAAAGGGGCATACCCCAAAGAGTAAAACACAAAAAGAAAGACAAAGCACACCCAGCTAAATACTGGTAAGAACAACAAAGGAACAGGACACAACACTAAAGCCAATTAGCCTCCATCATCAAAAGTCAAGCTTCCCAAGGATCTCCAGATGGGAAGGACGTTTCTCCCCCGATCACCAAACTTGCACTTTAACCCCAGTACCTTGTAGCGGATATCAGACAGAACATCCCCAACAACCTTCTCCGGCTGTCGATAATTGTTCCCATGCAGCCGATTATTTCGTTCCCGCCACACGTGATAGACAGCAGCCGCCACAGAGAGTTTAAAAACAACACTAGATAGGGCCTTGGACTGCGAATTCGATGCATAGCAATTGATAATACTATTCCAATTACTCGGCATCTGAATCGGAAAGCTTCTCCCTACCGTCTCCCAAACCTTCTTGGAGAAAGGACACTAAAAAAAAGATGGTTATGAGAATCTATATCAGAATAACATAGAAGACAACACATCATGTTCATACATCCCTTCTTCCAATTCCAGCGTACCAGCTTATCCTGAGTTCGGAGTTTACCATTAATAACCAACCAAAGACAAAAGGCATGTTTAGGAATGCTTGTCGTATTCCAAACGAGATATCTCCAAGGGACGACATCATGGGACTGCCTTAAGGAGTTCCAAGCCGTATTAGTTGAGAACTCAACAAGAGTATCATCCGCTTTCCACCAATGTTTATCAGCAACATCCTTGAGCTCCGGGATATGAACATTGGTTAACATCGGAAAACGGTGAACCCAATCCAAAGGCCAATTCCAACTGGGCTCATAATAACTTCAGCAAGACGAGAGTAGATGTTAAAACCGGCATTATGAATTTGTCTAGAGGAGAGAATATTAGCCAAGGGACCGATATCGCTCCTAGTGTCATACCAAGCAGACGTGTCAAGGCCATTCCCAACAGTGATATATATGTATCTTTGTATAATAGGCCTAATCTTCACAAGGTTTCTCCAACACCAACTACTAGAGGCATCATTCTTACAATTCCAGAAGGTGCGGTTTTTCAATCTATACGTGTAAATCCATTCAACCCAAGGTGAATTCCTTCTAGTGAGGATACTCCACACATGCTTAGCGAGGAGAGCATGATTCATATCTGTAATACACCGGATTCCAAGACCTCCCTCACTTTTAGGTCGGCAGATCACACTCCAGGAAACTTTAGCAGCCCCCTTTACACGTTTTCCTTGGGACCACAAAAAATCCCTCATCTTAGCCTCCAGCTCCTTTACAACTCTAGCAGGAAGAAGAAAAACTGAGGCCCAGTATATATGCATAGAGGAAAGGACCGAGAGGATGAGTTGGAGACGACCAGCGAAGGAGAGATTTTTGTTTCTCCAGCTAGAAATGCGATTGTCAGCCGCTTCTAATAACGGAAGACAATCCCGATAACGTAAACCAGACGATAGTAAAGGCACCCCAAGGTACTTAACTGGAAGTTTTCCTTCAGTAAAAGGTAAACGGCTTAGAATAGCAGTTTTAGTATCATTCCCCACATTACAGAAAAATATAGTGCTTTTCGGGAGACTGGGGACTAAACCAGACATCTTTGAGAAGTCATCTATAGACCGCATCAAACAGGTAGTAGACCTGGTATCACCATGAGCAAAAAGGAACAGATCATCTGCAAAACAGAGGTTAACAATCTTTTGGTCCTTGCATTTCTTATGATACTTGAAGAAAGGATCACTTTCCACATCACGTTTCAGCATGAGAGTTAGAACCTCCATAACCAGGGTAAAAAGATAAGGTGACATTGGGTCACCCTGCCTTAACCCCCGCCTGCCTCTGAAGTAGCCATGGAGCTCACCATTTAAGCATATCGAGTAAGACACAGAAGAAACACATTTCATAATCCAATTCACCATCACATCCGGAAACCCAAAGCAGCCAAGAATGTGATTCAAAAAATCCCAGTCCACAGTATCATAGGCTTTTTGAATATCAACCTTTAAAGCACACTTTGGCTCACCCACATTCCGGTGGTAGTTATGCATAAGTTCTTGAGACAACAGAATATTATCCGTAATGAGCCGTCCAGGAACAAAAGCAGATTGATTAGCACTCACAATGTCATCCAAATAACCCTTGATCCGATCCGCAATAATTTTGCTTATGCACTTATACAATACATTGCAACAAGCAATAGGACGATAATCTGTAATATTAACAGGGGTAGTCACCTTAGGCACCAAGGCAATGATAGTATGATTGAGTTCTTGCAGAAGCTTACCATATTGGAAAAAATCGCGAATGGCCTGCATAATATCCTTCCCCACAATCGGCCAAGCACTCTTAAAGAAAGCCGAAGTAAAGCCATCCGGGCCCGGAGCTTTATCTTATCAATCCCAAATATCGCATCCCGGATCTCCCCGTCCTCAACTGGACGAATCATGTATGTAGCAGCCCCGTTATCAAATTTTCTAGTGAACAACGAGGTAGGCGGCATAGCAGAACTTGTACCATGGGTTCCAAAAAATTTGGTATAGTGCGCCACAAAAACAGTAGGAACCTCCTTTCCTTCATGAGTTACACCAGAGGTGTCCTTTATAGCATCAATCCGACCCCTATGGTTCCTTATTTTTAAGGATTTGTGAAAATAAGAGGTGTTTCGATCGCCCACGGCAAGCCAATGAACCTTGGATTTCTGTTTTAAGAAACTCTCCTCATCAAGACTAGCAGTTTGGAAGTCATCCAGAATTGTAGCCTCCTTCTCTTTTAGGATCAGGTTAAACGGGTCCACATCCCTAGCCTTTTGAATCTCGTCTAATTCAGACCTTAACTTACAAACTTTTTCATGCAGATTCCCTTGTTTAAAAAGCATAGACCGAAGAGGGGATTTTAAGTGTCTAAGCTTTTTTACAGCACAAAATAGAGGGACTCGAGTGACGTTAATATCCCAAGCTTTTTGGACCGTTTCCATGAAACCAGGTTTGGACGTGAGGAAGTTTGCAAATTTGAACGTCCTCGGTTTTGGAGGCGTGGTACAAGTAAATTTAACAACACTAGGGCAATGGTCAGACACTCTATAAGGCTGAAACATAGCGAAAGCAGTAGGGAATTCCTCCACGAACTTATAATTCGTCAAGACTCTATCCAGTTTTTTAAGCGTCCCTATCCCTTTTTTTGGTTTTTGAGTCCACGTATAGTGCATTCCCAAACCTTTAAGATCCGTTAACTCACATCGAGTGACACAATCTCTGAACTCACGCATGCTAATATCCAGAGATGAGGAGCTCGTGACCTTATCCTCAAGGAAGAGAGTAGAATTGAAATCCCCCATCACAACCCATGGACTTAAGGTCGCAATACCTTTGAACTTGGCAAGATCATCCCATAACTGGCGTCTTGTTATATAGTAATTAGCCGCATAAACAATCGAACAGAAAATCACTCTTCGATCATGTTTGAAGATCAATTGGAGATGCATAACTTGATCCGACTGGAAAAGAACCATGATATCCATAAATGTCGTATCCCATCCCACAATAATACGAGTTCCCTTAGTCGAAGCCCCACCATTAGAGGTCCAGTCCCACGATTTGAACACATCACCACACACCTTAACCAGCTTTTCAACACTCACATGTGACTCCAACACAGCATAAAAGTTTAAAGAATGTTCCCGAACTAAAAAACGAACCTCCTTTTGTTTCAGAGGGCGGTTCAACCCCCTAATATTCCAAGTACCAAGACTAATCATGAGGACCCTGTCCTGAAGGAGTGCTTGCCCCTTTTTTATTGAGATTTAGCACCGAAGCCATAAAGCCAGCCGTTTCATTGGTCTCATCGAGAACTTCAATATCCGAGTAGCTCATCTTGTTTTTATTTCCATCCTTCATCTTCCTAGCAAAAGACTGGAGCTCTTCCATCTGAATAACACGGTCCTCTCCCCCTTCCAATATGTCAAACGGATTATGTGTTGATACATTAGCCGTCGGTTCCTTGCGAGTTTCCTTATTTTCTGTTATCGGTTTACTACTCGAGGATGCCCCTTGGTCCGAAGCTTTGATACTCACAGGTCTATAAACAAGCTTGGCCTTCTGGTTTCTCACCGGAACACCCTTTTTAGCTACCTTCTTCTTATTTGGCTCCACAAAACCTTCCTCGTCCACCTGATTCACCGGATACTTTTGATGTTCTTTAACTCTATGCGGGCAATGCTCCGTATCATGACTAAACAGACAACACTTGTTGCACCTTGGGGGTTGCCATTCGTATTCAACATGTATCGTTTCCACAAGAAAGTCCTCACCATCCGGATCCGGAACACTAACCTTTATAGTCTCCATATATTCATGGTCAGCAGATATTTCAATTAACGCTCTAGCAAAACTACTTCTTCCCCAGGAATCATAACACATGGAACTGGTTAAGGCATCCAATCTCTTTGGCTCTCCTACTTTTGTGGCTATCAGACTCAATCCGTCTGCAGAAAAAGCAGCAAGGGGAACATCATGAAATTTGACCAATACCGAGACCTTCTTTATGTCCTCTTTTTTGCGCTGAGTGGTCGGGCTCCATAAATTAAGAAACATGGGCCTGTTTCGAATTTGCCAATGGCCTCCTTCCAAGACTTTAATCATTCCCTGTTCATCACCAAATTTAAAGAAAAAATACCCATTAGCATTCATCATCGTTTTCTGAAGGCCATATTTCTTCCAATTCTGTTTAGCATAGTACTCGACCACAGGAAAAGCAATCCTATCCCCCAAGAAATAACCAAACAAAGTATAAGAGAGCTTCTGTTGCACACTTCTAACCGCCTCCTTAGGCAGCACAACATCAATACCGTCCTGAGCTTGTGACTTTAATGCCCGGAAATTTATTGTCCGTGACGCAGACAACCCCACAACCTTAGCCGCGAAAGAAAGTTCACCCACAGTAGCCGATGATTGTTTGTTCAAATCAGTCATGTTGTCAACATTCAATTTTCCATCCTTATCACCAAGGTTGTCCGCACTATTAGTTTTAGGAGAATTTAAGGCCGGTTGAGGCTGAGCTTCCATATTTGGATCTAAGACAGGAGACATATTTGCCTGTGGGCCGTTAAAATCGGTCCCCTCTTTAGCGGATGACACCTGCCCAACTTTCACACCATTGTCATCCTTCGACGTAATCACATGCGTTCCTGATTTCATCCCTTCGCTTATATTCTTCATTAACCCACGAGAAGGTATAGGTTTACCATCCACTTGTTTCAGATTTGTAAACTTAGACGTCGAATTTTTCTTATCAGGAGGCTGGTTTTTAGTTGCCATGGACGAGATGCCGATTCAGTCGTAAACCCGATGCCACGCGTAAACACGATCTCGATAGTAAACAAGATTACGATCGTAAACACGCTTCAATCGTAAACACGTCCCAATCGTAGACACGTCCCAATCGTAAACACGGGCCACTCGTAAACACGTTGCCGAAAAAGACACCTTGCCAATCGTAGACAATGAGCTGATCGTAAACCCCTTGAAACCCTAATCACACGTCGTAATCAGTATGGAAATCAGAAACAACTCGGTGCAATTCCGTCGAAACCCTAACCGCCCCCCATAAGGTGCTAACGAATTCGTTTCACCAGTTAATCGATACAAGGATCTAATCAGATACAACTTGTGATCGACGAAACAAGCGAACACAGATCGCTACACACCTGGAGAAAACGACGCAGGAATCCGGTAAAAAGAAGCCCTAGTCGGAATGAAGAACAAGACCGACACAATCAATGAAAAGAAATACCAAAATCGAAATAGATGAACTGCTAACAGTACTCGTACCTCACCTAAATCTCAGCTGATTCAGTCACAGGGCATTATACGATTATCAATTAAACTAGAATCGCAATAGCAACCCTAATCCAATGAGAACCGCTAATACTACTCGTACCAAAACAACGATTATAGATGACGATCACAGGACCGCTAGGAGAAGATCGCAATCGAAATCGGTATGCAAATCAAACAGGATGGATCAAAAATCACGAACCAGGAGAAACCCTAGTTCGCAAGTCGCCTCTCTCTCTCTCTCGTTAGCCGATTTCAACAGAATCCGGGGATAAAAGCCGATTGAATAATCCCAACGATATTATTGAGCTCCATCTTGATCCTATCAGCAATAATCTTGCTAATACACTTATATAAAACATTGCAACACGAGATAGGTCTGTAATCAGTAATAGCCGCAGGAGTAGTAACCTTAGGAATAAGAGCAACAGTTGTATGATTTATCTCCTATAATAATTTACCAGTACGGAAGAAATCCTGGACAGCACAACAAATATCTTTACCCACAACCGACCAAGACTTCTTGAAAAACGCTGCAAAGAAACCATCCGGGCCAGGGGCTTTATTATCAATGACAAAGTAGTTTCCAACCATTTAAATATAGTGAGCGGTGTATAAAGCATTCATATATTCTTATTCATGGGACATCCCCCAATTTTCCATCGGTTCTTATATATAAAAAGTACTGCAATGTATCCACCACACCGTTGATATGCCAAGCAAGCATACAAACAATGTTTATATATAGGATGTATCGTAGCTTATCAACCACATTGATGATATAGTAAAACGTACCAATTATTCTAACACGTGAATACAAAATACA
The DNA here is from genome assembly GCA_039602395.1 of Deinandra increscens subsp. villosa. NCBI lineage: Eukaryota > Viridiplantae > Streptophyta > Magnoliopsida > Asterales > Asteraceae > Deinandra > Deinandra increscens. The sequence continues at coordinate 66,579,955 of JBCNJP010000003.1, forward strand.
TTATTAATACTCATAAGAAGTTCCAACACTAAGCAGATAGCTAATCTATGACCACAAGGCACATTTAATGAAACATAACAGTTTGTAGCAGAGAATAGCATCACACGAGCAATTCAAAGAATTTTCATAACCATATCATGCAAACCAGGCTAAAACATTAAAGAAAAGTTTAAAACAGAGCTTTATAAAATTCACCTTAACTAGAAAACACTTATCCTTGACTATCACAATCAACCCCTAAACCAATCCAAGTATCACATATGTCCTATTGTATTTAATAACCTAACTTAAATCACAATCCAAGATAATATCCCCACTGATATAGCCATAAAGAGTCCATCTGATGAATCTATGGTTCTAAATTGTAGCGTAATTGCTAGATAAAATCCAACGTCAACTACAATACAAATCTCGCATCCAATTAGGACATATAATTCCTTGCAAAGGAGTGCATAACCCGCACCACATAGGTGTCCAACCGATACCTCATGGCTGCCTGCCCCAAACCATGTGCCCCAACCCACACCCTGCGGGTATCCAATACGCACCACATGGGTGCCCAACCTAAGCCCCTCCCAAGTATCCAATCAGGGTGTTGCGGGTTTCCACCCACAACCTCCTTTAGGGCACAATGTATGCCCTACGGGTGGTCGTCCCATTATCTAGGGAGCATCGCACCGCATTACTACACGCCCTCACCTAAGACCTTTGAATACCTAATCTCTAAGGAATACTAGCAAAGGAAGAATACCTTCATGAAGTTCCAGTCTTTATGCCGAATTTGAACTCACCGAGCTATGTCCTTGCAATCACGTACCTCTCCCACACACCAGACGAAAGACTTTGCGTTTCACACCTGAATACGCGTTAAAACACTAGGGTATTGTGCGAACATGATTCCCATAAAAGCCAAAGAAATTTCTCTCTCTAAAAATGTATAAAGGGAGAGATCAAGGTGAAAGAATGAAGGTTGATTTCCATATATATAGTATCCATCTACAAGCCACACGACCGCATCCATATAGGGTGTCTAGAATATGGTCGTATGCCCTATGCAAGCTCTAGTGCCTACACGTGTCCCAAAAGTGTTGTTCTTGTGTGCATTCAGGTGTCACACATTACGGTTATAGTGATAAAACATCATATGGCTGTATCGAGTGTGTGTGACAAGACTCAATTCTTGTCTTCACGATTCCCGATTCGTTACAACTTAGACTTCTTCCGTTTTCATCGACATTCATCATTTTGCATTCTCTTTCATCTACAAGTGGATTTATGCCTTCATGTGTCCTCAAACTTTAGGCCTAGCATGTATACCGATACCGAAACTTTGATTTGCTACAATTCATTTGTTTCTTGACGGATTCTCAATCTACTCCTGCACACACTCATATCCTATAAAAAGTTACATATGTGTAATCCCCATCCTTAATTCCTTAAGGATCAAAAGATCCCAATTCAAGTCGAAACCAAATGACCCTTGAGTTAGTGCAATCTCCTATGCGATTGAAACTTGAGGAGGGTAGAAATAAATTAAGTTAAAAGACACAAACAATATTTTCCGAATGGCAATGTCCGGAATTCAAGCATTGAATTACAAAAGTGAGAAAATATAAAGTCCTTTCAACGCCAAAATATGAAATATGTATTCATTAAATCAATATTTCAAGTAGAAATTTATATGTTTGCACAAAAAGAAATTAAACTGTTTAAATTATTTGTGATGTTTGCGATGGTCGGTTTATCTAGCACAACATCAAGTAGACGTGTCCATCGAATCAAATTCTCGTTATTCGGGTTATTCAAATCGAATTGTTCAGATTTGACAATTTTAAAAGTAAATTAGAATTCAGATAAATCTCGCACAATTTGATTCGAATAAATTTATTTGAATTCGGATCTATTTGAATAAACCAATTTAAACTAAAAATAAAAGTTAGAATTTATTATTAAAAAAAACTATCTTTTACTAACATCTAATTTACATATAATATTTCAATTGGTTTTGAAGATGGGGTGGTCGGTAAAGTGTGTGGAGCGGTTTTTATTCATTTCGCAGCCAAATGTCAAGACCATCAAACTCTCACGGACTTACGGCCTATTAGCCTTGTAGGGTGCATCCCTAAGTTGATCTCCAAAGTCCTAGCGAACCGTATTAAGGGTCCTTTGATTATGATTATTTTCGAGCCTTAGCCGGGCGAAAGATCTTAGACGGTGCGTTGATTATTAATGAAGTTATGTCTGGATCAAGAAACATATGTTTCCTTCCCCCCTTTTAACGTTGGTTTTGAGAAGGCTTATGACACTCTGGATTGGGATTTTATGGACGCCATCCTTTCTCAAATGAATTTTCCGTTAAAATGGCAGGGTTAGATTATGGGTTGTTTAGACGCCTCCCAGACTTCGGCTGTCACACCCCCAATTTCCACTAACGGAGTATAACTGTGTGGGATGTGATCCAGACCAGGATCCAAGTCTTTATTTACAACCAAGCCATAGTTAAAGGGTAATTATTAAATCAGAGTTTACATTTGCAATTCAGCGGAAGCATTAAAAGTTTACAAGGTTGCAGTTTAGCAAAAGTAAGTCCTAAGTATTTGAAATACAACTCCCAAAAGGTTTTTACAAAAGACAAGTATTGCCAACGCCCGCGCCTCCAAGATCCTCCAAGCAACCTGAAAAGCATTCAACAATCAAGTGTCAGCAAAAGCTGGTGAGTTCACAAAAGCGGTCTACACTTCACTGTGTAGACCAAGAATGTATACGAATAATGAAAGACCAATTCGTAAGCTATGAGTAATATCCATATCATTAGGTAGCTAGCCTATTATGTTCACCTGAATGTTCGCGACTGAAGCTGACTATGCGGCACAGGTTTAGCATGTGCGATTTGCCTTCCCTGTGTCTTTCCCGATCACGGTAGTTCTAGGCTAATATTGTTCTTAGTTCGACCGCCAGTCGGGAGGGTACATCACGTGCACCGCTGAGCGAGGGTGTCAATCTCCAGTAGTACTACTCAACATTACCTCGCCATTCATTATTAACGGTCCGAGAAGTAAGGACTTTTTGAAATCATAAAGCAATTCAGTGAATCATGTGATATATGTCGGATAACTACTTAAACAGACAAGAAACTTTGTCATTGCATTGTCATCCTTTACCGGATGCAACTAGACTAGTTGTGTGTTATCATCCTCAACAGGATATAACTCAAAGAAGTAGTGAAACTCAGCTTAGGGTGCACTGGGACTCAGCACTTGACTTTCACGGTTGGTTGTGAATGACCTATTTTGGTGAATATGGTCTGACCAGATTAGAGGTTGTTGCTAGGACGAATATAGCTTATCAACAATCAACCATGTTTTCATACAATCATTTAGGTCATAACACTTAAACACAAGTCCTAAACTAGGAGAAAAACATATATGCAAAACCCAAGTCAAAATGCATAAGCACAAGATTTAAAAGTCAAACACGGAACATACATTTAGTGGCATGCCTAATTTACTCATTTCTTGGAGTTAGCTCCTCAAGTTTTACAGGATAAACTTCTCAACATTTAGGACTTGTTGCAAAAGAATCGACTCAAAAAGTTAAATATTTAGAAAGTTACGCACGTCAGAAGTTGACAAAATCAGCTTTTTACAAAATAGTCAAAGTAGGCTTATAAATTTCATAACTTGATCAAGACTTACAATTTGTTTACCAAAACTTCCAGATCTTAGTTTTTATATATAAACATCATTTTCATTCAAATTCCCTTTATTAAAACATGATAATCATGCCCAACCAAATTGCAAAGTCTACATTTAACTGAAATTAACAGCCCTGCACACCTAACTTGCAGCAGCCTTTTGAGTGACCAAACGGAGATTTTAGAATGCGTGCGAGTAGTAAACTTAAAGCTAAGACATGGAACTTTACTACCGAAAAAGAATCAACCAATTTTGATAAAAATTGAGCAAGTTATGACCTGTGCAGGATGGCAAAAAATTTGGACAGAATCTGTAAAAAATGGGAATTTGCAAAAGTTTTGGTTTAAAAGTTTTTTTTTTTTTTTTTTGGGTAAAGGGTTACCCCGGAGATTGTATTATATTCACAACCAAAAAAACAAGTAGCAGAGAGAAACCCCTACTAGTTCTTTATAGGGACAGGCCCCTACAAAGTTAACCAAGAAACAACAAAATACGGAAAAACCACGAGAAAACACCTAGCTACAAACTAGAAGACATGAATCAAGAAAAGGGTGAACCAAAGTCAGCCACCATCATCAAACGTCATATCTCCAGATATCCCCCACCTCGCCAGAGTAGCAGCAACACGATTACGTGAGATAATTTTCAGACCAAGGAGCTTATATCTAACATCCTCAATAACGTCGGAGTAAACCTTTTCCGGAGGCCTAGCGCGATTGTTGTGAAGTCTCAAATTTCTTTCCCTCCATATATGGTACACCGACGCTGCAATAACAAGCTTGGAGATGATGGCCGAGAGACTTTTAGGGTTAGTAAGAGACGAGCCCCATTTCATGATGGAATTCCAACACGTTGGAACAGGACCATGCACCTTGTTGCTAACCATACCCCAAACAGACTTAGAGTATTTACACTAAAAAAAAAGGTGGTAATGGGTCTCAACGTCTTCATAACAAAGATGGCAGCACATCAAGTTCATACACCCCTTTCGCCAATACCACCTCAACAAACGATCTTGAGTTCTAAGTTTACCATTAACAGCAGTCCACAAAAGAAAAGCATGCTTAGGAATGCAAGACGGAAACCACACCAGGGGAGTCCACGTAACCAATTCGCTCGCCACCCGGAGTGAATTCCAAGCGGCATAAGTGGAGAAAGGCAGGCTTTTTCCTCTGAAGTACCAGCAATATGAATCCGGTTGAGAAGTTAAAACAGGGGTAGAAATACTGTTAAGCACCGGATATAAATCCAACCAAGCCTGAGGCCACGTCCAGTTACCGTCCAAAACAAGATCAGCAACCTTAGAATAAATGTTAAAGCCGGCACTGTGGATCCTCCTCGGGGATATAAAGTTAGAGAGGGGGCCACCATTGCACCAAACATCATACCATGCAGAAGCTGTCAACCCATTTCCAACTTTTACCCACGTAGAATTGTGAATGAGAGGACGAACATGCAAAAGGCTTCGCCAAGACCAGCTGCTAGAGGCATACACCTTACAGTTCCAGAAGGTCCGATCTCTCAGCCTGTGAGTATAGACCCAATCGACCCAGAGAGAGTCCCTTCTCGTCAGAATGCTCCAAACGTGCCTCGAGAGAAGGGCATGGTTCATATCAGCAACACGGCGAATGCCCAGACCACCTTCGGCCTTAGGCTTGCAAACCGAGACCCAAGAAACTTTGGCAGCCCCTCTAATAAGTTTCCCTTGAGACCACAAGAAACCACGGAACTTAGATTCAAGCTCCTTGCACACTCTAGAAGGCAACCGGAAAACAGAAGCCCAATAAACATGCATAGAGGATAACACAGATATTATCAATTGAAGCCGACCCGCAAACGAGAGATTTTTGTTCTTCCAATTTAAAATTCTGTTATCTGCCGCTTCCAGAAGAGGGTGACAATCCATATAAGTGAGGCCAGAATGCAAAAGAGGAACCCCGAGGTAGCGAGTCGGAAGACGACCCTCTTGAAAGGGTAATCGGTTAAGAATCAAGTTCTTAACATCATCCTTGACATTGCAGAAAAATATAGTACTTTTGGGTAGACTAGGAACAAGACCCGACATCTTCGTGAATTTATCTAAAGATTTCATCAAGCACGTAGAAGAACTTAAGTCACCTCTAGCAAACAGAAATAAATCATCAGCAAAACAAATATTAATGATACGTTGTTCAGCACACCTCTTATGAAAAGAGAATTGAGGATCATGAGCAGTCTCTCTCTTGAGAGATAAGGTGAGCACTTCCATAACAAGAGTAAAAAGATAAGGAGACATAGGGTCTCCTTGTCTCAAACCACGGGAGGCCCTGAAGTACCCATGAGTGTTACCATTAATACAGATCGAGTAACTAACAGTTGTCACACACTTCATGATCCAGTCCACCATAGTGTTATGAAAGCCAAAACAATGGAGAATACAAGTCAAAAACTCCCAGTCGACAGTGTCATATGCTTTTTGAATATCAATTTTCATTGCACATCTTGGATCACCCACTTTTCTGTGATAGTTATACATTAGTTCTTGTGCAAGAAGAATGTTATCAGAGATCAGCCTCCCAGGGACAAAGGCTGATTGGTTTATACTAATAATGGCATCCAGAGATCCTTTAAATCGATCAGCAATAATCTTGCTAATGACTTTGTAAAGCACATTGCAACATGCAATGGGCCGATAATCAGTGATGGTAGCAGGAGTAGTTTTTTTAGGCACCAAAGCAATCAGAGTATGGTTTATTTCTTGAAGGAGTTTCCCATATTTGAAGAAATCCTTAACAGCCAACGTAACCTCTTTTCCAACAATCGGCCAAGATTTCCTAAAAAAGGCCGCGGTGTAGCCATCAGGCCCAGGTGCCTTTTCATCACCAATGTCGAAAATAGCATCCCGGATCTCCTTATCATCGACAGCCCTGATCATAAACTTTGCCACCTCCGGATCAAGTTTGTTAGGAAAAAGGTCAGGTTCTGGGGACAAAGAGATATCCCCTTTAGTCCCAAAGAAGTTCGTGTAGTGATCAACAAAAATCTGAGGGATATTAACCCCCTCATGAGTGACACCATTGAGGTCTTTAATCATATCCAAACGACCCCAATGATTCCTGATTTTGAGAGATTTGTGAAAATATGTCGTGTTTTTATCTCCCGTAGCAAGCCAATGTACTTTAGATTTCTGTTTCAAAAAGCACTCCTCATCTAAACAAACTGTTTGAAACTCGCTAAGGAGTGTAGCTTCCTTCTCCTTAAGAACAGTGTTAAATGGGTCATCATCAATAGCACGTTGGACCAGATCCAACTCACTCCTAATAAGAGTCACCTTTTTATGCAGATTACCTTGCTTAAATAATAGGGACCGAATAGGAGTTTTTAGATGGCGAAGTTTTTTGACGACACGAAACTGAGGGACGCCACTGATTTGTATATCCCAACCTGTTTTAACTATCCCCAAGAATTCCGGTTTTGCTGTGAGGAAGTTAGGGAATTTGAAAGGTTTAGGTTTCGGAGGTTTAGGAGGTTTTGCATGATCAATCAAAACTACACTTGGACAGTGATCAGAGATTCTACTCGGCTGAAACATAGCAGTTGACGACGGGAACTTGTCCATAAAAGTTTCATTAGATAACACTCTATCAAGTTTCTTGAGAGTACCAGTCCCTGTTTTTGGTTTCTGCGACCAAGTATAATGCATACCCACACTTTTAAGATCATTGAGTTCACAGTTAGCCACACACTCACGAAAGTCACGCATGCTAATATCCATGCAGGACGAACTGCAAAGTTTGTCTTCCAAGTATAGCGTGGAGTTGAAATCTCCCATAACAAGCCAGGGCCTGTCCCGGGCAGTAGGTTTGAATTTGATTAAGTCCTCCCATAACAGCCGTCGGGTAATGTAGTAATTTGCAGCATAAACAATAGAAACGAAAATCACAGTGCTATCAGATTTAAGTATAAGTTGAAGATGCATTACTTGCTCAGACTTGAACAAGACCATGACATCCATAACAGCTTGATCCCATCCAACAATAATCCTAGTTCCTTTAGGGGATACTCCACCATTTGTAACCCAGTCCCAAGATTTGAACACACTCCCACAGATTTTAAAGAGATTCTTAACATTAACGTGAGACTCCAAAACAGCACAAAAACTAAGCGAATGTTCCTTGACAATAAACCGAACCTCCTTTTGTTTAAGAGGGCGATTCAACCCCCTTATGTTCCAAGTAGCTAGACTTATCATTGGGACACCAATCTAGAAGGAGTGCTTGCCCCTTTGTTCACTTCCATACCAGAGACCATAAACCCAGTGGTTTCATTATAGATTTCCTCCACCTCCTCGTCAACATTATTTTGGTTCCTCACTGGAGACTGTTTACGCAGCAACGCAGCATGAGCCTGCAGATCCTCCATCTGAATAACCCTGTTCTCCCCATCAGATAAAATAGCAAAAGGATTGGATGTTTCAACCTTATCATTCGGATCATGAGTACTAGTCTTCTGCTTTTGTTTCGGCACAGTTTGGTTACTCGAGGAAGCACCAGCATCCATCTGTGTTCTGATATTCACCGGTCTATAAACAACCTTCACATTTTGTTTTTTAACTGGAACACCAGTCTTTTTGTTTCCCTTCTTACCCGTCACTCTCGTAAATCCATCCTCGTCCACTACTTCAGGGGTGGTATTAGCCACCTTAGGAGGCATTTTTGGGCATGAAGTATCAGTATGACCAAATACCCCACAACGGTTGCACCTAGGGGGTTTCCACTCATATTCCACTTGAACGTTGACAACCGTATAGTTACTACCATCTAGCTCCGGAATAGCAATGGAAACCATATCTTTAAACTCATGTAAAGATGATATTTCAATAAGAGCTCTAGCGTAACTACTCCTACCCCAGTTATCATGGCACATAGCCTCCGTATATGAGTCTAATAATTTTGGTGTCCCAACCTTAGTAGCAAGCATGCTTAGACCGTCTGCAGAATACGCAGCCAAAGGCACATCATGAAACTTTACCCAAACAGCTAGCTGTTGTATATCCTCTTTCTTTAATCTAGCAGTAGGAGTCCAAATATTGAGGAAAATGGGTCTATTACGAATAAGCCATGGGCCCCCTTCAAGGACTTCCATCATCCCTTTATGATCAGCAAAACGAAAGAAAAAGAAACCGCTCCCATTCATCATCAATTTTTGAAGACCAAATTTTTTCCAATTAACCTTAGCAAAGTATTCCATAACCGGAAAAGCAACCCTCTCACCCAAGAAATATCCATATAGAGTAAATTCTAGCTTCTTTTGTATCGTTCTGACAGATTCTTTTGTGAGGACAACATCCACCCCTGGTAAAGATGTTTCATTCGAGAGAGAACGGAAATTTATCTCTTTACTAGGTTTGTTACCAATCACAGTTGCAGCAAAACTTTGTGGTTCATTAGCGACACATTGCGGCTTAGAACCCAAATCCGTCACTTTAGTCTCATCATCCTTGTTAACGTTTGCATGCACCAGGCTTCCATTTAATTTGTTGCTCGAGACAATAGAATCTCCACTGGTGCCCTCAGCAACAGTTTTTCTGGTCGCAGCCATGACGTCAGCAGGGCTGACGTCATCCAAAGGAACCTCATGCGATGATGATTTTTCCGAAGACAAACCAGACGTTTTGGAGATCGACGAACATTTTCTAGGAGGAGGAAGTTTGGTGCCATCGATATTTTTGAGTTTAGAAACCAAACCCGAAGACGCTCCGGGTGGTTTCAAGTTCATGCTAGCAGAGAAAGAAAACCAGTCGACGTAAACTTATCTAAACCACAGATCAGGGGGATTATGGGAATGCAGTTCGATCCAACAGTCAAGGAAGGGACCAGTAAACACTGATGTAGCCTTGAACAGATGGAGAAAAAAGACCCGTAATCACGTGATGGTGGAATCGATAAGAACGGAGAAGCAAAAGGAAACCCTAGTCAATAATCCTAACCCGCGATAGAGTACTCGATCGTAAGGAACAATCTATAAAGAATCGATCCAACAATCAAGAACGCTAAACCAGTAGGATTACAACGAGGATAAAAAACACAGGATTGACAAAAGGACAGGCCGGAAAACGGCCGGAACCCTAGCCGGAAATCGCCAACCCTAGCCGGAAATCGCCAACCCTAGGCGAAAATAAGTTATTATCTTTGATTATCAAATTCCTTTTAAGGCTTTGTAAAACCATAAAAAATATTTCACCCAAGAATTTCAGCCCACATAATACCCATGATGTTCATAACAAATTCAAAAATGGAAGTTGCATACAAGCACATACATTAAATTTCTCATGTCCAACACAACAAGCTTTCAACAAGAGCATTTCATGGCAGATTTAACCCCGAATCACAGCCCCTAAATCAACTCATTAACACGCCCAAATCATAAGATTTCATAACCTAGCATAAAACATGTTTCATGAGCATTTCAACACACCAAATTGCACATAAACACTAGTCTAACACATGCATTCGACCAATTTAAATTGCACATAAACACTAGTCTAACACATGCATTCGACCAATTTTGAATTGTGAAGATCTAAGGCTTACAAGTCTGGAAGAAAATGGCGAGATGGAGAAGATGAGATGGAGAGAAAGCTTCTACTATGTGACACCCGGCAAATTCAGGTGAATTTTTCTGGACAAACACGAACATGAACAATTATTTATATCAAACACGCATGCATTCATATATCTAATAGGAATTTTAGATGGGTCATCGAATCCACGAACAATCACACATGAGTTGGTCGGTCCTAATCGTTGGTGACTAAATTATTAAAATGCTATCGAACGAACGTAAAGTGCATAACTCATTATTCTAAAAGTTTATGCGCTAGCATGCTAATTGATTTTAGGTGGATTATACGTGCATAATTTATAACTACATGAACCGAGCCTTTACGTATACGTCAGACTTAGAATAAACCTTAAATGCGAAACTTTGAGAGTGGAGGGACTTAAATCGATAACTCTAGGGACTTGAGGGACCTATGATTTAAAATCTCAATTCAAATTTTGAGATTGAGATATGCATAATCCGAACGTGAGTCTTATCCCTCCCACTCTCGCTATTCTCCTCCTTATTTCTCTGATTTTCGAACGGCGTATTCCATATATCTCGAACCCTCTCATTCCCACAAGATTTCAACCTTCTGGCTCTCCTTCTTTTCTCCGATCAGCAAGAGTTGCGAAGCCGTGCAATCGGAGGTTGAAGACCAGAAACTAATCGCCGCTGTGACCGGAGCTAAAGATCTCGAGGAGTACCAACGTCAACCGTAGGTAAATCTTTTTCGACACCGAGTTCGATCCTCATATTATTCTTTCTGGTCCGAAACTTGAATTTAGTAGCAATTGCGTGGAGTATTATATGCGTGATTTTTCTGTGCCCTGTGAAACCTGCAATTTGAATTTAAAACGTTTCGGCTGGGGTTAACGGGTTAGTGTCTTTTATTGTAGAAGATGACATCAAATCTATGTGGTTAAATACTTTGCAAACCACGTTAAAGAACAATTAAATTGTAGTCCAGCCGGTACACTACGCATGTTTTAACCAGAAGGTCGCTGGTTCAAACCCAGCGACTAACACTTTCTGTGTTTCTTTTGTTCCTTTCTAAATCCTGTAGTAAATTTAGTATTAACAGAACTGGTTAAATAACTTACAATCGGATTTTAAAAGCAAAACAGAAGTTGGCTGGGTGGTTATGGTGTAAGCGTGGAGACTAGAGAGTCACGGGTTCTAATCCTGTACCCAGCGACTATCCTTGTTTCATTTTTTTTTAGTTGCAGATATTTTGAGATGAGTAGAACTGCTTTAAGGGATTCGAATCTAACTATTTAATAAATTGAAGACTGACCTGGTTGGTAATACGCATGTATGGGAACTGGTGGGTCGCAAGTTCAAACCTTGCGCCCAGCAGTTTTGTTTCCTTTTTGTTCCTTATTTAGTTAATCCTTTAAATCCTCCCCATAAGTGATATAAAGCATGAATTACATGGTATTAGTGATCAATAAGTGGTATGTTTCCATGAGGGTGGTATTCTTAAGGCAAAAATTTATGACATACAAATTATATTATTAAATTTCTAGAAAATTTGTACTTAATAATCTTATGACACCGCAAAGTATCTCGTATGTTAAAAAGGTTATGTGATTGTGTGATCTTAGGAACTTTATTAGTCTAGCTATATCATGAATGATTTCGTATGTGGTTAACATAATTATAACAACGTGAAAACATTATGTGCTTCTTGTTTCCGTTTTGAGATGACTTGAATGCATGCTAGAAACGTTTTACATGTGTCTGCCTGTTATAATTGGGAAAGATTAACCAAATAAACAAACAAAATTATTAACGAGTCACCAACGTGTCGTCAGGGTCGATTGAGTCAGTCTTGTTGTCCATTCACTGTGGTCTTACACGTTCACAAACATATAGGTGATTCGTAGGAATTCATCAACAATTTTATTTAAACTTTCTTGCCGAGCTCCCAAAGGTGAGTTCTCGAACATTTTCTCTAACTATTTCAGTTAGAGAAAGGAACATGCTTCAAACAGTTTTTGGTAATATAATTGTACAGCTGATCACGTATGTGCGAACATATAACACGAATTACAAGTCCTTACATTTCGAACCGTTAGTTTATGAGAAAGCGAGGTAATCTTTGCTAGTACTACTGGGTTTGACAAACTCCGCCCGCGTTAGTAGCTCTAACTCGACTGGATATCGAACGCGTGTAAAATTAGCCTAGACAGTATCATCATTGTCTGTGTTAGGCGATGGTGGAAGGCATTACAAACACAAACAGTCACCCTTCGGTTGCGAACCACATAGTGATAGCATTATCGGCCTTGCTAGCTACGATTACTATTATGATTACCATGGCACGAACATTTTACAAACATCTTCACATACATTTAATTTTTTTTCTTGCATTGACATTATGAACTCACCAGCCTTGCGCTGACCCACATAGCATGTCTTTCGCAGGTCTTTGAGGTACGAGCACACTAGGACGCACATTGCATGAAAGTTTGAACATTTTGATTTGCATTTCAACTTTTACAGTTGGATTTTTTTTCTTTTGTGTTTGGTTTTGAGGGCGCGTGTTTTGCGCAACACTTTATACTTTCATGTTACGCTTCCGCATTTCTTAAATTGTTTTGGTGTGTTTGCTTGGTTTGGTATGAACAATTGCGCTTTATCGAGGAACCGGTAGAAATCATGGATCGTGAGGTCAAGACGCTCAAACGCAGTAAGATCCCAATAGTTCGAGTTCGTTGGAACTCGAAACGTGAACCAGAGTTCACGTGGGAACGCGAAGATCAATTACGAAAGAAATACCCACAACTCTTCGACAAACAACCAACGGCGAGTAGAGGTACGAACTAAATTTCGGGTCGAAATTTTCTTCAACAAGGGGATGATGTGACAACTAAAAATTTTATTTTTCTTTGTGTCTAGCGAACGAGCAACAATCTTAATTTTCGGGACGAAAATTCCTTCAACAAGGGGATGATGTGACACCCGGCAAATTCAGGTGAATTTTTCTGGACAAACACGAACATGAACAATTATTTATATCAAACACGCATGCATTCATATATCTAATAGGAATTTTAGATGGGTCATCGAGTCCACGAACAATCACACACGAGTTGGTCGTTCCTAATCGTTGGTGACTAAATTATTAAAATGCTATCGAACGAACGTAAAGTGCATAACTCATTATTCTAAAAGTTTATGCGCTGGCATGCTAATTGATTTTTGGTGGATTATACGTGCATAATTTATAACTACATGAACCGAGCCTTTACGTATACGTCAGACTTAGAATAAACCTTAAATGCGAAACTTTGAGAGTGGAGGGACTTAAATCGATAACTCTAGGGACTTGAGGGACCTATGATTCAAAATCTCAACTCAAATTTTGAGATTGAGATATGCATAATCCGAACGTGAGTCTTATCCCTCCCACTCTCGCTATTCTCCTCCTTATTTCTCTGATTTTCAAACGGCATATTCCATATATCTCAAACCCTCTCATTCCCACAAGATTACAACCCTCTGGCTCTCCTTCTTTTCTCCGATCAGCAAGAGTTGCGAAGCCGTGCAACCGGAGGTTGAAGACCAGAAACTAATCGCCGCTGTGACCTCGCTAAAGATCTCAGGAGTACCAACGTCAACCGTAGGTAAATCTTTTTCGACACCGAGTTCGATCGTCATATTATTCTTTCTGGTCCAAAACTTAAATTTAGTAGCAATTGCGTGGAGTATTGTATGCGTGATTTTTCTGTGCCCTGTGAAACCTGCAATTTGAATTTAAAACGTTTCAGCTAGGGTTAACGGGTTAGTGTCTTTTATTGTAGAAGATGACATCAAATCTATGTGGTTAAATACTTTGCAAACCAGGTTAAAGAACAATTAAATTGTAGTCCAGCCGGTACACTACGCATGTTTTAACCAGAAGGTCGCTGGTTCAAACCCAGCGACTAACACTTTCTGTGTTTCTTTTGTTCCTTTCTAAATCCTGTAGTAAATTTAGTATTAACAGAACTGGTTAAATAACTTACAATCGGATTTTAAAAGCAAAACAGAAGTTGGCTGGGTGGTTATGGTGTAAGCGTGGAGACTAGAGAGTCACGGGTTCTAATCCTGTACCCAGCGACTATCCTTGTTTCATTTTTTTTTAGTTGCAGATATTTTGAGATGAGTAGAACTGCTTTAAGGGATTCGAATCTAACTATTTAATAAATTGAAGACTGACCTGGTTGGTAATACGCATGTATGGGAACTGGTGGGTCGCAAGTTCAAACCTTGCGCCCAGCAGTTTTGTTTCCTTTTTGTTCCTTATTTAGTTAATCCTTTAAATCCTCCCCATAAGTGATATAAAGCATGAATTACATGGTATTAGTGATCAATAAGTGGTATGTTTCCATGAGGGTGGTATTCTTAAGGCAAAAATTTATGACATACAAATTATATTATTAAATTTCTAGAAAATTTGTACTTAATAATCTTATGACACCGCAAAGTATCTCGTATGTTAAAAAGGTTATGTGATTGTGTGATCTTAGGAACTTTATTAGTCTAGCTATATCATGAATGATTTCGTATGTGGTTAACATAATTATAACAACGTGAAAACATTATGTGCTTCTTGTTACCGTTTTGAGATGACTAGAATGCATGCTAGAAACGTTTTACATGTGTCTACCTGTTATAATTGGGAAAGATTAACCGAACAAACAAACACAATTATTAACGAGTCACCAACGTGTCGTCAGGGCCGATTGAGTCAGTCTTGTTGTCCATTCACTGTGGTCTTACACGTTCACAAACATATAGGTGATTCGTAGGAATTCATCAACAGTTTTATTTAAACTTTCTTGCCGAGCTCCCAAAGGTGAGTTCTCGAACATTTTCTCTAAGTATTTCAGTTAGAGAAAGGAACATGCTTCAAACAGTTTTTGGTAATATAATTGTACAGCTGATCACGTATGTGCGAACATATAACACGAATTACAAGTCCTTACATTTCGAACCGTTAGTTTATGAGAAAGCGAGGTAATCTTCGGTAGTACTATTGGGTTTGACAAACCCCGCCCGCGTTAGTAGCTCTAACTCGACTGGATGTCGAACGGGTGTAAAATTAGCCTAGACAGTATCATCATCGTCCTTGTTAGGCGATGGTGGAAGGCATTACAAACACAAGCAGTCACGCTTCGGTTGCGAACCACATAGTGATAGCATTATCGGCCTTGCTAGCTACGAATACTATTATGATTACCATGGCTCGAACATTTTACAAACATCTTTACAAACATTTAATTTTTTTTCTTGCATTGACATTATGAACTCACCAGCCTTGCGCTGACCCACATAGCATGTCTTTCGCAGGTCTTTGAGGTACGAGCACACTAGGACGCACATTGCATGAAAGTTTGAACATTTTGATTTGCATTTCAACTTTTACAGTTGGATTTATTTTCTTTTGTGTTTGGTTTTGAGGGCGCGTGTTTTGCTCAACACTTTTTACTTTCATGTTACGCTTCCGCATTTCTTAAATTGTTTTGGTGTGTTTGCTTGGTTTGGTATGAACAATTGCGCTTTATCGAGGAACCGGTAGAAATCATGGATCGTGAGGTCAAGACGCTCAAATGCAGTAAGATCCCAATAGTTCGAGTTCGTTGGAACTTGAAACGTGGACCAGAGTTCACGTGGGAATGCGAGGATCAATTGCGAAAGAAATACCCACAACTCTTCGACAATCAACCAACGGCGAGTAGAGGTACGAACTAAATTTCTGGTCGAAATTTTCTTCAGCAAGGGGATGATGTGACAACTGAGAATTTTATTTTTCTTTGTGTCTAGCGAACGAGCAACAATCTTAATTTTCGGGACGAAAATTCCTTCAACAAGGGGATGATGTGACACCCGGCAAATTCAGGTGAATTTTTCTGGACAAACACGAACATGAACAATTATTTATATCAAACACGCATGCATTCATATATCTAATAGGAATTTTAGATGGGTCATCGAGTCCACGAACAATCACACACGAGTTGGTCGTTCCTAATCGTTGGTGACTAAATTATTAAAATGCTATCGAACGAACGTAAAGTGCATAACTCATTATTCTAAAAGTTTATGCGCTGGCATGCTAATTGATTTTTGGTGGATTATACGTGCATAATTTATAACTACATGAACCGAGCCTTTACGTATACGTCAGACTTAGAATAAACCTTAAATGCGAAACTTTGAGAGTGGAGGGACTTAAATCGATAACTCTAGGGACTTGAGGGACCTATGATTCAAAATCTCAACTCAAATTTTGAGATTGAGATATGCATAATCCGAACGTGAGTCTTATCCCTCCCACTCTCGCTATTCTCCTCCTTATTTCTCTGATTTTCAAACGGCATATTCCATATATCTCAAACCCTCTCATTCCCACAAGATTACAACCCTCTGGCTCTCCTTCTTTTCTCCGATCAGCAAGAGTTGCGAAGCCGTGCAACCGGAGGTTGAAGACCAGAAACTAATCGCCGCTGTGACCTGCGCTAAAGATCTCGAGGAGTACCAACGTCAACCGTAGGTAAATCTTTTTCGACACCGAGTTCGATCGTCATATTATTCTTTCTGGTCCAAAACTTAAATTTAGTAGCAATTGCGTGGAGTATTGTATGCGTGATTTTTCTGTGCCCTGTGAAACCTGCAATTTGAATTTAAAACGTTTCAGCTAGGGTTAACGGGTTAGTGTCTTTTATTGTAGAAGATGACATCAAATCTATGTGGTTAAATACTTTGCAAACCAGGTTAAAGAACAATTAAATTGTAGTCCAGCCGGTACACTACGCATGTTTTAACCAGAAGGTCGCTGGTTCAAACCCAGCGACTAACACTTTCTGTGTTTCTTTTGTTCCTTTCTAAATCCTGTAGTAAATTTAGTATTAACAGAACTGGTTAAATAACTTACAATCGGATTTTAAAAGCAAAACAGAAGTTGGCTGGGTGGTTATGGTGTAAGCGTGGAGACTAGAGAGTCACGGGTTCTAATCCTGTACCCAGCGACTATCCTTGTTTCATTTTTTTTTAGTTGCAGATATTTTGAGATGAGTAGAACTGCTTTAAGGGATTCGAATCTAACTATTTAATAAATTGAAGACTGACCTGGTTGGTAATACGCATGTATGGGAACTGGTGGGTCGCAAGTTCAAACCTTGCGCCCAGCAGTTTTGTTTCCTTTTTGTTCCTTATTTAGTTAATCCTTTAAATCCTCCCCATAAGTGATATAAAGCATGAATTACATGGTATTAGTGATCAATAAGTGGTATGTTTCCATGAGGGTGGTATTCTTAAGGCAAAAATTTATGACATACAAATTATATTATTAAATTTCTAGAAAATTTGTACTTAATAATCTTATGACACCGCAAAGTATCTCGTATGTTAAAAAGGTTATGTGATTGTGTGATCTTAGGAACTTTATTAGTCTAGCTATATCATGAATGATTTCGTATGTGGTTAACATAATTATAACAACGTGAAAACATTATGTGCTTCTTGTTACCGTTTTGAGATGACTAGAATGCATGCTAGAAACGTTTTACATGTGTCTACCTGTTATAATTGGGAAAGATTAACCGAACAAACAAACACAATTATTAACGAGTCACCAACGTGTCGTCAGGGCCGATTGAGTCAGTCTTGTTGTCCATTCACTGTGGTCTTACACGTTCACAAACATATAGGTGATTCGTAGGAATTCATCAACAGTTTTATTTAAACTTTCTTGCCGAGCTCCCAAAGGTGAGTTCTCGAACATTTTCTCTAAGTATTTCAGTTAGAGAAAGGAACATGCTTCAAACAGTTTTTGGTAATATAATTGTACAGCTGATCACGTATGTGCGAACATATAACACGAATTACAAGTCCTTACATTTCGAACCGTTAGTTTATGAGAAAGCGAGGTAATCTTCGGTAGTACTATTGGGTTTGACAAACCCCGCCCGCGTTAGTAGCTCTAACTCGACTGGATGTCGAACGGGTGTAAAATTAGCCTAGACAGTATCATCATCGTCCTTGTTAGGCGATGGTGGAAGGCATTACAAACACAAGCAGTCACGCTTCGGTTGCGAACCACATAGTGATAGCATTATCGGCCTTGCTAGCTACGAATACTATTATGATTACCATGGCTCGAACATTTTACAAACATCTTTACAAACATTTAATTTTTTTTCTTGCATTGACATTATGAACTCACCAGCCTTGCGCTGACCCACATAGCATGTCTTTCGCAGGTCTTTGAGGTACGAGCACACTAGGACGCACATTGCATGAAAGTTTGAACATTTTGATTTGCATTTCAACTTTTACAGTTGGATTTATTTTCTTTTGTGTTTGGTTTTGAGGGCGCGTGTTTTGCTCAACACTTTTTACTTTCATGTTACGCTTCCGCATTTCTTAAATTGTTTTGGTGTGTTTGCTTGGTTTGGTATGAACAATTGCGCTTTATCGAGGAACCGGTAGAAATCATGGATCGTGAGGTCAAGACGCTCAAATGCAGTAAGATCCCAATAGTTCGAGTTCGTTGGAACTTGAAACGTGGACCAGAGTTCACGTGGGAACGCGAAGATCAATTGCGAAAGAAATACCCACAACTCTTCGACAAACAACCAACGGCGAGTAGAGGTACGAACTAAATTTCGGGTCGAAATTTTCTTCAACAAGGGGATGATGTGACAACTGAAAATTTTATTTTTCTTTGTGTCTAGCGAACGAGCAACAATCTTAATTTTCGGGACGAAAATTCCTTCAACAAGGGGATGATGTGACACCCGGCAAATTCAGGTGAATTTTTCTGGACAAACACGAACATGAACAATTATTTATATCAAACACGCATGCATTCATATATCTAATAGGAATTTTAGATGGGTCATCGAGTCCACGAACAATCACACACGAGTTGGTCGTTCCTAATCGTTGGTGACTAAATTATTAAAATGCTATCGAACGAACGTAAAGTGCATAACTCATTATTCTAAAAGTTTATGCGCTGGCATGCTAATTGATTTTCGGTGGATTATACGTGCATAATTTATAACTACATGAACCGAGCCTTTACGTATACGTCAGACTTAGAATAAACCTTAAATGCGAAACTTTGAGAGTGGAGGGACTTAAATCGATAACTCTAGGGACTTGAGGGACCTATGATTCAAAATCTCAATTCAAATTTTGAGATTGAGATATGCATAATCCGAACGTGAGTCTTATCCCTCCCACTCTCGCTATTCTCCTCCTTATTTCTCTGATTTTCAAACGGCATATTCCATATATCTCGAACCCTCTCATTCCCACAAGATTTCAACCCTCTGGCTCTCCTTCTTTTCTCCGATCAGCAAGAGTTGCGAAGCCGTGCAATCGGAGGTTGAAGGCCAGAAACTAATCGCCGCTGTGACCCGAGCTAAAGATCTCGAGGAGTACCAACGTCAACCGTAGGTAAATCTTTTTCGACACCGAGTTCGATCGTCATATTATTCTTTCTGGTCCGAAACTTGAATTTAGTAGCAATTGCGTGGAGTATTGTATGCGTGATTTTTCTGTGCCCTGTGAAACCTGCAATTTGAATTTAAAAAGTTTCAGCTAGGGTTAACGGGTTAGTGTCTTTTATTGTAGAAGATGACATCAAATCTATGTGGTTAAATACTTTGCAAACCAGGTTAAAGAACAATTAAATTGTAGTCCAGCCGGTACACTACGCATGTTTTAACCAGAAGGTCGCTGGTTCAAACCCAGCGACTAACACTTTCTGTGTTTCTTTTGTTCCTTTCTAAATCCTGTAGTAAATTTAGTATTAACAGAACTGGTTAAATAACTTACAATCGGATTTTAAAAGCAAAACAGAAGTTGGCTGGGTGGTTATGGTGTAAGCGTGGAGACTAGAGAGTCACGGGTTCTAATCCTGTACCCAGCGACTATCCTTGTTTCATTTTTTTTTAGTTGCAGATAGTTTGAGATGAGTAGAACTGCTTTAAGGGATTCGAATCTAACTATTTAATAAATTGAAGACTGACCTGGTTGGTAATACGCATGTATGGGAACTGGTGGGTCGCAAGTTCAAACCTTGCGCCCAGCAGTTTTGTTTCCTTTTTGTTCCTTATTTAGTTAATCCTTTAAATCCTCCCCATAAGTGATATAAAGCATGAATTACATGGTATTAGTGATCAATAAGTTGTATGTTTCCATGAGGGGGTTATTCTTAAGGCAAAAATTTATGACATACAAATTATATAATTAAATTTCTAGAAAATTTGTACTTAATAATCTTATGACACCGCAAAGTATCTCGTATGTTAAAAAGGTTATGTGATTGTGTGATCTTAGGAACTTTATTAGTCTAGCTATATCATGAATGATTTCGTATGTGGTTAACATAATTATAACAACGTGAAAACATTATGTGCTTCTTGTTACCGTTTTGAGATGACTAGAATGCATGCTAGAAACGTTTTACATGTGTCTACCTGTTATAATTGGGAAAGATTAACCGAACAAACAAACACAATTATTAACGAGTCACCAACGTGTCGTCAGGGTCGATTGAGTCAGTCTTGTTGTCCATTCACTGTGGTCTTACACGTTCACAAACATATAGGTGATTCGTAGGAATTCATCAACAGTTTTATTTAAACTTTCTTGCCGAGCTCCCAAAGGTGAGTTCTCGAACATTTTCTCTAAGTATTTCAGTTAGAGAAAGGAACATGCTTCAAACAGTTTTTGGTAATATAATTGTACAGCTGATCACGTATGTGCGAACATATAACACGAATTACAAGTCCTTACATTTCGAACCGTTAGTTTATGAGAAAGCGAGGTAATCTTTGGTAGTACTACTGGGTTTGACAAACCCCGCCCGCGTTAGTAGCTCTAACTCGACTGGATGTCGAACGGGTGTAAAATTAGCCTAGACAGTATCATCATCGTCCTTGTTAGGCGATGGTGGAAGGCATTACAAACACAAGCAGTCACGCTTCGGTTGCGAACCACATAGTGATAGCATTATCGGCCTTGCTAGCTACGATTACTATTATGATTACCATGGCACGAACATTTTACAAACATCTTTACAAACATTTAATTTTTTTTCTTGCATTGACATTATGAACTCACCAGCCTTGCGCTGACCCACATAGCATGTCTTTCGCAGGTCTTTGAGGTACGAGCACACTAGGACGCACATTGCATGAAAGTTTGAACATTTTGATTTGCATTTCAACTTTTACAGTTGGATTTATTTTCTTTTGTGTTTGGTTTTGAGGGCGCGTGTTTTGCTCAACACTTTTTACTTTCATGTTACGCTTCCGCATTTCTTAAATTGTTTTGGTGTGTTTGCTTGGTTTGGTATGAACAATTGCGCTTTATCGAGGAACCGGTAGAAATCATGGATCGTGAGGTCAAGACGCTCAAATGCAGTAAGATCCCAATAGTTCGAGTTCGTTGGAACTTGAAACGTGGACCAGAGTTCACGTGGGAACGCGAGGATCAATTGCGAAAGAAATACCCACAACTCTTCGACAAACAACCAACGGCGAGTAGAGGTACGAACTAAATTTCGGGTCGAAATTTTCTTCAACAAGGGGATGATGTGACAACTGAAAATTTTATTTTTCTTTGTGTCTAGCGAACGAGCAACAATCTTAATTTTCGGGACGAAAATTCCTTCAACAAGGGGATGATGTGACACCCGGCAAATTCAGGTGAATTTTTCTGGACAAACACGAACATGAACAATTATTTATATCAAACACGCATGCATTCATATATCTAATAGGAATTTTAGATGGGTCATCGAGTCCACGAACAATCACACACGAGTTGGTCGTTCCTAATCGTTGGTGACTAAATTATTAAAATGCTATCGAACGAACGTAAAGTGCATAACTCATTATTCTAAAAGTTTATGCGCTGGCATGCTAATTGATTTTCGGTGGATTATACGTGCATAATTTATAACTACATGAACCGAGCCTTTACGTATACGTCAGACTTAGAATAAACCTTAAATGCGAAACTTTGAGAGTGGAGGGACTTAAATCGATAACTCTAGGGACTTGAGGGACCTATGATTCAAAATCTCAATTCAAATTTTGAGATTGAGATATGCATAATCCGAACGTGAGTCTTATCCCTCCCACTCTCGCTATTCTCCTCCTTATTTCTCTGATTTTCAAACGGCATATTCCATATATCTCGAACCCTCTCATTCCCACAAGATTTCAACCCTCTGGCTCTCCTTCTTTTCTCCGATCAGCAAGAGTTGCGAAGCCGTGCAATCGGAGGTTGAAGGCCAGAAACTAATCGCCGCTGTGACCCGAGCTAAAGATCTCGAGGAGTACCAACGTCAACCGTAGGTAAATCTTTTTCGACACCGAGTTCGATCGTCATATTATTCTTTCTGGTCCGAAACTTGAATTTAGTAGCAATTGCGTGGAGTATTGTATGCGTGATTTTTCTGTGCCCTGTGAAACCTGCAATTTGAATTTAAAAAGTTTCAGCTAGGGTTAACGGGTTAGTGTCTTTTATTGTAGAAGATGACATCAAATCTATGTGGTTAAATACTTTGCAAACCAGGTTAAAGAACAATTAAATTGTAGTCCAGCCGGTACACTACGCATGTTTTAACCAGAAGGTCGCTGGTTCAAACCCAGCGACTAACACTTTCTGTGTTTCTTTTGTTCCTTTCTAAATCCTGTAGTAAATTTAGTATTAACAGAACTGGTTAAATAACTTACAATCGGATTTTAAAAGCAAAACAGAAGCTGGCTGGGTGGTTATGGTGTAAGCGTGGAGACTAGAGAGTCACGGGTTCTAATCCTGTACCCAGCGACTATCCTTGTTTGATTTTTTTTTAGTTGCAGATAGTTTGAGATGAGTAGAACTGCTTTAAGGGATTCGAATCTAACTATTTAACAAATTGAAGACTGACCTGGTTGGTAATACGCATGTATGGGAACTGGTGGGTCGCAAGTTCAAACCTTGCGCCCAGCAGTTTTGTTTCCTTTTTGTTCCTTATTTAGTTAATCCTTTAAATCCTCCCCATAAGTGATATAAAGCATGAATTACATGGTATTAGTGATCAATAAGTTGTATGTTTCCATGAGGGGGTTATTCTTAAGGCAAAAATTTATGACATACAAATTATATAATTAAATTTCTAGAAAATTTGTACTTAATAATCTTATGACACCGCAAAGTATCTCGTATGTTAAAAGAGGTTATGTGATTGTGTGATCTTAGGAACTTTATTAGTCTAGCTATATCATGAATGATTTCGTATGTGGTTAACATAATTATAACAACGTGAAAACATTATGTGCTTCTTGTTACCGTTTTGAGATGACTAGAATGCATGCTAGAAACGTTTTACATGTGTCTACCTGTTATAATTAGGAAAGATTAACCGAACAAACAAACACAATTATTAACGAGTCACCAACGTGTCGTCAGGGTCGATTGAGTCAGTCTTGTTGTCCATTCACTGTGGTCTTACACGTTCACAAACATATAGGTGATTCGTAGGAATTCATCAACAGTTTTATTTAAACTTTCTTGCCGAGCTCCCAAAGGTGAGTTCTCGAACATTTTCTCTAAGTATTTCAGTTAGAGAAAGGAACATGCTTCAAACAGTTTTTGGTAATATAATTGTACAGCTGATCACGTATGTGCGAACATATAACACGAATTACAAGTCCTTACATTTCGAACCGTTAGTTTATGAGAAAGCGAGGTAATCTTTGGTAGTACTACTGGGTTTGACAAACCCCGCCCGCGTTAGTAGCTCTAACTCGACTGGATGTCGAACGGGTGTAAAATTAGCCTAGACAGTATCATCATCGTCCGTGTTAGGCGATGGTGGAAGGCATTACAAACACAAGCAGTCACGCTTCGGTTGCGAACCACATAGTGATAGCATTATCGGCCTTGCTAGCTACGATTACTATTATGATTACCATGGCACGAACATTTTACAAACATCTTTACAAACATTTAATTTTTTTTCTTGCATTGACATTATGAACTCACCAGCCTTGCGCTGACCCACATAGCATGTCTTTCGCAGGTCTTTGAGGTACGAGCACACTAGGACGCACATTGCATGAAAGTTTGAACATTTTGATTTGCATTTCAACTTTTACAGTTGGATTTATTTTCTTTTGTGTTTGGTTTTGAGGGCGCGTGTTTTGCTCAACACTTTTTACTTTCATGTTACGCTTCCGCATTTCTTAAATTGTTTTGGTGTGTTTGCTTGGTTTGGTATGAACAATTGCGCTTTATCGAGGAACCGGTAGAAATCATGGATCGTGAGGTCAAGACGCTCAAATGCAGTAAGATCCCAATAGTTCGAGTTCGTTGGAACTTGAAACGTGGACCAGAGTTCACGTGGGAACGCGAGGATCAATTGCGAAAGAAATACCCACAACTCTTCGACAAACAACCAACGGCGAGTAGAGGTACGAACTAAATTTCGGGTCGAAATTTTCTTCAACAAGGGGATGATGTGACAACTGAAAATTTTATTTTTCTTTGTGTCTAGCGAACGAGCAACAATCTTAATTTTCGGGACGAAAATTCCTTCAACAAGGGGATGATGTGACACCCGGCAAATTCAGGTGAATTTTTCTGGACAAACACGAACATGAACAATTATTTATATCAAACACGCATGCATTCATATATCTAATAGGAATTTTAGATGGGTCATCGAGTCCACGAACAATCACACACGAGTTGGTCGTTCCTAATCGTTGGTGACTAAATTATTAAAATGCTATCGAACGAACGTAAAGTGCATAACTCATTATTCTAAAAGTTTATGCGCTGGCATGCTAATTGATTTTCGGTGGATTATACGTGCATAATTTATAACTACATGAACCGAGCCTTTACGTATACGTCAGACTTAGAATAAACCTTAAATGCGAAACTTTGAGAGTGGAGGGACTTAAATCGATAACTCTAGGGACTTGAGGGACCTATGATTCAAAATCTCAATTCAAATTTTGAGATTGAGATATGCATAATCCGAACGTGAGTCTTATCCCTCCCACTCTCGCTATTCTCCTCCTTATTTCTCTGATTTTCAAACGGCATATTCCATATATCTCGAACCCTCTCATTCCCACAAGATTTCAACCCTCTGGCTCTCCTTCTTTTCTCCGATCAGCAAGAGTTGCGAAGCC